>JAJEKV010000113.1:1842324-2442324 GCA_021234155.1 Isoetes taiwanensis
TTGTTATGCTGATTTCAGTTACGTATTGCTTCTGCAGGGGCATGCATTGATGAAATTGATGTACAAAAACTAGAATAAAAGAAAACCTCGAAACATGGAATGAGTCATGTATGAAATCATATCCTATTCATTTGTCCCAATCCTTATACCCCATGTAAGGTTGGAGCTTTGTAAATATGGAATTAACCATGAAATATGAATCTTGTAGTATTACATCAAATTGCATATACGTTCTTCAGCTTTTAGTGATGAACTTTGTTATTTTTTTTTTTGTTTTATGATGAACTTCGGATTGCAAGGCCATGTTTTATTCACATGGACACAAGCCCCGGATTTTCATAGAACGGTGCCTTCACCTCCACATCCTTCTCGATTGCAAAATAGCTGATCCATCTATAGCTAGATCTAAAACTATACTTCTTGCATGTGGGCCTTAAAAGCCAAAATAGCCATTTAAATTGCCCCTTGTGTTGTTAGATTTGTTGTGCTTTTTGGT
Organism: Isoetes taiwanensis; assembly: GCA_021234155.1. NCBI lineage: Eukaryota > Viridiplantae > Streptophyta > Lycopodiopsida > Isoetales > Isoetaceae > Isoetes > Isoetes taiwanensis. The sequence goes on from JAJEKV010000113.1 coordinate 1,842,821, forward strand.
GCCATCAGAACTCACGTGGGCATGCAAATCCGTGAGTTCTTTTTTTTCTTGAGGTTAGCATTTTGGGTGATGGCTTCATCTCTTGCTCTCGGTTAGTAGCGTCATTTCTTATTTTACTGCGTTTTTCTTGAGCGATAAGCTAGGTATTCCTATGGTTGAGTGGACCATCAAGCTCTCATATTAAGTGTCTTTGAAGTCTTCTGGGTTCTTGGGTATTTCTTTGGTGGCTATTTAGATTTTCCTTGGTTCCCAGTGCTTGATTTATCACCGGCTTTTGGGGCAGCCTTCTTCCTCCTTTTGAGTCCATCAGGATTCTTTGGCAAAAGAACTTTGTTCTTATTATGTTTGAGCATTAGTGATGCTGCTATAGAGGATTGAGATCCACTTGGTGGGAATATAATGTACGGCATTATTCTCACGGCTTTACACCGGATATGGTTCATGCATTAAGATGCTTTGCTGGTTCTCGTTACCTAATCTTCCTCCTTTCTAGTAGTAATTACACTTGGGACTTGTGGTTCATATCTCACACTCCATCATGAATGGTCCAAGAATTTGTATTTCTATTCTCCTTTACCAGATTGTATAGTTGTGAAGTGGGCCTTGGTATAAAAGGCTGGATCTTAAACCACGAATGGTCGGAATTAGCCATCCTTTCTGATAAGGAGGCTTTTGGTAGCTTTTGTGAGGGTACTCGTGCGTCTCGGTCACATTCAACATTCTTCCCGAGGGTTCAAGCTCCATTGGTATTTCTTCATACATTTTCATGATCAGCAACTGCTTGGGTTGCTTTGCATTCCCTCAGTATGGAAGATGCTCTACATACGATTCAGGTGGTGTCATCCATACTTTCCTCCCGGTTGCGACTATAGTTCCTACTACTCTCCACGATATTTATACCTCTCATGCTTAGGGCTTGTTATAGGTGATGGTCCTAATATTGATCGCAGCTAAGAGTCATAGCGTGAGTCAATTGGAAGAAGCGTGAGGAAATGCATTATGTCATCTCCGCGAGGCTATCATGCCTCGTACTATTCGATGGCATGATAATTTGATGTCTGGTGATGATCATCCTACGATGGTAGAACATGATGATTGTGATAGAGGCTATTAAGCGCTTCAAAGGTAGCGCGAGGTATGATTATATTCTGTGTATGGGTGGTTTTGCTTAGTGGACCATTTCGTCCTCTAGGTTTTGAGTCCCATGTCACAGATCCCTTGTATGTATCTTGATTTTCCTTGATAATAAATTGTCGTCCTTCAAAAAAAAAAAATATTTTTATCAAAATGCCCTCGCTTCACATAAAAAAAACTTTATCAGAGCATGGCATTTTTAAGAGAATTAATTATTAGAACATACATTTTGAACCAATAGAATTGCATCCATTTGAAAATATTCCTTGTAAAATCTCATGTTAATGGTGCACGACTACTACGGCGATTACGCTATTAGGAATTCTTATATCATAATGCCATATTTTGTAAGCCACCACCCTCACGATGAATGCTTCTCTTCTTTGAACGGCCTGGTTGATGACAAGCAGCTGACAGTAATATAACATCTTCATGCACTTCATCATCAAAACACCTCTATAGGTGTTCAAATAAGAAGTCAAACTATATCCATGTCACGTGTGGGGCCGAGGGGGCATTGCCACTCTAGCCAACATATCATCAGCGACGATATGAACCGCATGATCCTGATTTGTTAGTGGTATAGAAATACAACGTAGCAGCGGTGGGAGTATCACACGGTCCTACTTTCATTAGTTATTATTGTTAGCTTGTACATTGGTAGAAAAACCACTCTATTGTGGGTTTTACATTAGGAGCCTCTTTCACTCTAACATGGAATTAATGTCAGTGATTAGTAGGCTGCTTCTATTGGTTCAAACTTTTTGTTCTGATAATCAATTCTCTTAAAAGGGCATCTTGTATTAAAGTTTATTGTTAATGTTTTCATTTTTGTGAACCAGGGGCATTTGACAAAATTTTAATACATTTGAGGGGCATTTTGGTAATTTTGTAAATATCTGGGGAGCATTTAGGTAAATACGTCATGATATGATGGTATTTCGTGATCAGGGCCATTTATGAAAATAAATGAAATACAAAAGCTACTTTAGTAAAATACACAAAATATAGGGGCATTTAGGTAATTTTCTCTATATTTTGCATTTTATTTTTTTGCATAGTGCTAATAAATGATATTTTTCCTTGCGCAGCTAAATTTCTTGAATTACTATTTCCACTTATTTGGATATTACAATAATTTTGAGAAGAGATACAATATTAAGCGGAGCAAGTTATACATGGATCACGGGATTTTTATGAAGGCCTTTATGTCGGGGAAATTTAACTTTATATGAATTAATAAGAACACAACATAACAAGCTGCTAAAAATAAGATGGTGTAATTCATTATGTCAAGTCAATGTCGTCAGCCGTCTTGAGAAGAGGCCTGAAGGTTAACACACACATCTAGTCATTACATATTCTAAACGAGGTGCACCCTGGACTACCACAGCAAGTCGGATTAAATTGATCTTCTGGCCTTGGTCATTATGTTAAGGGCCTCACAGACACCCTTTCATTTAAACTTATAGTCATTTTATGATTGGAAGTAGCCTATGATTTGAAATATGAAATATGATTTAAACCCAAGGTTTTGAGGAATAGTATGCCTCTATACGGCTTTGCCTAGATTTTAGAATATATGAAATCACGGGGAGCTCAGACCTCTACCAAAATAACTTAATGTTATTACAATAAGACTACTTTACAATCAAGCGTATCGGAGCTAATGTAGTTATTTTTTTATCTTAAATCTATGTTTTTTCTTATAACCACCCATTCAATTATTTTATGAATATAAGTCTATGGTTTGAGGGTGTTATTTTTATCCATATCAAATCCCCCTAGAACCTTTATTTATTTTGCTATATTTTGCTACATATTCTAGCAGGAGGTGCACCACTGGACTACCCGCGGTAGGTAGTTAAATCGATCGATCACGAGATGCGTATGTTAGGGGCCTCTGGGCACCTTTCGTTTAAACTTATAGTCATTTATGATTGGAAGCCTATGATTTTGAAATATTAAATCACGATTTACCTATGGTTTGGAGGGAATATACATTACCTCTATCTGACTTTGGAGGGAATGTCATTTCTATACGGCTTTACTTTCAAGATTTTAAAATATAAAATCGGGAGCTTTCGAACCTCTACCAAAATAACTTCGGTGTCTAATAAGACTACTTTCATGATATACCCAGTGAGCTAATGTGATTATTTTTATCTTGAATCTATATTTTTATAACCTTGAATCTCACGTTTTTATAACCACCGCTCATTATATTCTAAGCGAGGTGCACTGGACTACCACCCGATTAAATTGATTAAGTCGATCCTACAACCCGGTCGTATTTGGGGCCCTTGAGCACCTCTTTCGTGTCCACTTACCAGTGCATTTATATGATGTGTTGCAGGGCCGCCAGGCACCTGCAAAAGTCAACATAGTCATTTTATGATTGGGCGCCTATGATATTAAAATATGAAGTAGGATTTAGCTGGGTTTTGAAATACTTCGAACCTCCTCTGACTTTGCTAAGATTTTAGAATGTAATCGGGGCTAGAACCTCTACAAAATAATTCAATGTCACAACTAAGACCACTTCATAGAGTATACGTGAAATTTAATCTTTGATTATTTTTTATCTTGAATCTATATTTTATTTTTTACAACAACTTATTCGATTATTTTAGGGATATGTCATCTATATGGTTTCAAAAATTGTTATTTTACATCCATATCAAATCCCCTGGAACCCCCTGTTATTTTGCTACATATTACTTTACCTTCTCGTACACAATCTTTCAAAATAGCATACCCCGCCTCTGAATACAACTAAACTGATACCCTTCTATTTTCTAAACAGGGCTCCAAAAAGTAAGAACATAAATATAGTTCTAGGAATCATAAAGGTTCGTATGAATAATAACCAAGCAGAACTTAGGATGTGCAATATGTGGTATACATGAAAAGCTATTCCCTATTAAAAATACACTGGTCCAAATGACACCTAGTCAAGACTTCATCCTAATCGAAGACTTCATGTGTGCAGATGTATCATCTGCATCTTCAACTCAGCCAGCCAAGCGATTGCCAATATCTGTCCAATCTGCTCATGGTAGCCTATAGTTTATATACTTTTTGAAGTTTGAAATGTTTGCATAATTACATATCAGATGAGATGGTTTAGATCATCATAGATGTTTTTGTTTGGCTGACATGGGGCCGTATAGTAATCAAAGGTGCATTAAATGTGCCCTTTTATAAACTACTTTAAATGCATGTAAGTTACAGTGAACGCATCGTAACTGAGTGGAACTGACATCATTGAGTTGTTTTGCATCATTTTGTTATGGTGGAACATCGTGCTATCAAGTTCAAAGAATCTAAAGTGGATCTCATGAGATATGTAGGAATCTTAAAGATTTTCTAAGGAATTAGAGGAGGGAATCTAAGGAATCTTCATGTAAACTTAAAGATCTTGAGGAACCTTCACATAATATTAGTAGAAAATCTTAAGGAATATCGAGGGATCCAATTGAATTGAAAAAAAGGCACTTTTAACACAGGGCAGAGCTTGACACCAACTTCTTGAGGATTTCAAAAGAGTAGTCATGCACAAGGAATCCAACGAAAGTTGAGGATATCTAAGGGAATATTAAAGAATCTAAGAGAATAGTGTTGCCTATGGGACCCCGAGAATCTCCAAAGAATCTGAATGGTTCTCAATGGCACCAAAAAAATATTGAAGAAATCTAAAGGAATCTTAAGAGAATCTTCAATATAACTTATGGCCAAAATGTATCAAAAATACAAGACACAAATGTCTGTTACAATGATACAAATTTCAAGAATAGTAAATGAAAGAGAAATATTTACTGCGGACTTTTCTTGTAACTTTAAAATTTGGAAAGCATACAAGGCCCTTTTCCCGCAGCTGGTGTATTTTATAGGTTTTGTCACATTTTATAAGACAGTTTTAATCCACATCACCTCCACGTCATAATAAGACCGCCCTAAAAAAATCACTTTTCCATTGCTCAAATACTTAGGACATGTCATACTTATAGATATGAGGCGTGTCTTATATTTGAAACTCTATCTTTGCTTCTTACGCAGTGCATTATGCCTTCCCTTGGATTTTGAAGATGAATCGCGGTATCAACAACTGATCCTAACTTATTTTGGTGTAGTCATCTACTTGTGATCATGGCTTGGATAAAGATCGTCTTGACTTTCTTATGTCTTGTGAGCTCAAAACTTGAATCCGGATTATGAGGCATTGGTACAAAAAGCTTGCTCCGGAATTTCCATCTTGCAATTCCTCTGTGTGGTCAACAATATAATCAAGTAAATTGGCCGGACTTGACCCTTTTGTTACGTGACTTGCTCAAATCTTACTTAGGAGCCATATTACGCTATGATTTGTTGACAGCAGGCAACAACTATTATCTGCAGGAGCCTCTGGGATCTTCTCTGCCTTAATTTGCCCTTTGTGCCAAAGCGAACGCCTCTGCAATCACAAAATGCGCAGTTCTTCCCTGACAAATCAAATTTAAGAGCGTGCAATTTCTTGACAAATCCATTTTAGGGTCTGCCGATCTCGGGGCATACGCAATCTCGAGGCGTTTCATCTTTGTGGCACAAATCCGATAAACATCCTGCGTGAAGCGTGCCTTTTTCTAAGACATCCTAAAGCTGCGGCGAGAAAGCCACAGGATTTAGCCATGTTTATGCAATAATTTTTGTAGAAGCGAGGGGTTTTTCCCGGAAGAAAATGTGACACCATGAAGTATCTGAGACTTGAAATAAACGTCTTAAAGTTACCATGGAAAAGCCATGGTGTCTTATATGCTGATGTGGCCCAATCCTAGTTGATGATTTTTAAGGCCGAAGGGCCGTGGAAAAAGGGCCTAGGTGCCCGCAGTAAATTTCACCTTACAACCCTTGAAGTGGGAAGAAAAGGCCATAAAAAAGGTATTTTCCTCCAGCCTCCTCATTTCCAACCCTCACCCTCACGCCTCCGCCATGGGCTTACCCTAGGGTCCTATTCAAAATATTTCTGTGGCCCTGCGGATGATCTAGCAGGGTTCGGTGCGGATGATCTAGCAGGGTTTGGAGCTATGGTGAATCTGACGATCAGATTAAGCAAAGGAGCTGCTGGTACTTCGTCAATTTCGGCAGCGCCTAAACAAGGTTCCCCCGTTCCCACAGGTCCGTCTATATCTCCCGCATGCCCTAGTCATTTGAATATCCATGATCTGCCGGTTGCCAGAGGAATAGGCATACCCACATCTACTGCCGTTGTCAATATTTTGGGCCGTAAGGTGCAGAGGAAACTTGGTAACAAGGTTCATTTTTGCGTCAGATGCAACTTTCCCATTGCTATATATGGGCGCTTGGTATGTTATCAATCAGTATTTTTTGTATTGATTTGCTTATCTGGTTCACATAATCCAAATGTATTAGGGAAGTTAGGCAACTTTGTAATTCCAATTTATTCTGTTCCAGGATCCATGTGAACATGCATTTTGTCTGACCTGTGCAAAGAGGGATACTAGCTGTTACTTGTAAGTCAAAATACCTTGGATGATTTAGAAGCTTTGTTGATTTATTTTAATTTCCTTGCATTGCCCAGGTGTGATGAGAAAATATCTCGAATACAGAAATTGGAAGTTCTTGAGGGAATTTTTATCTGTGGTGCCCCTCGTTGCTTGCTGTCTTTTCTCAAGAAGTCAGATTTTGATCTGCATGTTAAGGAAACACATAGGAGCTTGTTAGAATCTGCTATTGAAAAGGAAGAACAACAAAGAGAAACTGCTAAGCATTATGCTGAATTTTCACCTCCTTTTCGGAGTTCACCTTCATCATCAGCCCAATCACAATTTCGTTACTCTTCACAATCTCAGCAGCCCTTGGCCCAATCTTCAGAGGAAAAATATTTGCGATCTCAATCTAATCGCAGTCTAACACCGCCAGCCAATTTTCAGCGTGAAGATAGGCAATCAAGGCAGCAACAATACAAGCAGCATTCTAGACAGCAACAGCAACAGCAGCCTCATCCACAGGATCAGTACCAACATGGGCAGAGCAAGCATTCTGTTCCTGAACATGATCAGTTGAACCATGGGAGCTCTCAACGTCAATTGGGACATTCAGATAAGCATAGGCCACAGCAAGATAGGCAACAGCTGCAGCATCAGCAGCAGCAACAATCACTAAATGAACAGCTCCATCATCAACAGCAGCAGTTGCCGCCGCCGCCACCACCTCCTCTGCCACAACAATCACAGCAACAGCAACAACAGCTGCAATCACTTCAGCAGCAAGCAGGTCAGCAATTCCCACCTTCACAGCAGCAGCTGCCAGCAGGTCAGCAAGAACAGAATGTGCAGCAACAGCAACATCATGAGAAATCCTTCCAGCATCACAGGCAGCGCCAAGCAGTGCCAACATCTTCTAACCAGTCCACACTGCCTTACCCGCCGCAACCATATCCGCAGCACTCTCAACCACCTGATTCGCCTCTTCCTCAGTTGCAACATGCATCCCGATATGACTCACAAAGGTTTGGGCAACCTCCAGATCAAAGGATGGCTGCTATGCCCGAGTATCAAGATAATGGACGTCCCCGTCTTACAAGCCACCCGGTTATGCACCACGATGGTAACATTCACATGAACAATCAGCATGGACATGCTTCTAACTATCATGGCGATTTTGTTCAAAGGGCTGGCATGGTTGGGCCTCAACAGGCAGTGGGAATGATGGACAGGCAACATTTTCAAGACATTTCACCTGTTCATGGTTTGCCACCAGCACCTAAACGCAGTAAGTATGTGCAGGGCATTCCTGAACATGGCCTTGCATGGGGCAACAATAATCCCAGATTTCCACCTGGTCCTCCACAGCTTTCTCCCAATAGTGGTCCTGGGTCTGGATTTGGAAGCTGGTAAGATCTGTTGGCTTCTGGCTGGGCATACACGATGAAGTATGCAATTGTATGTTGTGATATGTAGGTCATTACCTGTACTCTATGTGCAAAAGCCATTTCAGTGTGTTCAGTGTGTGTGGCTTATTTTGCTACTTGCAGATCTCATATTCATTTGTCAAACACAAATATTATCCTTTTTTCAGTCTAATCCAATTTGAACTTAGCGCAAAAATAAAGCCATGCTGATGAACAGTGTTAACCCTGATCAGCAGTTTTTACAAGCCAAGCAAGGATAAGAGCTGCAAAATGGACAAGAATGATCAAAAAATGCAATGCCCTTTAATTTACAAAATCTAGGGAGCACCATAACGGTGTCTGTGTCTTAGTTGGAAAGTATCTATATGTTGACATAATAAACCTGTCTGACATAATAAACTTATCTTTTTAAACACAATTTACTGAAAATGCCCCAATTCCCCCAAAACCCTCCCTCTACATTCCATGCCCAAAAGGGCTTTCAGCTAACGTATACATGTAAGCCTCATTTTGCCACGTCATCTCCAAGTCACCTTCCATATTTAAGCAAATGGCAGCTCATTTGCCATCCTATTTCCTTGTGTCTTGCGATGCCGGAGGCCCTACCGATTCGGTTCAGCTATAGTGATTCTACCGATTCGGTTCAGCTATAGTGGAGCTGTAGAAACATGCACCTTAGTTGTTTATTTGTTAGGGAGTTGCGCCATAGTTTCTTGAATATTTTCGCGCATTAGCGTCTCAGTCTCCGCCCAGATAGCAAGAAACTAAGGCGGAGATTGAGACGATGTTTCAGATAGCAAGAAACTGAGGCGGAGACTGGGACGCTAATGCACGAAACTGTACAAGAGACTATGGCACAACTCCCTAACAAATAAAAAGCTAAGGCCTATGTTCCTACAGCTCCATCGCCATAGCTGAACCTAATCGGATATGACCTCTGGCATTGCAACATGCAGGGAAAGAGGACGGCAAATGAGCTGCCATTTGCTTAAATATGGAAGGTGATGTGGAGATGATGTTGCAGAACCAGGACCGACGTGTACTCTACGTTAACGGAAAGCCGACCATCTTGAGAGGCTAGAATGTTGCCCAAAATCGGCCACCTAAGCTGAGCAGCTTGGATTGCAGCAGTGCGGGCATTGAGATCACCAAGAAGGGTAACATGCCCTAACTGTTTGAATTCAGTAATGTCATCATAAAGATCACCATAAGGATTCATGCGGTAGGTGATGATGTAGGTGGAAAGTAACAGACAACAACAAAAATGGCACTATTATTGCAATGGAGTTTGATCCACATGTAACGATTATATCTATCAGCTTTATGAAGCGTGATATATGAAGTAAGGCCATCCTTGAAATAGCAAGCAATTCCTCCACAGCTTCGCTGCCCATGACATTCAATAAATAACGAAAAGTATTGACAGCTTGTGAAATGAGGTAGCCTTTTGGCAGTTCCATGAGCATAAGGATATATCTTTTGAAATTGGATTCAGGCCATCATCTTTATGCCAGGGAAACCTCGACAATTCCAAGACACCTGAGGACACATTTTCTAGAACGATACATTTAAAGTATGAGCAATGTAAACTAAAGAGGTTGAGGCAGTGACGACATAAACAATAGCAGCAATAACATCAGCGGCAGCAGCAGCAGCAGGTGTACCATTAGCAACATCGTGAGAAGAAGGGCCTTGAGCATGAGAAGACATGGTGGGTGCAGAAGATGGAAGAACAAAATGTGCATTTGCACCATTAGCGCGTGCATGTGAATTGGGAGATTGGACTCCTACAGCAGCGATATGAATGGCCATAGCATGTCGAAAATGCATCAGCAAAGGTTGCATGTGATTTTGTAAAAATCTGTAGTTTTTCACGGATCAATGCAGCCTTACAACCACTCTTTTGAATGTCCTGGACCTTTTGTGAATCCTAGTGTCTTGCTAATTGCTGTGAGTAAGATCAAAATTCAAATACAAAGACGTCCCTTTCAATCGCTTGGCATGCTTTAGGATATTCATTTTGGTATTCATATTTACAAATTTTAGTATGTGCAAGCGGGGTGTGGTTTCAATGCTCCTACCTTGTATGCAACAGCGACAACAACTAGTGTTATGAGGTCCAAATCTAGTCAATACCAAAGTCTGTACCTTTTATTGTAAGTCCTCTGACACTTCTTCTGGCATGTCACGGACCACCAAATTACACTGACGGCTATGCCTATCAATATAATGCATGCGCCTCAGGAGCAAATGCGGATACAAAATATTTTTGTGTACATGGGAGTGCAAAATTGTGAGAGGATGGGCGGATATGGATCTCACAGTGGTGGTTATACTTTGAAGAAAGAAGTTGGTGTCTTAATTGCATGAGAATGATGTTTAGCGTAGCTGTTGATCAGCACATAGCAAGCTCGATCACTTGGGGTGGACTTTCTTCCAGACACATCAGAGACATGGCGGAGTAAATCTTGCCTCTGCTTGCCTATATCAACCATTAGATGCTCCACATTTATATGACAACCATCAAACTCCAACGTTGTGCCCTCAATTGCTTCCCAAAGCTTTGCATGTTCGACATTATTTTTGCGATGAGTGTTTCAAAGTCATTACGACACTTTGCCAATTTAGACCTTAACGCATGTGCAAAGTAGCAGTAAGAATGTCAAACTTGTTCTCTAAGTCTTTTGAAGCAAATTGACATAGCGAGAAAGATGGGCTGGATGAGGGACCTTGGATAAATCTACTGGCGTTAATGCCTCAGCAATTCGCTCCCCTTCATCATCCTGAGTTGAACCTCCAACGCATGTTTGAGGTGTTTCTGGGCAATTTTCACTACCAACACCTATGACAGATACAATTTGCTCCCAATCAGCACCATGTGTTGAACCTTCAATGCATGCTAAAGGTTCATCCCCGTGTCTTTGCATTACCAGCACACAGCTGGAAGTTGCATTTGGACAGTAGCGTACCGTTGAGAGGAAGATGCAATGCCCTAACCAATGTCTGCTTTTTATAATGAGTATCCTTATTGAGGTGTTGAGTAGCCTCACCATTGTATCTGTTCAATGGATCTTATAGACTTGAAGGGGTGACAATCAGACTCTACCTTCTTTGATTGAGGCGCTAATGTGCTGGCAAAGGAGTTAACATGCACCACAGAAGGGTCCCCTTGCTGCTGCAAAGGAATGGAAGGAGCCATCACCTCCAGAGGGCCAAAATGGAGCAGATCTCTGACTGACAAAATGGCCCCCCCCTCACATACCCCCCCTTCCAAATGTACACATGCCGAAGGTCACAAAGTAAGCTTTCAAAGCACCAAAAACACTCTAATCAGGATGGTATGATGAGATTATTACTTGATTCGGTGACACTTTCCTCTTTGGTGGCGAGAAGAGGGGTTTGTTGGATACTTTCTCCTTGGCCTGGGCATTCTTAAGATTAGGGTAAATGCTCGCATTGAGGCTCAAAGGCGACTCAGCCTCCCCTTCTTTGGCTCTATTCCCTTGGAAGGTGCTTTGGGTAATGTGTGGCTGTACTAAGGTATTTGGGTATTCCTTTGGAGGGGATGTTTCCATGGGGAGGGTGTGGGATATTAAAGACACTACTTGGGGTTGCAGAGCACCTCCAATTGTTGGAAGGGTAGCAAGTTGTCCATAGCGGTGGGATCACTGTACCCAAGTCGATTACTTTGTAGCACTCATGTGTATCATTGCTCTGCGATGTTAGCTCACGAGGGGTAAGATCACAGGCGGATAAGATTGTTCGGGGTATTTTGTGTTGGTAGGGGATGATGAAAGAGGCGGTTGTTAAAGTGGCTTGGTGGAAGTGTCTCTGGCCCGGGAGGATGGGGGCTTAGCCCATTCTGGATTTGGCACTGCATAGTAGTGTTGGTCTCCAAGTTTGTTTGGAGCGTGCGGGATGGGCATCTTCTCACGGTGGGGCTGGCTGTTTGTTGCGATCCTGGCCATCGTGTGGCGTTTGGGAGCCCGTCTCTGTGCATGTGGAGTTGCTCACGGAGCCTTTGTTGTAGCATGGTCTCAGGCCTTACGTACATCCCGCCTGCTCACTTGGGGTATTTGCGGGCTTGGGATCATGTCGTGTGCTCTTCCAGCTAGATTATGCCTCGGTTTATCACCACTCTTCCTGCTTTTCTTGTAGGACACTCTACCCCTAGCACTTGCCCTTAAACGCCACTTAGTGCATGCTTTCGGGCCTTGGCGGGACCCGTTGGGCTTGAGAACTCTTTGTTATACCTTAGGATTGGTATTGGGATGGTGACTGAAGCCGTGGGAGTGCTTCGAGCTCGCTTTACGAGGCGTGTGGGACTATCTGGAAACAAGTGGCGGGGAGTATTATACCTAAGTCTCGGGATGATGTGTGGTGGTCTTGAGTTTGGAAGGTTCATGGATATTTGTGTCTTCTTGTTTTGTGTGGTCTTGTTCTTAGAGATGCTGGCTATTCATGACACCTTTGCCCCTTGAGGGCAAGTGGTCTCTGCGGCTTCGGGTTCTCGATGGCACTCGGTTTGGGCGTGGACATGGAGTCACTTTAAGGAGTTGGGGTATACATGGTAGGTGGTGCATTTGTATGAGTGAATGCTGTATTGAATTCAGTTTAAGTAGGGTGTGAGCCTTCTGCGCCCTTGTTATGGCCTTCATAGGTAAGGCGTGGAGCATTATGCAGTTTATGCCCTCACTTCTTGGTACGCACAGGATTGGAGTTAGGGCTCTATTGATTGAGATTATTGTGACGTTGCTGCATGTATCTTTCTGGTACTTGGCGGCTCTCTTGCGGAAAAACCTTGCATCTGTGCATTGTGGCTTAGTTTGGTGTGGCTGATTTAGGCAGTACGGTTGGATCTGATTCGTGACTGCGGCCTCTCGATTCTCATTCCGGTACAAGCTATTTCAAAGCACCTGGGATTAGTAGGCGGAGGAAGTTTGCCATTTAGGGACTTCTTGGGTGTTTGTAGATGGTGATAGATGGGTTATGCAATGATAGAGTTGATTTTCTGTGAGTTTGTTGTAGATTAATACGTGGTATACATTTTACATCTCTTGGGGCAGTTCCTCCTTCTCCCTCCTTACTTGCTTTTTAACATTACCATTCTTTTAATATATTGATGACACAGTTCTTCAAAAAAAAAATAATAATAACACTCTGATCCGAGTTTGGATGCTTCAGATATGAGCAAAAGGATATTACCAGCATACCAGCACAGGATCCTTGAGAGCGCTGAATTAATCAGATCCAAAATGGTGACCATCCGCCAAAGAGCCTTTGCAAGCTACATGTCATTGGAAAGAACGGAGTAAGCTTTTCAAGGCATCAAAAAACACTATGATTTGACATTGAATGCTCCAAATATGAGCAAAAAAGTACTACGGGCATATGAGTTTTTCCCTAAAGAGAGAAAATCCTGGTGCAACAGAGAGGAAATCATGGAGAGTGGGGAGAAAATCAAGGCGCTTGATCTTTGAGGAGCATTTAAATATGTGCTCTTATGCATAGGCTGGTTGATTCACTCAATGGGCCTCTGAGATGTTATTCTTGCCTTTGTATTTCTTTACATTTGACTTACGTTTAAATAAGGTTTAGGTCCAACAAAAACAAAGGTCTTTAGCGCCTTGAAGGTTTGCCTCGATTGGCTCGAGAGTTGGATTCTTCTTTGTTTTAATGTCGAGGCCTTTATTGTAGCATAAGCATACGGATCCATTTTTCTTTGCCCAAAAGTTTTGGTTTATTTCATAAATTGTGGGAGAGTTAATTCATACAAGCCCAGGGGAGGAAGGAGAAAGTCACCGTGCTTCACACTGTTGGGCCTTCTTAATAGGTTCTTGCCTTAAATGACTATATGAACATAGGGCACATAAGATATATATTCATTTACTTATGAACTTAAGGCACATAAACATAAATGTCATTAATCTTGAGATTGATTCTAGCTCATGCTCAAAATGCAACCATGATTATAGTTTCTTTCTCACTTGTTTGTAGTAATTCTAGTTAGAATTTAATCAAGTAGAAGTCGTATTTAATTAAAAAGTGGGACTCATTCCATTTCCCATTTTTTTTGAACCACAGTTAATTTACATAAAAAGCACCTCGACCGAAAACTATCCTTAATTCAAATTTTGAATAAAACTGCATTCGGCTTTAACAAGTTTCCACAGTTGCTTGAGTAGAGAACAAGAACAATACAAGCCCCGAAACAAAGAAATTCATTAAAGATTGAAACCAAGAACTGGTTGAAAAAGAATTTTTATTAATAAATGGAATAGGTACAATGTATTTTACATGGTTGAGACCATATGGCGGTCTTGCTTTGTCACCTCACAGTTACATCATCTTGGTAGGTGTAGTCCACCTTAGGGGATTAACTAGCGGCTTCTTCCCGCATGCGTGTGGCTGTAGGGGCAACCTGAAGGAGTGTGGAATACCTCCGCGTGGAGTGCCTCTGGAGCTCTGCGTGAGCCTGTCCACGGAGCTTCTCCCTCGCCTCCATGACCTTTCATCGAATATGCTCCTTCCCCAACCTCGGGTGGATGTTATGCAATGCTTGCAAGATGCTTTGAGCTTCATGGACTTTCTCTTTGTTCTTAGCTGTTCTTTATCCCGGGGTGTAGCGAGCAACCTCTGAATTCGCGAGCAACCTTATCCCAAAGGCGGGCAAAGTGTGGCGTGGCCAGAGTGCATTACGTGGCAGAGCGGTATTTCTTTAAGCCTTGGCGGGATGCGTGCCCGCCTCGGCGGTCTACGTGATGCTGGCGGGATGCATTGCTTCGTGTCGGGGATGCGTGCACGAACCCACGGGCAAAGGAGAGTATGATTAACAATTCACGGTGCCATTAGTCAAAGCGAAGAAAGAATGTTGAAATCAAATTACAATGGAGGACATTCATTCCATACAAGCGCATCCAATGGCGTGGGAAGTAGTGTCTTTCTCGGCTTCAGTCGAGAAAAGACCCATAAAAGTGAAAGTACAACCATTCTCATTAGAATATGGTTGCATCCAATCACACGCGGAAGCATACAAATGGTTTTCGTCAGCGGAGACAACCGGTGCCTTTCGACTCGCTGCGAGTCGAAAGCCGAAACGCAATGTACAAGCATTATCATAATAGTTTGTGGTTGCATCCGGTCACACAATCAAACATACAAATGGTCTCATGAGCAGGACAAGCATGCCTTTTCATTTCGTGAGTCGAGAAAGCGGCAACTCAATATACAAGTATATTCATTACAAAATGTTCAATACATGTGTTCCGTTTGTTTACAATATTCACACAATTTGACTATCGGCGAGGTCACTCTTCTTGTTCACCAAAATATTTGTCGTCCATAGCTTTCATGATCGCCTTGCTCTGGATCGGGTTAGTGTGAGGCTCGGATAGTTGAAGCACATCGGCGACAAGAATGGCAAAGCGGGATTACGCCAAAGGCGGGGACCACGGTCAGAAGGACAACCACCTATCCGTCTCATATTCTTGGTCGATATGGCTTAAGCAATGATTGTATTTTGCGGCGTTATGATAGCACTTGTGGTAGTCGTCTATGATCGGCGTGTTGTGTTTGCCATAGTCTGGAATTGCTCATAAACCCATCCGGCCTTTTCACCATTATATGCTTCCCCTTTGTGATGGATGGATCGAGGGTCCGACACATGCTTTCGACCCTTTCGTTTCCCCAAGCGAACTTGAACTTCAAAATTGAAATGCCGAGAACACCAAGAACATTGACAATATTTTTCTTTGCCATACAAGACCATATGCCCGCCCGAATCCCGTTCGGGCACCATTCAACAATTTCCTTAGCTCTAGGCCTCGGATACACTATTTTATGCTCCGTTTTGGTGGGATGCGAGGTGTTAATCTCGGGGGCGTCTTTATCGTGGTATCTGCGGCTAATACTCCATTGGCGTCAAATATTACAAGCTTGGCGGGACCCGGTGGATCCAGTTGGAGTTTGGCTCGACCATATATCCGGTTCATCGGGATCCAAATGCGGGATCATTATCTTTTCAGGTCCTTTAAGTTTGTGGCGGTGTCTTGCTACGGATTGTCTTTGTCCTTTTCATTCTCCTCCTCGCGGCGTGAACGCTGCCCAATGACAATGATCGGTCGTTGACACGGAATTCCACGAAATGATGACATCATGTCGTCGAGAAAGGAAGCGAGTTTTTTCGACTCATGAGTCGAGAATGAAAAAAAGGTATTGAAAGGAAGCGTTTTTTCGACTCGCGAGTCGAGAAAACAAATAAACAAAGTAAACTCACCTCAATCTCGGGTTTTCAAGAATGTGTTCGGCGGCATTGGTCCAAACCTTCGACATTCTCGTCTCCGTCGGCTTTGTCTCCCTCGTCCTCGTCGTCTTTCTTTGCTTCCATTTGTCTTCCTCCTTGAAATGCTCATGAAGCAGATCGGTATGACCGAATGGTTTCAACCATGTCCTTATTTCCAACCACGGATATAGGTTTCATTCCAAACAGCATAGCCCCCTGAGGAAACGGGCCATTCATGTACCACTTTCGCATACAATTTGATCTTCCTCGACCAAGCTGGTTATGAAGTACTTGATAACTCTTGGCGGATAGAATTCTATGTATAGGACCTGTCGCACCATCTTTCTTGACCTTGTCCATCGATGGAACATCCTCCATAAATCTGCCCCCTTCGGGGTTCCATCGCTCTTGAGAGATCATGAACTTGTCGAGATAATGATGCTCGCTAGACCACCACTTATCGGTCGACCGCCGATCTTGAAATCAAAACCAAAACTATGTTGGCAAAGCTTGGTGCCTTGGCAAGCCAAGTCTGCACTCATGATCAAGTTAGGTATATGGAGTGCATGATCTTGTTGGTGAAGTTAATATCATTTTGCCCATTGGGAGGCGGCGGTTGTCGATTGCGGCATGCAAAAGACAAAGAAGCTGAAAGTATCGGGTCGGTCATGTCGAACCGTCTTGTACCAGCTGCTCTATGTCGGCTTTGTCATAAAAAGGGTGGGGTCTTGATCATATTGATGGCAAATAGTGCCCGCGGGTCAGTGCGGTTCGGACCACCAAATCCCTTGTGTCCCAAAGTTACCAGAAATGGGGGAGCTATCGATGCGCCTTAAATGGGACCACCCGAATCAAGCTTCCTCTTGAGAATTGCCATATGCGTTCGAGGGAAAGGAAGGGTTTTGGCGTTATGCTTCAGCTTGGTGTTGATGTAGGGTTGACATAGGCGGTTCAATTCCTTCATGTCTTCCTCATCAAGGGCAGCCTTTTCCTTGTAATAATCAAAATCATGGTATTCATTAGATGCAGCGTTTGCGAGAACTCCGTGATGCCTTCTTCTAGCATACTTATTTGTCGCTTTAGGGCTGTGGCATAATCCTTGCATCTGCAATTTAGAACTCTGGTCTTCCTTAGTAGGATTGTTCCTTCCAAGATTTTGCCTTGTAGGTCAAAGCGTTTCTTTGTCCGTCGGGGCCACGTATCCTCTTCATGAGCTGCTTGTCAAACAACTTGGGGTCGGCCTGCTTGGAAATTCTCCATTCTTTGTCCTTGACTTGCCTCTTGTCCATTGAGCCCATATCTCGGTCCATTTCTCCCGGACCGCCTCGATTGCTAAGAATGAGGTCATATTGGTGCGAGAGAGACTCCTGCCTTTCCTTGGTGTTCTCTTCTTCTTCTCCTCTTCTTCCTCTCCCTCATCATCTTCTGTCCCTCAGTGAACATATGCATAGTTTCTCAAAGGTCTTCCACTTATCAGGGGAGCCCTGTTTCCTTTAGGGGCGAGGACAACCCAATGCTTTCCACTTTGTTGCCTAGCGTGTATGATGCAGTCGGGGATAAGGGGCTGCATTGATCAATGTACCAATGTCGAGCATGAAAGTATCTACAAACACCGGAATAAGCGGTAAATAGTAGCCCGGGTTTTTCGACTCATGAGTCGAAAGTCCCCTTCTTTTACTTATCACGGGTTTTCGACTCACTGAGTCGAAAGCTCTGCATCCTTTGATTTTACGTGTTACCACGGCTTTCTCGACTCGCGAGTCGAAACCCGATGATATCGGAAAGCGTTAAGATGGTAGGGCTTTCTTCGACTTCATGAGTCGAAATCCCTGAATGTCTAATTTTCTTTTTACTTCTACGGGTTTTCACCACTTCGCGAGTGAAAGCTCTACATCCTTTGATTTTTACGTATGTTACCCTGGCTTTCTCGACTCGCGAGTCGAAACCCGATGATAATCGGCAAATGTTAGGATTGAGAGTTATTTACCTTCGTGCTTCGCACTTTCGCTGCTATTGTGTTACTGGCGTTGGCTAATCTTTGGCGGTTCGGTTCTTTGGCGTCTCCGTAGAAGAACTCTGCACTCTCTTGGCATATCTATCCTTGATCGCTGCGGCACCTCCTTCTCCGATGCGCAATACTTGCGCGCCCTAAGCGAATGCGGACCGTCTACAACCCGAGCGGGCGTCCTTTCCCTTGGATCTTCCTCGGACTTCGGTGAACAACTCTCGCGGTCGATCGCTAAAAGGTATGACATCCGCGGGCATTGGATGCGCAGCGGGATGTCGCACCATCGGGTTGAGAATCTCCGGCATGTGTCTTTGGATTAAATTCCACAATGGTTGAACAAGGCGGCATCTCCCGTGCAAACCTTGGCCGTCTAATGTCGGCGGCGGCTTGTGTGATATTCCCCAGCGGATATCTTGAGCCGGTAGCTCCATTTTTTACGTGCCCCTCTACGTGAAATCTGATCGATCATGCGGATCCATTATTGGGGAGTCGACCATATCTTCGTCTCCTTCGTCATCGATTCCTCAGGTGTGGTGTCATCTTCCCCATCTTTGTTTTTGGTGGACTTTTTTGTGTATGAACCACAACTTCATTCCCCAACTGCCGAGTGTTGTAGAGTCTTGACCACGGTAGAAGTGAAGCTCCCGTATTGAGCAGTTTTTCCACGACCACGGAAATCTCCATTCCAAGCTCCACGGATGTTAGGGTTCGGCCTCCTTCATCCCTTCGGATCCTTCCACCCAAGGTTCGACAATTTAAAAGCGCTTTTGCCTTTTTTGGTGCCCTATAGCCTTGCTCATGGAAGAGTGAGAATAATTTGCAAGCTGCTAATTTTTTGGTGTGATAGAACTTACTCTTACGGCGGGTCCTCGACATGTAGTGTTAAATGCTTGAATCGTGAGGCGGAGAGCACAACACCGATTTTCTTGTACTTGTCTCGGGCTCTTCTTGTCCCTTTGGTGGAGAAAGCAGATCTTTCTCCTTCCCACTTGTTGATACCTCGACATACCACCAAGAATCTCTTTGGTGTGTCAAGCTCTGTCTCCGGTCCCTCGATGGCCGAAGAGCGGAGTTGACCCGGTGATCACTAGTGAGTCAGGGTGAATCTTTGCAAGAAGAAAGGATGGATCGAGTTAAGGTATTTAGACAAAGAAAAACCTCGAGCTCACGGGGTGTTAGTCTTCTTCTTCTTCTTTGCCGCTAGAACTAGCATCCCCTCGGCCTCGCTTCTTGGGCCGAGTCATAATGC
The DNA here is from genome assembly GCA_021234155.1 of Isoetes taiwanensis. NCBI lineage: Eukaryota > Viridiplantae > Streptophyta > Lycopodiopsida > Isoetales > Isoetaceae > Isoetes > Isoetes taiwanensis. Next base: position 1,862,403 of record JAJEKV010000113.1, read on the forward strand.
GTATGCCCTCTCATCCTCTTAGGACCCCTCGTAAATTAAGTTTCCTCAGCGTTGTGAGTTTTAGGACTGCATGTAAAAAGATCGAGGCGTGTTCTTTAGTTTGAATTTAAGGACATGCAATCATTTTAAAAAAAGCGGGCTAAAGTGCAGCCACGGTCGGCTTTAGCCCTTAAACAATATTTGAAATTTAATCACATCAAAGGGACTTAGTGGCGGGCGTAGTTTATCTTCAACTGCTGGCATTGGCGACCTCGAGTTGAGGAGGAGCATCGGTATAGCGACTTCGGAATGGCGCCCCTTGGTAAAAGGCGCTTCTGGCGCCTTGCATGTGTGTGTTTTTTTCGACCGTAGCGTCCTATTACCAGCGATTGATTTGATCGATGAGCCGCAGACTAAGGTAGGGAAGCGCGGAGGAGGCTGCCGGAACCCGGGAACTCTACAACTCTGCTGGCGCCATGGAGCGGGGATATGCGAGAATCGCATGATGATACAAGTATTAGATGCGAATACACTCTTGATGAGACCCGAGCGAAGAAGCAAAGACTCTAGGTGAGGCTGGCCGGGATCCGTGTCTGATGGCCCAAGGAATTCTTGGGTGAAGAGGTGAGTTTGAGAGATGCCTATGTTATTCGCTTGTAGAACATGCCGATACGTGTTTAAATAATGGAGCTGGCGATAAGCTCGGCGGATTCATTGTTTCCTTGTCCGGCATTTTTCAGCCGAGAGATGATTTACTCTCGGTTGAGAGAAGCTTCGGCAAGGAAACAATGGTTCGAGTTATAGAAACGAGTTCGTTTTTAGGTGTCTTTTTTATGGAGTGTTTTCTTGGAATGTTGTACATAGATGGGAGGCTAGGTCTAAGGCCGGGGAGATGCGGTTCAAATGCATCCTCTTGTAGTTAGTCGGAGGGGCCTCCCACCTGTCCAGAACCACTCCTCTTAGCAATATTGAGGAAGATGGTTGAAGAAGGAGAGTGGCTTTCGAGACAGGGCTAGAGGCACTTGGGACTAAAAGCAGGAGAATACAAAGTGCGATGGTTGTGGAGAATGCAAGCCTTGGCTTGCTCTGCATGGTTACCACGTGGTTAGTTGTAGAGGCCTCCACCCGGTCAGAGCCCCCTCCCTTGCCGCGAATATTCGGCCGAAGATGGTTGAAGGAGAGTGACTGGCGGGTCGAGAACTGCTACCATACCGGAGGAGAAATTGGTGGCTAAGGGATTCTCGACATTCCTTGGGTGAGAATCACCAGGCTGCAACAAGCTCTATGGTTTCCACGTGGTTAGTTCAGGATGCCTCCACCCGGTCGAGCCCCTCCCTTGATGATATTGGATGAAGGGGGGCGGCTGGCTAAGTAACCCGCTGACGACCACCACCAGGAGAAATGGCTGGCTAGAGGATTTCGACTGGCGAGTGAGGAGAATCGCATTTGTTAACTTCGTGTCTACATTCTCGACTCCCGCCAAGTCGAGAATGCCTTAACATCGAGAACTCGGATGGTACACATGGAGTGCGGTTGGGTAAGGCATTCGACTTGGTTAGCGAGAATGCCTCTGACTATTTGTCTTTGATTGGGTTCTGCGACCACAAGCGGGGAGAAATTGGGTTGCTAAGAGTTGGCTACTTGAACCGGTCAAAACAACTTCCGCCCATAATGTCAGGAAGATAGAAGGAGAGTTGTTAAAGACATGGAGGCCAGCTCTAGAGTGCACTAGAGCACTGCGTTTTCTCGACTCAATTAGTGGCGCCGGCAACCCTGTGGTTGGTCGTAGAGGCCTCCACCCAATGAGCCCATCCCCTTGCCCAATATTAGCCGAAGATGGTTGAAGGAGGCGGTCTTTGATTGGGTAGAGCCCGCTGCGACCACACCACGGGGAGAATTGGGTTGCTAAGAGTTGGCTGGGCCGGTGAAAACCACTTCCCCCGCCGCCCAATGTCAGGAAGATAGAAGGAGAGTGGTTAAAAGGCTGTCTGCGGGCCAGCTCTAGAGTGCACTAGAACTGCGTTTTTTTCGACTCACGAGTCGGCGGCCAACACCTCTGTGGTTAGTCGTAGAGGCCTCCACCCGGTCGGCCGGTCCTCCCTTCGCAATATTCGATGAGCATGGTTGAAGGAGAGTGGCTCAGGCTGGGTGGAGGCACTGCGCTTGCACAAAGGGCCATTGGCGGTATCACATTCTCGACTCACGAGTCGAGAAGGCTGCAGCGAGCTTCTAAAGAATGTGAAGACATTGGGTAGGCTGTGCAATCCGAATCGAGTCGAGAATCCCTCAACCGGCCAGCAGTCCGAGTGTACACTCCCTCTTCTGCGCCTCGCTGAGTCGAGAAGTTCTCGACTCATGAGTCGAGAAGAAGGCTGTACTTCTGAATTTGTTGGCAAAGCTGAAATATTCTCAACTTCGCCACTCCATTCGCATGTCTCTGCGATTGGATTTGCTTTGAGTTAGAAATGGAGATTACGTGAAGCAATTCCTATTCTTAGTTCTTCTTTGGGAGAAAGACATTCCTAGTTATGTTACGTTAATGCTACGCAATATCTTACTTCCTAACACCGGTCTATGATGATTTCTATCTCGGTTGCTTGCTACTACTCTAACCACTATTCTCACTTGCACGTACAATGTATTCAATTCAACCACAAGCAAGAAAAAGATAACAAAAAAGCGAGAAAACAATACAAAGGGAAAAGCGGATATGCGAGAGAGATTAGTGAGATTAATGAGAAAAGAGAGAAACGGTGGAGAAACGATCTGAGAGAAATGAGATTAAAAAGGGTATGATATTACAAAAACATACGGAAGATTTCTTTGGATGAGGAGGAGGCTTCCATGTTGGGCTTCCATGTGGGTATAGTCGTTCAAAGCGTGAATAAGGATTTGTCGGTACGTAAATTGTATCGAGGGGATTAATAAGAGCCTCTAACAACGAGAATATAAGTAAAAATGCGATAAAGGACTTCTGAGAAAACTAAAAGCGGCACTAAAGGGGGCTCACTTTCTTCTCGGTGATGCGCCAGCTCGTTTTCTCAATCTGGCGAGAACCGGTATTTGGAAGCGTCTGATCCGTCGACCAAAATTTCTTTGTCATAAGATGGCCTTGGAATCGCTTCGGTTCGATCGATCGCTTTGAGCGGGAAGCAGGAAAACAGTGATCGGAGAAAGCGAGGGGAGGAAGAATGGTGGGGGAGAGGAAGAGGGTCGCGATTAATGCAGGCACCCTCGAACCTCGTAAAAGTGCAATAAAAACTTACATCGCGTGTGGGCCATGCCCTCCATGGCGTGGCGGTGCTGATTCTTGACATGGCCGCGCTTTCAGCCCTACGAAGGCGCCGCGTGGCCATGACAAGATATGAAAGGTTATGTTATATGTTTATATATGTTATCTTATGTATTTAATATGGTTTCAATGGTTGAATAGTTTCAATGGTTATATATGGTTACAATGTTTACATATGGTTTACAATGAGTATGGTTGTATGGTTTAATATGGTTATATGATTTTAGTTAATATGGTTGTATGATTTAATATGGTTATATTTAATATGTTTGTATGGTTTTATATGGTTCATATGGTCATATTTGTGGTGTTTGGGGCTATATGGTTTTAATGTGAGCTTTTTCATTCAGGGAGCATGTGAGAGGAGTAAAATGGAGCCAAGGAAGTCAGTGAGAGAGCATTGCCCTAGGCTCCAATGGAGGAAGATGGGTTGCCTTTTGTTGCACCCTTGCGGCCGGGCGGTATTTGCGAGAGGGCATAATAACTGCAGTTGATCCATTTGATAGTGTGAATGATGAAAGGCTGGGAGATGAACATCTTGGAGTTGGCATTGTGAAGCTTCTTATCGAAGTTGATACAATCATGTCCCAGGGAAGCTCTAGTGATTGCATTGTGTGCTCAGGGCTGCTGGAGTCCCAAGCTTCGGTTGAGATGGCCAATTAGATATATTACACACAAGAATGGTGATACTCTAGAATGCCCCTCTTGAACTACACACCCCAAGGCCCACCCAAGACCATGTGGAAGATTTGGTGGTCGATGAGCATCCTTTGATCACAAGGAAGAGGCGCTATGTTTTTCATAAAAAGCGACCAAAAGGGTGCCCAAAGAGGCCTAGAAGTGACAAATATTTAGAAAGGGTGGAAAGTATGGCACCAACCAAAGAAAACCTAGAGGCAATTAGGGGTCAAAGTGTTGCAACCTAGATTGCCGCAGTGCGATACAATGTGGATGACCTCGTGCGAGATAAGGTCCCAATACATTGGACTGACTTCAAAAGATAGGATTAATTTCATTTACTCCTTGTGTAGGAATTCCGGCTATGATGAAAAACGGGGAAGGCTACTATATCAATTGAGGGGCATGAAGGTATGTATGAGAGCATTGAGATGGATTCTTGGGGTGAGCAAGTCTTCATTTTCTGAATCTTTGGGGGCGAGGTTAGAAAAAGGGCACGATTTGTTCCAACATGGTAATGCACTCACTTTGAAACCTAGAGCAAATACTCTCAAGGCCATTGCGGTCTTGAGAGCTTTGTGAGATACATGTCTCAATCTATGCCCCCACAAGTCGAAGGTGAGCGAGCACGGTGTGCGAGTGGTGCAAATGTTGCCACAACACTATATCCAAAGGAGTGCCTTAAGGAGGTCAACTCCATCACGGAAACCTCTTTGGAGGTAGGCCTCTTTCTCAATCACATTTCAGCAAGTTATGGAGCACTCACTTCTCGGGGCGTGAGTGTCCTACAACACATGCCATTCTCAAAGTGCAACACTTGCATTCAACTCAAGGATACACTTGCATCAAGCTGCAATAGAAAGAAAAGAATGGCAATTAGGGAGCAATTTGCGAGATCACCAAAGGGACCAAATATCATGTAAGCGGTTGTATTGGCAGTGGAGAACATTTTACGAGATGCGGCCCGGACAAATTTTTGTGTATAATTCATGATAAGATGGACCAACACAAGACTTTCTTGCCAAAGCTAGATCCTTTACCCAAAGCGTTGTCAAAAGCGCTTTTCGGATGAAAGTAAGTCGGCGGGTGTATTAACACATGGTCATGGGCTGGAACATATGGTCATTTTGTGCTTGATCTATGGAGAGATGATCCAAACTTCCATGTGAGCTCTATTTTCAAGTGCACGAGAACACTAGAAAGGATCGATAGAAGGGAGGAGGTATTCCCCTTGGCACCCATTTTGAGGCTTTGATGGATGATCAACGCTTTGTTACCAAAAGGCGGATAAAAACCTCACATCAAGGTGTCTAGTGAATCAAGGAGGACTTGGGATGATTTCCCTTACTTGAGAAATCCTTTGCTGAGGAGCTATGTGTTGAGTTGGACAAGCTGTTGGAAAAAAAACAAGAATAGATGGATGTTTGGGGCAATGTCATACTTGGCGGCGGTTGGAGTATTCAAAGTTGTCAAAGTGGGATTCATGATGGTTGGGCATACGCATGATGATATAGATGGATTCTTTGGAACTTTCTCCACCAAGCTCAAGAGAAAGCGTGACCACTCTCCACTGAACTAATGGATGTGTTTGAGAGCTGCATTGACCCCAACCCAATGGCTTTCTTGATGGATGAGGTTGCAGATTGGAAATCATTTGTAGAGGATACTTGCTAGATGGTAAGGACCGGTTAGCCAAGGACACACAAAGCCACTTGAGTTCAAGTTTTGGGTTTATACCAATCATGCAATATAAGTGGAACCGGTGACAAGTTGTGGATGCTGTACAAGGTATCGAGTTGTGGCAAAGGGTGCTTTGCTTTGGTGAAGTTCTCATTCTAAAGGGCAGCCAAAACCACTACCTCCCTTCAAGGCAGTCAAAGACTCTAGCCAACTAGTGAAGGGCATCAAGGATTACATAGCGCCTTTGGGATGATGTTGAAATGGAAAGCACACCTCCACTCTTAAGAAAAATCAAATGGACTCCCTAATCAAGTCTTGGGAGAAAGTTGTGACATGCTTGGCCCGAGAGCGACCATGTGGGAGGGAGCTAAGAGGCGGGTTCTTGCGAGTCAAGATGGGAGGGTTCTCAAGGTGCAAGCACGTCTAAGAATGCTCACAGGTCCCAACAAGGGTTTCAAGTGGTTTGTGGGAAATAAGGCCTCAAAGCCGAAGTGGTTTGATCTTCTGAGTGGGATCCCTTTGAGGACATCAAGGAAGGATACTTTGTGCTAGTAAGGCGATGATGAGGGGCATTATATTTATCCAATATGGTTAGGGGTGGCACTCTCGATGTAACCACCACTATGCGATGGAGAGGAGTTGCGTCAGGGATTCCAAATTCAATATTGGGAGCCCATTGGGAGCTCTAAAGGGCAACTTGAAGGAGCAATACCTTTCTTTGGGGAAGAAGTGGAGGGCAAATTATCTTGACCCTCAAAGGAGGAATTGGTGGAGTGTGTGGTATGGTCATATCAAGTTCTCACATTGCGAAGGACAACACACACAAGATCCCAAGAAGGGAGATGGACAAGGCCATGAGCAACCTCCATGCTTTATCATTGTATGAGGGTAGATAATATTGAGAAGTCTGAAAACTTTCTCAACTAGTGGTTTGTAAAATTTATGAGGAAAACAAGTAACCCAATTCTTTGTGTGTCATGTGTAATTCTATTCAAGCAATCAATTCCGAAATTTCCTTTTTGGTGTGTGAGTCCCATTTTCAGTCCGAGTCCCAAAATTCAAGATTTGTCCCACTTTAATTAAATACGACTTGTAGGTTTTATTGCTTGTACTTGGTTGGTTTCATAAATTTAGGCACACAATGGTTTCATATATCAATATTAAGTCCTTTCATAAATTTAGGCATACAATGGTTTCATATGTCAATATTAAGTCCTTTAATAGCTGTTCATCTATTAAAGACTTCTGTGAAATGCAAAACTAATATGGAAATTTAAATTAAAGCAGACATTAAGACTATTGCATGTTTGCACTGGATGGTTTAATATACCTTTCTGCACAACATAACACCGTCCATAGTAAATCCTGCAATGTCATACTAGTCAAGATGGTTGAAATAAGACGTTAATCTCAGTGGTCAGAACAAGGAAAGTAATAGAAACAACCAAAAGATTTGGAATTTTCGATAATCTCGTGGAGCTCATAAATGTCAACTTACAATAAAGTTGCTTAGTCTCTTCTTTGGCCTTGAATATGTTGTGCTTCTTAGATATGTGGTTGTGAGGCTTGAAGCAATGACTACGATCAGTCAGAGGACAGCTTAGTACCCAATACACCTTCTAGCATCTGATCACATCCCCCAGCCAAAGCTCATGGCTCCTCAAAGGCTAGATTTGTCACTCTTACTGGATGATCACATTCATACTTTTTATTTTAATTAGTAGCTTTCACAATTAGTAGCAGTAATTGTGTAGGTATAGTTTTTCTAGTCATTTTGATTTCACTTTGAAATTGATTTTGAATGTAGTATTTCACTTTGATTTTGTTGGACAGGTACGCCTCCTTTGCACCATTGCTAGTTCCCACTCTACAATGAGGTATCCATGACTAACCGTTATGATTTCTTTTTGTGCTATAAAAGGCAAGATGCCTTGTAGAATTTCTTTTGACTCAAAAAAGCATTTCAACTTCAATGTTCTTAAGTTTTATTTGAGCTGTTTTGAGGTGTTCTCTTATTTCTCCCCACATGTTCCCCATTATTTTGTGACTATCAATGATGTGATCAAGCAATAGTAGATAAATTGAACTGAATTGAATTTGTTTTTATCGTCCATGGAATAGTGATTGATAAAGAGCTTGTTTCATCTAATCAGGTCGCCTCGAGGTCCTTTAGTCATAGGATTGATTTTATATCCACGAAGACGAACCTACAGAATGGAACAAGTATAATCATTACTACTAGAATGATTTCATCTTAAAGACCATTAAGTACTAGGTAGTTGATGGGCAACGGGGTGGCTGGCGAGTGGCGGCAGTCACGACTTGTGACAGAGTGGTTTTGTAGGGCATGTTTAGGTTCCACCAAAGTTAGAGGCTTGTAAATGTGCCCATTTTACGGTGGAATGATGCATGACACGCAACAAAAGTCTAACATTGGGTGGATGGTTGTCCCTTTATGGAAGCTACTTGTCAATTACCAAGCGTAATGCATAGTTGGGGTGCAATTATGTCGAATAGAGGAGCTTACAACTAACATTCTACATAAAATATCATTCCATGTTATAATTTACAAGTAATTATGGAGTAACTACACCCAACCATGCATTACTTACATTGATAATGCTTAATGTCCATGTCCATGTCAGTGTCACTGGGATGAACTAAGCATGGCATACAACATTTATTGTTAAGCATAAATATTCTTGGCATTTCTAGATTAATTAAAAAAATGCACATAGCATCCCCACTAAAGATTTGATGAAGCTCATTGTATTTACCCAAAAAAAAAAAAACCAAGTTTTAATTGCCACCATAATTTTCGTATTTCTATCCTCTCTAATCCATCTCTAACAAATTCTTAGCAACTTCTCGACTTTTAGGTCATCTAATAAAATGAATAATGCATTTAGATAAATGTAGGGGCATTTTGGTTTAAATTTTTAGCCATCATCCATTTGAGCAGGCATTAGGCTAATTGGTGTTGTTTCATTTCCTTGTCCCTAAAATTCTTAGTTGGTCCACTATTCCTGCAAGAATTAAACTTTATTTCTACCATTGGTGCAGCTCCCCTATTTGGTATAAAAACTTTTTTGCATAGTGCTCATTACCCTATACATTGACAGATAGACAGAAATCTGATATCTGCATAAATGCACTTGGCACGAGTTGTAGTAGAGATGAAGAAAATTGCCCTGATGTATGTCTTCAATTATGAAAATTTGAGAACAGCTGCTGAGGTTGCAATTTCTTATACTGCTTGGTTAAAACACGTGCTCTACAATTTGAATTCTCGAGGACTAAATGAGAATGCATCATTTTGAATGTAACACTTAACACAACGATTTTTCATAAATTTGCTGACAAGCTCATTGAAGATTTGTTCAACGCTCCTGATGCCTTCCTTCACTTTAGGAAACCATTCTGACGGCTAAGGGATAAAACAAACCGAAGTGATAATAGATGTGAGACTGAGTTTTGCACTTGGCTAGATCCCTATGAATGTATACATAATAGTTATGGCACAGCAACAGCTGCCATAATTGTTTTTTAAACCCATGGATGTGCCTACAGCCCAAGGGCCAAAATAGAGCCGCTGCTTTGTCCAATATATCGCGAATAACAGGTACAGTCTTATGTGAAGATCATATTCCCTAGAATGTCATCCTAGGCAGGAATGTAGTATCACGTATTTTGTGAGTGTTGATAAGGTCACTCAATAATGTTGCACAAGCTTTCAATTGAAAATATGTCCTCCATGCTTTCATCATTATGTTTAATGACAATTATGAGGCGCATCACCAGCAATGCAATCAGAATGGAACCTTGGATTGAAGAGTATCACCCTCTGCAATGCCTTTTCGATCCAATCATGGACTCACATAGTAGCCAGTGCATCCTGCTATGTCCTTCAAGTCTTGAAAGGATGCCTCTCCCAATCTACACAACAACAGGTAATGCCATTTTGAATTTCCCAGGTCTCCGAAAGAATATCTAATGCTCTGCCTTGTAAAATACTGTCAAGACGTGCCTCGATTAGATGGTCAAATTATAGTTCAAAGTCATGTTTTGACAATCAATTCAAATTGCTACTTCTAGATAATAGAATACTTGATAACATGACTTTATGCGACTTGGCCTGAAGAAATCTTTAGTCTCAGCATGGAAGAAGTATTGCAGAAGCATAAGGACAAGTCTAACAGAGCAGAGAATGGAAATACATGTTTTGTGAGCATAGAATTGAGAGAACTCCTTGAAGACCTCTGATCGGTTTTTTGTCACGGAGAGCTTCAAACATTTGAGGAACAGGTTTTGTAGAGGAATAAAACATTGATGCATAGCCTAACTCCAAACCTCGCAAGAAAAAAGTAAAACCCAATGATCGCTCTGTAAAAGATACACAAGGCTGCAACTTTGAGATATGATATTTAGCAAATGCTTTGATCCAAAAGAGCATGGTTGTAGTGATGGCGAGGCACCAGAGTACACCCTTCAATTTCACATGTAAAAATATGGTTGTTACTTTCTAAAACCTTGGGTTATGGTTCTGAATTGGGCCATAATGTTGACATTGCCCTGAAGCAACTTCGTCCCTAATGTATTCTTGTATATTGTCAGAAATAATAATTGCTAGCTTGTTGAAAGCATGATGTTTTATATACGTTCTTAATAATACACTTGGAACATGCAATGGACTCCAACGTAAAACAGTGTTCCCTATCCAATAAATATAAGAGGATTCCTTGGGAATTCAAATTCTAGTTGCATTAAATGCTCTTCGGTCGACATTGTTTTTATTGTCCTGTTATTGTTTCTGTCTTATGAACTCATCAAAAAGCTGGTTCTCCTTCTTTCTTTCTTTTCAACATTCAGCTAGGATTTTAGTTGATGTACTCCACTAGTATGATTCTGTTACTGTCAATATAAATAGGACAACATTTGAAGAGCAATTTGTGTGATGCTATTTGCCAACAAAGGCGGTTGTGTTTGCGCCAGAATCTTGGCATCCTCAGGTTCACTAAGTTTATTCTGAATTCCTTAGTTCTATGTAAATTCTGTTCTAAATTTATTCTACACTTGATTCTTTTCTTAGGTAGTTTGAGGTAGTTTCCATTTAGTCTGCTTCAGAAAATGCTGAGATTTCATGGTCTCCTACTAGTATATCATTTCTATGAGTCTGCCTCCCAGTGGGCAATGGCTTAAAGCAGTCATTTTATTTTTTTCCAGCAGGGTTAAATCGTGTAAACCCTATTGGCATATGGTTAGTTATGTAGGACATCATGAACAAATTGTGCTGTCATTATAATACCAACAAACCCTAGTATGAGACTCAGAGTGAATCTGCCCCCGGGAACCAATGGTGAGGTAATTGGTGCAACACAAACGTCACTATACCTTAGGACCCAAGCCATGGATGCTGCAAGAATCCCAAATAAATACAAATCTGCAATATTTAGGATTCATCTGTTCAGTAGACTTCATAACAATACCTAAAACTAAGGGCAAGTGGGAGTTTAATGTTGATACCTCCATATGCCCCTGTAAATCCCAAAGCCTGATAAAATATATTTGGAGAGAGTAATGCCAGCACAATTGGGGGAAAAAGGGTAAGGATATATGGTGTTGGCTGTCTACATCCTCCAGCTGGTAGCTTCAACACTTCCAACATATACTTGCACCAAAGACTATACAAGCCACTGACAGAAAATCTGATAAGCCATGAATGAAGTTGATAGTGCAAGGAACGAAAATGTCTCAACGAGGATCTGCATAATGTTAAATAAATGATGTAAAAAGGATTTTATATTTCAGAATATTAACAAATTTCACAAGATGACGTGTTTATGCTGATAAGCCCATTAGAGGACTGAAGATCAAATAAGAGTTCCCCAATACTTTCATGACTATCACTTGTCCCAGATATGCTTCCAAGTATAATTGCATCCCATGTAAGAAAGATAATCAAAGGTATGAATGTTCCTAGAACAATTGCAGACCTGAAGCATTAGTAAATGATAAGGCCAAGATACGAAGAAAACATGTTATAAACAACAAAGTTGTATATAAATCTTACATGCCAATCACTTAAAATTTGTGGCGCATTAGAGATCATAGGGGTTTGACAACAAGCATGCCTTTGTCTAGCTAAGAGCATGTCACATGGGAAAGATCACGCAAACCTAATGAAATTTACAACAACCTAGAAGCGAAGATATTTAAATTGATGCTCACGGTATGATTTGGAAAGTGGAAAAAATATTAGTTCTTCAATTCTTTTGACTTAGTCCAACAATAACGGGTAATTAGCCATGTTTACATTTAATGCTTTGCAAGTTAAGTAAAAGAATATGCAATTGAAGATGGGTTGCAAATATTGATGAGAATAAATCTTTAGTTACACGAATTTCTTAGGATCCCTCTCTAGATTTGTACATACAGCGGGTAGAACGTGCAATAAAGTCTTGTAGCCTCTCGGTGAACCATTCACGCTATCCCAAGTGTCGATTCTTGATTTGAGTATTACTTGATAGACAAAGGATAAAGCAATTCTGAGGAATACACTTTGAAATAGCTGCCACATTCATGTGGAGCAAGAGTCGAGTCTCGAGGGCCACTTTGTGATGCCCTATTGAAGATCAATGCAACAAAGGTTCTTCAAAGAAATAACCAAACCTAACACATTTGCAAAAAGCGAAAAGCGACTTACCCAAAAGCGGAATGAAGGAGCCAATAAGACCAACTCGAGAACACTATTTACTATCCCAATTGCACATTATGCGTAAGGACAAGTGCCAATTGAAACTCAACGAGTCCTATCTAACATTAAAATAAATAAGGGAAAAGGAGATTCTAACTAAGTTTCTTACCTTCCAAAAACATAAACCTCAAATGTTCCTATAAAGCGGTATGTTTGCTGCCCACCTTCGTTCAAGTAATGTGATGTAAAAACATCTTTCCAATCACATAAATAGGATGCAAGATAAATAGGAAGAAAGACTTACGATTGGAACATTGGAGGCATTTGAAATGATGTCTGTGATCGTGCAACATATGCCACAAATAGCATATTGAATGAAAAGATATGCTACTGCCTTTACCAAACCACATTTAGTTTGCTTAGCAAGATTGGACTTTAAAAATATAAATTTCATTTTAGAAAGACCTTTTCTCACCATCAGTTGCACCCCTTTATTCCCATTGACACTTTTGCAAAGATAGCTTTATGAATCTCTGGATGATTGATGTCTAATTAAGCTAATAAATAAAAGAAAAAGGAATTACAAAGTGGTAAAACAACAAGTAATGCAATGTTCATAGTTTTTTTCTGCTGATTGTGCTCTGGCATAAATAAATGCAAGAAAAAAGTATTTTACTCCATCAAAATGATGTGCAAAACATAATATATCATGCCCATAGCGTGCGTCCATTTCGGTTTTGAGTTACAAGTTAGTTCAATTCGGTAAAAGAGATTGCGTCTACTTATGAATAGAACTATATTAATTATATTAACTTGCATCTTGAGTCTACATGCAAAACTCACTTACAATGGCCTCTATGCATGGGACTCCTTTCCATAGAAATCATTGGGACTCCTTCCCAATGAACCTTACCTTTCCAACTTCTTTCAGCTTTTGAAGTGCTGGAATTGTTTCTGAAATAATCTGCAAAGGGTAATGTTGGCATTAGCTACTCAATAAATTAAGATGAATTCTATTTCTCTGCATGAAATGACTGAGCATGCAGAGTACATATTGTCTTAAAATCCATGAGCTAACAGAATTTGTATAGGAAATACCAAATGCAATGCAATATGCAAGAACATCATCCTGATGTCAATCTATGAAGACTAGATTGGTATAGGAACCCAATCCAATGAACCGAACTCAATGTCATGGCATTGAATAATGCCAATGTAGTCCACATTCAATCTAGCCAAACTCTCATCCACACTTCTAACAACACATTCAGCACTGAAATCAAAACCTTCAGCATAACGGTCGCATTTGGTAGACAGAATATACTTCTCCCGTTGCACATCCAATGCCTTCAATGCCTTCCCAAGCACTTGCTCTGCAAGAATGGTGATACGATTCATGTATATTTGGGAAGTTGTAACAATACAGAATCATAGAACCATAGTGAAATAATAGAACACTAGACTAAAGAAACTTTATTCATGTCATAAGTGATATGGCAGCACCATTAACCACCCAACCGGATCCACTGGACTATGGCAAAACACAAGTGCTATGGCAAATACAAAGCTCTGGCGTTGGCTTATTGGCCTTCCAGACTAATCTAGCTACTCAGCCACATATCATAAAACAATTGCAAATCTGTGATGTCGCTATGGCAATGATCTGTGACTCCTTGTCACGTTTTCGGCCATTACTCTCTCCTCCAGATGAATTATGAAATGTGCCACTCCGAGCCGGTTCCAATGAGGTAAAGCAATCCGACCTCTGGTTGCCGAGATATGTCCAACTGAAGTTGAGGTTCTATTTATAGATCTCTCTGCGACTTTAGCCTTTTTTAGCCGGCAGTTGCCTTTTATATCAAAATATCTCCTTGCCTTTAATTAGATTATATGACTTATCATATGGATATTATCTATGGTCTTTTTCTCAACCATTAATCATCCCAATGATAGTGCCTTGACCCCTTCCATAAATATCAATGATTCTTCAAACCCAAATGTTATGCTATCCTATGCCCCTTTATATTATTAGGTGACCTTAGGAATAACATTTACATAATATTTGCCATAATATTTGCCATATTTCAATAACCCATTCGCCGTGGACCACTCCCCCGTGCTTGCCCCATATCAAATGGCAACCATAATACCTTGACCGTTAAGAGAAGTCTTGACTAAACCAATGAGGCAACGTTCTGGCTCATCCTGTGGTGAAACGAATTTAAATCTGTTTAAATCGACATCCCAGTCCTAGCCAAGAATACACAAACTCAGGAAGCATAGAGGAAAGAACAAATAATTAAACCTACCAGTCTGCTGTGCTCTGCAAGAGCACACCTAGCTTAATTCATGATCATAGCGTTGGCTATGGAGGGTAGAAGCGACCACTTGATTGCTACAAACCTAAACCACACCATAATCTAGACCCTTTGCATACTCGAATGTCTAAAAGCAGTGCAAAAAATCGCAGAAACACTTCGGCAACCAAAGGCAGATATAAGGATCAACCATGAGAAGAAATTATGAGGATGTAAGTCGTTCAAATGCCAGGGTACTCGAACCAAGATGTGTTTTTATTCATCAAATTCGAGCTTCCATCTGCCATGCCAGTTAACTGGTTGGACTATCCGCGAATCAAAACGCAAATGATCGCCAGTTTACAGGGAAGAATGGGTTTGGAGCAGTCACCAGCATATCTTGGGTATATTTCAGCATATACACAGGATATGCCACAATCTCGTATAAATGAGGGTTTGCCCCCCTAGGGGCAACCCAAAAACTAGCAAAAAGGCACAATAGTAGGCTTGGACACTAGTAGACTTGGGATTTGGTTGCTCATTAAGAAAGCATATACTATAAAAATTATTAGTTAAAGGAATATTCAAAATAGGCATCTATATATATCAAAACAACTTATAGCTATTTCTACGTTTGGAAGTCAAGAACTTTTATATATCAAGAACCACCATATGCTAGTCTTAGAAAAAACCTTATAATGCATTTTCAATCACGCACTTTGGTCATTACCCATAGTTCAAACTTCTATCTGTATTTTCGTTTATGACAATAATGCCTATGGTCAAAAGTTCTAGGCATATTTACCTTCAAAATATACATGAAAAGTTACATTAAGGAATAATTTAGGATGTTTATTTGTTCACATGATCGACCCTCGCATATCTCAACTGTGTCCTTTGTGCAAGCAGCGAGTCAAGACCATTGAGCATTGTTCTTCTGATGTGCTCACACCCAACCAGCTTGATCATGGCTTCTATCTCTCCTCCAAGTGACTCTCACAGGTCAATAGGTATTTTTTACTGTATACCCAAAGGCCTAAACCAAAATGCAGAGCCATGCCTTCCATTTTGCTTTGGGTTGGCTACTATTGTCAATTTAGAAGCGAATAAGATTTCGTTTCTTTACAGGTCTGGATATTCCTGATGCTCGTATTCTACATGATGCAAATGATAGAATTACAAAGGCTTATTACTACTCCATGCTTCCCCTGCCAAGCGACACCTAATTTTTGAGGTTTATTTGCAAGTCCCTACTTATGCACAGGTGGGTTGTTACACTGGGGTTGTGATCCTCTTAGCTTTTATTCCCACCTTTGCTAATGTTATGGTTAACACAATCTGTAGTCCTTAAAAAAAAACTTTAGGATGTCTATTTGTGAGTGTTGGTCACCCATTATGCTTCGAGTTTTGCAATCTAATAAACTTCTACGGGGTCTAATTTAAGATAATCAAGTTTAAAAGTCCCAAATACCACATATTAAATCTATTCTCTAATATCTATATGGAAAAAAATCTACATCTATGCATTGAAATCGTCAATAGTGCTGATCTCTAATAAACTATACACAATATTCCAGACCAATATGCTTGGCACACACAAACTTTTATGCTTGACATTGGTGGATACGATTGTTCAACAACCCTAACCCCTCAATTTAACAAAAAGTTGCCACGCCTGGCAATGCTAGATGCCCTTTACCAATAATTAGAAAGGATTTTAACAATGTCCATATTTCTAGAATTTATGCCAACCTTCCCGTCAACTTGTTCCTCATGTTTCTATATGAGATGCTATCTCAAATAACATATTTCTACATTAGCATACATACCCAAATATCCCTTAAGAATACCCCACTTTCGAGGAGTTTGTTTATGTGCAAACAAAGTGTGAACTCCCATTGGGACAGAATATCAAATGCTTGACATCCTAAGAGAGGTTATTGAATATGGGATTTTAATTAATTAAGCTTCTAGGAGGTCTACGATTCCTGAGCCCATAATAAAAGATTACAGCATGTTAGGATCACACATAAGCAAAAAAAAAATATTCCCATGTGCTAACTTTTGAGCAAGAGGAAGAATGGGTGGTGTGGGCGGAAGATTTAGGCATAGGGGTAACTCTAAGTGTAGTGAAGGAGAAGGCGGCTCATATGTTTAGCAATGGGGAGACATCACAATTGGTGGCCTGCCAGGCAATAAAGTGGTGGAAACTGACGCATCCAAGCATAACATTGAGGAGTGCACAAACATTGGAGGTGGCTCATGCACTAACCATGAACCAACATAATCTGGACATGTTCTACTCAAAATTGAAGTCAATCTATGATGATTTTGACTTCCCTCCATCAAGAATATGGAATGATGATGAGATTATATACATGCAAGCAATGTCAGAGGCCTAAAGATCATTGCAAGGAAAGGTGCTCAAGATGTAAGTGAGGTTGTAATGAACATGAGGGAGTGGGTTGCAATTATGGTTTTGTGTGAATGCGATCGGCTATAGGATTCTAAACTTGTATATATTTAAGGACAAGAGGATAAAAGAAGATTACATAAGTAAATGTGAGGAAGGATATGTTCAAGCAGTGTAGTCAAATGCATAGATGACCAATGAACTCTTTAAGCCATAGCTAACCTATTTTCAAATGAGGGTGCCTGGAGGTGTCTCTCTTGAAAGGCCACATTTGATCTTCTTGGATGGCCATAATGGCCATGTTGAATTGGATGTGATCTTAGCTATCAAAAATTATGGCTTCACTTTGCATTACTTTGATCTAACACTTCTCATAGGCTACAATCTCTTGATGTGACATGCTTTGCCCCTTTGAAACTGCCTTTAAAAGGTTGAGCGCTTATGGTATAGTCATGAGGGGCACGCATGAACTCAAAAGAGAGGGAATAATTGAAATAATCTCCAATGCAAATAAGACAGACCTAATTCTTGACAACATTAGGGCTGAATGAGCCACAGGGATTTAGCATTTTAACATCACAAAGATTATGGCCTCTCCAGTTGGGTATGCATTTAGGCAAGTCAAAAGACAAAGGCTTGAGCCATGCGTGGTGTAGCAGGTCACTGAAGATGAATATGGTGATAAAGAAGGTGATGAGGACATGGACAATAAGGAAGAAAAGGAGTAGCAGTGGACAATGCAGGATGTTGAGGTATGAAACCTTCAACCTTGGCAACAACCGTCCAGATTAGGGCATTAATGCCAATGGCTTTCAACACATCATGGCACATCTTATGGATGAAGCGAAACCGCCAAATGTTGATGCTAAACCACCATAGGGGTTACCAAATAGCAATGTTGATGAGAACTCTATGGTCAATGTTAGGTCAGCTAATTTTGAGCATGGGAAGCCATTATATTACTGTCCTGGTAATATTATGCATGGCCAAGCATAAACTGCTGCCACAAGGAGCTTGCTCCCTCCTCCTCAAACAACACAAGGGGTAAACTCGAAGAGGAAGGATAAGGGACCTGACATAAGTGGTCTGGTCCACATTAACAGTATTGTTTTCTGCGAAAAGCTGAGAATTGAAAAAACCATGAGAGCAGAGGCTGAGTAAAAGGTTAAAGGCCATAAATATTAGAGGCTGCCAGAAAGAAGGTACTAAGAGAGGAGGAAAAGAAGAGGGCACAAGTAAAGTGGGTAGAATGGTCAAGTAGGAAAATGGTTGATGCTCAATTTGAGATAAGCACTAGAAAATTTAGGACTTCATGTATTCTCATGGCAATCAAGAGTGGCATCCATACATAGTTGCCAAGGGGCCACTAATTTGATGTCAAGATGAAAAGACTAGAGGTTATAGATAGGATGAGGGCTAGGTCTAGTAGGAGTCTTGTAGCAGCAACTGCCATTGGCATTGATGATGTAAATGAGGCCGAGGAATGTGTGCCATGCAGTCAATTTATGTTTGATGGACCGTCAATTAGCATAGATGGTCTCATACCATCATCAGATCTTATCTCAAACATGATGAATACTGTTGCTTCAACATATAAGATATGGGACCTGCCATTGAGAGGGCAGGTTAGCAAGCCCTGGAGGAAGCAAAAAATGATGGCACCTTACTGGGATATGGCAATGCAATGGCAATGGACTCTCAAAGTTGGATCAGATATGTTGATTTGGATACTAGTTCGGCCACTGACAACATTATTGCAATTGATAAAATCAGGATTATCAGAGGCATGATAGAGGATGGGGTTGAGAGAGATATATTCTTCAAGTAAACAATCGTGGATGTAAGTAAGGTATAGCACTGCTTCGAGGAAACAAATGATTGAGGCATGTGGCTGGCATAATCATTTTGTATGAAATCACTTTGAACTAACATTTTATGGGTGATCTCACTTTGAAATGTTCACTAATTGTTGGGTACGCAGGTTGTAGAAAACTTGTTTGTCTCAGTTTGAACTAGCTGTGAACTCACTTTGAAATGTTCACTAACTGTTGAATATGCAGATCTCGAGCTCTACATTAGCATTTGCTGATGCTACTAGTTGGAGCAGATCCAACATCTAATGGCAGTGAGGAGACCATTGACGAGAGCAATCAAACTTAAGGCAATTATTGACAGTTGCTAATATTTATTGGTTAATCAAGGGGAAAGGTTCTTTACTGCTGCTTTGTGACTTCGCATTTGACATCGTACCGAGAGAAAATTGGTACAGAGGCTACAACAATTAGACCTACCACATGATCTATTGATGGCAATAGCAAGATTATATGAAAAAGTGGAAGGAAAGATGAGTATGGGTGATGAAGGGATTGATTGTGAAATGGAGTAAAGAACGGTGGCCCATTGTCTCTACAAATATTTGGGTTGTACATAGACGCCATAGAGAAATTTATAAAAAGTAAAGGAGGGGACTTACATGCACTAGAATTGGGGGGAGTAAGGTGGCAAATATGTTATATGCAGATGATTAAATCATGATGATAATGGACAATAAAGAGCTAGAATACATGTTGGACATATTAAGGGAATTTTGTACAAATACAGGGCTAATGGTGAATTTATTAACTTGGAAGCAGTGCTCACTCGGTTTTGGCTACCCCACGGGGTTTCTCTAGTCTTTTGTGCACCATAGTACTCTGGATTGTTTGGGTATTCCGAAATGCACAAGCCAATGCACCTCCTGGAAAAACTGGCCTTGGGGTAGGTACCTAGGGCAAGAGTAGATAAAGTATAGGAATACAAATACATGGGATACAAGACAGGAATAAAGAGAACATGGAAGCAAGGGTTGGAAGAAAGATGGAAGATAGCAATAAAAAATTCCCATGGAATGCAATCACTATGCGCGGAGCACATTATAACAGATTGGATAATAAAAACACAAATGTTTAAAATGACAGTGACACCAGCGATGCTATATGGAGTTGAAGTCTCGAGGGCCGGGGGGGGGCCGAGGGGGGGAGGGAGGGACGGCATGTCGCAAACAAATGGCTCAAAGCTGAGAAAATAAAGCACTTCCAAATGCAGAGAGATGAGGATAAAAAGTTCGACACCGGCATCAATGGTGCTTCTTGAGACAGGAATTTCACCATTCGAAATTCTAGGGCTGGAAAGATATTCTTCTTAGCCAAAAACGTGGTTCAACAATCTAGGCTTAAACTGGTGCATCAAGCTATAGAGACATCAAAGGAGATAGCCACGAATATGGAAGGAGGTTGGATATCAGAACTAGAGGATTGGGCTGGGAAGATTCAAGGATAAGATGGTGAGAAAATGGAATGCAACCAAACAAACAAGTAGCATTATATAGGGAGATCATGAATCCAGAAGGAAGCCTAGAGCAGATGGTATATACAAACAACAACCAAACAAAAACAACAAGAATAACATTTTGCAGATTTAGAATAGGGAACTACAGGCTAATGATAGAGAAAGGGAGGTGGGAAAGGCCCCTGATACGGAGGAGAAATAGGTTGTGCAGGCTTTGTGGCTTGACGAGAATTGAGCATGAGAGGCATGTACGGAACAGATGCCTGTTTTATACAAGAAAAAGACTGAAATGGGGTTAGGTGGATTGGGCAGTATCAGTGGAAAACAAGACAAGAGACACCAGAAAAGCAGTCTGGACGGCGACAACATTAAAGGAAATCTTGGAGGAACATGAACAGAGATTTAGGGCCATTTCCCACTCGCCATTAAGTTAAGTTAATTTAACCGGTTGGTTATCTTTTAACTTAACCGAAAAGAGATTATGCTTTCCCATTAAGGTCGTTAAGTTAAGACTAACTTAACGGATTATCCCACTAGACTTGTTAGGAATCACTTAGGTTAAATTCAAAAAATCAACTTAACCTAACATTTACAATGAGTTGATGTTTCACACTAGTAGTTAAGAGGCTTTGTTAGGTTAGAGATAACTAGGTCCATTTCCCACTTTAGTTAAGAGATGCCATTAAGTTAAAGATATCTAAAGTATTTCTTAGTTGTTGAAACCAACAATCCATGAAGAGATACAAGGTTTATTTTTCGATCTCTTCTCTTTCTATATTTTCGATATTCTTTATCTGTCTCTATTTTTTCTCTCTCTGTATTTCTCTCTTTTTTAACCTTAATTTGGATCTCATTATTTTTAGTGGGTGTCACATTTTTCTTGGCATTGGAAAAACCGTAGGTACACGCTCCCTGAAAATAATCTAAGAAATGTTTCCACTATCGAAAAAAGAACTACAAATTCTAGTCATTAGATGTTCAAATATGCCCAAAATATGCTCTAAGGTGTGAAAACTACCCTAGATTGAATTGTCCCTTGAGCGAAGGAAATCCAAAAAGCTTTTGATCCTCAAGCTACTCTAGCTGTTCAAAGAGATGAAATAAGCCATTTTCATATAAAAAATAATAATAATAATAACCTAACTAGATTGTTACCCCTTTCTCACTTAACAGTTAGGTTAAGTTAGTTCTTAACCGAGTTAAGTGTACCTTTCCTGGTCACTTAACTTCTAGTTTAAAATAGGGAAAATTCCATATATATACTCTTGAAGTTTATGAGATTTCCAAATTTGCCCCTCAAGTTTTATTAATTCCAAAAATACCCCTCCTAACTATCTACATGAACTAGTTAAGAGAGCTAAAATCTACAAATTCCAAAAATACCCTCGTGTTCTTAGTTAGTATTCCAAATTTACCCTTCACATTTTTTGAAATTCCAAACACACAATTGAATCATCAGAAATCTTTTCCACAAACCGTGGTGCTGTCCAATTTGCAGTCGCCTCTTTGTTTCCCAAATGCTCAGTGCCAACACAATTATGATGTCCTGTTAACTTTTTAATTGCACAACTAGGGCCATTACCTACAAGGAAAGCATGCAACTTCCACGGGCATCCTTGAATTTTGCACTTTTCTTGATAAGATCATGAATGCCTTGCTCAAAGGCATGGAAGAATAGATAACAGTCATGCAATTTCGAAATTGAAAAGGGAGATTTTTGTTCCTGTAGAAATAATTTTGGAATAAGAAAGCTGAGATTGCTTGCAAGTAGGTAATTATCTGGAAAGAAACGAAATGGGAAAGACACATTACCTGCATGAAAATTCGTTGATGAACCGGGAGCTTCCAAAGGGTAAGAATTCAGGTTTTCTCCACCGCTCTTTTCTGCTCTTCTGTTGCCGCTTTTTTTTCCTTAACTTTGAATTTTCCCTTTAAAATAAGGGGTCCAGTTAAAGTTTTAACTTAACTTAACTATTATCAGTATGAAAGTGACCTGGTTAAGTTAACTATAGTTAAAATTTAACCAAGTCCTAGCCTAACTGGTAGTAGCCTAAGTGCTAGTGTGAAAGCAAGTTTCCGTTATTTACCCTATTTAACCTAACCTAACTGCCAGTGGGAATTGACCCTTAAGGGAATTGACTAAAGAACGTGGAGGACTGGTGGTGCCTTCTATTGTTGAGGGCACCATGAGGTGGATACAACTGGATGTGCAGAGGAGAGCGATGTGATTTTTTCCCACCCACACTCTGAGGGGCAGGTTACCTCCTTGTGACGTTCTAGCATAATATACGGTCTGAATACATATATTATACTGCCACGTCACGCGTACATGTCACCATGACAAGTACTTGAGAGCCGTAAAGGGTTGTGCCTAGGGGCCAGCAACCTCGTATGTTGCACATGTCTATTAAACATATGCAATCTGATTGAGTTGCTACAAATTAAAGATACATATCTAGAATCTCAACCAGTTGATGTAGATACGGAAATTTTGAGCGAGAGTGATGAGCTAGATGAGGACTCGGAAACTCATCTATTGTTTTATGACATTGTGTAATTTTTGTTGCCTAATAGGCCCTTGAGGCCTCCCAATAGACACAATACTCTCTCTCTCTCTCTCTCTCTCTCTCTCTCTCTCTCTCTCTCTCTCTCTCTCTCTCTCTCTCTCTCTCTCTCTCTCTCTCTCTCTCTCTCTCTCTCTCTCTCTCTCTCTCTCTCTCTCTCTCTCTCTCTCTCTCTCTCTCTCTCTCTCTCTCTCTCTCTCTCTCTCTCTCTCTCTCTCTCTCTCTCCTTGGGATGACATAAATCGAGAAATGGTCCAATTTTTTTTTTTTTTTCCTCTATGAAAGTGTTAATTCAGGTTGTCTTCACCTTACGATTGCATAGATATAGTGGAAAGTAATATAGAAGTTAAAGGGGATGCCCTCTGTGTAGCCTACTCTGTTGAATCTATTCATAGACCCGGTGGAGACATGGATGATGGATTTTGGTGGAGATGGGACCTCCTTATTTGGATATATGGTATTATTGCTCTTATATCTAGATGATGTTGTTCTTCTATCCGGCTCTATTGCGGGCATACAAAAGCACTTAGATGCATTGGCCCGTTTACGTGAGGAGAAGGGGATCTTGGGTAAATATGTCAAAAAACTAAAATGATAGTCTTTGGGGCTAATAAGGTAGAACACCTTAAATTTTACTACAAAGGGAGCAGTTGGAGATTGTGACTTCATACAAATATCTAGGGATACGAGGTAGATAAAGGGGCGAGTTGGAATCTTGCGGTTGAGCATAGAAGGTTAATGGAGGGTTAAAAGCATTATCTGACATGCATTAGAAGTGGTAAAAGCGAAATATATATGGGACTTTGGCACAGGCGTCGCTATTCAGCACATTGGTGCAACCCAGTGCTATTGTATGGGTGTAAGTATGGGGCCCAGGACTAGCGCCGATTCATGGAAAAAGATCGAGAAGGTGCAAAGAAATTCGAGGAAGCGGAACTTGGGGCTAAAGCCAAGCCTTATGATATCTTTGCTTGTGGAATGCGGCATGATGCCACTAAAGGCTGAAGCCTTATCACGAGGAACTCTTACATACCTTTGCAAGGTGTTTTGACATGGCGGATGATAGCCTACCAAAGGCGAGCCTTACAGAGGAGACAAGGGCAAAGGGCTGGTTTGCGAGGATATTGTAGATTGGATGAGGAAATGGGGTATGGATATTCATTGCTTGCAAGAGAATAGATCGAATATTGAAAAATGGATACATCAATGCCTCATTAAGCGCAATTGGAGAGTCCAGGAAACAAAGAAGGAATTTTATAGGCGATATATCAATCCCACGCTCCAAGAGGCTAAAGTACCTCCGCGGAAGGGATATCATGAGAAAGCAAGGCATATGATAGGCGGGATGAGGCTCGGCTCCCATAGATTAGGAGTTGAAATCGGCCGTTGGAATGATATTCCCCATGAATTGAGGCTATGCAAGGCATGTGACACACGAGGAAGTTGAAGATGAAGCGCGTATGTGATTTTGAGATGTCCATGTTCTGGTGGGGGCTCGTCATGAGCATGGTATCCTTTCAGATTCTGTTGTTAGAGTTTTTTGACCTACCTGGAAAACTTCGTGGGAAAATATCTAAATGAAATATTAGTCTGAGAGAACGGTTGTCACGGGGTAGAAGCTGTGATATTACGATTGATGAGAGTTGGGAGGGGTCTAATGCATTCTTGTCGGAAGATGCATTAGAAGATATGTTCTATAACGTTAGGTGTACCTATTGAACGTCTCATAGACACAGTGGTCTGGGGCGTGATAATACAAACATTTCATTTCATTTCTCTCTCTCACACAGTGAAACTTAGGCATGCAATCGCAAGAATACGGTTGAGCTCACACCGACTTGGTGTGGAGATGGGAGATGGGCAGACATTGCATATGATCTTAGACATTGTCACTATGTGATGGGGGAGTAGTAGAAGATGAGGCCCATGTCTAGCTTTTGTCGCGCTTTATTCGGATATCCCGGGTCAAGCATAAATCGGGTGCTATTTAAGCTTTGTTGATTTTTTCGACGGGCGTGCTCATGCATTGGAGGTTGTATTATGGACATTCTTAACCATAGAGAGGTCCCGATGAAGCAACAAAGGGTGACGAAGATTGAGTAGAGAGGAGCCCGGTGTGTTGTTCTCTCGAGGGACACCTTTGGATGACTTATTTTAATTTTGAGTGCAATGTATCGTCTCATAGACTTTGGCGGTCTCAAGGCGTAATAATAAATTTCATTTCATTTTCTCTCTCTCTCTCTCTCTCTCTCTCTCTCTCTCTCTCTCTCTCTCTCTCTCTCTCTCTCTCTCTCTCTCTCTCTCTCTCTCTCTCTCTCTCTCTCTCTCTCTCTCTCTCTCTCTCTCTCTCTCTCTCTCTCTCTCTCTCTCTCTCTCTCTCTCTCTCTCTCTCTCTCTCTCTCTCTCTCTCTCTCTCTCTCTCTCTGGATGCACACCCAAATGATAAAATAATCTTTTGATGAGGGTGACAGAGTGAGTATTTTGGCAGATCTAATTTTTTTTTGCATTGAAAAGGTCAAAAACCTTGTCCACAATTACTTGAAAAAATACCACCGAAAAAAGAACTAGAAGCTATAACCTTTAGGTCTTTGAATATGCCTAGAATATGACCCAAGCTTCCAAAACCAACTCTCTCGCTAACGAATTGCCGCTTAGCAGGGGGCAATCCAAAGGATTTATTTACAAAGAACTCTTCTATGAGCTAAAATTTAATACCAATAGGTAGTTTTCCTCTAGAGAACAACAAATACGATGAAGTGTAGGGACATTTTGGACATACATTCTGTATAAGGATTGTATTACAGTTAGGACATTTAGTAAATAGGAAAATAGTAGGGGCATGTATGAAAAACCATAAAGCCATTTTGGTTATTTCCCCTATTGTTTAAGAAAATTATCAATATACCAAAAATGTTTTTGAAAAACTACCAAAAGGCCACTCATTTAGCTAAAGTAGCAATAGCTTTTGAGTGGAGCCTCGAGTTATAGGGCAGTACTTGTGAACTTGATGTATAAGTTGCTCTTGTATGTCAACATTCTTCCACCTTCGGCCCACTGGCACCTTAAGATCTCTTCTCCTGACTAGCAGCATTTTTGGACTTGAGATAGTTTGTTCCACTCAAAGGTGGTTGTATTTTTGTGGAAAATTCTTTAGAGATGCCTTGGGGTTATTGTGTTTGTTCACAGGATTTCTCTCTCTCTCTCTCTTTTTTTTTGTTAGCGCGCCAGCCCTACCAGGCCTACAGCCTTTCCTGCAATTTTAGGCTATCCACCTAATCTACGGCTCCAAAAATTAAAAAAGCAAGGAAATTAGGGAAAGGAGATGAGAACCGACGCAAATTCTTTTCGATCTCAATTTGTTTGAAACAAACTTTGAGATTTAGCTTCTTATTCTTATTCTTATTCTTATTCTTATTCTTATTCTTATTCTTATTCTTATTCTTATTCTTATTCTTATTCTTATTCTTATTCTTATTCTTATTCTGTTGTGTTGTGGCCACATTTTTACAGGTTCATTGTTTAAGATATTGCTGAAGCATTTATTCTTGTGATATCATTCCGCGGATATGATTTTACATCAATATAATTTCACATCAATACACTGAGCCCAAACTCCCACATTTCCAAAATTGCAAACCCAGCTCTGTGTTAGTTTTGAGTTCTTGGCATACACCCTGCAGCAGCAGTCCATGACTGCCGGATGCTACAAAGCTTCCATGCTCATGATCACAAAACAAGAACAAGACAAGAAAATATGTACAAGGAATGAAGGGAAACGTGGCCAAATGAGGCTCTCCAAATATGAGATCAAACCTGAGTACATCTGAAGAGGCTCCGGTCTAATATAGTGTAGACCGCAAATCTGAGCCGTACACTAACTAAATCTAATCCCTACACTTATGTTAATCTAATCATGCCAAGTGTCAGTCTGCCACCACTGACACCTAACATGTGCATGCACCTAACATGTGCATGCACAATGTTAACCACTAGGTGGTTAACACTGCCTCCCCCTAAAAGTTTTTAGCACGAAAACATGTACAGACTTTTATAAGACAAGTCTGACAATTACAACATGGTGCCAAAAATTAGGGGTAAAAATAATGGTAATGGTTGGGTTGTGTCGCCGTAAAAGATCTTCATGAAGGCATTGATGACGAAGGGGATCCGAAGGAATGTCGATGCAGAACATGGATCATAGGAACTTGGGCCAAGAACATAAAGACCATCCCCTTATATTATGGGTAAGTCCATTTTAACAAATAGGGCCCAAAATGTCGCTTAAAAACAATTATAGGGGGTCTTTAAAAATGTAAACACCATAAAAGCGGACCCCATTATCAGCCACAAAGGACTAAGGATAGCGTGGATGTTCCGTGCAAAAATGGTAAACGTGGGCACAAAAAGGATGAGCGTAGCCATAGTTGCGTGACCCGTGACCCATGATAGAAAAAGGGGCGTGAAGCAAGGCGTGGCCGTGGCCGTGGCCATGGCCGTGGGCAGGGCGTGAGCGTGAGGCCACCGTGGTCAATGCGGGGCAGAAAATACAGAGCGTGTGGGCCGGGAGCGTGACTCGGAGATTAGCGTGGCCGTGGGCCGTGAAAAGAAGCTTGACCCGTGCCCCTGATAACAGCTGGCGTGGGCTGGCGTGGACGCCGTGGGACGCCGTGGCGTGGATCTGTGATGGAAAAAGATGAGCGCGGGCGTGGACTCCGTGTGACGCCGGGCCCGTGGGGCCTAATTATGGCAACCGTGGGTCTGCTATCGGTCTTCACAAGTAGCGTACCGCGGAAGCGTGAGGCATAAACCCTAACAGAGCATATGGCGGTCAGCTATGGGCGTAGATGATGGCAATGATCGAGGAATCAAACTGGTAGCCCTGATATAGTGCCGAAAGTGAATCTGAAAGGGATTTGAGCATAGAACAAGTTCTATATTGACATGTTTACGCCGAATGAGTGGATATGAAGGCAAATAACCGCTTGGAACAAACAGAGAGCAACGATTCAGTTTTTCCGGGCAGATTATTGTAGATGGGCCTCGGGGCACAAAGCCGATTGCGTGTTTGAACCGTACTTCTATGGTGCGGAGATGTTGTAACCGATGTTCAGAGGATAGGATGGCAAATGGGTTGAAGATGTGTTCCGGAAACGCGCATGCTAAAGATAGATGTGCGAAAAGGTGATATGATGCCGAGATTGTAGCTTCTATAGATAGGAACTGACGGATGTCTTTGGAACGTAGCCATTTGTGTGCGTAAAGTCTTTGCCGAATAATGCATAGGGAAAATCACTGCTTCATAGATAGATAAGCCTTGAAGGAACGTGATGAAAATATGTGCTTCTTTCGCAGGGAATACAGATTAAGGAGCCTGAAAGAAGCCGACCTGGGGCATGCTGGCTTGGAAAACAGAGTTTTATGCCCACCTTGTAAGCTTCCGGTATGTGCTTGACGAGTTTGTCCTTCCGGCATGATGAAAATAATCGGGCTTGTTTTGCATATGAACGTAAAACTCGACGATGCGTCTTTGGAAGACTTTGTTGCGGCCTACCGAGCTTGAGCGGATGGATGGGGCTAGCGTAAATGATGGCCCTCTTGAAAAACTCAAGAAGAATGCATATAGAAATCGACGTGGTAATGAGATACTTCCCCGGTTTTGATGATGCTCACTTGCGTGCTTGCGGTTGCGGTGATGAGATGATAAAGAACTATAATCCTCCATGGAGATTTGAGACTTCGAACCGACATATAGGGGCTAGCTGGTGGCCCTCCGCAAATTTCTGAAAGAGAAGATCACAGCTGCTTGCTCATGAAGATGTGTAGCTAAGGGACGATTTTTTTATGTGTTCAAATAAAAGCACGGTTTTACCTGATAAGAATCAGAGGAAAAATCAAAATCTGAAACTTTATACAGAACCAACACATGAATATTTTTGATAACTTTTTCAGGATAGCTTTCGGCGTGAGAGGAGTGCTGTCACCACTCCAAAAATCCTTCACTGCAAACTGGGCTTGCTGCACCTTAAGAACAGGGTCTTGAGAACAGATTTATGAGATTAAATAGATCAGCTGGCAGAATCATCAGCTGGTTTGAAAAATTAAAGCCTCCAAGCAGATAGGAATCGTGAATCTAATTTGGTTGGGCAAACTAAGGAAATCTAAAGGGTGAAGAATAGTATACAAGAAGTTTTCAAAACAGAGAAGCATGAGAGCAGCAAGACAACAGCAGGCAGTAAGGTGAAGAGTAAGGTGAAGGAAAGTGATCACGAGCGAACCCGGCATAACGGCGCTAGTGTTAGTTTTGAGTTCTTGGCATACACCCTGCAGCAGCAGTCCATGACTACCGGATGCTACAAAGCTTCCATGCTCATGATCACAAAACAAGAACAAGACAAGAAAATATGTACAAGGAATGAAGGGGAACGTGGCCAAATGAGGCTCTCCAAATATGAGATCAAACCTGAGTACATCTGAAGAGGCTCCGGTCTAATATAGTGTAGACCGCAAATCTGAGCCGTACACTAACTAAATCTAATCCCTACACTTATGTTAATCTAATCATGCCAAGTGTCAGTCTGCCACCACTGACACCTAACATATGCATGCACCTAACATGTGCATGCACAATGTTAACCACTAGGTGGTTAACACTCTGAGCCCTAAAAATGGAGCCAGAGTTTGTGGCATTCTTGGAGATGCTGGACGGTCCTGAAGAAGCTCGAGGGTCATTTTGAAGGCCAGATTCTATTCTTGCTACTAAGAAAGTCGGGAAAAACATTGCAGAGCCACAAGTTTTGTTACTTTGCTCTAGATGTTATACAAAATTTGTAGGGACGAGCCACTTGGTTTGCTTCAACATTCCGACAATGCTTTCATTATCTTATGGGATCCTCAAAGCTCTGTACAAGCAGAGGCAAGTTCCACTCTTACATTTATTTTTTTTTGGGTCTTGTTTGAGTCAGCGACTTAGAAGATGGATACATTGGCGTGTGCAAGTGACCCTGTAGGCATACTTCTGGTTATTTGAAAGGCCGCCAACATGACTGCTACTTATTACTGAATGAAGTAACTAAGCCTAGGAGCAGAGTCTCTACATGTCAATGTATTCCTGGTTTTTTAATTTTGGTTCTTACCTTAGATAGGACCGAGGTGATTTATGCTTCATTTTTGCCGGATGTCTGAATTGCCAATATCTGTTTGTTTAGGTGGCATGTGGGTTCGTTCAATATCTCTCTGGAACCAGTTCTCTATCTTAGGAGATGCTTTAATCCAATGCTATCAAGGTTCTTTTTTTATCAGGAACTGGAAGTGAGCCTTAGTCAATTTTGATTTTTCTGTGAATGTCACTCCTTTATAAATGGTACATGCAGGTAGTAACCTCCATGTTTGTACTCTCTGTAGAATTAGAACAACAATCTTGACATGTATACAATTGGAACTTGAATGGATATTCTTGCTGGAGAAATAGATCTTGCATTTGCAAATTATGCCCAAATAACTGCTAGCTGGGGACATGCCACAATGAACATGGCCGTCTCAGTTCTTGGAGATTCTAAATTGCCATTCTTTTTAATAAATATCCATGTATATCCTAGTGTTATGTATTTAGAGTAGTTACTCAGACAATAGAGCTTTCTTTTTAGAGTTACCTCCATGTTTGTTTGTACTCTGTTGTATAATTAGAACAACAAATGTATTTTGCCATACTTGAAATATATACAATAGGAATTTGAAAGATGTGCACTTAGACGTATTTTTAGAGCTTCCCTTCAGCTTTGCAATGGATACTTTTGCTTGAGAAATGGATCTTGCATTTGGAAATTATGCCCAATTATCTGCTAGCTGGTGGGCATGCCACATGGTAAACATGCTCGTCTCAATTCTTGATTTTAGAAAGGAGGTAACGAACCATTTGCCAATTCATTTTAGTTTATATCCCTGTATATCTTGTGTTATGTATTTAGAGTAGTTAGTTGGATAATAGAGCTTTCTTTTTGGAGTTACCTCCATGTTTGTACTCTGCTGTAAAACTAGAACAACAAATGTATTTTGTCATATTTGACATATATACAATAGCAATTTGAAAGATGTGTACCTAGACTTATTTTTAGAGCTTCCTGTAAGCTTTCCAATGGATACTCTTGCTTGAGAAATGGATCTTGCATTTGCAAGTTATGCCCAAATATCCGCTAGGTGGTGGACACCACATCATGAACATGGTCGTCTCAGTTCTTAGAGATTTAAAATAAAAATAAAAATAATGAACTATTTGCCATTCTTTTTAATGTATATCGTCGTGTTATGTATTTAGGGTAGTTACATTTTATCTACTTACTTGTGCTTCGTCAAAATAAGCATTTGTCAATATATGATCTCAGGTTGACATGTCTTTCATGCTGACATGTCTTTCTCCATTTGGTCAAGATGAGGAGGAAAGGGAGTTTAACTTGCCTGGCTCCATGGAGCTTGCCAGCTAGATGTCCATTTCTTCCATGTTTTAATAGCTTTGATGATTGAGAAGCAATTTTATGTTTTTTGGGTAAGGGGAATGGAAGATAGTTGCTTGCACATCATTGTCTTAATGTTGTTGTTGCTCCATGGAGCTCCTTGACCATTGGGCTGGTCTCTTGCAGGTTAGCTTGTGCATTTTGGTATCTTGTGTAGAAGTCCTTTTGCTATATTAAATTTACTGCATCTACCACATGATTGTAGTGGTTGCTACATAATTGTGGTTACTGAAGCATGCTTTACAGGTTTTTGTAACATGTTTAAAGACCCAAGCATGGGGCAATAATTGGAGGACATACAAAATATGGTGAGTATGAGTGGACTTTAAATTATTTTGAGATCATGCAGCAGGACGGCATCAGGCTGAATGTGGTGTTGTGGAATTGAAATATTGTAGGTTGTGCTCACCATGGGTGCATGATCTAGCTATGTTATATGAAAATAAATGTGTGCACACTAAAAGTTAGAACTATTTACATAGAATGCCTATGCATTGAATTATATGATGGCTTGATAGATGGGTGTCAGTATTACATTGTTTTGATGGCCTGAGTTTATGATGAATCTCGTAGATAGAATGCAATCCCTCCTGTTGATATAAAGACCTTGATATAATAGAATAGAATAGATTTTTAATATAATGAGGATTATTATTCTGTTGATATAATGAGGGTTATGAACAAACTTTAATGACTACACTACATAAATCAAATATTCACAAGGAAACACAAGACATTATTTGCCATTATGAGATGTGAATTTTGTAACATGTGATTGATTTGACTGGTGTAAAAAAAAATATAGGCTGTTGTTTCTTTGGAGGTGTAACATGTAAATTTAATAAAATACAGTTGTGGCTATTTGATGGAACAACGGTAAACAGTTACCCTTCTACAATGTGGCTTTATGGCACAACCTATATCAACTTACAAAGATATGTCATCCTATAAAAATTAGGATGCCATCACTTTTGAGATTAACCTTGGCGTGCCCTTTAAGCTTTTACAACAAGAAAGCACATAGTTCGAGTAATGCAAGAAAATAAAAATAAATCACTTAAGCTTTGCATCTTCAAAACCGAAGAACATGTTGAAACTTCCGTCATTAACAATTGATAAACCCATAAGTTGCCAACTAATGAACCTTTGCCATTGGTTAACTCCATAAACAAATGTTTAATTTAATCGATACTCCTCAATGTACATACATTTGACTGCACACACTCAACTATAAAATGGGATAAGTTGTGCTTGGATTGAAAGATGCCTTTAATAGACAAACAAAGATAGATAACAATAAATCATATACCTTTGGCACTAGTTCATGTTTGGCATTCTCGGTTCAAACTTTAGATTAGACTATGAATGGGATGATATTATAATTTAGCTTAGTTTTTATATTTGTCCGTACCCAAATAGGATACAGTCTTTAACTTAACACAAAAAAAAAATATTAGCCACCAGTCGCAGTCTAATGAGACTAAGCCTAAATAAAAACCTAATGAGTCTTATCTTGCTAAAGCCTTTTGTTGTGCTTCTTGCTAGGCTTTTTTTTTAAGGACATCAGACTTTATAAAACTCTCAAACAATACACAATACAATGCAGAGACAGGAATAGAAAACCAGTGGATAAACAGACCCAACTGGGCAAAGCCACATATCTAAGCATGATAATATAATGTAAGAAAATTTACTTTCTTCTCACAACAAAGAGAAGAATAATGCACGCGAGATAAGTAGGATCTGGCTTTCATGTCAACTTTTTAGAGTCATCTAGGACCTAAACAGGTGGAAACCATGCGCCCAGGGCATTTCCAAAAAGTTTGAAAGTGCTTCTCGCGCACTGTGTGAGGGGTCCAAACTTTAAACCTTCATAACTTGAGCTAGACAGCTCCAAATCGCCTGAAATTTGTTGCAATAGGACCATTAAATAGTCTAGAATGTATTTATGACCTCCAATTACGCTAAAAGTATTATATTCCGCCTCAAAATGACCAAAATTGTTCAAACCCTAAATTTTGTCTTCCAAACTAGGGTTTGTTTAGTAATAGAAGCAATTTAGCTTTTGGAGTACAAGGCTAGAGCCACAGAAGAGCAGGGGGCACGACTTTTTGAAGACATTGAAGGCCCAGGTGACGTACTGACAAAAAATGGGAGGAGAGTGAAAAGGCAGACCCAAGAGAGGAAGCACTATGGTAAACACCTCTACAAATGAAACGAGTAGTACAGGGCACAACTGGTCTATCAATAACCTTCATCGAATGGAAGATATACGTTAATCATCTGCATGAAGAACCTTCTCGACTATCAAGCACCTGACTGTCACATCCACGAGCTCACAGCAGAAAGAAGATCTCGACCCCTCCACCGACTCAATGCTTACGAGTTCAAATGGAAGAACGCAAGGCAGAAACAAACAGGTGCAAGAGTATGTCGAATGGGGAAGTCTAGATTAGCATCACGAGTTAGGGTTAAAGATGTTAATCTTCCTTCGAAATGATAATTCATAGCGACACAGGAGCGCAAACAAACTAGAGGGAAGACCATCACGATCTCGCAGCCAAGCCGCTCAAATGGATGTCAAGCAACATCAACAAAAGGTGCAATAAAGCTAGACAACTGGAAAACACCCAAGTCCAGCCATGACGAGCTCCCAGTGATACGAACTTCCTTGAATACCTGAATAAACATAAGAACTTTTACACACATTAGTAGCCAAAGCCTTATTCAAAGGAGCTCTCCACCCAACTGGGCCACTCAGCTAGCAGTATCAGGCTGGAACATAAAGACAGTAAGGCATATCAGGCATATCTAACAATTAGCTTCCATTAGTAGCTTCTCCCTTGAGCTGGCAGTCCTCAATATGATACACCAAGAGTTGGGTTTAGGAATAGTAATAGAGAGTTGGGTTTAGGAATAGTAATAGGTTACTAGACAAGATCTTGAAATAGTTTTTAAGTTACTCATGTCATGAGATAGTTTTGCAGATACACATGCAGCGTAACCGAGGAAGTTAGATGCAAGGGACTTATGAGGCAATATGCGAAAAGGGAACCAGTGTTTCGAAAATTCTAAGAACGAAGTTATTCTTGAGGGAAAACTTCAATTGGATACTATTTATCCATATAAGACTTGAATTGCTTTAGTGGGAGAAGCCACTCCTTTGAATCAACTTAAATTGAATCAACTTAAAGCGGTATATTGTTATTCAAACTGATCCACGAGAAGGTGGTAATCACGAGTGAATGTGATCCACGAGTAGGTGGTAATCACAAGTGAATGTGACCCATGATTAGGTGGTAATCACAGCAGAAAGAGACCCATGAGTAGGTGGGGACCTCGAGTTTAAATGGCCCACGAGTAGGTGGCAACCAAGAACTAAATTGGTCCACAAGTAGGTTTTAACCAAGAATTAGTGGCCCATAAGTAGATGGCAACCACTAACATGTGAAAACCACGAGTAGGTGGTAGACACAAAAATCACGAACATGTGGTATCATGAACCAAGGTGGAAGCCATGAGAAGGTGGTGACCGCGAGTTGATTAAAATATTATGTTAGGGGAGTAACCTTAACAGAATTATAATATTGTCAATGGTTCATAAAATGAAGGTTAATAATCTTCATATTAAAATTGATGTTAACGAGAACCTGGAAGTTGTATTCAATGCAACTGACGTCAGTTGCTTCTGAAAAGGGAATGAATTGATATGGTTTAAGGTTGATATCTAACAATGAGCTCGGGGAAGTGGCCAATGTGATTACGCATTGGGCAAAATCATATAGAATTAGTATTTATCATGGTTGGGAACAAATGGCAAAGGTAAAGACAAAGGCAAAGGCAAAGGTAAAGGCAGGCCAAAGAAGGCTAAAGTCACAGAGACTTCTATAAATAGAACCCAAAATTTAATTGGCTATATCTCTGCAACCAGAGATCGGATTGTAACGAATTTTATTTTTCTAGAACCGGCTCGAAGTCTACTTTCCGGATTGGTGTGGCACTTATTCTGATTCATCCGAATGAGAGAGAAATAGCAGAAAGAGTGATCGGGGGTCAAAGGAGACTGCTTTACTCTTGGCTCTTGAATCTGATTATAAGAAAGCTAGTTCGGAGCTTCTGTTGATTTTGTCTATTAACCTATTACTATTCCTAAACTAACTCTTGGTGTATCATATTGAGGACTGCCAGCTCGAGGGAGGAGCTACTAATGGAAGTTGATTGTCAGATATGCCTGATATTATGCCTTACTGTCTTTATGTTCCATCCTGATATTGCTAGCTGAGTGGCCCGGTTGGGTGGAGAGCTCCTTTGAATAAGACTTTGGCTACTAATTTGTGTAAAAGTTCTTATGTTTATTTAGGTATTCAGGGAAGTTCGTATCACCCAGCTCCCTTGCTCTAGTAAGAAGACGATAATGACTTCATCGATTTCAAAAATAGGGGATCATGATGGAGGAAGGAGGGGAGAGACATATCAGGGGAGGAACATCTCCAACTTGAAGGCCTATATCAGCATCAGAGGCAAGATCAAGGAGGAGGATAGTCGGTACGAACAAGAGTTCCAGATCCAGAAACACCTGCAAACCCAAAGAAGGATGACTCAGTGCTTCAACTAAGTAGTTCGAGACTCGAGTGGACCCGACCCAAAGGACGGAGGAGCTGACCTGGCCAACAACCATAGACCACTCAAAGGCAACTCAAAGGAGCGATGACATGTGCAATGGAGATGACCACATTCCCAGGCATAGGGGAGGCATCTCACAACGAAGCAAAGTCCAAGCAACAGGAGTCGCACTCAGAAATTCAATCGGCCGAGAAATGATACTGTCTACCTGACGATCGCTATCTCAGAGCTTCGAAGGCATGCAAGAATGCCCGACTGCAACAACTAGGTGATCGTACTCAAGCGACTAATGGCACTACACATCTTCATCCTTGCAACGACATACTGCATGTAGAGACGCTGAGCACTCACGACACTCTACATGACAGGTAAACACATTAAGGAGGAGCATTTTCAAATCAAGGGTTCACATCGAGAAACGTTCTTGTGACGTCCCCCACTTCTTATGCGATGCATACATCGTATCAGAAGGTGGAGCATTCCCCCTGACAGCCAAACCGGCATGGGCCATCCACCTGACACCACTCCCAGTGGAATGAGCCAGCAAGGGAAGAGTGGATGTGTCATTCACCCGTCTCCCTTCGGGTCGACCTAGCTGCAGAAGCGTGAATAAACATAAGCACATAATAACAATACATCAATACAATCACCTCGAAGGGTGAACACATCATAATCATCACATATACAACAACATCAACATGAACAATAGCAACAAGGGAAATCCTACCCAGCGCTCAAACTCAAGGGGGTTTGACTGACGGCTTGGGCCTCCAGAAGTCATTGCAGACAGAATTCATGGCAATGGATTTGGCTGGCATAAGAACATAGCTGAGGGTAGTCCACACGATC
The DNA here is from genome assembly GCA_021234155.1 of Isoetes taiwanensis. Lineage (NCBI taxonomy): Eukaryota > Viridiplantae > Streptophyta > Lycopodiopsida > Isoetales > Isoetaceae > Isoetes > Isoetes taiwanensis. Next base: position 1,899,306 of record JAJEKV010000113.1, read on the forward strand.
CGCCCCTCCTGTGCACACTGTGCAGAGTAGGTTGAAAAGTATTGGGACCGGGCCGTAGCCTGCCGGGTACATAGCCAAGAGGGCTACTACTGGGTTGCATCTCCCCAGCCCCGATGAGGCAGGAGGAGAGTCACCTCTCCTCCAGAGGCATGCATGCCCATCACAGGTGGCTAGAGGGCCACTACCCTTATTTGACTTAACCTCATGGAAGGCGACACATCGCCCCAAAGGTGTCGAGCTCATGCCTTGCCCACACGCAGTGGCAAGCCATTAAGCCTAGCTCACTAAGGTTCCTAGTAGGCTTTACACACCAGAGGAACCATTCAGTGTTGGGACAAGTCCCCTTTTTCATCGGCCTAGCCCCTCCACCCACAACCAGGCGGGCCTCTTGTGCACAGGCCGCATATAATTGGGAACTAGTAGGCTAACTAGGATCATCTGCTACACAGGCTTTAGGCCTCTACCCCCCTTCCCAATACATGGAGGTCACAGAGTGAAATACCAACATCATCACAGAACTAAAATGAAGAATAACATCTAATCTATCTACCTAAACATCCAGAGTTAGGTTCCTTTGTTAGGGCTTATGATCTCGGGATCTGTAATGCCTCTAAAGCTGAACTAACATGCTAAAGCAGCTTATTGCCTAGCCAAAAGGCGGCTTTGCACAACAGAATGATTAATTACCTGATACTCGACTTGCTCCAGATCCTCGGAAGGCATCCATGCCTCTAATCCTGCTGAAGACTGCTGCTACTCGAAGTTCTGTTGTGCAAAGCCGGCTTTTCAGGGCCTGCCAATGCAAATTGGGGTCTTAGCTTGGCCGGAATGGCTCAAGAGAACCCTAAATGCGAGAGAAGGAAAGGAGCTCAAGGAAAACCCTAAATGCAAAGAGAAGAAAAGGTTTAGGGTTTAAGGGAAAAGCCCTTATATAGAAACCCTTAGGGTTAGGTTAGACATTGGCCAAATGGGGTTTAGCCATTTGGCAATGGGGTCCATGGGGTTTATAATTGTGTATGTTTATTTAACATGCACAACATTCGAGGTTGCCCCCTAGGTGCAACTCTTGCCGCCTAGGTGCAACCCTTTAGGGCCTCCAAGTACATGTCATTTGTGACATGTACGTGTGACGTGGCAGTATAATATACGTATTCGGATCGTATATTATGCTGGAACGTCACATTCTCCCCACCTTGACTTGATGCTGTCCTCAGCATCACGCGTCTCCCCACCTTGGAAACCTGCATCCTGCAATCACATTGATATATATAGAATTTACAATATGATTACCTCAAGGTAATATTTTAATTTATCATAAGATGTCTTTATATAATATCATACTATGGTGAGAGGCTCTTTCGTCCTCTACTTCATCATCTATTATTCACAAAAAAATTTACGACTTATACCATTATTATAAACATAGTTCGCAAATTCCCTAATTAAGGTTCCGTATCGTCTCCTTACAACACATTATGACAAAATTATGTGTTGCAAGTCTTTGTAGTGCGATCTCCCTGCCGCTCGACTCTTCTATTGGCCTGCATGTTCAACACTATGTCAGTATACGTTTAATTATTATAAGGGTTGGTTGTTAGGGAACCACCCATTAAATACAATTACATGAATGCAAGGCATATCTCCCGGCATAGGAAGATTATGTTTCTTCCATCGTGGCCGTGGAGACAGTGCCCTATCATGCCTAGGATGCTCACTCATGCCTACACCTTTAGTTGCCTTTGGCGTGGAGGATAGCGTCCTTCCCATATTTGGGCGTGAAGGATAGAGTCCTCCCCGTAGTATTGACTAGAGGTGCTTTCTAATCAATGCATACCTGAATGACCTCTTATCTCTCAAGGTCGTCTACTTCCGTGGGACGGAAGTAGACTTCTTAATCTACCTTCCACTCACCTATCGAGTCGATGTCGACTACTTCGGATGAGCCGACCCTTGCATTGCTCCATGAATAGTGGGTACTGCTTCTCCAAATCTGATTGTAGTATCCACGTAGCGTCTTTCACAGGTAAGTGCGTCCATTTCACAAGGTATTGGAGAAATTTGGATCTTCTTGTCTTCTTATAAGCCCTGTCAAGAAGAACCCCAGGGACGATTTCAAGATGGTCGTCCGTCATTTCCAGTAACTCAGTTGTCTCTAATACTTCCTCTGGATTAGGAGTGTGTCTCTTTAGGAGACTTACATGGAAGACCCTATGGATTTTGAGATGTGCTGGCAGGTCCAACTTGTAGGATTGGGTACCTACTCTTTTGGTTATCCTAAAGGGTCCAGCCCATCTTGGAGCAAGCTTCTTGCAATTGCCGATGCGGAGCTTGGCCTGCTTCACCTTGATCTTCAACCATACCTTGTCTCCCACCTAAAATTCCCTTACTGTCATATGCTTGTCGGCGATGCTTTTCTGCCTACTTCTCGCTGCTAGGAGGTATCCTCTTACCTCCTCCACCAACTCTTGCATTTTCGAAAGCATCTGCTGGGAGACTAAGTGGATTGTGCCAAGTATCCGGGGTAAGACACTGGTACCCATAATTGATCATAAAAGGAGACATCTGCGATGACTCCTACTTAGTACTGTTGTAGGCGAACTCTACTAAGTGGATGAAATCATCTCACTTAGATTGCTTGTTCCAAACATAGCTTCTTAACATATCTTCAATGATCCTATTGGTTCGCTCCGTCTGACCATCTGTTTGCGGATGATATGCTGTGCTCATTGAAAGCTTCGTCTGGATGGTGGTAAATAGGTCCTGCCAAAAAGCACTCATGAATTTAGAGTCCCTATCCGAGATTATCTCCCTCGACATGCCGTGGAGTCTAAAAATCTCCTTAATAAATAGGACGGCAGTATCCAATGCTGTGTCAGTTGTCCTGCACAGCACAAAGTGTGCCATCTTTGACAACTTATCGACCACCACCATCAGGGCATCCTTGCCTCTTGCTGTTCTTGGGAGCCCTGTAATGAAGTCCATGCTTATGACTTCCCACTTAGCATTTGGCACTGGCAATGGCTCCAAGGCTCCTGGGATTCGGAGTTGCTCCGCCTTTGTTTGCTAGCATATCTGGCACTCACGAATGTACCTTGCTATCTGCTTCTTCATGCCGGGCCAGAAGTAGCTGCTTTTAATCTTGAAATATATCTTCATAAACTCTGCATGCCCTGCTATGGGACTATTGTGTATTAGCTTCCTTACTCCTGAAGATTCTGGTACACACAATTTGTTTTGTGGTATAGCAAGTTACCCTCTTTCTTGTAGTGCCTGAACATCTCCCTTTCCTTAGCAGTCCTGGCCTCCTTACAAAGGCTTGCCCAAACTTCCTTAAAGTCGGGATCTGTTGGCAAGGTTTCTTCGGCTTGCGAGCGTTGATAGGGCATTACAGTGCGTCCTCGTCTTCAATGGCTTCCTAGAAAACGCATCTGCAACTACGTTGAGCTTGCCTGGCTTATAATTTATCTCGAAGTCATATTCTTCGAGGAATTTCATCCACCTCCTTTGCCTCAAATTGAGAAGTGGTTGTGTAAAAATGTATTGGAGGCTTTGATGATCCGTATCTAGCTGGAACCTTCTTTCCAACAGATAGTGCCTCCAAATTCTTAAAGCTCTTACTATAGCCAGAAGCTCTTGATTTGATCATGCGTCGGGTAGCGCTGCTCTGCAATATCCTACACTAGAGCAACAAACAGGCCGGTTGACTGATGTGCTTAGGACTGCGGCAGAGAGATGCTTTGGGATAAGCCGCCCGCGACAGACCTCCAGGAACACAACCTTCCCACGTAATCAATGGTTTGATGCAGAGTGCAAGGAACACAAATGCTGGCTCCGCCAAGTCCGCAGACCACCTTTTACGCCCACATGCGGTCGACACGATCTGCATCTTCCTTAAAGCTAAGAAAGCGAGGGTACATTCACAAGCATCAAAGGGAAATGTTTTACCTCTGGGCGTCACCCTAGGACCTTACGGCGAAGGGTTCTTAGAAAGCACAGCATACAACCCACGGGGAATATCACTCCGGCGGTGGAGGCAATACTTGCAACTTGACACGACCCTCGGGGTGCACATGCGGCATTACCCTTGCAAGAAGGCCGGTCTTTGGAAATCCGCAGTCGGACGTGGAACAAGGCTTCTGACGTCTTGCCAATGGGAAAGCCCGGACTTGGATGGTATGCGGGCGGAATTGCTTAAGTGGGCGGGTAGTCCATAATACTAGTCTGCCCGCCTTGTTCAACAAGGCATTACGGGGATGGCTTCCATTGCGGTGGACCAATAGCGAGTTGTTCCCATCTATAAGGCGGGTGACCCACCTTTGCCCGACCAATTACCGAACAATCATGGTCGATTCGGTGTTTGCAAAAACCGCTTCTTTGGGATTCTCGGCGGCGGTTGATGAAGTGAAGCGAGGCGGCGAGGTGCGGGCCCTCACCGAGGCGAGATTCAGACCCGGCACTCAACCATTGACCACATCTTCCGTTGCGAACTCGATTGAAGGCGGCCGAGGAACCGCCGTCGGGATCTATATTGTTGCTTTGTGGATTTTGCGCGGCGTTTGACATTTGTGCCTCGGGAAAAACTATGGGCAAGGCTGCGAATACCGGGGGGGTTCTGTAGATTTGAGAATCACGATTATACGAGCTATATGAAAGATGCTCGGGTCGGTTCGCGGCGGACAAAGACCACCATTTGATAGTAGTATCGGGGTTCGTCGGGGATGCCCTCTCTCCCCAACATTGTTTGGGCTTTACATTGATCAATTGAGAGGCGGGCTGGCGATAATGGGGCGATGGAGCTCACCTTCTCTATCGGATCATCGGGGGTTAATATATCGATGATACATGCAATGACATCTCGATGCCACGGACACATTACATGGCGGTGATATGCATGTCAACTGGCCAAGACTAAGGTGGTTTTCATATCATCTTCACGTCGGTAGGGTCCCCTCCTTTAGTTACCAAGGCGAATGTGGAAGTTGCATCCACATACAAGTATTTGGGAGTGGAGTTTCCTTCTACTATGCTTTGGGACACATCCATACGGGGCCACAGTGGCGGTGGAAGGCACTATATGCCATGCAAAACAATCGTCATAGGCGGAGTTGTATGATTGGGCCCATCAGTCACACCTGTTCAAGGTCTTAGTAGAACTTTTTGTCCTTTTATACTGGGGGTGGAAGTATGGGGTCGGTGGTATCACTTACTACTTGGAATGACTTGGGCAGGTCGAGAAAGCCTTCTTAGTACGAGCACTAGGGGTGAAGTCCACGGGTCCCATATCAAATTCTCTTAGGGAGGCGGATTCTTGCCTCTTGAGAGGCGGCCCTTGATCGCCACATTGTCTATTTTGGAAGGTGGTCAATATGGGCCGATGCTCATCTCCCTAAACTAGCTTATATCATGGCAATGGGGCCTTGCGCCTCAAGGCCTCTTTGGAAGGAAAAGAGAGCTCAATGGTTGGCTAGATGGAATGTGCGGGAGAACACGGGTGCATACATGTGCAAGCGAAGCGGATCACCATAGCTTGAGGCAATATCTTGGCGCTTGCTTCCTCGGCAAGCTTTGGGATGCCAATGCCCTTAAACATGTCAAGACAACACACTACGGTGCCACATAAATCCCACATTGGAGCGAGGCCCGCAATGCTACTGCGTACCCACTTGCCCATGAAAAGGCGAGACTCATTGCCTCCATTATGCGAGGGGGCACATCATCTTGAATTGAGGCAGGCGGATGGATTGGTGAGCCACGCCGGGGCCGGGCTTTGTCAATCTTTGCCAAATGGGAGTCATTGAGGATGAATCTCATACCCTTCAAAGTTGCCCGGCCATATGATCAAATTCGGGGACGCTATCTTTGAGTTGGTCGGGGCGGCCAGCGTTACATGTGACATTGAGCACGGGTGTTAGGATCATACCTTGAGGAGGTTATGGACATGCGAGATCAGCTATGTCTCGGGCACACACTTGACATGTATATAAGCATTGATGTATACTTATGCGGTTTGCCGGCATTCTTATTGCGCCACGGTTTTCCCTCGAAAACCCTTGGTGAGGGGTTTTAACGGACGGTAATAAGTTCTTTGCGCTCGTTATTATGGGTCCCATAGGCGATTGGCCTCGATGGGCCGATAAAAATCATTCTCTCATTCTGCCTCATTCATCTTCTTGAGTCATAGGCCACTACCCTTTCCTCACGCATGAGGGAACTTTTTGTTGCTATCACGTTTAGCGAACAAGCTTATCTTTGGTTTGGATCACGGCAAGACTAGGATTTGGTATTTGTTGTCAAAGCTTCTTTCAATGTCTCAAATCACGGTATGGGCCTTCCTTTGCCAATGATTTGCCCAATCCTTTATCTTTCCGCTTTGGTGAGATCCCTCGGCTGCCCTACTTTTACCAAAGTTTTTCTGAATTTCTGTAATATCCTGCTAGGCGAGGAAGCTTCTCACTTCATGGGTGTTCTTTGGTCTTTGGCCAATCAATCCTTTGCCGATCTTGGCGGTCGTGGAAATCCCTTCTGTTGTGATCACATGCCCCAAGTACTCCACCCTTTCTGTTGCAAAGTGGCACTTGGATAGCTTCGCAAAGAGTTGATGCCTTCTTAGCTTTTCAAGCACCTTTCTTAAGTGCTGGACATGCTTCTCTAGGGACTTACTGTAAACTAGAACATCATCAAAGAAAGCTATGATGAAAGAGTCTAGGAATTCACGAAAATATCGTTCATGAGCCTCATGAAGGTTGCTGGAGCATTAGACAATCCAAACGACATCACTGTAACTCGTAGTGACCATATCTCATCCTGAATGCTGTCTTATGGATGTCCTCTTCCTTGATTCTGATCTGGTGATACCCTGATCTCAAATCTATCTTGGAAAAGATCTTCGCTCCTTGCAATTGGTCCATTAGATCATCTGATCTAGGCAAAGCATACTTATTTTTGATGGTATGTTTATTCAATTGACGATAGTCAATGCACATCCTAAGGCTTCCATCCTTCTTCTTCACAAAAAGTATAGGCGCTCCAAAAGGAGAGACACTAGATCTTATGAACACTAGGTCTAGCAATTCTTGCAGTTGCTTCTTCAATTCCATCAACTCTTGGGTCGACATTCTGTAGGGCGCCTTGCTTGTTGGCTTAGTCCCTGGCTCAAGTGCTATTTCACACTCGACTCCTCTGTAAGGTGGAAGCTGCTTAATCTCATCAGAAAACAAGTCATGGAATTTCGTCACCAACTTTGCTATAGGCTTTGGAAGCTTGCTCAATGTTTTGGCCGCTTTCTCTTCTTCTGTCTCTTGGTCTTCAACCTCAAGTTTAAGGAGATAGGCCACTTGCTCCTTCCTTATGCATTTAAGTAACTTCTCACTAGACATGCATTGCATGATTGGGGTAACTTCTTTACCTGTTATTTCAATGACTTTGCCCTCTGGCGTTGTTAAGGTTACTTTCCGCTTCCCACAATCAATTACCGCTCCTGCTGTCCAAGGTATTCTATGCCTATAATCAAGTCGTACTTGCCGATGTTCATCACTTCGGCTCCCAATGCAACATTGATACCTGGCAAGTCTACGTTGAAGTTGATCCTATTTCCTGCTGTGTGTCGGACTGCTCCACTAGCCAAGACAACTGGCCTAGGCTTGGACTTCAAAGGCTTCAGCTTCAACATCCGTACCATCTCTGGAGAAGCAAAATTATGGGTGCTCCCCGTATCTATCAACACTATGAAAGACTTGGACTTGGCCTTCCCGGTTGTTGAAATGACTTGGTACTGGCTCTCAGCATTTTCGGTGTCAATGGCGGCAAAAATATGGCACTCACACTGGATATAGTTTGGTGCGTCGTCCTCGTCAACGTCCGTGGGTGTCTCCCATCCCATCTCCGCTAGTGCCGCGTTCATCACCAAGGGGCAGTTGTTTGTCCTATGACCTGGCTGGAAGCACCTAAAGCATAGCTGTTTTTCTATGCACTCCTGCTTCTTCTCTTTGGGAATGGATTGCAAAAACTGTTTCACTGCCTTTGAATAGTTGGAACCCCCTCCTTGCTCTTTGAAGGTCACATGTTTCTTATCCTGCTTGCAAAAGTTTACATTGCCTTGCTTCCCATAATTTGTGTTGTATTGAGGCGTGCTAGCTGCTGGGCTTGCTGCTCTTGGGCTATAACTTCCTGTGCCCTTTCCCTTATCCTGGTAATACTGCTGCCTTGGTGCATTCTCTTGGGGTCCCATTCCTTGCAAGCTGACTGCTTTGGACTCTGCTTCTGACACCGTCCTAGGGTTTATTGCTCTTACTAGTTTCCGGATCTCTTCGTTCAATCCTTCAATGTAACCCTCTACTGCGTGCCTTTCACTCAACTTCGGCATATAGAGCCTTAGTCTCATGAATTCTTCCGTATACTTCTGAACTGATTTACTGCCCTGCTGCAACCTGTAAAACTGCTGCATCATATGACACTTGTGTTCTCTTGGCACATAATGACGCTTGAATGCCCTAGCAAACTTCTTGAACCTGCAACTGTCCCTGCTTAGTCCATGTGCTTTGGCGTAGCCTTTCCACCAAATCCTGGTTGTTCCCTTCAGGTTGGCTATAGCTACTCTGCCTTTGTCCTTGTCCTTCATGTCATAGGCATTTCCATACTCCCTCATTTCATCCAACCATGCTTCTGCTTCCATTCCGGACCTGCTATCCCCTGAGAATTGCTCCGGCTTTCTTGCTTTCCATACACTGCTAAGCGCCGAGTCGACCTTCTTCTGATAATCAGATTGTGTCCTGCCCCTATCACAGTTTTGGTCCTCCCGGCGGTCCTGTCTCTCCTCCTCCTGCTCTTCCGATCTGGAATCAGAGTCTCAACGAGAGTCGAAGGACTCCGTGCTAGATGATCTCCTTCTCCGGCTTCTCTTCCTTGGCTGAACTGTTCGGCCGGCTGAGGTTTCTAGCAGTTGCACATTCTGGTCTTGTCCTCCTGCTGCTGCTCCTGCCAGCAATGCTCTTATCTCATGAATGTTTGTCTTAATATGGGATAGCTCCTCTTCTGGTCTTGGTGCATCAAACTCTTGGTACAGATTTCTTGGTCGGAATTGCCTTGGTGGAGTGCGCTCTTGCTCACGTTGTCCTTGTTCCTCAATATTCCTAGGTGCTCTAGCTGCATCCACATTAGATTGAACTCTCATGATTAGGTTCTTTGTTTCGGTTGTTGCACTGGTTTGTTTGATGATGCAATTGTGGGGGCAAATTATATGTCAAGAAAACATAATTAAGATCATTGTTTATATTTTATGGATATAGTACTACTTATATATTCAAGATATTAGTCATGAAAATTGAAAACATTTTTAATTCTATTCTTGGAATCTTTTCATATAATCCGGGTTGTCCTCCAAAAATTTCTTCACTTCGGCCGTGCCAATTGTTCGCCCTAAGTTCCTCAGGATATTTGTGGCCGTGCCTCCTTGAAGTGCGATCACCAAGTCTTCAATCCTCCTCTCTGATATATAGGCTGCAGTAACTGCCAATCTGCCCTATCGTCTATAGGGGACCGCGAAGTCGAAGATGCTCAATGCTATTGTTCTCTTGACAAGGATGACATGATCGATGTTTGGGGCCATACGAGCATGACTTCCGAATCCTGAGAGAGCAATGAGCATAAAGACTCCTTCTTCAGCCCGTGGGCTGAATTGGCGGTGTATAACCGCTATCCTTCCATCAATGAGCAAGGGGAGGTAGAACATGAGGGCTTTGTCATGCCCTGCCTCTTCGCCGGATCTGAATGCTGCTTTGTATCTTCCGGAGTACTCATCAACTGGTACTTCCACCATCTCTCTGTAATCGCGGTACATGGAAGCTGTCAGGTTGATGCTGCCTTCAGCTAGTGCTGGTGCCGATGCCGAGTGCTAGATAGAAGCGCGGACGTTGATTTTCCTCTAATTCCCATGCGCTCCTGAATTGCCAAGAACTCCTCTTCCGAGGGCAACTCCTGTTCAGCCATCATCTGTCTGATGCCGGTGTAGGTTTCAATATCCATTGATGTCTGGCCGGTGTATGTCCGGGCTTCCATTATGCTAATGGGAAAGTCATGTGTTTCCCGGTCGATGAAGTCATCGAGGTCCGGTTGTTGCCATAGGAGGTGCAGAAGTTCGTCTATTCTATAGCCCCGATCTCTGCACTCTGGGAGGTTCTTGATGTCGTGGAGGCTTAAGTATGCCTCCTCTTAGATAATTATCGGGGTCAAGCTTGTGATGCCTTGCCCAAGTGGTGGGGCTGTTCTTGTGGCTCTCAGCCCTTCTTCGAAGCTCTGGAGTTGTTGCTCTGCTTGCTGCCTTTCTTGTACTAGGTCGACGTCGGTGATATCTTCTGAGTCCGACTCGCGTCCTTCCTCTTCTTCTTGCTCTGCCTCCTCGTATGCAAGGCGCATCTGCTCCTCTTCTGCTGCTGCCATGGCCATAGGTTCGACAAGGGTTGCACGGATGGTTCTGGGTTTGGGCCCGATGAGATAGGAAAATAGCTACGGTTGATATCTCCTCCTATTGACAGCTATGGACATGTAGTTCGGCAAGCGGCTAGCCTTGTTTTCTAGGTACTTGTCTATATTGGGAATGTTTTGCAGGGCTGTCTTGAGGGCCATGCTTGGAGCAAAGTATCCTATGCAAGGTGGAAGCTCTACTAGAGAAGGTCCTATCTTGGCATGGAACTCAGTCATGATGTCTTGGTAGAAGGGGGTGGCATTGATGGTAGCCTTCACATCAACCTCCTTCTGGAAGACGACAAAGACGGAGTTGATGTCGGCCTCGGCCACATGAGCTGTGGCATTGTACCATCGCCTAAATGCAGTGGTTGCCATGATGCTTGAGCAGCTGGGGATGTCAAACAGATGGGGAAGTGCCTTTGGGAGCTGGGAAATCGCCTTGGAGTGAGGAGCAAATGAGTAGGGTGCAAATGAGGGTTGTGGTCCTATTTATAGACAAAACCCTAATTTTGGAAAATTTCAAAGTTGGGGAATGCCTATGATCCTAAGATGCTGCTATGCAATTCATGGGCAAACTAGGTTAAAGAGTGCATTCTAAGGATCCTATTGCAACAAATTTCATCTAATTTGGAGAAAGTTAGGACAAATTAGGACAAATATGGTGTGACCACTCACATAGTGCGCGAGGAGCAAATCCGAGGATGGCGGATTTGGTTTGGGTGCACTCTGTGAGGGGTGGGGCCTTGTTTGGTCGAGGATGATGCCAAACATGCAAACTAAGGGTGGAATCCTGCTCATCTCGTCGAGATAGGTTGGATTATGCCCTTACTTTCTTCATTTGGACAAGTTTTGGCTTAGATTAGGGGTCGACCACTCACACAGTGCGCGAGGAGCAAATACGATAATGGCAGATTTGGTCTGGGCGCACTCTGTGAGGGGTGGGGCTCTATTTAGGTTTAGGTTGGCCAATTTCTACAATCTAAGGGTCAAATCCTACTAAACACAATGAGTTGAGTCAGATGTCCTTACTTTCTACATTTGGACAAGTATTGGCAAAGATCAGTGCTCGACCACTCACACAGTGTGCGAGGAGCAAATCCGAGAATGGTGGATTTGGTCTGGGCACACACTGTGAGGGGTGGGGCCCAAAACACTGAATTTTGCTCTAATTTTGGTGATTCCAATTGCAGAAGTTAGTAATACAATCTAGATAACCATGATTTAATATATTAACATGGCAAAAACATAAATTTGTATTAACAAAAATTATTTACAATAGATTATTAGTCTTCCTTCTTGATATATTTGGCCAGCCTCATATCCTTAGGCATGCATGTTACCCTTTTTGCATGTAGGACACATGCTACCGAATCTTCAAAATGCTGGACTATCTTCTGCTCGGCCGCCTCCTATAGCGCAAGTAACATGTCGTCTGTTACTCTCTTGGTCTTGTCGAATTCCTGCAAAACTTCGCGAGTAAGCTCTTGGGATCAGCAATCCATAGCTTCTTTGGAAGTGGTGGATTTCCCTTGCAGCTCTGGCGAAGTACGAGTCCGCCTTTCTCTTAATGGGCTTCTTCGGAGGTGCTGGTCTTTCTGGTGGTGGTTTCAAAGTGTTCTTCTTGGTTGGCCTGCCTCCTTCTACGTACGCGACCCTGTGCTCCTCGTAGTATTTCGAGTACTCCTCGTACATCTTCATGTACTGGTTGTACTCTTTTAGCTTCTTCATGTGCTGGGGGTACCTCTGCTGTCGACTCCTCCTCTTCATTACCTGCATTCGAGGGCCCCGAGCCTTCAGTTGGGATGGGAACCCTTATCCCCTCATCTGACTCAGTGTCAGAGGAGGAGGGCGGCTTGTCGGGCTCCTGCTCCCGAATGACGACGCCTTTTGCCGGCATCGTCTTCAGCTTACGCCGGGTCTCCTTCGGTAGTTCGGGGTCCTTCCCCTTGTCCGCCTTCTTCTTCAGGTGCTCCTCCTTGCGCTTCCTGCGCTCTTCCTTCTTCTTTCTTCTCTCCTCCTTTTGTCTCCTGCGCTCTTCTTTCTCCCTCCTGCGCTCCTCCTTGGTCTTCTTGACCTGTGATTCCTCGTCCTCCCTTTTCCTCTTCCGCTCCTTTTCCAGCTTCTTTAACTCCCTCTTCAGCTCCCTCCTCAGTTCTTCTGCAGCTCTCTCTTCCTCCTGGCTTGGCTCACTCTGGCTGCCCGTGCCTTCCTGTTGCTTTGGCTGCTCCTCCTCAGTGACATGTGCTGGCTCTTCCTCCTGATGCTCCTGGGCCTCCTCTTGGGCGTCTGGATTGGCTTCTCCGCCCTGTTCTCTCCTGGCTCGCTCCTGAGCCTGTCTCGCCTTCTGTTGGGCTACTCGCTCCTGGGGGCTGACATAGTTCTCAGGCACTATGATACGGGCGGTCTGTTTGGTTCGGGCGATGTTTTGAATCAAGGCAATCAACTTCCTGGCGCCTAAAAATCGTCTTCTGGGACGAGGAGCTGTTTGCTGGAGGAGGTAAGTGTAAATGAGGAACCCTAATTGTCTACTTATAGGTAGGGGGATTTTAGGGTTTGGATCCGCAATTCCATATTATGCCATTCTAGAAGATATTAGTGTAGTTACATTAGGTTGGTATAGCCAAAAAGCATCCACCACTCACACAGTGCGCAAGAGGCCAATCCGAGAATGGCGGATTTGGTCTGGGCGCACTCTGTGAGGGGTCACCTCTTTTTGGGTCCAATTTTCAATTTATAAAGAGTTTCTCAGCGTTTTTAACATGCAAAACTAGCTAAAATCTAAGGGATAAGCTTAACTACACTATTAGATTATCTAAATTGTGCATCTATTTGAGTCAACATGGGTCCACCACTCACAGTGCGCGGGGAGCAAATCCGAGAATGGCGGATTTGGTCTGGGCGCACTCTATGATGGGTCACCTCTTTTTGGCCAAATTTGGTTGGGTTTTTGCTAAAATTTCTTTCTAACTTAGCATTTATCTAATTACTGCACTAGAAATTGGAAAAAAAATTCCAATTTTCGAGGTTCATGCTTGGGTGGCTATTCCCAAGACTTGAAGTCTACTCTTAGTCCTAACAGGAAATGGTCAATGCTCGATCTTGGTCTACCAAGATCATGCTTTGATACCACTGTGACGTCCCCCACTTCTTATACGATGCACACATCGTATCAGAAGGTGGAGCATTCCCCCTGACAGCCAAACCAGCAGGGGCCATCCACCTGACACCACTCCCAGTGGAATGAGCCAGCAAGGGAAGAGTGGATGTGTCATTCACCCGTCTCCCTTCGGGTCGACCTAGCTGCGGAAGCATGAATAAACATGAGCACATAATAACAATACATCAATACAATCACCTCGAAGGGTGAACACATTATAATCATCACATATATAACAACATCAACATGAACAATACCAACAATGGAAATCCTACCCAGGGCTCAGACTTAAGGGGGTTTGACTGATGGCTTGGGCCTCCAGAAGTCATTGCAGACAGAATTCATGGCAATGGATTTGGCTGGCATAAGAACATAGCTGAGGGTAGTCCACACCATCCGCCCCTCCTGTGCACACTGTGCAGAGTAGGTTGAAAAGTATTGGGACTGGGCCGTAGCCTGCCGGGTACATAGCCAATAAGGCTACTACTGGGTTGCATCTTCCCAGCCCCGATGAGGCAGGAGGAGAGTCACCTCTCCTCCAGAGGCATGCATGCTCATCACAGGTGGCTAGAGGGCCACTGCCCTTATTTGACTTAACCTCATGGAAGGTGACGCATCGCCCCAAAGGTGTCGAGCTCATGCCTTGCCCACACGCAGTGGCAAGCCATTAAGCCTAGCTCACTAAGGTTCCTGGTAGGCTTTACACACCAGAGGAACCATTCAGTGTTGGGACAATCCCCCTTTTTCATCGGCCTAGCCTCTCCACCCACAACCAGGCGGCCCTCTTGTGCACAGGCCGCATGTAATTGGGAACTAGTAGGCTAACTAGGATCATCTGCTACACAGGCTTTAGGCCTCTACCCCCCTTCCTAATACATGGAGGTCACAGAGTGAAATACCAACATCATCACATAATTGAAATGAAGAATAACATCTAATCTATCTACCTAAACATCCAGAGTTAGTTAGGGCTTATGATCTCGGGATCTGTAAGGCCTCTAAAGCTGAACTAACATGCTAAACCAGCTTATTGCCTAGCCAAAAGGCAGCTTTGCACAACAGAATGGTTAATTACCTGGTACTCGACCTGCTCCAGATCCTCGGAATGCATCCATGCCTCTAATCCTGCTGAAGACTGCTGCTACTTGAAGGTTTGTTGTGCAAAGGCGGCTTTTCAGAGCCTGGTAATGCGAATTGGGGTCTTAGCTTGGCCGGAATGGCTCAAGAGAACCCTAAATGCGAGAGAAGGAAAGGAGCTCAAGGAAAACCCTAAATGCAAAGAGAAGAAAAGGTTTAGGGTTTAAGGGAAAAGCCCTTATATAGAAACCCTTAGGGTTAGGTTAGACATTGGCCAAATGGGGTTTAGCCATTTGGCAATGGGGTCCATGGGGTTTATAATTGTGTATGTTTATTTAACATGCACAACATTCGAGGTTGCCCCCCTAGGTGCAACTCTTGCCCCCTAGGTGCAACCCTTTAGGGCCTCCAAGTACATGTCATTTGTGACATGTATGTGTGACGTGGCAGTATAATATACGTGTTCGGATCGTATATTATGCTGGAACGTCACAGTTCTCCGCGACCTGGGATAACAACCTCAGATCACACACGAAGGTCAACTATAGTCGCAACACCTTAAGGAACCCTGGAGTCAAGCAGAATGAGGAATATATGGCAAAACCGAAGAATCAAACGTGATTGGAGGAGGGAAAATCCTAAAGGAGTATAAACATTTAAGCATATCTTCTTCTATAAATTAGAAAAGTGGATGAATTAAAATCTCAATATAATTATATATATGTATATCATAAGTATCAGGTGCTCACACATAGTACAAAACATGAGTTTAGGATCATGTTTTAGGGTTTAGCATTTGCATCAAGAAACTCCATCACTTCGACTGCCAAAGGATAAGCAAAGAACCACAGGTATAGCCAAGAGCAAGTGTTCGAATGGAAGAGCAAGTATAAGAGAGAGATGACCAGAGCCCAAGCCAAGCTTCGACTCCAGAGACTTCGAGAAGCGGCCTCAAGTAGAAGATCGCTCGTCCAACACAATGTCAAGATGAGAGATAATACCAGTCATGTCAAGATCCTTAGCGCTGCACCATCTAGATTTTGCATGGAGACATCTTCGGGATGCAACTCTACCTCTTCTAGCAGCATAAACACTTGACAGCCTTATGACACGAGTGTCCTCAACAACAGTAGGAGGAACGACTAGACATCTTCAAAAACTGTGGCCACGACCTCAAGCCGACAGACATCGAGGAATTCTTTGGGACCCGATATCAACGAGCAAACCGAGGAGGCAACCTCTCGACGACCATAATCTTGCCTTATATGGTGATGTTTGTAACATGCGTGCCAGATGGAGATACACTGAAGAAAGGCCCACAACGATGGGTTATGCCTATGCTCATTCAACCATTAGGTGATGGCTTCGTCAAGTACTTCTACCAACAATTAGAAGAGAGGAAGCCAAACTTATCTTCGACACGAGGGACCTCAACGCCCAAGATAGAAGCATTCGACATCTTAATGACAAGGATAGTAACCAAAGTACCTTTGGCAAAAAGAGAGTTCAAGACAATAGCCAGGCTATTCAAGGACAAGAGTAGATCTAGGGCAGAAAGTTCTTCAACTCAAGGGCCAACCTACGCAGATATAAGGGTAAATCATCCCCGACAGCAAATCTATCACGTGGAAGACTCATGAGGCTTTATTCGCCAGGATTATGCACATGTATTGAGGGACAAAGGCCACAAACCGGAGGCTGGAGAAGTGCTAGCAATCAACATGCAGTTCAAGACTGTGGAGCGTGATCAAATGCAACTAGAAGGTACTACAAGACTAGAAGGCAGCATAGCACCATAGAACGTGACAACGTCTAAGCCATCAAATCGAGGAGATCAAACAGGTAATATGAGAAGCTCAATGGAGAAGCGACTAGGAGAACCGAGCCAAAGAATCGACGAATCAGCTAGAAAGCTCACCAAGCTACGACAACTTGCATGCAACTTCGCGAACCTAAGGATCGACGATTCGAAAGGCAACTAATGAAAAGAACAACTCCTTACGAGTCTAGCCAAAGGAATTGCGCACAACTTCAAGAGGTGCCTCTAAAGATCTTCAGACATTGTGAAGGGAAAGCAATTATTGCCCAAGAACGAGATTAAGAAGTAGATCGGAACGCCGAAGCATCAATGACTGTCACATCCTTAGTTATCATGTGAAGCAAAGCATGTGGTATCGTAACCAACAGATATTAGAGAGCTCAAACATATCAAAGAATCTACCAATCGAGCACAAGCTGACGTACAAATAAGAGGATATAGATCTTCAACACCAGTGCACTAGGAGGAACATCGACAACACTGCCATGGAGGGGAGACACCAAGGGGGCCTAATAGCTTTAGTAGTATTTGTAATCATAATAGTGTATGCTATATGCCTTGCATGCATATTTCCCCTTGTTATTCCTTCCCTCTCACAGTGTAACAGATCAAAGAAAAGAGATGCCAGACAATTGGAAGGCATGAAGCGAGCAACATCCTCAACACTTGTCTGTTAACATGCTACAGGACTCGAAGGATGGAGTTGGCACAATAATATCATACCTAAAGGTATCCTTTAGCCGCCAAGATGAAGAATTCAACGTGAAGGATATTTGTCAATGAGACCACCTTCAGGATTTTGGGAAGTAACATAGAAGATTTCAAGTGGTCAACTACGCCATCAAAACCATCAGCAATGGGAAGCCTCTAATGAAGAAAGTTGACCTCTACATTGAGGAGCCTAGAGTCTCGAGCAACTCGAAATAACGTTACCTTACTGCTTCAAGAAGGTAACGAGTGGATGAGCTGCTAGCAAGATTGAGGATCTACGATCATATAGTTGAGTAGGATAGGCTTATGGATAATGACATCCATAATGGGATTGGAAGGCATTTCCAGTTTTTTCTCGTGAAAGGATTGCCCCAAGTTGAGCTAAGCGTCGCCATTTGGGAAAGAAATGCATAGGAGTAACTAGAATTATACACGATTGTTAACAGACATCCAACATATTGAAACCACTTGGTGAGATTGATCATCTCGCTAAGAAGGAATCATTACTAGGATACTTGTTGACCATGTATAAAGCTAGGACCTCCAAAGAATAATCCAACCGAACGAAAAGAAGTAATCTAAACAAGTCCGGCCAACTTGTTAATGATGACATCAATTCAATTGATAGGAATATTCCAAGAGAGTAAATAACTAAGAAAGGGGGATCTCTAGAATATAAAATGGAATAATACATGAAAGGTATATCTAAAAATAAGAAGTGCATTAATCACATAGTCTTTTGAGACAAAAGGAATTGTCATGATGATAAAACCTTGCAGTTTAGAATTGTTCTAAATAATTCAGTAACTCATCGCTTAGGGATAGATATGTTAAATATGATGGCTGCATCCATCATAGATGGTTAAATATGTTAGCTAAGGCTAGTAAATTAATGTGTTAGATAAGAAGCATATAACCTCTTAAGGTAGATAGAATAGCTGAGATGTTATGACAACATCAATTGAGGGGATAGGTTGCATTGGATAGCATCATTGGAAAGGTGTAGGACCATTTTCTTATGAAGAGAGTGAGGGCTCAATCTTAGGACCGAACCTACCTATATCTTAGGGGTTCAATCGTCATCAAATTAGTCGACCCTTAGAATAGAGTTCCTTTCGCAAGTAGCCAAAACACATGGAGCGTAAGATGGATAGATGCTTAATGTCCATGTGTCCTTCAGCATGCAAAACTGACGCGATAGCCAATTGCACCAAAATGGGGGAGCGAATTAATGGAAGCAATGCAATGGCCAAGTCGTCTCCAAATTAGTCGATAACGGCTCAATGGGGGGTGTATTCTAGCCTTAACGGGTGCGACAACTAAGGTGGGGAGAGGCTTTGCATCAAAGTATAGATAGAATGCATGATGGGAAAAGCATAATTTTCTTACGCCATGATCAATTGCCTGCATTCACACCTAGGAATGAGCTAGTAGCCTAGCTCTTAATTAAATTATTCAGGGTTGTGAACCCCTTATAACCACTTAAATTATATAATCTTAAGTATACTATTATGCAAGGCATTGATAAAAGTACCCATGAGGGCATGTATCATGTTTACCATCTTGTTGATCAATTATATATTTATAATAACTGCGATAGATAGTTTTGTCTTGTGTAGATATTCAATATCAGATAAAGTAAGATAATAATTACATGTAATCTAGTTAAACCTTCTAAAGGGATGTAATTCCTTCCAAAGGCATTTAAGTAACCTTCATAGGGTCCTCCCATACAAATATGATAAGAATGGTCTTATCTTCGTATATAGCACTATAGCATATACATCACCAACTGCTTAGTGAGCTAGAGTCACACGCCAACACTTGATATGATGATATAAAACCCCTAGAGATATGATAAATAATTAAAAATAGTTTTCAAAATAAGTATTGCCCTCGATAATTGTATGATGACATATCTTAAAGGCCGTGAAAGTTAACATATATCAGCTTAGTTAAATATAATACTATCGGGAAGAAATATATCCAATACTACTTGCTATAATGATAATATGAAAATTAATTTATACATATCATTATAATACTAATATATTTATCATTATATACATTTACTTTACGAGCTAATCACTGCATGCACCGGGCCGGTAGTTGAACCCAATAGCAGCTGAACCCAAATGCGATCTCCACTTTGATCTAGAACTTTTATTCTAATAGTTGTTGGTTATTCTAAAAGTGATTGTGCCTCATTAAGAGAAAGCAACACAAACTAGTGAACTCTTCATTGTCTCTAGCCCATGTGCTTAAAATGACGCATGCCTCCGCAAAGAAGTGTATATGGTCTTTATAGTTAGCACGCATTAACTATGGGCATGAATGTTCTTTAACGCTGGCATTATAGAAGAAAAGATTTATTTTGTTGATGAGGCTTTGGACGAGTACAAGATAATTGGTACCGAGCATGACTCAATCCCCACGACACAAAGAATCGGGCACGATGCCTCCCGCCAAAACAAAATCAGTTCCAAATGTAAACATTTTGAAATACAAAAATTGGCACCTCTGTCAACCTGCGCGACGGCATCCTCGTATATTACACACATCGCCAAGACTAGTAACATATGCAACACCTCTTTCATGTCCCCGGGTCGTTGCTCTATCGTAATTCTCAAATAAATGCGCCTAAACATAGTCAGATTAATGAGCATTAGACATATAATCATGAAATGAAGTTGGTGGATAAGGAACAACTCAAACTCCTCCTCGAAAACAATTTGCAATGCTCCTAATGTACATGGAGAGATTCTATGTTACATTTATGTTGCACCATGTATCTGTGCCAGCATGTTTTCCTAGTTCTAAGGTTATGGTGCACCGTACTATTTCTTAGGTTAGGGGATGCCATTGGATGATATATGTCTGCCTAAGAGCATTGATAAATAGGTCGAAGGCATTAAGGACAATAACATATTTTATGCTATGGGTAAAAAGCTTTATATCATCAAGGGCAACAACATATATGCTACTCTAGCTGTTCAAAGAGATGAAATAAGCCATTTTCATATAAAAAATAATAATAATAATAACCTAACTAGATTGTTACCCCTTTCTCACTTAACAGTTAGGTTAAGTTAGTTCTTAACCGAGTTAAGCGTACCTTTCCCTCGTCACTTTAACTCTTAGTTTAAAATAGGAAACTCCATATATATACTCTTGAAGTTTATGATTTCCAAATTTGCCCCCTCAAGTTTTGTTACATCTAAAAATACCCTCTCCTAACTATCTACATGAACTAGTTAAGAGAGCTAAAATCTACAAATTCCAAAAAATACCCTCGTTCTTATTAGTATTCCAAATTTACCCTTCACATTTTTTGAAATTCCAAACACAATTGAATCCATCGTAAATCTTTTCCACAAACCGGTGTCAGCCCACTTGCAATGTTTCTTTGTTTCCCCAAATGCCTGCCAGCCAACACAATTATGATGTCCTCGCTAACTTTAATTGCAACTAGGGCCATTACCTACAAGGAAAGCATGCAACTTCCACGCATCCTTTGAATTTTGCACTTTTCTTTGATAAGATCATGAATGCCTTGCTCAAAGGCATGGAAGAATAGATAATACCATACCTTGAAATTGAAAAGGGAGATTTTGTTCCTCGTGAGGAAATAATTTTGGAAATAAGAAAGCCGAGATTGCTTCAAGTAAGTAGGTAATTATCCGAAAGAAACTTAAATGGAAAGACACACACTCGCATGAAAATTCGTTGATGAACCGAGCTTCCAAAGGGTAAGAGAATTCAGTTTTCCAATCACTTTTTCTCGCGCTTCTTCTCATGTCGTTTCCTTAACTTTGAATTTTCCTTTAAAATAAGGGGTCCAGCTTAAAAGTTTTAACTTAACTTAACTTAACTATTATCAAGATGAAAGTGACCTCGCTGCTTAATCATAGTTAAAATTTAACCAAGTCCCAGTCTAACTGTAGTAGCCTAAGTGCTAGTGTGGAAAGTGGTGCTCAAGTATATTTACCCTATTTAACCTTAACCTAACTCACAAGTGGAATCAATTCTTAAGGAATTGACTAAAGAACGGAGGACTGGTGGTGCTTCTATTGTTGAGGGCACCATGAGGTGGATACAACCTGGACGCGGCAGAGGAGAGTCATGATTTTTTCCCCACCCACACTGAGGGCAAAACATTCTCCTTGTGACGCTTCTAGCATAATATACTGGCCCTAATACATATATTATAATGCCATCGCCACGCCGTGACATGTCACCACATGACAAGTACTTGAGAGCCGTGAAAGGGTTGTGCCTAGGGGCCAAGAACTCCTCGTGATGTTGCAGTATGTCTATTAAAACATATGCAATCTGATCGAAGTTGCTACAAATTGTTGATACATATCTAGAATCTCAACCAAATTGATGGTGATATCGAAATTTTGATGCAGAGTGATGAGCTAGGGATATGACCCTGGAACCCATCTATTGTTTTATGACATTGTGTAATTTTGTTGTTCAATTTCAGTCCTCGGCGGCCCCAACAGACACAAATACACACACACACACTCTCTCTCTCTCTCAGCTGAAACTTCTAGGCATGCAATCGCAAGAATACCGCTGAGCCTACACCGACTTGGTGTGGAGATCGAGATGGGGCGACATTGGCGCATGATCTTAGATATTGTCACTATGTGATGCGAGTAGTAGAAGATGAGGCCCATGTCCTCGCTTTTTGTCGCTTTATTCGGATATCCCGGGCCGCGATGGGGTCGCTATTTCGCTTTGTTGATTTTTCTCGACGGGCAGCTCATGCATTGAGGTTGTATTATGGATATTTAACCATAGAGAGGTCCTCGGGATGAAGTTAAACAAAGGGTGACGAAGATTGAGGTAGAGGAGCCCAAGCAGGTTCTCTCGAGGACGCGACTGGATGACTTATTTATAATTTTGAGTGCAATGTAATCGCCTCCATAGACCAAGGTCTCGAAGATCTTAATAACAAATTCCCATTTCATTTCATTTCCTCTCTCTCTCTCTCTCTCTCTCTCTCTCTCTCTCTCTCTCTCTCTCTCTCTCTCTCTCTCTCTCTCTCTCTCTCTCTCTCTCTCTCTCTCTCTCTCTCTCTCTCTCGCGACGCGACGATGCACACCCAAATGATAAAATAATCTTTTGATGAGGCATGTGAGTGAGTATTTTGCTGCATCTAATTTTTTTGCATTGAAAAAGGTCAAAAACCTGGTTCACAATTACTTGAAAAAAATACCAATCAAAAAGAACTAGAAGCTATAACCTTTAGGTCTTTGAATATGCTCTGTGAAGGCACCCAAGTAAGCTTCCGCAAAAACCAACTCTTCATAACTTAATTGCCGCTAGTTGTGGGCAATCCAAAGGATTTATTTACAAAGAACTCTTCTATGAGCTGCTAAAATTTAATACCAATAGGTAGTTTTCCCTCTAGAGAACAACAAATACCATGAAGTGTAGGGACATTGACATACATTCTCGTGATAAGGATTGTATTACAGTTAGGACATTTAGTAAATAGGAAAATAGTAGGCATGTATGAAAAACCATAAAGCCATTTGGTTATTTCCCTATTGCTTCAAGAAAATTATCAATATACCAAAAATGCTTTGAAAAACTACCAAAAGGCCACTCATTTAGCTAAAGTAGCAACAGCTTTTGAGTGGAGCCCGAAGTTATGTGGCAAAGCATTTGTGAACTTGATGTATAAGCTGCTCTTGTATGTCAACATCATTCTTCCACCTTCGCCCAATCGGCACCTTTTAAGATCTCTTTCTCCCGACTAGCAAAGATTTTTGGACTTGAGATAGTCGGTTCACCAAAGGTGGTTGTATTTCGTGGAAAATCTCTTTAGAGATGTGCCTTTGGGGTTATTGTGTTTGTTCACGTGGATTTCTCTCTCTCTCTCTTTTTTGTTAGCTACCAGCCCTACTGTGCCTACAGCCTTCCCTGCAATTTTAGGGCTATCCCACCTAATCTACGGCCCAAAAAATTAAAAAGCAAGGAAATAGGTAAAGGAGATGAGAACCGGGACAAGAAATTTTTCGATCTCAATTTGTTTGAAACAAACTTTGAGATTTAGCTTCTTATTCTTATTCTTATTCTTATTCTTATTCTTATTCTTATTTTTATTCTTATTCTTATTCTTATTCTTATTCTTATTCTTATTCTTATTCTTATTCCTCGCTGTGTTGTGGCCACATTTTTGTGTTCATTGTTTTAAGATATTGGTCAAGCATTTATTCTTGTGATATCATTCCGGATAAGTGATTTTACATCAATATAATTTCTCACATCAATACACCGAGAGCCCAAACTCCCACATTTTCCAAATTGCAAACTCCAAATTTCAGAAAGTTAGTTTTGAGTTCTTGCATACACCTCGCAGCGCTACAGTTGGAAATTCATGATCACGGATGCTAAGCAAAGCTTCCATGCCATGATCACAAAACAAGACAAGACAAGAAAATATGTACAAGGGAATGAAGGGAACGTGCGGGCCAAATGAGGCTCTCCAACATGAGATCAAACTCGAGTACATCCAAGAGGCTCGGCCTAGCCAGTGTAGACCGCGAACTGCCAGACACTAACTAAATCTAATCCCTTACACTTATGTTAATCTAATCATAAGTGTCACCGCCACCATCGACATACCTAACATGCATGCACCTAACATGTGCATGCACAATGTTAACCACTAGGTGGTTAATGATCATTTCCTAAAAGTTTTGAAGACGAAAACATGTACGCACTTTTATAAGACAAGTCCGACAATTACAACATGGTGCCAAAAAATTAGTGTACACGGTAATGGCTAGCTAGTCGCCGTGAAAGATCTTCATGAAGGTATCATTGATGACGAAGGGATCCCAAGGAATGTCGAGCGTAACATGGATCATAGGAACTTGGGCCAAGAACATAAAGACCATCCCCTTATATTATGGGTAAGTCCATTTTAACAAATAGGGCCCAAAATGTCGCTTTAAAAACAATTATAGGGTCTTTAAAATGTAAACACCATAAAGCGGACCCCATTATCAGCCACAAAGGGGACTAAGGATAGCGGATGTTCCGTGCAAAAATGGTAAACGGGCAATAAAAAAGGATGAGCCGTGAGCTATAGTTGCGACCCGCGGACCTATGATAGAAAAAGGGCGGAAGTAAGGCGTGGCTGCAAGCCGCTGGCCGTAAGCGTATGAGCGAGGCCACCGTGGTCAATGGCGGGCGTAAAATACAGAGCGTAGGGCCGGAGCGTGACTCGAGATTAGCGCGGGCCGCGGCCGTGGAAAGAAGCTTGACCTGCGGCCCTCGAGCAATAGCCGGCGTATGGACGCTGGCCTGACGCAGCCGTGGAGCGTGACGATGGAAAAAGATGAGCCGTGGTTGACTCCCCGTGATGCCCGGGGCCCGGGCGTGGCCTCAATTATAACCGCGGGTTCGCTATCGCCTTTCACAAGTAGCGTACCGCGGAAGCGCGGAGGCATAAACCCTACCGTAGCATATGGCGGTCAGTCATGGCGGGCGGCCGGCGAGATGGCAATGATCGGTGAACTGAACCGTAGCCCCGGACATATAGCACAAAGTGAATCGAAGGGATTTGAGCATAGAACAAGTTCTATATTGACATAAGCCGCAGTAATGAGGCCTATATGAAGGCAAATACCGCTGGAACAAACAGAGCAACGACCAGTTTTCCCTTGTGATTATGCATCAGATGGGCCTCAGGCACAAAGCCGCATTGTCAGTTTGAACTTCTGCGGCTTCTATGGTGCCGAGATGCTTGTAGCCTGGCGTTCGTGAGGATAGATTGGGCAAAATGGGTTGAAGATGTGCTCTGAAATGCGATGCTAAAGATAGATGTGCGCAAAGGCCGATATGATGTCGAAGATTGTAGCTTCTATAGATAGGAACCGAATCGGATGTGTCGGAATCGCAGCCATTTGTGTGCGTAAAGCTGTCACTTAATAATGCATAGGGAAAATCAACGCTTCAGATAGATAAGCCTTGAAGGAACGTGATGAAAATATGCGCTTCTTTCTCGCAGGGAATACGTGATTAAGGAGCCCGAAGAAGCCGACTGGGCATGCCGGGCTCGAAAATGAGTTTATGCCAGCCTTGTAAGCCGTATGTGCTTGACGAAGCTGGTCCTTCCGCATGATGAAAATACCGGGCTTGTTTTGCATATGAACCAGAAAACCGACCTGATGCTACTGAAGACTTTGTTGCAAACACCGAGCTTGAGCAAGATGGATGGGGCCAGCGTAAATGATGGCCCTTGAAAAACTCAAGAAGAATGCATATAGAAATCAGACGTGTAAATGATACTCTCGCTCTTTTGATGCTCACTTATGCGTTTGGTGCAACAGGTGTGATGCGTGATGATAAAGAACTATAATCCTCCATGGAGATTTGAGACTCGAATCGACATATAGAAGAAGCCAAGCTGGCCCTCCGCGAAATTCCTCGAAGAGAAGCCATCTGCCTTGCTCATGAAGATGTGTAGCTAAGGGACGCATTCTTTTTATGTGTTCAAATAAAAGCATAATTCCGCTTTTACCGATAAGAATCAGAGGGAAAAATCAAAATCAAACTTTATACGAATCCAACATGAATATTTTGATAACTTCTTCGTGATAAATAGCAGCCACAGAGAGGAGGCCGCCACCACTCCAAAAATCCTTCATCGCAAACCTGGCTTGCCGCGACCTTTTAAGAACAGTGGTCTTGAGTAATGATTTATGAGGATTAAATAGACTCGCGTAATCATCACCGGTTTGAAAAATTAAAGCCCGCATAGGAATCAGGAATCGACTTGGTTGGGCAACCAAGGAAATCTAAAGTGCGAAGAATAGTATACAAGAAGTTTTCAAAAACAGAGAAGCATGAGAGCGCGAAGACAACAAAGAAAAGAAGGTGAAGAGTAAGGTGAAGGAAAGTGATCACGAGCTTAACCCCAAGATAATCTGGCGCTTAAAGTTAGTTTTGAGTTCTTGGCATACACCCTCGCGAAAGCAGCAGCCCATGACTTCACCGATGCTACAAAGCTTCCATGCTCATGATCACAAACAAGAACAAGACAAGAAAATATGTACAAGGAAATGAAGGAAGTGGCCAAATGAGGCTCTCCAAATATGAGATCAAACCCGAAAGTACATCCTAAGAGGTTCAGTCTAATATAGTGGTGACCGCAACCGGAGCCGCACACTAACTAAATCTTAACCCCACTTATGTTAATCTAATCATGCCAAGTGTCACCGCCACCATCGACACTCTAACATATGCATGCACCTTAACATGTGCATGCAATAATGTTAACCACTAGGTGGTTGAATACACTCGAGCCCTAAAAATGGAGCCGAGTTTGTGGCATTCTTGGAGATGCCGGACGTCTCGGAAGCTCGAGGGTCATTTTGAAGGCCGATTCTATTCTTGCTACTAAGAAAGTCTGAAAACATCGCAGAGCCACAAGTTTTGTTACTTTGCTCTAGATGTTATATAAAATTTGTAGGACGAAGCCACTCTGGTTTGCTTCCAACATCTCGACAATGCTTTCATTATCTTATGGGATCCTCAAAGCCTGTGGCCAAGCAGAGGCAAAGTTCCACTACTTATTTTTTTGGGTCTTGTTTGAGTTGTCGACTTAGAAGATGGATACATTTATGCAGGTGCAAGGACCCCAGAGGCATACTGTTATTTGAAAGGCCAACATGATCTACTTGCCATCGAATGAAGTAACTAGTTTAGGAGCAGAGTCTCTACATGTCAATGTATTCCGGTTTTTAATTTTGGTTCTTACCTTAGATAGGACCAGGTGATTTATGCTTCCATTTTGCCGGATGTCCTAATTGCCAATATCCGCTTTGTTTAGGTGGCATGTGGGTTCGTTTCAATATCTCTCTCGAACCAGCTTCTATCTTAGGAGATGCTTTAATCCAATGCTATCAAGGGTTCTTATCGTGAACCTGAAGTGAGCCTTACTAATTTTGATTTTTCATGAATGTCACTCCTTTATAAATGGTACATGTGTAGTAACTCCATGTTTGTATACTCTCAGAGAATTAGAACAACAATCTTGACATGTATACAATTGGAACTTGAATGGATATTCTTGTCGGAGAAATAGATCTTTGCATTTGCAAATTATGCCCAAATAATCGCTAGTCGGGACATGCCAAATGAATACGGTCAGCTCTGCCCTTGGAGATTCTAAATTGCCATTCTTTTAATAACAAATATCCATGTATATCCAGTGTTATGCATTTAGAGTAGTTACCGCATAATAGAGCTTCTTTTAGAGTTACCATGTTTGTTTGTAATTGCTGTATAATTAGAACAACAAATGCATTTTGGCCATACTTGAAATATATACAATAGGAATTTGAAAGATGTGCACTTAGGACGATTTCTTTAGAGCTTCCCCTTCAGCTTTGCAATGGATACTTTGCTTGAGAAATGGATCTTGCATTTGGAAATTATGCCCAATTATCAAGCAATGGTGGGCATGCCACATGGTAAACATACCGCCTCTAAATTTTGATTTTAGAAAGGAAAATCAACTACTGCCAATTCATTTTAGTTTATCCCTCAGAGATATCTTGTGTTATGTATTTAGAGTAGTTAGTTGGATAATAGAGCTTCTTTGGAGTTACCTCCATGTTTGTACTGTGAAAACTAGAACAACAAAATGCATTTTGTCACATTTGACATATATACAATAGCAATTTGGAAAGATGTGTACCTAGATTCTATTTTTAGAGCCTCCTCAGAAGCTTCCAATGGATACTCTTTTGCTTGAGAAATGGATCTTGTATCGCAAGTTATGCCCAAATATCCGGCTAGGTGGTGGACACCATCATGAACATGGTCGCCTCACCTTAGAGATTTAGGTAACAAAAATAAAAAATAATGAACTATTTGCCATTCTTTTAATGTATATCATCGTCAGGTTATGTATTTAGGGTAGTTACATTTTTATCTACTTAATACTCAGGTTTCCTCACAAAATAAGCATTTGTCAATATATGATCTCGTGCTGACATGTCTTCGCTGACATGTCTTTCCATTTGGTCAAGATGAGGAGGAAAGGGAGTTTAATCCTGTCTGCTCCATGGAGCTTGCCAAATTAGATGTCCATTTCTTCCATGTTTTAATAGCTTTGATGATTGAGAAGCAATTTATGTTTTTGGGTAAGTGGGAATGAAGATAGTTGCTTGCACATCATTGTCTTGCTGTTGTTGTTTGCTCCATGGAGCTCCTTGACCATTGGGCTGGTCTCTTTGCAGGTTAGTTTTAATGGTATCTTGTAGAAGTCCTTTGCTATATTAAATTGCCCCATTCACTCACATGATTGTAGTGGTTGCTAAGCATAATTGTGTCACCTAAGCATGCTTTATGTGTTTTGTAACATGTTGCCGCACTCCAAGCATGTGGGTACAATTGGAGGACATACAAAAATATGGTGAGTATGGGGAGTGGACTTTAAATTATTTTGAGATCATGCAAAGCAGATCACAAGATCACGAATTGCGGTGTTGTGGAATCTGAAATATTGTAGGTTGTGCTCACCATGGGTGCATGATTCAGCTATGTTATATGAAATGTCTGTGTGCACACTAAAAGTTAGAACTATTTACATAGAATGCTCTATGTACTGAATTATATGATGGCTTGATAGATGGGTGTCAGACATATCGTTTTGATGGCCCCGAGCTTATGATGAATCTCAGATAGAATGCAACTCCTCCTCGCTGATATAAAGATCTTTGGATATAATAGAATAGAATAGATTTTAATATAATGAGGATTATTCTGTTGATATAATGAGGGTTATGAACAAACTTTTAATGACTACACTACATAAATCAAATATTCACAAGGAAACACAAGACATTATTTGCCATTATGAGATGTGAATTTTGTGACATGTGATTGATTTGACTGGTGTAAAAAAATATAGGCTGTTGTTTCTTTTGGAGGTGTAACATGTAAATTTAATAAAAATACAGCTTGTGGCTATTTGATGGAACAACGTAAACAAGCATCTCTTCTACAATGTGGCTTTATGGCACAACCTATATCAATCCATAAAGATATGTCATCCTATGTACCAGGGATGCCATCACTTTTGAGATTAACCTTGGCGTGCCCCTTTAAGCTTACAACAAGAAAGCATATAGTTCGAAAGTAATGCAAGAAAATAAAAATAAATCACTTAAGCTTTGCATCTTCAAAACCGAAGAACATAAGTTGAAAACTTCCACATTAACACCATTGATAAACCCATAAGCCACAACTAATGAACCTTTGCCATTGGTTAACTCCATAAACAAACGTTTCAATTTAATCGATAATTCTCAATGTACATACATTTGATCGCATTACCACCAACTATAAAATGGGATAAGTTGTGCTTGGATTGAAAGATGCCTTTAGAATAAACAAAGATAGATAAATAATAAATCATATACCTTTTGGCACAGTTCATGTTTGGTACCTCGCTCCAAACTTTAGATTAGACTATGAATGGATGATATTAATTTGGCTTAGTTTTTATATTTGTCCTCACTCCAAATAGGATACAGTCTTTAACTTAACACAAAAAAATATTAGCCACCGCAGCCTAATGAGACTAAGCCTAAATAAAACCTAATGAGTCTTATCTGCTAAAGCCTTTTGTTGTGCTTCTTTGCTAGGCTTTTTGCATGACATCGTGACTTTATTAAACTCCTCAAACAATAATACACAATACAATGCAGAGATGTGAATAATAGAAAAACCAAAGGATAAACAGACCTAAATCAAGAAAGCCACACATCTAAGCATGATAATATAATGTAAGAAATTTCTACTTTTCCCTCACAACAAAGAGAAGAATAATGCACGCCAGATAAGTAGGATCTGGCTTTCATGTCAACTTCTTTAGAGTCATCTTAGGACCTAAACAGTGGAAACCATGCTACTCGGCATTTCCAAAAGTTTGAAAGTGCTTCTCACATCGTGTGAGGGTCCAAACTTCAAACCTTCATAACTTGAGCCAGATGTACCCAAATCACCTCGGGAATTCGCTAAATAGGGACCATTAAATAGTCTTAGAATGTATTTATGACTCCACCACGCTTAAAAGTATTATATCTCACCAAAATGACTGAAAATTGTTCAAACCCTAAATTTTGTCTTCCAAACTAGGGTTTGTTTAGTAACAGAAGCAATTTAGCTTTTGGAGTACAAGGCTAGAGCCACAGAAGAGCAGGGGCACACTTTTGAAGACATTGAAGGCCCGTGACGAATCGACAAAAAATGGGAGGAGAGTGAAAAGGCGCACTCCAAGAGAGGGAAGCACTATGGTAAACACCTCTACAAATGAAACGAGTAGTACAGGCACAACTGGTCTATCAATAACCTTCATCGAATGGAAGATATACGCTAATCATCCGTGATGAAGAACCTTCTCACTATCAAGCACCCTCGACCGCCACATCCACGAGCTCACGCTAGAAAGAAGTATTCCCGACTCTCCACCGACTCAATGCTTACGAAGTTCAAATGGAAGAACGTAGCGTAAACAAACAAAAAGAGTATAGTCGAATGGGGAAGTCTAGATTAGCATCAAGGAGTTAGGGCAAAGATGTTAATCTTCCTTCGAAATGATAATTCACAGCTTTTACACAGATGCTAAACAAAACTAGAGGGCTATTCATCACGACCTCGCTACCTGCCGCCAAATGGATGTCAAGCAACATCAACAAAAGGTGCAATAAAGCTGTATTAACCGAAAACACCCAAGTCCACGCATGACGAAATTCCCTGATACTAACTTCCTTGAATACCTCAATAAACATAAGAACTTTTACACACATTATAGCCAAAACTAAAGGAGCTTCCAATCTAACCGGGCCACCAAATTAGCAAGATCGGGGCCGAACATAAAGACAAGAAGGCATATCGCATATTCCACAATTAGCTTCCATTAGTAGCTTCTCCCTTTGAGTTGGCAGTCCCTACTATGATACACCAAGAGTTGGGTTTAGGAACAGTAATAGAGAGTCAGTTTAGGAATAGTAATAGGTTACTAGACAAGACTAAATAGTTTTTAAGTTACTCATGTCATGAGATAGTTTTGCGGTGATACACATGCAGAGTAACCGAGAAGTTAGGATGCAAGGGACTTATGAGGCAATATGCTTAAAAGGAACCAAGAGCCTAAAATTTAAGAACGGTTATTCTTGAGGGAAAACTTCAATTGGATACTATTTATCCATATAAGACTTGAATTGCTTTAGGTGGGAGAAGCTTACCTCGAATCAACTTAAATTGAATCAACTTAAAGCGTATATTGTTATTCAAACCGATCCACGAAGGTGGTAATCAATGAGTGAATGTGATCCACGAGTAGGTGGTAATCACAAGTGAATGTGACCCATGATTAGTGGTAATCACGCTAGTAAAGAGACCCATGAGTAGGTGGGGACCTCGAGCTAAATGGCCTTACCAGTAGGTGGCAAACTAAGAACTAAATTGGTCCACGAAGTAGGTTTTAACCAAGAATTAGTGGCCTATAAGTAGATGGCAACCACTAACATGTAAAACCACGAAGTAGGTGGTAGACACAAAATCACGCACATGTGGTATCATGAACCGTGGAAAGCCATGAGAAGGTGGTGACCGCGAGTTGATTAAAATATTATGTTAGGGAGCAACCTTAACAGACTATAATATTGTCAATGGTTCATAAAATGAAGGTTAATAATCTTCATATTAAAATTGATGTTAATCTATAACTCCAGTTAGATTCACGTAACCGACACATTGTTTCCAAAAGGGAATGAATTGATATGGTTTAAGGTTGATATCTAACAATGAGCTCGGGAAGTGGCCAATGCGTGATTACGCATTGGGCAAAATCATATAGAATTAGTATTTATCATGGTTGGGAACAAAATGGCGTGCTGCAAAGCCACAAAAGGCAAAGGTAAAGGCAGCCAAAGAAGGCTAAAGTCACGTGACTTCTATAAATAGAACCCAAAATTTAATTGGCTATATCTCTGCAACCAGAGATCGGATTGTAACGAATTTTATTTTTCTAGAACCGCCTCAAGTCTACTTCTTCCGGATTGGTATGGCACTTATTCTGATTCATCCGAATGAGAGAGAAATAGCAGAAAGAGGATCGGGGTCAAAGGAGATCAAGCATTTTGGCTCTTGAATCCCATTATAAGAAAGCTAGTTCGAGCTTCCTGATTTTGTCTATTAACCTATTACTATTCCTAAACTAACTCTTTGGTGTATCATATATTATGGACCGCATACCGAGGGAGGAGCTACTAATAAAAGTTGATTAACGATATGCCCGACATTATGCCTTATCGGCCTTTATGTTCCAAAATTGAGCATATAGCTGAGGGCCCTACGGTGGAGAGCTCCGAATAAGACTTTGCCACTAATTTGTGTAAAGTTCTTATGTTTATTTAGGTATTCAGTGGAAGTTCAGATCACCCAGCCCTTGCTCTAGTAAGAAGATCGCATAATGACTTCATCGGGATTTCAAAAAATAGGGGATCATGATGGAGGAAGGAGGGGAGAGACATATCGTGGGGAGGAACATCTCCAACTTGAAGGCCTATATCAGCATCAGAGGCAAGATCAAGGAGGAGGGATATTAGCTCTGGGTACTTAACAAGAGTTCCGCATCCGTAAAACACCGCAGAAACCCAAAGAAGGATGACTCGCTTCTAACTAAGTAGTTCGAGATCGAAAGTGGACCCGAATTCAAAGGATCTGAGGAGCTAATCTCGCCAACAACCATAGACCACCCAAAGGCAACCTCAAAGGAGCCGATGACATGTGCAATGGAGATGACCACATTCTGTGCATAGGGAGGCATCTCAACGAAGTCCAAGCAAATGAGTCGACTCAGAATTCAATCGGGCCGAAATGATTACCGCTCTTTACCCCGACGACGCTATCTCGTGAGCTCAAGGTATGCAGAATGCCCGACCGCTAAATAACCAGGTGATCGTACCTGCCAATTAATGGCACTACACATCTTCATCCTGTATCTATTATTATCGCATGTAGAGACGCCGAAAGCACTCTCACGACACTCTACATGACAAAACACATTTCAAGGAGGAGCATTTTCAAATCAAGGGTTCACATCGAGAAACGCCTTGGTGACGCCCCCCACTTCTTATGGCGCATACATCGTATCTAAGGTGGAGATTCCCCGACAAACGCTAAACCGCATGGGCCATCCACCTGACACCACCCCTGCGCTGGAATGAGCCAAAGAAGGGAAGAGTGGATGTTTATTCAATCTCGCCTTCCTTCTGCCCACCTAGTCGCCAGGCTGAATAAACATGCTAAGCACATAATAACACATCAATACAATCACCTCGGCGCGGTGTTCACCCAATCATCACATACAACAACATCAACATGAACAATAGCAACAAGGAAATCCTACTCAAATACCAAACTCAAGGGGGTTTGACTGACGGGCTTGGGCCTCCAAGTCATTGCGCATGTAATTCATGGCAATGGATTTGGCTGGCATAAGAACATAGCCGAGGGTAGTCCAGACGATCCACTTCTCCCCCGTGCACAATCGTGCGCAGTAGGTTGAAAAGTATTGGGACTGCCGTGAGGCTCCCGCCGGGTACATAGCCAAGAGGGCTACCACCGGGTTGCATCTCCTCACTCGATGAGGCAGGAGGAGAGTCACCTCCGCAGAGGCATGCATGCCCATCACAGGCTAGAGGCCAATACCCCATTTGACTTAATCCCTCATGGAAGGCTACTACACGCCTAAAGGTGTCGTAGCCCATGCCTGGCTCCACACGCCAGTTGGGCAAGCCATTAAGCCTAGCTCACTAAGGTTCCTAGTAGGCTTTTACACACTGCAGGAACCATCTGCTGGGACAAGTCCCTTTTCATCTACTAGCCTCCACCCATTAACCAGCGGGCTTCAGTAATGTGCCGCATATAATTGGGAACTAGTAGGCTAACTAGGATCATCTCGCTACAATGTGCTTTAGGCCTCTACCCCTTCCCAATACATGGAGGTCACAGAGGAAATACCAACATCATCACGTAACTAAAATGAAGAATAACATCTAATCTATCTACCTAAACATCTCAGAGTTAGTTCCTTTGTTAGGCTTAAGGATCTCGATCCGTAATGCCTCTAAAGAACTAACATGCTAAAGCAGCTTATTGCCTAGCCAAAGGCCAGCTTTGCACAAATGTAATGATTAATTACCTGATAATTTAATTTGCTCCAGATCCCCCTGAAGGCATCCATGCCTCTAATCCCCAAGACTGCCACTGGTTCTCAAGCAGTAAAGCCAGTATTCGCCACGCAAATTGGGGTCTTAGCTTGGCCGGAATGGCCTGGCAGAACCCTAAATGCATGAAAGGAGCTCTCAAGGAAAACCCTAAATGCAAAGAGAAGAAAAGGTTTAGGTTTAAGGAAAAGCTCCTTATATAGAAAAACCCTTAGGGTTAGGTTAGACATTGGCCAAATGGGGCTTCTAGCCATTTGGCAATGGGGTCCATGGGGTTTATAATTGTGTATGTTTATTTAACATGCATTGCCCCTTAGGTGCAACTCTTGCCGCTTCTAGGTGCAACCCTTTAGCTCCCAAGCATGTCATTTGTGATAATGCGGTGACGTAAGCAAGATAATTATACGTATTCGATCAGATATTATGCTGAACGCCACACATTCTCCCCACCTTGACTTGATGTCGCCCCTCGATCACGCCGCCTCCCCACCTTTGAAACCCGCGATCCCGCAATCACATTGATATATATAGAATTTACAATATGATTACCAAGGTAATATTTAATTTATCATAAGCATTGCCTTTATATAATATCATACTAAGGGTGAGAGGCTCTTCGGCCCCCTCTACTCTATCATCTATTATTCACAAAAATTTACTTAATTTATACCATTATTATAAACATAGTTCCAAATTCCCCTAATTAAGGTTCCAGACGTTCCTTACAACACACATTTATGACAAAATTATGTTGCAAGTCTTTAGAAAAGGATCTCCCCGCCGACTCTTCTATCGGCCCCGCATGTTCAACACTCATGTCAAAAGATAATGCTTAATTATTATAAGGGCTGGTTGTTAGGAACCAACGCATTAAATACAATTACATGAATGCTGCATATCTCCAAGATAGGAAGATTATGTTTCTTCCATCGTACGTGGAGACAAGGTCTCATCATGCCTAGGATGCCTCACTCATGCCTACACCTTTAGTTGCCTTGGCTGGAGGATAGCGCCCTTCCCATATTTGGGCTGCGGAAGGATAGAGTCCTCCCCGTAGTATTGACTCGTAGGTGCTTAATCAATGCATACCAATGACCTCTTATCTTCAGTATCGCCTACTCGCGGACGGAAGTAGACTTCTTTAATCTACCTTCCACTCACCTATCGAAGTCGATGTTCCACTACTGGATGAGCTCTACCCCTTGCATTGCTCCATGAATAGTGGGTACCGCTTCCAAATCTGATTGTAGTATCCACGTAGCGCCTTTCACAGGCCCATTTCACAAGGTATTGGAGAAATTTGATCTTCTTTGTCTCTTATAAGCCCCGTCAAGAAGAACCCTGTGGACGCATTTCAAGATGGTCGTCCGTCATTTCCGCAAGAACTCGCTTGTCTCTAATACTGGATTAGGAGGTGTCTCTTTAGGAGACTTTACATGGAAGACCCTATGGATTTTGAGATGTGCCGGCAGTCCAACTTGTAGGATTGGGTACCTACTCTTGGTTATCCTAAAGGGTCCAGCTCCATCTTGGAGCAAGCTTTGCAATTGCCGATGGAGCTCGGCCTCGCTTCACCTTGGATCTTCAACCATACCTTGGTCTCCCACCTAAAATTCCCTTATCAGTTATATGCTTGCCGGGCGATGCTTTTCCATTTACTTCGCTAAGGTTAGGAGGTATCTCTTTACCTCTCCACCAACCTTGCATTCGAAAAGCATCTCATTGGAGACTAAGCGGATTGTGCTAAGTATCCGGTAAGATGACCGTACCCATAATTGATCATAAAGGAGACATCTCGCTGATGGACTCCTACTTAGTACCGTTGTATAATTTCTACTAAGTGGATGAAATCATCTCACTTAGATTGCTTGTTCCAAACATAGCTTAACATATCTTCAATGATCCTATTGGTTCGCCTTCCCTGGCTCCACCATCGCTTATGATGATATGCGTCAGGCTTCATTGAAAGCTTCGCTCCGATGCAGGTAAATAGGTCCTGCCAAAAGCACTAAGTGAATTTAGAGTCCCTATCCTGAGATTATCTCCCTCGACATGCCGTGGAGTCTAAAAAATCTCCTCTAATAAATAGGGACGGCAAGATTCAATGCCGTGGCGTCGGGCTTGTCCCTCGGGCATAAAGACAAAAGTGTGCCATTCACACCTGATCTACTCACCACCATCGTGGCATCCTTTGCTCTCTTGCCGTTTTGGGAGCCCCGTGAATGAAGTCCATGCTTATGACTTCCCACTTAGCATTTGGCACCGCACAGCCCATACCGGATTCGGAGTTGTTCCGCCTTTGTTTACAGTATATCTCGCACTCACTTAATGTACCTTTGCTATCTCCGCTTCTTCATGCCGCCAGAAGTAGCCGCTTTTAATCTTGGAAATATATCTTCATAAACTCGTGATGCCCCTCGCTATGGGACTATTGTGTATTAGCTTCCTTTACTCCCCGAAGATTTCGCATACCACAATTTGTTTTGTGGTATAGCAGTTACCCTCTCTTCTTGTAGTGCCTCGAACATCTCCCCTTTCCTTAGCAACCCGGCCTCTTACAAAGGCTTGCCCAAACTTCCTTAAAGCTCGATCCGCTGGCAAGGTTTCTTCCGGCTTGCGAGCTGATAGGGCATTACAAGCAAGGCCCTCGCCTTCAATGGCTTCAGAAAAACGCATCTTGTAAACTACGCTGAGTTGCCCCGGTTTATAATTCTATCTCAAGTCATATTCTCGAGGAATTTCATCCACCTCCTTTGCCTCAAATTGAGAAGTGGTTGTGTAAAATGTATTGGAGGCTTTGATGATCCTCGTGATCTAGCTGAACCTTCTTCAACAGATAGTGCCTCCAAATTTTAAAGCTCTTACTATAGCCGTAAGCTCTTGATTTGATCATCAAAGGCCGGTAGCCGCCCGCAATATCCTACACTAGGAGCAACAAAATGTGCCTACCGGGATCATGTGCTTAGGATCACAAGTAGAGATGCTTTGGGATAAGCCGTCACGCATGCAGACTCCCCAGGAACACAACCTTCCCACGTGAATCACTGGTTTGATGCAGAGCAAGAACACAAATGCTGGTTCATTTCAAGTCACAGACCGCTTACGCCTACATGCAAATGTACGCATTCTATCTTCCAAAGCTAAGAAAGCTGTAATACATTGCACAAGATCAGCGGGAAATGTTTTACCCCTGAACGCCACACTTAGGACCTCCTCGGGCGTAAGGGTTCTAAAGCCTCTACAACCCACGTGGAATATCACTCCCGAGCAGTTGAGTACATTTGCAACAGCTATAATGACTGTGGCGCGCAAAGATACCCTTGCAGCGCCCGGCCGGAAATCATGATTCCATCGCGGAATGGCTATTGCCTTGCCAATGGGAAAGTTTTCCCGTGACTTGATGGTATGTGCAGAATTGCTTTGGCGGGCGTGGCCGCCCATAATTAGTGCTGGACCGCTTTGTTCAACAAGGCATTACATGTGATGGCTTCCCGCCGCAGCGGGACCAATAGCGTAGTTGTTCCCATCTATAAGGCAGGGGACCCACACCGCCTGTACCAATTACCGGAACAATCATGGTCAGTTCGTAGTTTGCAAACCGCTTTACCGGATTCTCTCGGAAAAGCAGTTGACGGTCAAGTAAGTGGAAGCAGAGGTGCGCCCTCACCCAGCAGATCTCAATTCCAGACTCAACCACACCACATCTTCACGCTATGAACTTCCATTGAAGACAAAGCAGGAACCGCCGTGATCTATATTGTTGCTTTGTGGATTTTGGCGGCGCTTGACACCTGCGGCTCGAAAAACTATGGGCAGACCGCAAATGTACCGGGGTTCCCTGGGAGATTTGCGTATCGCAAAGCAGGCTGTGCTATATGAAAGATGCTCGTCGCGTGCCAGCATAAGCCGCCCATTTGATAGTGTAGTACCGGGTTCGCTGTGGATGCCCTCTCTCCCCAACATTGTTTGGGCTTTACATTGATCAATTGGAGAGTCGGGTTTACCGAGCATAATGGGGGCTATGGAGCTCACTCTTCTATCGCATCATCGTGACAGCTTAATATATGCCGATGATACATGCAATGACATCCGATGCCCTCGACACATTCCCCGCCAAGCTTAATCATATGCATGTCAACCGCCAAGACTAAGGTGGTTTTCTATATCATCTTCACGCCGCCCGAGGGTCCCTCCTTATTACCAAGGCCGTAATGTGGAAGCGTTGCATCCACATACAAGTATTTGGAGTGGGAGTTTCTACTATGCACCGGACACATCCATACGGGCTACGAAAGTGACGGCAGTCAAAGGCACTATATGCCATGCGTAAAACAATCGCTATAGAGCCGGAGTTGTACGTGGATTGGGCCCATCACCACACCCGCTCACAAGGTCCAGTGAACCCGCCATTCCTTTATACTGGGTGGAAGGCGAGGTCCCAAAGAGTATCACTTACTACTTGGAATGACTTGAGCAGTCCAGAAGCCTCTTAGTACGAGCACTAGGGGTGAAGTCCACAAACCCATCAAATTCTACCTAGAGACAGATTCTTGTTCTTCCGTGAGGGATGCACCCCTTTGATCGCCACACGTTCATCGTAAGGTGGTCAATATGGACGGCGCTCATCTCCTAAACTAGCTTATATCATGGCACGGGTCAGCAGTCACCAAGGCCCATTGAAGAAAAGAGCTCAATGGTTGGCTAGATGGACGTGCAGAGCACGTGCATACATGTGCAAACGTATGCATCACCATAGCTGAGGCAATATCTTGACGCTTTGCTTCCTCAAAGAAGCTTTGGGATGCCAATGCCCTTAAACATGTCAAGACAAATACCGCTACATAAATCCCACATTGAACGAGTCACAATGCTACCTCGCACTCCACTTGCCCATGAAAGGCGCACTCATTGCCTCCATTCGCAGACAGGGCACACTATCTTCAATTGAGACGCGATGGATTGGTGAGCCACGCCAGCAGACGTGCTTTGTCATCGCCGCTTAAATGGGAGCCACGAGATGAATCTCATACCCTTCAAAGTTGCCCAAAGATATGATCAAATTCGGACGCTGGCCATGCCGGGAAGGGTCAGGCCTGGCCAACCGCTACATGTGATATTTGAGCACGCGTGTTAGGATCATACCTTCGTGAGGTTATGGACATGCGAGATCAGCTATGTCCCCGCACACACTTGACATGTATATAAGCATTGATGTATGTTTGTACGCTTTGACAAGATTCTTACACGCCACCTGCTTTTTCCCTTCGAAACCCTTCTGGCGGGGTTTTAACCCTGACAAGAATAAGTTTGTCATATTGGCAGGGTCCCATAGGCCGCATTGGCCTCTGGACTTATAAAAATCGGCTCCTCTATTCTCGCTCATTCATCTTCTTCGAGTCATAGGCCATCACTACAATTCTTCCTCCCCGCAGATGAGGACTGCACCTGTTGCTATCCCGCTTAGCTTAACAAGCTATCTTTACCGGATCTCGCAAGACTAGGACCGGCACAAGGTCAAAGCTTCTTTCAATGTCTCAAATGCCAGATGGGCCTTCCTTTACAAATGATTTGCCCAATCCTTTATCTTTCCCCGCATGGTGAGATCCCTCAACAAGGCCAAGCATTTTTGCAAAGTTTTAATAATTGTAATATCCCGGCCAGCGCAGTCGGTGCTTCTCACTTCATGGGTGTTCTTGGTGCCGGGCCAATCAATCACCGCTCGGGATCTTCGCAGGGTCCGTGGAAATCCCTTCCTGCTAGATCACATGCCCCAAGTACTCCACCCTTCTCGCTGCAAAGCGGCACTTTGGATAGCTTCAAGAAAGAGTTGATGCCTTCTTAGCTTTTCAAGCACCTTTCTTAAGGCCGACATGCTTCTAGGGACTTATCAGAACCAGGAACATCATCAAAGAAAGCTATGATGAAAGAGTCTAGAATTCCAAAATATCGCTCATGAGCCTCATGAAGGTTGTTGAGCATTAGACAATCCAAACGTATACCACCAGAACTCCTCAGAGGACCATATCTCATCCCTAATGCCGCCTTATGGATGTCCTCTTCCTTGATTCTCACTGGTGGATACTCCCTCGATCTCAAATCTATCTTGAAAAAGATCTTCGCCCTGTAATTGGTCCATTAGATCATCCGATCTAGGCAAAGCATATACTTATTTTTGATGGTATGTTTATCTAATTGATCTATAGTCAGTACATCCTAAGGCTTCCATCCTTCTTCTTCACAAAAGTATAGGCTTCCAAAAAGGAGAGACACTAGATCTTATGAACACTAGGTCTAAAGTAATCTGCGCTTGCTTCTTCAATTCCATCAACTCTTTGGGTCGACATTCAGAGGGGCTTTGCTTTGTTGGCTTAGTCCCTCGGCTCAAGTGCTATTTCACACTGAATTCTCCTCGTAAGGTGGAAGCCGCTTAATCTCAATGTAAAACAAGTCATGGAATTTCGCCACCAACTTTGCTATAGGCTTTGAAGCTGCTCAATGTTTTGGCCGCTTCTTCTCGCCTCTTTGGTCTTCAACCTCAAGTTTAAGGAGATAAAGCCACTTGCTCCTTCCTTATGCATTTAAGTAACTTCACCAGGACATGCATTGCATGATTGGGGTAACTTTCACTGCTATTTCAATGACTTTACTCAAGCAGGTTAAGGTTACTTTCCCACAATCAATTACCGCCCCGGGCCGTCCAAGGTATTCTATGCCTATAATCGTCAGACTTCACATGTTCATCACGGCCCCAATGTAACATTGATACTGCAAGTCTACGCTGGAAGTTGATCCTATTTCCTCGCCGTGGTGTCTGATCAGCTTCCACTAGCTAAGACAATCGCCTAGGCTTGACTTCAGCGCTTCAGCCAACATCCGCATTCATCTCCTCGAGAAGCAAAATTATGGGTGCTCCCCGTGATCTATCAACACTATGAAAGACTTGACTTGGCCTTCCTACATACAAAATGACTTGGTACCGCTCGCTGTGTCAATGGCGAAAAATATGGCACCTTACACTGATATAGTTTGGTGCGCCAGTTCTCGCTGGGCCAATCCGTGGGTGTCTCCTATCCCACTCCGCCATGAAGTGCCGCTGCTCATCACCGCTGGGCATGAGCCGATCCTATGACTGGGCTGAAGCACCTAAAGCACAAATTGCTTTTCTATGCACTCCGCTTCTCTTTGGGAATGGATTGCAAAACTGCTTCACCGCTTGGAATAGTTGGAACCCTCCTTGCTCTTTGAAGGTCACATGTTTCTTATCCCGGCTTGCAAAAGTTTACATTGCCTTGCTTCCCATAATTTGTGTTGCATTGAGGCGCTAGCTGGCTTGCCGCCTTGGGCTATAACTTCCCTCGCGTCTCTCTTATCCTCGTAATATCGCTGCCTTGGTGCATTCTCCTCTTGGGGTCCCATTCCTGTAAGCCGACCGCTTTGGACTCTCGACACCGCCCTAGGGTTTGCTGCTCTTACTAGCTTCCGGATTCTTCGCTCAACTTCTCAATGTAAATCCTCTATCAAGGCCTTTCACTCAACTTCTCGCATATAGAGCCTTAGTCTCGCTGAATTCTTCAGATACTGAACTGACATCAGCTCGCCAAGAACCTCAAAACTGCTGCAGATCATATGACATCTGTGTTCTCTTGGCACATAATGACGCCTTTGAATGCCCTAGCAAAACCTCTTTGAACTCTGCAGAATCGCCCCTGCTTAGTCTATGTGCTTTGGCGAGCTCTTCCACCAAATCCTCGTTGTTCCTTCAGTCGGGCTATAGCTATCGCTTTTGTCCTTGTCCTTCATGTCATAGGCATTTCCATACTCCCTCATTTCATCCAACCATGCTTCGCTCCATTCCTCG
Source organism: Isoetes taiwanensis (assembly GCA_021234155.1). Lineage (NCBI taxonomy): Eukaryota > Viridiplantae > Streptophyta > Lycopodiopsida > Isoetales > Isoetaceae > Isoetes > Isoetes taiwanensis. The sequence goes on from JAJEKV010000113.1 coordinate 1,941,659, forward strand.
ACTCCGCTTATCCTCGGCAGAATTGCTCCGCTTTCTTGCTTTCCTGCTGTTAATCGCTAAGCCGAGTCACCTTCTTCCCCGAGCAATCATTGTGTCCCCGCCTCTATCACAGCTTTTGGTCCTCCCGGCTGTCCTCGCTGTTTCTCCTCCTCCTCGCTTCTTCCGACCGAATCGTGAGTCTCAACGAGAGTCGGCTGACCTCATAGATGATCTCCTTCTCCCGCCTTCCCTTGGCTGAACCTGCTCGCCTACTGAGTTTCTGGCAGCTTGCACATTCCCGTCTTCTGGTTCTCCGGCCACGCCCCGCCAAAGAATGCTCTTATCTCATGAATGTTTGTCTTAATATGGGATAGCCTCTTCCGTCTTGGTGCATCAAACTCTTGGTACAGATTTCTTGGTCGGAATTGCCTTGGTGGAGGCGCTTGCCACGCTTGTCCTTGTTCCTCAATATTCCTAGGTGCTCTAGCCAGCATCCACATTAGATTGAACTCTCATGATTAGGTTCTTTCGGCTCTTGCTGTTGCAATCGGTTTGTTTGATGATGCAAATCGTAAATTATATGTCAAGAAAACAATTAAGATCATTGTTTATACTTTATGGATATAGTACTACTTATATATTCAAGATATTAGTCATGAAATTGAAAATATTTTTTACTTATTCCTTGAATCTTTCATATAATCCGGGTTGTCCTCCAAAAATTTCTTCACTTCGCCGTACAATTGTTCAGCCTCCTAAGTTCCTCAGATATTTGTATCGTGCCTCCCTTGAAGCGCATCACCAAGTCTTCAATCCTCCTCTCTCTCATATATAGGCAAAGAATCAGCGCGACCGGCCTTATCGCCTATAGGGGACCGCCGGTCGGCGATGCTCACGCGATATTGTTCTCTTGGATAAGCGATGATATGATCGATGTTTGGGGCCATACGCAGCATGACTAACTCGAGAGAGCAATGAGCATAAGACTTCAAATTCTCGCGGCTGAATTGGGCGTGTATAACCGCTATCCTTCCATCAATGAGCAAGGGAGGTAGAACATGAGGGCTTTGTCATGCCCCTCGCTTCTTCACGCGATTCATCGCCGCTTGTATCTTTCCTGAGTATCATATCAACTGGTACTTCCACCATCCTCTCAGAATCGCGCAGACATGGAAGCCACAAAGTTGATGCCGCCTTCCGCCTAGTGCCGTGCCGATGCCGAAAAGCAGATAGAAGCGACGCTGGGATTTTCCTCTCTAATTCTATGCGCCTGGAATTGCCAAGAACTCCTCTTCCGAGGGCAACTTCCCGTTCGCCCATCATCCTGCCCTGATGCTCTGTAGGTTTCTTATCCATTGATGTCCGCCTGTATGTCCCAAGCCCATTATGCTAATGGAAAGTCATAAGCCTCCCGGCCGGCGAAGCCATCGAGGTCCTGCTGTTGCCATAGGAGGTGCAGAAGTTCGGCTCTATTCTATAGCCCCACCGACTGAGGTGCTCTTGATGTCGTGGAGGCTAAGTATGCCTCCTCTTAGAGCACCATTCCGTGGTCAAGCTTGCGGATGCCTTGGCCCAAGTGGTGGGGCCGTTTTGTGGCTCTCACCGGCTCGAGTTGTTGCTCGCTTGTCGCCTTTCTCAGAGACTATACTTCCACGCTGGCATTTCCAGTCCACTGGGCCCTTTCCCTTCCTTCTTCTTGCTCGCTTCTCCTCAGATGCGGGGCGATCCGCCTCCTCTTCCGCTGCCAAGCATGGGCCATAGGTTCACAAGGGTTGCACGGATGGTTCGTTTGGGGCCTCATGAGATAGGAAAATAGCTACTGCTGATATCTCCTCCTATTGGATGTACTATGGACATGTAGTTCGGCAAGCCGCTAGCCTTGTTTTCTAGGTACTTGTCTATATTGTAATGCTTTGCGGCTGTCTCTGAGGGCCATGCTTGAGCAAAGCATCCTGCAAGGTGGGAAGCCCTTACCAGAGAAGGTCCTATCTGGCATGGAACTCACCATGATGTCTTGCAGAAGGGGGTGGCATTGATGGTAGCCTTCACATCAACCTCCTTCCGAAGACGCATTAAAGACGGTTGATGCTCACGCACACATGAGTCGGCGCTGTACCATCGCCTAAATGCAAAGTGGTTGCCAAGTGATGCTTGAGCAACCGGGGATGTCAAAACGTGATGGGGAAGTGCCTTTGGGAGCCGGAAATCCTCTCGGGAGTGAGTGAGCAAATGAGTAGGGTGCAAAATGAGGGTTGTGGTCCTATTTATAGACAAAACCCCTAATTTTGAAAATTTCAAAGCTGGGGAATGCCTATGATCCTAAGAGATGTCATGCAATTCATGGCAAACTAGGTTAAAGAGTGCATTCTAAGGATCCTATTAAATAAATTTCATCTAATTTGGAGAAAGTTAGGACAAATTAGGACAAATATATGTAGTGACCACTCACATAGGCATGAGGAGCAAATCCGAGGATGGCTTGGGATTGCCTTTGGGTGTACTCAGAGGGGTGGGGCCCTTGCTTAAGTCGAGGATGATGCCAAACATGCAAACTAAGGGTGGAATCCCGCTTCATCTCGCCGAGTAGGTTGATTATGCCCTTTTTACTTTCTTCATTTGACAAGTTTTGGCTTAGGGATTAGGTTTTAACACTCACACAAGGCACGAGGAGCAACCGAGCAATGGCAGTATTTGGTCCGGGCGCACTCAGAGGGGTGGGGCTCTATTTAGATTTAGGTTTACAATTTCTTTTACAATCTATGGGTCAAATCCTACTAAACATAAATGAGTTGAGTCGATGTCCTTACTTTCTACATTTGGACAAGTATTAAGTAAAGATCGTTGCTCGACCACTCACACAAGCAGCGAGAGCAAACTGGTGAATGGTGGATTTGGTCCGCACACACCGTGAGGGGTGGGGCCAAAACACTGAATTTTGCTCTAATTTTTGGTGATTCCAATTGCGTGCTAGTAATACAATCTAGATAACGCGATTTAATATATTAACATGGTAAAAACCATACCATTAACAAAAATTATTTACAATAGATTATTAGTCTTCCTTCTTGATATATTTGGCCAGCCCTTATATCCCAGCATGCATAGCTACCCTTTTGCATGTAGGATACATGCTACCTAATCTTCAAAATGCCGATCATCTTCCCGCCGCCGCCTCCTGCTAAAGTAACATGTCGTCATACTCTCTTGGTCTTGTCAATCTCAGAAAACTTCGCGAGTAAGCTCTTTGGGATCGTATAAATCCATAGCTTCTTCTTTGGAAGTGGTGGATTTCCTGCAGCTTCCGCTATACGAGTCCTACTTCTTCTTAATGGGCTTCTTCGAGGTACCGGGTCTTTCCTCGCGGTGGTTTCAGCGTTCTTCTTGGTTGGCTCCCGCCTCCTTCACGACGTAATCGCTCCCCTTTCAGAGTATTTCAGTACCTCGCATATCTTCATGTACCGGGTTGTACTTTAGCTTTTCATGTGCCGCGTACCTCGCCGCATCTTCATTACCGCGACTGAGGGCCCCGAGCCTTCGGGCCAGATGTGGGAACCCTTATCCCTCATTCACCCGTCGCAGGAGGAGGGCGCTTTGCTCTGCCTCGCCCCAATGACGCACGCCTTTTATCGCCTTCGCCGCTCCCTTCAGAAGTTCGTGGTCCTTCCCTTGTCCGCTTCAAGCTTCCTCCTGGCGCTTTCCCCGGCTTTTCCTTCTTTTCTTTTTCTTTCTCTCCTCCTTTTGTCTCCCTCGCGCTTCTTCTCCCTCCGCCCTCCTCGGCCTTCTGACCTCGCGGATTCCTCATCCTCCCTTTTCCTCCGGGCCCTTTTCCAGCCTTCTTTAACTCCTCTTCGGGCCCTCCTCAGCTTCTTCTCAGCTCTCTTCCCTCCCCGGCTTGGCTCACTCACAAGCTCGCGCCTCAGCTGCTTCTTTGGCTGCTCCTCCTCAAAGGGACATGTGCCGCTCTTCCTCCCATGCTCCCTGGGCCTCCTCTTGGGCAGCCCCGGATTGGCTTCTCCTCGGCCTGCTCTCCTCGCTCGCCTCCCGAGCCCGCTCTTCCGCTACTCGCCTCCCTCGGGCTGACATATTCTCGCACCTGCGATAATGGGCGTCCGTTTGGTTCTAGCGATGTTTTTGAATCAAGGCACCAACTTCCCCGCTTCTAAAATCGCCTTCTCAAAATTTATAGGAGCCGCTTTTGTCGAGGAGTGTAAGTGTAAATGAGGTTCCTAATTGTCTACTTATAGGTAGGGGATTTTAGGTTTGGATCCTCAATCTATGCCATTCTAGAAGATATTAGGCAGTAGTTACATTAGGTTAGTATAGCCAAAAGTATCTACCATTCACACAAGGCGCAAGAGGCCAATCCGGTGAATGCATGATTTGGTCTCAAGCGCACTCTATGAGGGTCACCTCTTTCGGGGTCCACTTTCAATTTATAAAGAGTTTCTCAAATATGCACATGCAAAACTAGCTAAAATCTAAGGATGTTTCTAACTACCTATTAGATTATCTAAATTGTGCATCTATTTGAGTCAACATGGGTCCACTTCACTACAAGCAGGGCGAGCAAATCCAGAATGGCGGATTTGGTCTGGGCGCGACTCGCGATGGGTCACCTCTTTTGGCCAAATTTGGTTGGGTTTTTGCTAAAATTTCTTTCTAACTTAGCATTTATCTAATATCGTGCACTAGAAATTGGAAAAAAATTCCAATTTCGAGGTTCATGCTTGGGTGGCTATTCCCAAGACTTGAAGTCTACCTTAGTCCTAACAGAAATGGTCAATGCTCGACCTCGTCATACCAAGATCATGCTTTGATACCACCAGACGCCCCTCACTTCTTATACACGCATGCACACATCGTGATCGAAGGTGGAGCATTCTCGGTCACCCAAACCAGGGCCATCCACCGACACCACCCGCGGGAATGAGCCGCTAGCGAAGAGTGGATGTGTCATTCACCCGCCTTCCTTCGGTCGACCTAAATTTTTAAGCATGAATAAACATGAGCACATAATAACAACATATCAATACAATCACCTCAAGGGTGAACACATTATAATCTACCGCCATATATAACAACATCAACATGAACAATACCAACAATGGAAATCCTACCGTGGCTCGCCAGATTTAAGGGGTTTGATCGATGGTTTGGGCCTCCCGTAAGTCACTGCATGTAATTCAGCGGCAATGGATTTGGTCGGGTATAAGAACATAGCCGAGGGTAGTCCACACCATCCGCCTCCTGCACACCGTGCGCAGTAGGCTGAAAAGTATTGACCGGGCCGTAGCTCCCACGTACATACCCACAAGGCTACCATCGCTGCATCTTCCCAGCTCCCTCGATGAGGCAGAGGAGAGTCACCTCTCTCCAGAGGCATGGCTCATCACAGTGGCTAGAGGGCCATCGCCTCTTATTTGACTTAACCTCATGGAAGGTGACGACGCCTAAAGGTGTCGTGAGCTCATGCCTTGCCCACACGCAAGGCAAGCCATTAAGCCTAGCCTACCAAGGTTCCCGGTAGGCTTTACACACTGCAGGGAAATCCATTCAAAAGGACAATCCCCTTTTTCATCTCAGCCTCTCCACCACAACCAGCGCCTCAGGCACAAAGCCAAGATGTACTGGGAACTAGTAGGCTAACTAGGATCATCTCGCTACACAGTTTTAGGCCTCTACCCCCTTCCCAATACATGGAGGTCACATGAGTTAGAAATACCAACATCATCACATAATTGAAACAAGAATAATATTCACCCCACTACCTAAACATCCGTGAGTTAGTTAGGGCCATGGACGGATTCAGAAGGCCTCTAAAGCTGAATTTAAATACAACCGTTTTTATTGTTCATAGCTGCGCCTTGCACAACAGAATGGTTAATTACTCCTGCATTCCTCACCAAGCCCAGATCCTCTAATGCATCCATGCCTCTAATCCTCAAATAAGATCACAAGCATTTGAAGGTTTTATGAAAGGCAAAGGCGTGCTTTTGAGTTCGCACGCGAATTGGGTCTTAGCTTGGTCGGAATGTCACAGGAACTCAAAATGAGGAAGGGAAAGGAGCTCAAGGAAAACCCTAAAAGAGGTAAAAAAGGTTTAGGTGGCTCATGAAAAGCCCTTATATAGAAACCCTAGGGTTAGGTTGTGACACGCCAAATGGGTTACTACTGGGCAACAGTCCATGGGGTTTACAACGCGGTATGCTTATTTCAACATGCACAATATCTCGAGGTTGCCCCCCTAGGGTGCAACCCCCTTGCCCCCCAGGTGCAAACTCCCTTTAGGGCCTCCAAAGACATGTCATTTAGACATGTAGGTGACGCGCATAATATACGTACTTTATCAGATATGCCGAACGCCACGCTTCCTCCTCATGACCGATAAATAACCTCATCATACACGGCGTCAACTATAGTCGCAAATACCTTAAGGAACCTTACGCTTAATGAGGAATATATGCTAAAACCAAGAATCAAACGTGATTGGAGGAGGGAAATCCTAAAGGAGTATAAACATTTAAGCATTATCTTCTTCTATAAATTGCGCGGATGAATTAAAAACTTCAAATATACCTATATATATGTATGTCATAAGTATCGTGTAAGCTCACACATAGTACAAAACATGAGTTTAGGATCATGTTTTAGGTTGCATTTGCACTGAAACTCCATCACTTCTCGACCGCCAAAGGATACAAAAGAACTACGTGTATAGCCAAGAGCAAGTGTTCAATGGAAGAGCAAGTTTATAAGTAGTAGGATGACTGTGAGCTCCGCCAAGCTTCACTCCGCAGGACTTCGAGAAGCGCCTCAAGTAGAAGATCGCCGCCCACCACAATGTCGCGATGAGAGATAATACTACCATGTCAAGATCCTTAGTTTCACCATCTAGATTTTGCATGGAGACATCTTCTGATGCAACTCTACCTCTTCTAGCAGCATAAACACTTGATGTTCTTTATGACACGCAGTGTCCTCAACAACAGTAGGAGGAACGACTAGATATCTTCAAAACTGCAGGCCACTTAATCTGCCGCATGCACATCGAGGAATTCTTTTGGGACCCGATCAACGAGCAAACCGAGGCAACCTCTCACCTAATTACAATCTCAGCTTCTTTATATGGTGATGTTTGGTAAATACGCGCGCTGCATGGGAGATATTAATCAAGAAAGGCCCACAACGATGTGGTTATGCTCTATGCTCATTCAACCATTAGGTGATGGCTTCGGCCAAGTACTTCTACCAACAATTAGAAGAGAGGAAGCCAAACTTATCTTCTATTAATGAGGGACCTCAACGCCAAGATAGAAGCATTCACATCTTAATGACAAGGATAGTAACCAAAGTACCTTGGCAAAAGAGAGTTCAAGACAATAGCCGCTATTCAAGGACAAGAGTAGATCTAGGGCAGAAAGTTCTTCAACCTGGGCACAACCTAATGCCAGATATAAGGGTAAATCATCTCTAATAAAGAAATCTATCACGTGGAAGACTCCATGAGTGCTTTATTCGCCAGATTATGCACATGTATTGAGGGACAGCTACAAAACCTAGGCCGGAGAAGTGCTAGCAATCAACATGCAGCTTCAAGACCGGAGCGCGGATCAAATGCAAATTCAGGAAGGTACTACAAGACTAGAAGGCAAAAGATAGCACCATAGGAACGTGACAACGCTCTAAGCCACATCAAATCGAGGAGATCAAACAGGTAATATGAGGAAGTCTACCGGAGAAGCGACTAGAGAACTGAGCCAAAGAATCGACGAATCAGCCTAGAAAGTCTACCAAGCTACTTCATTAACTTGCATGCAACTCGCTTAACCTAAGGATCTAATTTTATCTCGAAGGCAACTAATGAAAAGAACAACTCCTTACGAAGTCTAGCCAAAGGAATTGGCGCATTAACTTCAAGAGAGGTGCCTCTAAAGATCTTCGCGATGATTGTGAAGGAAAGCAATTATTGCCCAAGAACGAGATTAAGAAGTAGATCTGGACCAAGCATCAATGACTCACAAGCATCCTTAGTTATCATGTGAAGTGCAATGAACCAATGTGACATTAGAGAGAGCTCAAACTATCAAAGAATCTACCAATGAAAGCAATAAGCCGACGCATAAATAAGAGGTGTGATATAGATCTTCAACACCAAGCAGCACTAGGAGGAACATCACAACACCGCCATGGAGGGGAGACACCAAGGGGCCTAATAGCTTTAGTAAAGATTTGTAATCATAATAGTGTATGCTATATGCCTCGTGATGTATATTTCCCCTTGTTATTCCTTCCTCCCTACAAAGGTAACAGTATCAAAGAAAAGAGATGCTGCATTACCCGAAGGCATGGTTTAAAGCAACATCCTCAAATAACACTTGTCCGTTAACATGCTACAGACTCAAGGATGGAGTTAAGTAATAATAATATCATACCCAGCGTATCCTTGTACTAAGATGAAGAATTCAACGGAAGGATATTTTGTCAATGAGACTACCTTCAGATTTTGGGAAGTAACATAGAAGATTTCCAAGTGGTCAACTACCATCAAAACCATCAAAGAATGGGAAGCCTCTAAATGAAGAAAGTTGACTCACATTGAGGGAGCTCTAGAGTCTCGAGTAACTTCAAATAACGCTACCTTTTACCGCCTGCTAGAAGGTAACGGTGCGGGATGAGCCGCTAGCAGCATTGAGGATCTACCATCACATAGTTGAGTAGGATAGCTATGGATAAATGACATCCATAATGGGATTGGAAGGCATTTCCAGCTTTTTCTCGGAAAGGATTCACCAAGTTGAGCTTAAGCCATTTGGGAAAGAAATGCATGGGAGTAACTAGAATTATATTACCCATTGTTACCGTACATCCAACATATTGAAAACCACTTGGTGAGATTGATCATCTCGCCAAGAAGGAATCATTACTTGTGATACTTGTTGACCATGTATAAAGCTAGGGGACCTCCAAAGAATAATCCAACCGAATCTAAAAGATAATCTAAAACAAGTCCGCCTAACTTGTTAATGATGACATCAATTCAATTGATAGGAATATTCCAAGAGAGTAAATAACCAAGAAAGGGGGATCTCTAGAATATGTAAAATGGAATAATACATGAAAGGTATATCTAAAAATAAGAAGTGCATTAATCACATACTTTTGAGACAAAAAGGACTATCATGATGATAGTAAACCTCAAGTAGCTTTAGAATTGTTCTAAATAATTCAAAGAACTCATCGCTAGGATAGATATGTTAAATATGATGTAATGATCCATCATAGATGGTTAAATATAGCTAAGGCTAGTAAATTAATGTGTTAGATAAGAAGCATATAACCTCTAAGGTAGATAGAATAGCCGGATGTTATGACAACATCAATTGAGGGATAGGCTGCATTGATAGCATCATTGAAAGGTGTAGGACCATTTTCTAGTGAAGAGGAGGGCTCAATCTAGGACCTAACCTACCTATATCTTAGGGTTCAATCGCCATCAAATTAGTCGGTTCCTTAGAATAGAGTTCCTTTCTTTAAAGTAGCCAAAACACATGGAGCTTAAGATGATAGATGCTTACGTCCATGTATGTCCTTTCAAAGATGCAAAACTGACGCTGACAGCCACTGCACCAAAATGGGGAGCTAATTAATGAAGCAATGCAATGGGCCAAGTCGCCTAAATTAGTCATAACTAGCCAATGGGGTATTCAGCCTAATCTCAAAAGTACAACTAAGGTGGGGAGAGGCTTTCTTGCATCAAAGTATAGATAGAATGTAAGGATGGGAAAAGCATAATTTTCTTACGCCTATGATCAATTGCCTCAGATTCATTCTAGGAATGAGCTAGTAGCCTAGCTCTTAATTAAATTATTCAGGGTTGTGAACCCCTTATAACCACTTAAATTATATAATCTTAAGTATACTATTATGCAAGGCATTGATAGCACTCCATGAGGGCATGTATCATAAGCTTTAATATCTTGTTGATCAATTATATATTTATAATAACTGCATAGATAGTTTTGTCTTGTGTAGATATCTTAATATCGAGATAAAGTAAGATAATAATTACATAAAATCTTAGTTAAACCTTCGCAAGGATGTAATTCCTTCCAAAGGCATTTAAGTAACCTTCATAGGGTCCTGACAAATATGATAAGAATTTGTCTATCTTTTCAGAAGTATAGCAATTATAAAGTATATACATCACCAACCAAGTAGTGAGCGAGAGTCACACGCTCAACACTTGGATATGATGATATAAACCCTAGAGATATGATAAATAATTCGCACATTTCAAAAATGTAAGTATTGCCCCCTCATAATTGTGTATGATGATACATTCTGTTCTAGTAATATATACGCTTAGTTAAATATATATAATACTATTGGAAGAAATATATCCAATACTACTATAATGATAATATGAAAATTAATTTATACATATCATTATAATACTAATATATTTATCATTATATACATTTACTACGAGCCAATGCCAGTATGCAATCGGGCCGGGTAGCTTGAACCAACAGCTTTTGAACCTAAATGCTATCTCCATTGATCTAGAACTTTATTCTAATAGTTGTTGGTTATTCTAAAAGTGATTACGCCTTCGCTTAAGAGAACAAAGCAACATAAACTAGTGAACTTCTACTGCCCTAGTCGATGTGCTTTAAATTTACTACCAAAGAAGTGTATATGGTCTTTTTATAGTTGTTTTATTAACTATGGGCATGAATGTCTTTTAATCGCACATAGAAGAAAAGATTTATTTTGCTGGATGAGGCGCTGACGTGCACAAGAGCACCGTTCGCTTATCTGCAATCCCCACGCGACACGCCATGAATCGCACTCCATGCCTCCCTAAAAAACAAAATCGTGTTCCAAATAAACATTTTGGAATACAAAATTGGCACCTCCGGCTCCAACCCAGTAAGCGTACACGTGGCATCCCTCTACACATCACAAGCACTAGTAACATATGCAACACTCCTTTCATGTCCCCGTCAGTTGCTCTATCGCATCAAATAAATGCGCCAAAAACATAGCCGCATTAATGATTAGACATATCACAGCTTAGTTGGTGGATATGACCAACTCAAACTCCGAAACAATTTTGCAATGCCCTAATGTACATGGAGAGATTCTTCTATGTTACATTTATGTTGCACCCATGTGACTGTACAAAGATGTTTTCCTAGTTCTAAGGTTATGTGCACCTACTATTTCTTAGGTTAGGGATGCCATTGATGATATATGTCCTTCTAAGCATATTGATAAATAGGTCAAGGCATTAAGGACAATAACATTTTATGCTATGGGCAAAAAGCTTTATATCATCAAGGCAACAAATATATATACACAATGTTCAAAAGAGATGAAATAAGCCATTTTCATATAAAAAATACCAATAATAATAACCTAACTAGATTGCTACTCCCTCTTTCTCAATTTCTAATGCTTAGGTTAAGTTAGTTCTTAATCGAAAGTTAAGTGTACCTTTCCCGTCACTTAACTTAGCTTAAAATAGGAAAATTCCATATATATATACTCTTGAAGTTTACAGATCACCGCCCTCAAGCTTGAAAGACCTAGTACCTCCTAACTATCTACATGAACTAGTTATGAGAGCTAAAAATCTACAAATTCCAAAAATACCTCGTTCTTAGTTAGTACCCACCCACTCTTCACATTTTTGAAATTCCAAAACACACAATTGAATCATCGTAAATCTTTTCCACAAACCGTGGAAGGCCCCAATTTGGTACTTTTGTTTCCCAAATGCTCAAAGTGTCAACACAATTATGATGTCTCGTTAACTTTTTTAATTGCAATAACTAGGCTATTACTCATTAAGGAAAGTATGCAACTTCCACCTGCATCCTTGGAATTTTGCACCCTTTCTTGATAAGATCATGAATGCCTGCTACCAGCGCATTGGAAGAAGTAGATAACAAATTTCAAGTGCAATTTTCGGAAATTGAAAAAGGAGATTTTGTTCCGTGAGTAAAATAATTTTGGAATAAGAAAAGTCGATTGCTTGCAAGTGGTGTAATTATCCGAAAGAAACTAAATGGGAAAGACACATTACTCGCATGAAAATTCATGATTTGAACCTGAGCTTCCAAAGCGGTAAGAATTGTGTTTTCTCCATCAGTTTTTCTCAGCTTCTTCTCATGTCGCTTTTTTTTTCCTTAACTTTGAATTTTCCCTTTAAAATATAGTCTGTATTTAAAGTTTTAACTTAACTTAACTTAACTATTATCAAGATGAAAGTGACCCGTTAAGTTAACTATAGTTGTAAATTTGAATCAAGTCCTAGCCTAACCGGTAGTAGCCTAAGTGCTAGTGTGAAAGCAAGTTTCCAAGTATTTACCCTAGTATTTAACCTAACTCTAACCCCAGTTGGGAATGAATCTTATGGAATTTACTAAAGAACGGGAGGGACCCGGTGGTGCCTTCTATTGTTGAGAGGGCACCCATGAGGTGGATACAACCGATGCGTGAGGAGAGCTTATGATTTTTTTCCCACCCACACCTCGGGAGGGGCAGTTACTCCTCCTTAGACGCTTCTAGCATAAATATACTACCAATATATATGTATTATAATGCCATCACACGCCAGTAGAGCATGTCACCATGACAAGTACTCTATATCGTGAAAGGGTTGTGCCTAGGGCCAAGAACTCAAGATGTTGCACATGTCTATTAAAACATATGCAATCTGATTGAGTTGCTACAAATTAAAGATACATATCTGTAATCTCAACCAGCTTGGATAAATTTTGAGCGAGAGTGATATTTACGAGGACTTAAACTCATCTATTGTTTTATGACATTGTGTAATTTTTTGTTGTTGTCTAATAGGCCCTTGAGGCCTCCTAATGACACAATACACACACACACACACTCTCTCTCTCTCTCTCTCTCTCTCTCTCTCTCTCTCTCTCTCTCTCTCTCTCTCTCTCTCTCTCTCTCTCTCTCTCTCTCTCTCTCTCTCTCTCTCTCTCTCTCTCTCTCTCTCTCTCTCAGTTGAAACTTAGGCATGCAATCTAAGAATACAAGGCTGAGCTCATACCACTTGGTGTGAGATCGAGATGTATGCATATTGCTACATGATCTTTGTGATACATTGTCACTATGTGATGCGAGTAGTAGAAGATGAGGCCCATGTCCGCTTTTTGTCGCTTATTCCTTTCTATATCCCGTCAAGCATGGGGTCGGGCATATTTCGCTTTGTTGATTCTTTCGACTTCATGTGCTCATGCATTGGAGGTTGTATATGGGATATTCTTAACCATAGAGAGGTCCCGATAGCTAAACAAAAGGGTGACGAAGATTGAGGTAGAGGAGCCTAAAGGTGTTGTTCTCTCGAAAATGACCGGATGACTTATTTTATAATTTTTGAGTGCAATGTGTAATCGTCTCTATGACCTGCCCCGAAGACGAAATAATAAATTTCCATTTCATTTCCATTTCTCTCTCTCTCTCTCTCTCTCTCTCTCTCTCTCTCTCTCTCTCTCTCTCTCTCTCTCTCTCTCTCTCTCTCTCTCTCTCTCTCTCTCTCTCTCTCTCTCTCTCTCTCTCTCTCTCCTCTCTCTCTCTCTCTCTCTCTCTCTCTCAAGAGACGCAGACGCGACATGCACACCTAAAATGATAAAATAATCTTTTGATGAGGGTGACAGAGGAGTATTTCCTAAGGCATCTAATTTTTTTTTGCATTGAAAAGGTCAAAAACCTTGTCCACAATTACTTGGAAAAAAATACCTCACCTAAAAAAAGAACTAGAAGCTATAACTTTAGGTCTTTGAATATGCTCTAGAATATGACCCAAGCTTCCAAAACCAACTCTTCGGCTAATCTAATTGTCACATAGCGTGGGGCAATCCAAAGGATTTATTTACAGCTAAAACCTCGGTAAAATTTAATACCAATAGTAGTTTCTCTAGAGAACAACAAATAATGCATGAAGTGTAGGGACATTTGGACATACATTCCAGATAAGGATTGTATTACGCTTAGGGACATTTAGTAAATAGGAAAATAGTAGGTATGTATGAAAAACCATAAAAGCCATTTTGGTTATTTCCCTATTGTTTAAGAAAATTCATCAATATACTCAAAAAATGTTTTGAAAACTACCAAAAGGCCACCATTTACAGTTTTAGCAATATTTCTTTTGGAGTGGAGCCTCGAAAGCTATAGGGCAAGATTCTGTGAACTTGATGTATAAGTTGCTCTTGTATGTCAACATTCTTCCCACCTCTACCTAATCGGGCACCTTAAGATTCTTCTCCCCACTAGCAAGATTTTTGGACTTGGAGAGGTTTGTTCCACTCAAAGGTGGTTGTATTTCGTGGAAAATTCTTTAGAGATGCCTTGGGGTTATTGTGTTTGTTCACGTGATTTCTCTCTCTCTCTCTCTCTTTTGTTGGGGCTGCTACCAAATTTACTGTGCCTGCCAAAAGTTCTCAATTTTAGGCTATCCACCTAATCTACTGCCTCCAAAAATTAAAAAAAAGGCGAAATGAAAAAGGAGAGATGAGAACCGACGAAATTTTTTCGGGATCTCAATTTGTTTGAAACAAACTTGAGATTTAGCTTATTCTCTTATTCTTATTCTATTCTTATCTTTATTCTTATTTTTTATTCTTATTCTGCCTCTTATTCTTATTCTTATTCTTATTCTTATTCTTATTCTCATAGGTTGTAGCCACATTTTTACAAAAGTTCATTAAGATATCACAAGCATTTATTCTTGATATCATTCATGGATATGATTTTTACATCAATATAATTTCACATCATACACCCGAGCCCAAACTCCCACATTTCCAAAATTGTAAACCCAAATTGCATAGTTTCTTTTGAGTTCTGGTATACACTCTAAAGAAGCACCATGACCTTGGATGCTACAAAGCCTCATGCTCATGATCACAAAACAAGAACAAGACAAGAAAATATGTACAAGGAATGAAGGGAAAACGCGGCCAAATGAGGCTCTCCAAATATGAGATCAAACCTCGAAAGTACATCCTCAAGAGTGTTCTGGCCTAATATGAGGACCGTGAACTGAAAGCCAGACACTAATCCAAATCTAATCCCTACACTTATGTTAATCATTCATGCCATGTCACCAACATCGACACTCTTAACATGTATGCATTCAGTGATGCACAATGTTAACTACTAGGTGGTTAACACCGCCTCTAAAAGTTTTAGCATCGTTACGTACAGACTTTTTATAAGACAAACCACAATTACAAATATGGTGCCAAAAATTAGGGGTAAAAATAATGGTAATGGTTGGGTTGTGTCACAGAAAAGATCTTCATGAAGGTAACATGACGTATGGGATCCAAGAAATGTCATATGACCAGGAAATCCAGCTAAGAACATAGGCACATTCATCCCCTCTTTATATTATGGGTAAGTCCATTTTAACAAATAGGCCCAAAATGTCGCTTAAAACAATTATAGGGTCTTTAAAATGTAAACACCATAAAAGTTTTTAATTCCCATTATCACCACAAAGGACTAAGGATAGCTGGATGTTCCTCGCGGGCAAAAAATGGTAAACGTGGGCACAAAAAGGATGAGCGAGGCCATAGTTATGGACCCGTGACCCATGATAGCAGTGGCGGGCGCGGAAGGCTGGGCGTGGCCGCGGGTCGCGGGCTACGGCCGTGGGCGCGTGAGCGTGAGGCCACCGTGGCCAATGCGCGTAATGGCAGAGCGTAGGGCCGGGAGCGTTGATCTAGATTAGCGTGGCCAGCCGTGAAAAGAAGCTTGACCCGCGCCCTCGAGCAATACCGGGCGGCTGGCGGACGTGGCCTCGCGGACGCCGTGGAGCGGATCGTGATAAAAGATGAGCCGGCGGACTCCGTGACGCCGCCCGTGGGCGTGGCCCTAATTATGGCAACCGCGGGCCCGCTATCGCCTTTCACAAGTAGCGCTCGAAGCCGGAGGCATAAACCCTAACAGCATAGTGGCTGGGCTGCCATGGCTGCTACGATGATGGTAGCCGATCGAGGGAATCAACCTCGTAGCCCCGAGATAGTGCCCAAAGTGAACTGGAAGTGATTTGCCATAGAACAAGTTCTATATTGACATGTTTCTCGGTAATGAGCTTGATATGAAGGCAAATGCTGTTCCAAACGAGCACCGACTGTGTTTTTCCTCAGACATGATCAGAGATGGGGCCTCGTGGCACAAAGCTTACCGGCCAGGCTTGAACTGTGTTTCTATGGTGTCGGGAGATGTTGTAGCTTCGATGTTCGTAGATAGGATGGCAAATGGGTTGAAGATGTGGGGCCTGAAATGCGCATGCTAAAGATAGATGTGCGTAGCACGATATGATGCCGCAGATTGTAGCTTCTATAGATAGGAACTGACTCCTGGGATGTGCTTCTAACAGAGCCATTTGTGTGCGTATTATATTTAATAATGCTAGGAAACCACCGCTCATAGATATACCTTGAAGGAACGTGGATGAAAATATGTGCCTTTCTCTTCTCTCGGCAGTGGAATACGTATTGCTGGTTTCCCAAAAGAAGCTTACCCCGGGTACGCTTGAAAAATGCAGTTTTATGCCACCCTTGTAAGCTTCTGCATGTGCTGACGAGTTTGTCCTTCCCCGCATGATGAAATAATCGCTTGTTTTGGCATATGAACCGTAAAACTCCACTGACAAAGTGCGGCCGAAGACTTTGTTGCAGCCCCACTGAGCTTCGGAAAGGTATGATGGGCTAGCAGAAATGATGGCCCCTCTTGAAAAAACTCAAGAAGAATGCATATAGAAATCGACGTGGTATCAGCATACTTCCCGCTCTTGATGATGCTCACTTGGCGCGTTTTCTGCAGCTTTCGCGTAGATGCGTATGATAAAGAACTATGTCCTCCATGGAGATTTGAGACTGAATCATTATTTATAGGGCTAGCCAAGCCGCCTCGCACTTCAAAGAGAAGATCACGTACCGCTTGCTCATGAAGATGTGTAGCTATGACTCCATTTTTTATGTGTTCAAATAAAGCACGCTTAATTCGACAAGAATCGCAGGAAAAATCAAAACTAAAACTTTATACGACCAACACATGAATATTTTGATAACTTTTCAGATAGTTTAGGTATGGTGAGAGGAGTGCCATACCACTCCAAAAATCCTTCAATGCAACCGGGCTTGCTGCACCTTAAGAACAGTAATCTTGGTGAAATGATTTATGAGATTAAATAGATCAGCTGGCGTAATTCATCACCGCTTTGAAAAATTAAAGCCTCCAAGCGTATAGGAACCTGTGAATCATCACAAAACTACAGAAATCTAAAGGGTGAAGAATACATACAGTTTCTAAAACAAGAGAAGCATGAGCAAAGAAGACAACAAGAAAGAAGGTGAAGAGAAGGTGAAGGAAAGTGATCACGAGCTAACCCAAGATACCTGGTTAGCTTAGTGTTAGTTTTGAGTTCTGGCATACACTCTGCAGCCAGCTAGCCCCACATGACTACCTCTGATGGCCATGCAAAAGCTTCCCATGCTCAAGGATCACAAACAAGAACAAGATGCAAGAAAAATATGTACAAGGAATGAAGGGGAACGTGTGGCCAAATGAGGCTCTCCAAATATGAGATCAAACCCGAGTACATCCAAGAGTGCTCCTACTAATATAGTGGTATCTGTACCCGGAGCCCTCGCATAACTCAACTACTAAATCTAATCCTACACTTATGTTAATCTAATCATGCTAAGTGTCATCACACCATCGACATTTCCAAATATATGCATGACCTAACATGTGTATGCACAATGTTAACCACTAGGTGGCTAAATAATTCGAGCCCTCTAAAATGGAGCCGAGTTTGTGGCATTCTTGGAGATGCCGGACGGTCCCGAGAAGCTCGAGGGTCATTTTAGCCGATTCTATTCTTGCTACTAAGTAAGTTCGAAAAAACATTGCAGAGCCACAAGTTTTGTTACTTTGCTCTGTGATGTTATATATAAAATTTGTAGGGACGCAGCCACTTGGTTTGCTTCCAACATTCACAATGCTTTCATTATCTTATGGGATCCTCAAAGCTCAGACAAGCAGAGGTGCAAGTTCCACTTACATTTATTTTTTGGGTCTTGTTTTGAGTCACCGACTTAGAAGATGGATGGCCATGCAGTAAGTGACCCCGTAGGCATATCAAGTTATTTGGTGCCAACAGATCGCTTACTTTGCCATCAATGAAGTAACGCTCTAGGAGCAAGAGTCTCTACATGTCAATGTATTCCTCGGTTTTTAATCTTTGGTTCTTACCTTAGATAGGACCGTCGGTGATTATGCTTCATTTTTGCCTGGACAGTCCAATCTGCCAATATCTCGCTTGTTTAGGTGGCATGTGGTTCGCTCACATTCTCTCGAAACTTCTCATCTTAGAGATGCTTAATCCAATGCTATCAAGGTCTTTTTATCGTGAACCGGAAGTGAGCCTAGTCAATTTTGATTTTTCTGCGGAATGTCACCTTTATAAATGGTACATGCAGTAGTAACCTCCATATGCTTGTACTCTTCCTAGAGAATTAGAAACAACAAATTTGACATGTATACAATTGGAACTTTGAATGGATATTCTTGCCGGAGAAATAGATCTTGCATTTGCAAATTATGCCTAAATAATCAAGTAGTCGGGACATGCCACAAATGAACATGGCTGCCTCAAATTTGAGACTTAAATTGCCATTCTTTTAATAAATATCCATGTATATCCTAGTGTTATGTATTTAGAGAAGTTACTGCATAAATAGAGCTTCTTTCTTTTAGAGTTACTCATGTTTGTTTGTACTGCTGTATAATTAGAACAACAAATGTATTTTGCCATACTTGAAATATATACACAGGAATTTGAAAGATGTGCACTTAGACGTATTTTTGAGCTTCCTCAAATTTTGCAATGGATACTTTTGCTTGAGAAATGGATCTTGCATTTGGAAATTATGCCCAATTATCTCATAATGGTGGGCATGCCACATGGTAAAACATGCTCGCTCAATTCTTGATTTTAGAAAAGGATAACCAACCATTTGCCAATTCATTTTAGTTTATATCCCCGTGATATCTTGTGTTATGTATTTAGAGAAGTATTGGATAATAGAGCTTTTCGATACTATGCTCAGATCAGAAACTAGAACAACAAATGTATTTTTGTCATTTACATATATACAATAGCAAATTTGGAAAGATGTGTACCTGTGATTCTATTTTTTAGAGCTTCCTCAGAAGCTTCTCTTCCAATGGATACTCTTGCTTGAGAAATGGATTCAAGACGGCAAGTTATGCCCAAATATCACAGGTGGTGGACACACCCGCAATGAACATGGTCGCCTCCGGGCCTAGGAGATTAGTACCAAAATAAAAAATAATGAACCATTTGCCATTCTTTTAAATGTATATCAGTCGGTTATGTATTTAGGTAGTTACATTTTATCTACTTACTTGTGCTTCACAAAATAAGCATTTGTCAATATATGATCTCAGTTGACATGTCTTTCATGCCGACATGTCTTTCCATTTGGTCAAGATGAGAGGAAAGGAGTTTAACTTGCCCGGGTTCCTGGAGCTTGCCAACAGATGTCCATTTCTTCCATGTTTTAATAGCTTTGATGATTGAGAAGCAATTTATGTTTTTTTGGGTAAGGGAATGTAAGATAGTTGCTTGCACATCATTGTCTTAATGTTGTTGTTGCTCCATGGAGCTCCTTGACCATTGGGCTGGCTCGTGTGCTCAGTTGCATTTTGCATTCTGTGTAGAAGTCCTTTTACATATTAAATTTATCGCATCTACCATACATGATTGTAGTGGTTGCTTACAATTGTGGGTTACCGCTTACGCTTTTTACATGTGTTTTGTAACATGTTGTGCTGCACTCCAAGCATGGGGCACAATTTTGAGACATAAAATATGTGAGTAAGGAGTGGACTTTTAAATTATTTTGAGATCATGTACAGACGGCATCAGTCAATGTGGTGTTGTGAATTGAAATATTGTAGGTTGTGCTCACCATGGGCAAAAGATCTAGCTATGTTATATGGTACGTCGTAAAATACTCAAAAGTTAGAACTTTCTTATACATAATGCCTATGCATTGAATTCATATGGATGGTTTGATAGATGTAAAAGTTTATTACATTGTTTTGATGGCCTCAGCTTATGATGAATCTCAGAGATAGAATGCAATCCCTCCTTGATATGCGCAAAAGACTCTCATATAGTTAGAATAGAAATATTTAATATAATGAGGATTATTATTCGTTGATATAATGAGGGAAGGTGAACAAACTTAATGACTACACTACATAAATCAAATATTCACAAGGAAACACAAGACATTATTTGCTATTATGAGATGTAAATTTTGTGACATGTGATTGATTTTGATCGTGTAAAAAAAATATAGGTCGTTTCGAGGTATATACAGGAAATACAATAGATACATGATGAATACCATACACGATATGTGGCTTATGGCACAACCTATATCATCCTTACAAAGATATGTCATCCTATAAAATTAGATGCCATCACTTTGAGAGGAGATTTAACCTTGGTGCCTTTAAGCTTTTTACAACAAGAAAGCACATAGTCTCATAATGCAAGAAAATAAAAATAAATCACTTAAGCTTGCATCTTCAAAACCTAAGAACATATGAAACTTCCGTCATTAATAACAATTGATGTCCTATATGCTAAATTCATGAACCTTTTGCCATTGGTTAACCTCCATAAACAAATGCTTAATTAACTGATACTCCTCAATGTACATACATTTGACTGCACACACTCAACTATAAAATGGGATAAGTTGTGCTTGGATTGAAAGATGCCTTTACTGCATAAACAAACATAGAGACAATAAATCATATACCTTTTAAGTAATTAGTTCATGTTTGGCATTCCTGTCTAAACTTTAGATTGACTATGAATGGGATGATATTATAATTTAGCTTAGTTTTATCATTTCGTCCTACCCAAATAGATACAGCCTTTAACTTAACACAAAAAAAATATTAGCCACTGTTTCAATGAGACTAGTTTCCCAAATAAAAAACCTAATGAGTCTTTTATCTTACAAAGCCTTTTACAGTTTTGCTAGGCTTTTTTAAGGACATCGACTTTATTAAACTCTCAAACAATACACAATACAGTAGACAGAATAGAAACCAAAGGATAAACAGCATTCCAATCAAGTAAAGCCACATATCTAAGCATGATAATATAATGTAAGAAATTTTACTTTTCTTTCTCACAAATAAAGAGAAGAATAATGCACGCTGAGATAAGTAGGATCTGGCTTTCATGTCAACTTTTTAGAGTCATCTAGGACCTAAATAGGGAAACCATGCTCAGTGGCATTTCCAAAAAGTTTGAAAGTGCTTCTCACAAGACCGTGTGAGGGGTCCAAACTTTAAACCTTTCCCCTCATAATCCTGAGCTAGACAAAACCTCCAAATCGCCTCAAATTGCTGTGTACAGGGACCATTAAATAGTCTAGAATGTATTTATGACCTCCAATTACGCTTAAAAGCATTATATTCCGCTCAAATGACAAAACACTAAACCTCGAATTTTTGTCTTCCAAACGGTATTTGTTTAGTAATAGAAGCACTTAGCTTTTGGAGTACAAGGCTAGAGCCACGTAATATTGTGGGCACACTTTTGAAGACATTGAAGGCCCCGTGACGTGACCGACAAAATGGAGGAGGAGTGAAAAGGCACTCCAAGAGAGGAAGCACCTATGGTAAATACCTCTACAAATGAAACGAGTAGTACAGGCACAACTGCCCATCATCAACCTTCATCTAATGGAAGATATACGCGAATCATCTCGCGATGTGAAGAACCTTCTCGACCATCAAGCACCCCTCTAGGGATCACAAGCATCCACGAGCTCAATAAAGGAAAAGAAGATTCTGAATTCTCCACTCCACTCAAAGCTACTTAGTTCAAATGGAAGAACGCAAGGCGTAAAGTCAAACAGTGCAAAAGAGTATGTCGAATGTAGTGTCTAGATTAGCATCATGAGTTAGGTTAAAGATGTTAATCTTCCTTCGAAATGATAATTCATAGCTACACGTGATGCTGTAAACAAATCCAGAGGGAAGACTATCACGTATTCAGCCTAAGCCGCCTGTCGGATGCCACATCAACAAAAGGTACAAAAGCTGTATTAACCGAGAAGACCTAAGTCCGTACTATATGACGAAAGCTCCCCTTGTTGATACCTAACTTCCTTGAATACCGAATAAACATAAGAACTTACACACATTAGTAGCCAAAGCCTTATTCAAAGGAGAGTCACCAATCGGCCACCACCTAGCAAAGATCAGTCGAACATAAAGATGAAGGGCATATCGCATATCTGGGCCACCAGCTTCCATTAGTAGCCCTTGAGTTGGTACCCTCAATATGATACACCAAGAGTTGGGTTTAGGAATAGTAATAGAGAGTTGGCTTAGGAATAGTAATAGGTTACTAGACAAGATCTTGAATAGTTTCTTTAAGTTACTCAAGTGTCATGAGATAGTTTTGCATACACATGCAAGTAGTAAATCGAGGAAGTTAGATGCAAGGGACCTATGAGGCAATATAAAAAGGGAACCAAAGAGCCAAAATTCTAAGAACTTAAGTTATTCTTTTGAGGGAAAACTTCAATTGATACTATTTATCCATATAAGACTTGAATTGCTTTAAGGAGAAGCCACTCCTTTTGAATCAACTTAAATTGAAATCAACTTAAAGCTTATATATTGTTATTCAAACCTATCCACTTAGAAGTGTGTAGGTCACAGTGAATGTGATTCATTTAGTAGGTGGTAATCACAAGTGAATGTGACCTATGATTAGTGGTAATCACAGCTATAAAGTGAGACTCATGAGTAGGTGGGGACTCCTCGAAAGCCGCAATGGCCCACAGTAGGTGTAAGTAACCAAGAACTAAATTAACTACCTAGTAGGTTTGAACTAAGAATTAGTGGCCCATAAGTAGATGGCAACCACTAACACATGTGAAAAACCACGCAGTAGGTGGTAGACACAAAAATTTAACATGTGGTATCATGAACTAAGGTGAAGCCATGAGGTATGGTGATCATGAAGTTGATTAAAATATTATGTTAGGAGTAACCCTTAATGTAATTATATTATTGTCAATGGTTCATGTGAAGGTTACTAATCTTCATATTAAAATTGATGTTAACGGAGAACCCTGAAGTTGTATTCAATGCAATCACGCCGTTTCCAAAAAGGGAATGAATTATGGCTTTAAGGTTGATATCTAACAAATGGTTTCGTGAAGCGGGCCAATGTGATTACGATCGGGCAAAATCATATAGAATTAGTATTTATCATGGTTGGGAACAAATGGCAAAAGGTAAAGACAAAGCGCAAAGGCAAAGGCAAAAGGCAAAAGAAGGTTAAAGTCATGCAGACTTTGGTAAATAGAACCTAAAATTTAATTGCTATATCTCCGCAACCGTAGATCGGATTGTAACGCACTTTTATTTTTCTAGAACCGCCTCGGCCCGCTACTTTCCGGATTGGTATGGCACTTATTCTGATTCATCCGAATGAGAGAAATAGCGTAAAGAGGATCGGGGTCAAAGGAGATCGCTTACTTGGCTCTTGAATCATTATAAGAAAGCTAGTTCTGAGCTTCGCTATTTTGCCTATTAACCTATTACTATTCCTAAACTAACTTGGTGTATCATATTGAGGACTGCCACCAGGAGAGCTAATAATGGAAGTTGATTGTCGATATGCCCGACATATTATGCCTTACCGCTCTTTATGTTCCGCAACTCGGAGCATTGCTAGCCGAAAGGGCCCTGCTGGGTGGAGAGCCCTTGAATAAGACTTTCAATTTGTGCGGTAAAAAGTTCTTATGTTTATTTAGGTATTCGTGGAAGTTCGTGATCACCCAGCCCTCCCTTGTCGCAAGAAGACGTATACGACTTCATCGATTTCAAAAATAGGGATCAGTGATGGAGGAAGGAGGGGAGAGACATATCGTGTGGAGGAACATCTCCAACTGAAGGCCTATATCAGCATCAGAGGCAAGATCATGAGGAGGATAGCCTGCGACGTAACAAGAGTTCCGTGATCCGTAAACACCGCGAAACCCAAAGAAGGATGACTCAAGCAGCTTCAACTATGAAGTTCGAGATCGAGTGGACCTCAATCTAAAGGATCTGAGGAGCCGACCGCCAACAACCATAGACCACCAAAGGCAACTCAAAGGAGCTACGATATGCAATGGAGATGACCGCATTCCTGTGCATGTGGGAGTGCATCTCACAACGGCTAAAGTCCACAAATGTGAGTCGACCTCGTAAATTCAATCTGGGCCGAGAAATGATAATCGCTCTTACCCGACGCATCGCTATCTCGTAGCTTCAAGGCATGCAAGAATGCCCGAACAAGTAACAACTAGTGATCGCATCTTCGCTTAATTAATGGCACTACACATCTTCATCCTAACGACATACCGTTATGTAGAGACGTCGGCACTCACGCATACACTCCTTACGAGTGTAAACACATTAAGGAGGAGCATTTTCAAATCAAGGGTTCACATCGAAACGCCTGTGACGCCCCCCACTTGCGCGCATGCATACATCGTGACGTATGCGGAGCATTCCCCGACAACAAACCGCATGGGCCATCCACCCCACACCACCCCAAAGGAATGAGCCAGTTAGCGGGAAGAGTGGATGTCATTCAATTCCGCCTTCGGCCGCACGAAGCCGCGTATGGAATAAACATAAGCACATACAATACATCACAATCACCTCAAGGGTGAACACATCATAATCAATACATATACAACATCAACATGAACAATAGCAACAAGGGAAATCCTACCCAGGCCAAACTCAAGGGGTTTGACCGACGGCTTGGGCCTCCCGTGGTTACTGCGCATGCATTCATGGCAATGGATTTGGCCGGCATAAGAACATAGCCGAGGGTAGTCCAGACGATCCGCCTCCCCAGGCACACCGCGCAGTAGGTTGAAAAGTATTGGGACCGGCCGAAGCCCGCCGGGTACATAGCCAAGAGGGCTACTACTGGGTTGCATCTCCCCCAGCCCGATGAGGCAGTGAGGAGAGTCACCTCTCCTCCGCAGGCATGCATGCCCATCACAGTGCTAGGAGGGCCACTACCCTTATTCGACTTAACTCATGGAAGGCTTACACATCGCCTAAAGGTGTTTGTGCTCATGCCTTGCCCAGCTACACGCGAAGCAAGTAAAGCTTTAAGCCTAGCTCACTAAGGTTCCTTAGTAGGCTTTACACACTGCAGGAACCATCTGCTAAGTTGGGACAAGTCCCTTTTTCACTCCCAGCTCCTCCACTCCACACCAAAGGCCTCTGCAAGTAATGTGCCGTATATAATTGGGGAAATAGTAGCTAACTAGGATCATCTCATACACGTGCTTTAGGCCTCTACCCCCTTCCCAATACATGAGGTCAGCAGAGTGAAATACCAACATCATCACAGTAACTAAAATGAAGAA
This sequence comes from Isoetes taiwanensis, assembly GCA_021234155.1. NCBI lineage: Eukaryota > Viridiplantae > Streptophyta > Lycopodiopsida > Isoetales > Isoetaceae > Isoetes > Isoetes taiwanensis. Next base: position 1,967,188 of record JAJEKV010000113.1, read on the forward strand.
TAACATCTAATCTATCTACCTAAAACATCCGCAGTTAGGTTCTCGGTTAGGGCTTATGATCCTGGACTGTAATGCCTCTAAAAGCTGAACTAACATGCTAAAGCGTGCCTTATTGCTCAGCCATGTGCTGCTTTTGCACAACGTAATGATTAATTACCCTTGGACACTCCTACTCTGCTCCAGATCCCCTGAAGGGGCATCCATGCCTCTAATCCTCACCAAGACTGCCGCTACTCGAAGTTCTGCTTGTGCAAAGCCTAGCTTTTCGTGGCCTCGCCAATGCAAATTGGGGTCTGGCTGGCTCTTTAATGGCTCAAGAGAACCTCAAATGCAGAGAAGGAAAGGAGCCTCAAGGAAAACCCTAAATGCAAAGAGAAGAAAAAAAAGGCTTAGGGTTTAAGGAAAGCCCTTATATAGAAACCCTAGGTTAGGGAAAGTTACATTGGCCAAATGGGGTTTAGCCATTTGGGCAATGGGGTCCATGGGGTTTATAATTGTGTATGTTTATTTAACATGCACATTCCGAGGTTGCCCCCTAGTGCAACTCTTGCCTAGGTGCAACCCTTTAGGCCTCCAAGTACATGTCATTTTCAGACATGTACGCAGACGTGGCATAATATAATGACTGGGATCGCATATTATGTCGAACGCCACATTCTCCCCACCTTGACTTGATGCCGCCCCTCAAGATCACGCTGCCTCCCCACCTTGAAACCTCGTGATCCTCAAGTAAATCACATTGATATATATAGAATTTATAATATGATTACCTCAAGGTAATATTTTACCTATCGCAAGATGTCTTTATATAATATCATACTATGGTGAGAGGCTCTTTCGTCTCTACTTCATCATCATCTATTCACAAAAAATTCTACTTAATTTATACCATTATTATAAACATAGTTCTAAATTCCCCTAATTAAGGTTCCAGATCGCCTCTTACAACACATTATGACAAAATTATGTGTTGCAAGTCTTTAGATGTGCGACCCTCGCCGCCGACTCTTCTATTGGCCTCGCATGTTCAACACTATGTCAAGAGATATCGCTAATTATTATAAGGGTTGGCTGTTAGGAACCACCCATTAAATACAATTACATGAATGCAGCGTATATCTCCCGCATAGAAGATTATGTTTTCCATCGTAAGGTCAGTGGAGACAAGCAAGTTCTATCATGCCTAGGATGCTCACTCATGCCTACACCTTTAGTTGCCTTTGGCGTGGAGGATAGCGCCCTTCCCATATTTGGGCTTGAAGGATAGAGTCCTCCCCGTAGTATTGACTAGAGTAAGCTTCTTAACTTCAATGCATACCTGAATGACCTCTTATCTTCAAGGTCGCCTACTCCTCGCGGATCTCGAAGTAGACTTCTTTAATCTACCTTCCACTCACCTATCGAAATGATAAGCTCTAATTACTTTCTGATGAGCCAACTTTTCCATTGCTCCATGAATAGTGGGTACCGCTTTCTCCAAATCCTGATTGTAGTATCCACGTAGCGCCTTTCACGTGGCAAGGCCCATTTCACAAGGTATTGAGAAATTTTGATCTTCTTTTGTCTTCTTTATAAGCCCCGGCCAAGAAGAACTCCCAGTGGGACGATTTCTCAAGATGGTCAGTCCACATTTCCAAAGCAGAATCAGCTTGTCTCTAATACTGATTAGGAGGTGTCTTTAGGAGACTTCTGCATGGAAGACCATGGATTTGAGATGCCGCAGTCCAACTTGTAGGATTGGGTACTTACTCTTTTTGGTTATCCTAAAGGGTCCAGCCCATCTTGGAGCAAGCTTCTTGCAATTGCCGATGCGGAGCTTATCTCGCTTCAATCTTTGATTCAACCATACCTTATTCCCCACCTGTAAAAATTCCTCATCACATATGCTTGCTCCACATGCTTTTCTCAGCCACTTCTCACAAGTAGGGAGGTAATCTCCTACCTCCTCCAATTCAACTCTTGCATTCAGCATCCTACTGGGAGACTAAGTGGATTGTGCCAAGTATCCCGGTAAGCATTAATCGTACCCATAATTGATCATAAAAGGAGACATCTCGCGATGACTCCTACTTATAATCGCTGTAGGTTTAACCTACTAAGTGATGAAATCATTCACTTAGACTGTTTATAAACATAGCTTAACATATCTTCAATGATCCTATTGGTTCGCCTCATTCACCATCCGCTGCGGATGATATGTCGTAAGCTCATTGAAAGTCATTCGATGGTGGTAAATAGGTCTCCGCCAAAAGCACTCATGAATTTAGAGTCCCTATCCGAGATTATCTCCCCTATTACGCCGTGGAGTCTAAAATCTCTATAAATAGGACGGGCAGATTCACGCCGTGGTCAGCTTGTCCCGCATGACAAAGTGTGCGCCATCTTGACAACTTATCACCACCACCATCGTGGCATCCTTGCTCTTGCCGTTTTGGGAGCCCCAGAATGAAGTCCATGCTTATGACTTCCACTTAGCATTTGGCACTGCAATGGCTCCAAGGCTCCCCGGGATCTGAGTTGTTCCGCCTTTGTTTGCTAGCATATCCGCACTCTGCCTAATCGTAATTTTGCTATCCGCTCTTCCCATGCCGCGCCGTATGAAGCCGCTTTTAATCTTGAAATATATCTTCATAAACTCGCGATGCCCTCGCTATGGGACTATTGTGTATTAGCTTCCTCTTACTCAAGATTCCGTACAGCCACCACTTTTGTGGTATAGCAAAGTTACCTCTTCTTGTGTGCCCTAACATCTCCCCTTTCCTTAGCGCCTCGGCCTTCCTTACAAAGGCTTGCCCAAACTTCCTAAAGCCTGGATCTCATAAGCAAGGTTTCTCTCATATGAAATGGAGATAGGGCATTACAAAGGCGGCCCTCGCCTTCAATGGTTTTGTAGAACGACCGCGAACCACGCTGGAGCTTGCCTCGCTTATAATTTATCTCAAGTCAGTATTCTTCAGGAATTTAATCCACCTCCTTTGCCTCCCCAAATTCGAGTAGGGCTGTGGTTGTGTAAAATGTATTGGAGGCTTGATGATCCGATCTAGCTTTGAACCTTCTTTCCAAATGTGTATAGCCTCCAAATTCTTAAAAGTTTTTTACTATAGCCGTGGTTTTGATTTGATCGCGCGTCGGTAGCGCCGCTCGCATTATCCTTAAGCACTAGGAGCAACAAACAAAAGCCGGGCCGACCGATGCTTAGGATTGCTACAGAGATGTTGGGATAAGCCGCCATTGCACCTCCAGAACACAACCTTCCCAATGCACCAAATGCTTGAAGGCAGAGTAAGGAATATTAAATGCCGGCTCCGCCTAAGTCACAGACCCCGCTTACTTCTTCCACATGCAATGTGACAAGATCGCATCTCTCCTTTAAAGCTAAGAGAAAGTTTGTGCACATTGCGCAACAAGATCAGCGGGAAATGTTTTACCTCCTCGAACGTTTCACTCCTAGGACCTTCCGCTAAGGGTTCTTAGAAAGCCCTGTGACAACCCACAGGAATATCATCACTCGAGCAAAGGAGGCAGTACTTGCAACAGCCTATACCTAATCTCAGTGGTGCACATGCGATTACCCTGCAAGAAGGCCTGCCGAAATCACAGATTCGACGCGGTGTAAACAAGGCTTATGCGCCTTTGCCACGGGAAAGCCCGTGCATTTGGATGGTGGCGTGTGCGTAATTGCTGGCGGCGGCCGCCCATAATACTAGTGGCCGCATCAGCTTTGTTCAACAAGGCATTACAGGATGGCTTCAGCAGCGCGGACCAATAGCGTAGTTGTTCTATCTATAAGCAGTGACCCACATCGCCTGTACCAGCCTTCCCAACAATCATGGTCAAATGTGTCGGTAAAACCTTGGCCGGGATTCTCGGAAGAAATGACGTGGTCGGCAGCCAGAGGCGGGTCTCACCTGTGCAGCAGGATTCAGGACCCGCACTCAACCATTGACTACATCTTCACGCTACAACTTCGGGATTGAAGATGCCAGGAAATCACAGCCGATCTATATTGTTGCTTTCGTGGATTTTGCATGGGCGCTTGACATCGTACTCGAAAACTATGGGCAAGATCGGCAATACCGTTCTCAGAGATTTGCGTAATGCAAAGCAGTGTCGTGCTATATGAAAGATGCTCGGCTTGCTATGCAGCATAAGCCATTTGATAGTAGTATTTCCGTGGTTCGTCAGTGGATGCCCTCTCTCCCAACATCATGGGCTTTACACTGATCAATTGAGAGTCAAGCTTGTCGATAATGGGGCTTATGGAGTCACTCTTCTATCAGATCATCGTGAAGGCTAATATAAGGCCGATGATACATGTACGATGATCTCATGCCCCGACACATTCCGCCAAGCGACTGATATGCATGTCAACCTCGCCAAGACTAAGGTGGTTTTCTATATCATCTTCTAGCCACCGAGTCCCTTTAGTTACCAAGCCGTATCGTAGCTGCATCCACATACAAGTATTTGGGAGGGAGTTTCCTTCTACTTTATGCACCTGGGACACATCCATACTCAGTGATCGCAGAGTCGAAGGCACTATATGCCATGCAAAACACCCCGCCATAGAGCGGAGTTGTATGATTGGGCCCATCACCACAATCTGCTCAAGGTCTTAGTAGAACCTCGGCCCTTATACGGGTGGAAGTATGGGGTCCAAAGAGTATCACTTACTACTTGGAATGACTTGGGACAGGTCCAGAAGCCTCTAGTACTCCAGCACTAGGGGTGAAGTCCAGCCCCATATCAAATCTCATCATAGAGACAGGATTTTTGCTCTTCAGAGGGATGCCCTGATCAGCCACATTGTCTATTTTCGAAGGTGGTCATATGATCTATGCTCATCTCCCCAAACTAGCTTATATCATGTAGCACAATGAGCTCTCAAGGCCCCACTGAAGGAAAAAGAGAGCCCAAATGGTTGGCTAGATGGAATGTGCAGGAGCAATGGTGCATACATGTGCAAACAGCCAGCGTATCACTACAGTTGAGGTAATATTCACGCTGCTTCCTCAGCAAGCTTTGGGATGCTAATGCCCTAAACATGCCGGCACAACACAATTACCGCGCTAAATCCCACATTGGAACGGTAGAGGCCCGCTAATGCTACCCTTACTCCACTTGCTCATGAAAAGGCGCATCATTGCTCCATTCAGCATTGCGGGCACATCATCTCTAATTGAGATCTGCATGGATTGGTGAGCCACGCCAGATGTGCCGGTTAATGCCGCTAAATGGGAGTCATTGAGGATGAATCATACCCTTCCAAAGTTGCCCAAGATATGATCAAATCTCGGACGCTTATGCCGAGTTGAATGTGCCCTCGCCAAATCAAGTTACATGTGACATTAAGCACCTGCAAGTAGACCATACCCTTCGTGAGGTTATGGACATGATCAGCTATGTCCCTGCACACACTGAGATGTATATAGTTACTGATGAAGTTACTTGCATAGCTTTGACAGCTATTCTTTATTACTCACTCGCTTTTTCCTCTAAAACCTTCGCCGCTTTTTAACCCGACAGAATGTTTGTCAAGGCCAAGAGGGTCCCATAGGCCTACCAATCTCAAAGGGATCTATAAAAATCTATCTCTCTCATTCTCTATTCATCTTCTTCGAAATTATAAAAGGCCACTACCTCTTTCTCCTCGTGATGAGAATCACCGCTAGCAACCCTGCTTAGCTTAACAAGCTTATCTTTACTTTGATCCGCAAGACTAGAATCGGGCGCCGCCGGTCGCTTCTTTCACGTCTCCAAATGTATGGGCCTTCCTTTACAATGATTTGCCTAATCCTTTATCTTTCCCGCCGGTGAGACTCTCACGGCCAAGCATTTGCAAAAGTTTTTACACTTCCCGTATTATCCTCATAGGCTTGGTAGCTTCTCACTTCATGGCGTTTTGTGCCGCTAATCAATCTACCGCCTGATCTTCAGGTCCGGAAATCCTTCTACAGTATCAGCATGCCCCAAGTACCAAACTTTCTGCAAAGTGGCACTTGGATAGCTTCGCAAAGAGTTGATGCTCTCTTAGCTTTTCAAGCACCTTTTCTAAGGCCGACATGCTTCTAGGACTTATCAAACTAGAACATCATCAAAGCAGCTATGATGAAAGATTCTGTAATTCTACTTAAAATAATGCCTTATGAGCCCTATATGGTTGTCAGCTTACATTGTACAATCCTAAACTTAGCACATCAGAATCAGAGGTGACTATATCTCATCCCCACGTCAGCTCTTTTATGGATGCTCTTCCTTGATTCATCCGTGATACCCCGATCTCAAATCTATCTTGGAAAAGATCTTCTATCTTCAGAATTGGTCCATTGTGATCATCTCGATTCAGGCAAAGCATACTGGCTTTTGATGGTGTATGTTTATTCAATTGACGAGTACTGCACATCCTAAGGCTTCATCCTTTCAAAAAAGTATAGGCGCCCAAAAGGAGAGATACTAGATCTTATGAACACTAGGTTCAGTACCGCGTACTGTTTTCAATTCCATCAACTCTGGGTCAGACATTCTGTAGGTTTTGTTTGTTGGCTTAGTCCGCTCAAGTGCTATCGCCACCACTCTCCTAGTGGGTGGAAGCCGCTTAACTTGAACAGAAAAACAATGAATTGCCACCAACTTTAAGCAGTTTTGGAAGTTTGCTCAATGTTTTGGCCGCTTTCCTTTTCCGCCTTTTGCCTCAACCTCAAGTTTAAGGAGATAGGCCACTTGCTCCTTCCCTTATGCATTTAAGTAACTTCTACTAGACATGCATTGCATGATTGGGGCACTTTAATTCAAGTATTTCAATGACTTTACCTCCGGGCGCAGTTAAGGCCGCCTCTACAATCAATACCGCCTCACAGCCCAAGGTATTCTATGCCTATAACGTTTGACGGCCATGTTCATCACTTTGGCCCCAATGCAACATTGATACCCGCAAGCTCCACGCTTGAAGGATCCGGCTTCCTCGTCAGTGCCTGATCGCCCACTAGCCAAGCATAACCGCCTAGGCTGAATTTGTGGCTTCAGCCTTCAACACATCCGTGACGCATCTCCTCGAGAAGCAAAATTATGGGTGTCGTGATCTATCGTAACACCTATAGCATTCCCGGATCAGCCTTCCCGCTGCTGAAATGACTTGCAATCGGGTTTCCCCAAAGATTTTCGCGGTCAATGGCGCACAACATGGTACCACATCGGGACAGAAGTTTGCGCGCCGCCCCTGCCAACGCCTCCCGTGGGTGTCTCCCTTATCCCATCTCCGCTTAGTGCTGCTCATCACTAAGGGCAAATTTGTTTGTCTCATGACTTATTGAAGCACCTTAAAGTATATTGCTTTATGCACTCGCTTCTTTGGGTCGATTGCAAAATCAAGTTTAACGCCTTTTGAATAGTTGGAACCCTCCTGTTTTAGCGTCGGCATGTTTTTATCCTGCTTAAAGCTTATATTTGGCCTTAAGCCTCCTATAATTTGTGTTATTGATACCGCTTACTGGGCTTGCTGCTCTTGGGCTATAACTTCCGCCCTTTCCCTTATCCCGTATTACTGGCTTGGTGCATTTCTCTTGGGGTCCCATTCCTGTGTCGTGAATGCTGGACTCTCGCTCGGAGACCGGCCCAGGGTTTATTGTTTTACTAGGTTTCCGGATCTCTTCTGCTCAATCCTTCAATGTAAACCCTTCATCATGCGTCTTTCTACCTCCAACTGCATATAGAGCCTTAGTCTCAAGAACTCTTCCGTATACTTCAACTGATGCATCGCCTCTGGCTTAACCCGTGAAAACCGCCTACCAGCATATACTGTGTTCTTGGCACAATGACGCTTTGAATGCCCCCAGCAAACTTCTTTGAACTCAATCATTCCTCGCTAGGGGTCCATGCGTTAGCGAGCTCTTCCACCAAATCCCGCTGGTTATTCCTTTCCAAAGCACATAACATCAGCTTCGTCCTTGTCCTCTCATGTCATAGGCATTTCCATACTCCTCATTTCCCCATCCAACCATAAAGCTTCAAGCTCCACCCACCCGCTATCCGGAATTGCTCCTGAAAGTCACATTGAACGCTAAGCTACCGAGTCGAATCTTCTTCCTCGAGAATCGACAGGTTCCGCCTATATCACGCTTTGGTCCTCCCGGCGTCCTGCCTCTCCTCCTCCCGCTTCTTCCGGGACCGAATCGTGAGTCTCAACGAGTCGGGCGACTCCGTATAGATGACCTTCCTGCCTCTTCCTTGGCTGAACTGGCTCTACTGGCCGAGGCTTGTGCAGCTTGCACATCTCCCCGGGTCTTGTCTCTCTCCGCCGCTTCCCGCCAAAGAATGCCTATCTCATGAATGCTGTCTGAATACATGGGATGAGCTCCTCTCCGGGTCTTGGTGCATCAAACCTAAGTGGGTGTATTTCTTGGCCTTGGACCACCGGTGGAGGCATTTGCTCACGCCAGTCTTTGTTCTCTCAATATCTCTAGGTGCTCTAGGCCAAAGATCCACATTAGATTGTGAACCCCTCATGATTATAGTTCTTTGTTTCGTTGTTGCACCAGTTTGTTTGATGATGCAATTGTGGGGCAAATTATAAGGCCAAGAAAACATACTCATGATCAACGCTGGTATTTTTGATATAGGCCACTTTATATATTCAAGATATTAGTCATGAAAAATTGGAAACATTTTTTAATTCTATTGGAATCTTTCATATAATTCGGGTTGTCCTCCTGTGTACCTTTCACGCCGTAAGCAATTGTTCGCCTTAAGTTCCTCAAAGATATTTGTGTCAGTGGCCTTTCGAAGTGCGACTAAGTTCTTCAATCCTCTCTCTCTCTATATATAGGTCGCAAAGAATCACAATCTTCTATCACTATAGGGGACCGGTTTTAAGATGCTCAATGCTATTGTTCTCTTTGGATACATGACATGATCATGTTTGTGTTCACACAGTACGACTTCCTAACTCGGGAGAGAGAGCAATATATAAGACTTCTAAAGTCTGTGTATTGAATCATGTGTATAAACTTCCTATCCTTCCATCAATGAGCAAGTGGAGGAACATGGAGGCCACCAGTGCCCCTGCCTTCTTGATCCAAATGCCAGCTTTGTATCTTGAGGCCACCAACTGCACTCTCCGCACCATCTCTGTAATCTTATATGCAAGCTTCAAAAAGCCGCCAGTTGATACGCCTCTACTAGTGCCAAAACATGTTGAAAGCAGCTGACGTTGATTTTCCTCTTAATTCCTATGCGCTTCCTGAATAAGTTTTTCTTTTCTTTTTCGGCGTATGAACTCTCCTGAGGCACCCCTCACTGCTTCACCATCCCGTCTGATGCCTGCAGGTTTCCAATGAACATCCACCCCACGGTATATCCCGCCTTCCATTATGCTAATGGGAAAGTCATGTGTTTCCCATGTCACCTGTGTCCGTTGTTATAGGAGCAAGTGGTTCTGCCTGGCTCGGCAGCCCCATCTCTGTGACTCGAGGTTTTATGCCCGGAGGCCTTGCTGCCCTCCCACCATTCTGCCCAAGCTTGTGATGCTCGGCCCCAAGTGGTGGGGCCGTTTCTTAGGTTTTTCCTTCCAAGCCTGGAGTTGTTGCTCTTGTCGGCTTTTCTTGTAATTTTAGGGTCGACGCTTTGTGATATCTTCAGTCCACCTACCCTTCCTTCTTTCTTGCCTCAGCCCTCAGATGCAAGGGCCATCCCGCTCCTTCCTCATGCATGAGGTCTCACAATAGTCGTACTGATGTTCTGCCTAGTCTGAATAGTGGAAAATATTGCTGACATCAATGCAGTTCACAAATTTGTACTGTCTATATGGGGAATGTCTTGAAAATGTTATCCGCACGTGAAGTCATCAGAGAATGTCCTACACAAACATACCTTGGTAGGCAAGTGTATTGATGTAGCCTTCCCATCACAACCCTTCTGAAGACTACAACATCTGGAAAGGATGTTCTGCGCCATTAGAGCTGTGGTATCAAAATACTTAAATGCGCTTGAAGGCTATGATGCTTGAGCACTGCATGCCAAATGTGTGCCTTGGGAGCCGGGAAATCGGCGGAGAAGAGCAATGAGAGGGGTAAATGAGGGTTGTATCCCATTATACAAAACCCCTAATTTCAAAATGCTAGAAATGCCTGTGTAAGCATCCTAAGATGTCGCTTATGCAATTCATGGGCAACCAGGTTAAAGAGGCATTCCTAAGGATCCTATTGCAACAAATTTCATCTAATTTTGGCGTTAGACGTAACAGACAAATATGAGTGACCACTGCCATAGTGCGCGTGGGTGAGCAACCGGTGATGCTGACGTATTTGGGGTGCACTCAGGAGGGGTGGGGCCCGGTTTGGCCTCCGAGGATGACATGCAAATCCAAGGGTGGAATCCTCAAGCTTCATCCTCGGGCCGAGATAGGCTGACGTTATGCCCTACTTTCCATACCGGATGTTTTGGCTTAGATTAGGTCGACTGACTCACACAAGCAGAGCAAATACCTATAATGGCATTTGTCCCAAAGACTCCGTGGAGGTGGGGCTCTATTTATTTTCTTAGTTACCAATTTCTACAATCTATGGGTCAAATCCTACAAACACAATGAGCTTATCGATGTCCTACTTTCTACATTTGGGATTGCAAGTATTGGCAAAGATTCTGTTTCCACCACTCACACAAAGGTGCTTATGAGCAAATCCCGAGAATGGTGACGGTCCCGGCACACTGCGGGAGGTGGGGCCCGCACACTGAATTTGCTCTAATTTTGATTCCACTATGTATAGTAATACAATCTAGATAACCATGATTTTAATATATTAACATGGCAAAATACAAATTTGTATTAACAAAAATTATTTAAGCAATAGATTATTAGTCTTCCTTTCTTGGATATATTTGGCCGTACTTCATATCCTTAGGGCATACAGTTAATTCTTTTTGCATGTAGGACACATGCTACCCCACCTTCAAAATGCCGGACTATCTTCGCCGGGCCGCTTCCTATAGCGCAAGTAACATGTCGTCTGCTAATTTCTTGGTCTTGTCAATTCCCAAAATCCTCATGAGTAAGCCTCGGGATCAATCCATAGCTTCTTTTGAAGTGGTACTTTGCAGCCTCGGGCGGCACGAGTCCTTCTTCTTAATGGGCTTCTTCTGCGAGGTGCCGGGTCTTTTCCGTGGTGGTTTCAAAGTGTTCTCTCTTGGTTGGCTCGCCTCTACGCATGGCCCCGTGCTCCTCAGTATTTCGGGAAGCACTCCTCACATCTTCATGTACCGTTGTACTCTTTTAGCTTCTTCCTATGTGTCAGTACTCCTCTGCCGACTCCTCCTCTTCATTACCCGTGATTCAGGGCCCCGAGCCTTCGGGGCTTGGGATGTGGGAAACCCTATCCCCTCATCCCACTCCTGTCGAGGAGGAGGCCTTTGCTCCTGCCCCGGCCCTAACAATGATCTATCACGCCTTTGCCGGTATCGCTCTCAAATTTTACGCCGGTTCCTTCTGTAGTTCTGTGGTCCTTTCCCCGGTCCGCTTCTTCTTCTTCGTGTACCTCCTGCTTCTTGCTTCTTCTTCTTCTCTCCTCCCTTTGTCTCCCCAGCTTCTTTTCTCCTCCTCAAGGCCCTCCTGGTCTTCTTGACCTGGATTCCTGCCCCTCCCTTTTCCTCTTCCGCCTCTTTTCCAGCTTTAACCCCTTCAGCCCCTCCCCGCCTTCAAGTGTTCTCTTCCTCCCCGGCTTGGCCTTCCACTGGGCGTGGCCTTCCCCTCTGCTGGGCCGCCCTCCCCGCGATATAGCTGCTCTTTCCCTCCCTGGCGCTCCCTGGCCTCCTCTTGGGCTGCCTCGATTGGCTTCTCTGCCCCTGCTTTCCCGCTCGCCTCCCCGAAATTGCCTCGCCTTCAAGGCTACTGCCTCCCGGGGCCGGTTATAGTTCTCGCAGCACTATGATACTTCAAGGCCTGCTTGGTTCTAGCGCGATGTTTTGAATCGCTGCAATCAACTTCCCGGCTCTAAAAATCGCCTTCGACGAGGAGCCGCTGTCGAGGAGGTGTGTATGTAAATGAGGAACCCTAATTGTCTACTTATAGGTAGGGGATTTTAGGTTTGATCCGCAATTCATATTATGCCATTCTAGAAGATATTAGTGTAGTTACATTAGGTTGGTATAGCCAAAGTATTCACCACTGGGCCACAAAGGCGCAAGAGGCCAATCCAGAATGGCGGATTTCTGGGTCCGGGCGACTCTCAGGAGGGGTCACCTCTTTTGGGTCCAATTTTCAATTTATAAAGAGTTTCTCATCGCTTTTTAACATGCAAAACTAGCTAAAATCTAAGTGATGCTTTAATCTCACCATTAGATTATCTTAAATTGTGCATCTATTTGAGTCAACATATGGGTCCACTTCCACTAATAAAGTGCCGAGCAACCGAATGGCTTGATTTGGTCCGGGCGACTCTATGATGGGTCACCCCTTTTGGCCAAATTTGGCTGGGTTTTTAAGTAAAATTTCTTTCTAACTTAGCATTTATCTAATATCGCGACTAGAAATTGGAAAATCTTAATTTTCGAGGTTCATGCTTGGGTGGCTATTCCCAAGACTTGAAGTCTACTCTTAGTCCTAACAGAAATGGTCAATGCTCGATCTTGGTCTACTAAGATCATGCTTTGATACCATCGGTGGACGCCCCCACTTCATAATGCATGCACACATCGTGACGTAAGGTGGAGCATTCCCCATGTACCAAAACCAAAGAGGGCCATCCACCGGACACCACTCCCAAAGGAATGAGAGCCAAATAGAAGGAAGAGTGGATGTTATTCACCGCCTTCCTTCGGCTCTAATTCCAGTTCGCTAAGCATGAATAAACATGAGTACATATAATAACAATACATCAATAAGCAATCACCGGCGGTGAACACATTATAATCATCACATATATAACAACATCAACATGAACAATACCAACAATGGAAATCCTACCTGTACTGACTTCCTATAAATGGACCATGGCTTGGGCCTGTCACAGCATGTAATTCATGGCAATGGATTTACCGGCATAAGAACATAGCCGAGGGTAGTCCACACCATCCGCCTCCCAGGCACCACCGCGTAGTAGGTTGAAAAGTAGCTGGGATCGGGCCGTGACCGCCGGGTACATAGCCAATAAGGCACACCGGGTTGCATCTTCCCAGCCCCTCGGCGAGGCAGAGGAGAGTCACCTCTCCGCAGGCATGCATGCTCATCACAGTGGCTAGAGGCCACCGCCTATTTGACTTAACTCATGGGAAGGTGACGATCGCCCAGTTGCGTCGGTAGCCCATGCCTTGCCCACACGCCCAAAGGGCAAGCCATTAAGCCTAGCTCACTGGCTGTTCCCCGGTAGGCTTCTATACACCGTGAGGAACCATCTCAAGTTGGGACAATCCCCTCTTTTTCATCGTGTTGCCTACCCCCACTCACAAATCCCAGCGCCTCTGTGCACGTGCCGCATGTAATGAACTAGTAGGCTAACTAGGATCATCTCATACACTGTGCTCTTTGGTGGGCCTCTACCCCCTTCCTAATACATATGGAGTGTCACAGAGTGAAATACCAACATCATCACATAATTGAAATGAAGAATAACATCTAATCTATCTACCTAAACATCCAGAAAGTTAGTTGGGGCTTATGATCTCTCGATCTCAGAAGGCCTCAAAGCTGAACTAAATATGCTAAACCAAATTATTGCCTAGCCATTAAAAAGGCAGCTTTTGCAAATGTAATGGTTAATTACCTCGGTAATTCACCTGCTCCGTGATCCTAATGCATCCATGCCTCTAATCCCCGGGCCAAGACTCGGGCCAAGCATTTGAAGGTTTGTTGTGCAAAGGCGGCTTTTTCGTGAGTCTCGGTATGTAATTCAGTTCTTAGCTGTCAATGGCTCAAGAATCCCTAAATGCAGAGAAGGAAAGGAGCTCAAGGAAAACCCAAAATGCAAAGAGAAGAAAGGTTTAGGGCTTAAGGGAAAAGCCTTCATATAGAAAACCCTTAGGTTAGGGGTTAGGATGACAAATAAATGGGGTTTAGCCATTTGGCAGTCGGGGTCCATGGGGTTTATAATTGTGTATGTTTATTTAATATGCACAACATTCTATGTTGCTCTTAGGTGCAATCACTTGCCCCTATAGGTGCAACCCCTTTAGGGCTCCCAAGTACATGTCACAGATACGTATGTGACGCAAGATAATATACGCACGATCGTGATATTGCGCCGAACGTCACAGCTTCTCCGCGAATTCGGGATAACAACCTCGACACACACGGTCAAACTATAGTCGCAACACCTTATGCTAAAACCCCCGAGTCAAGGCATTTAGGAGGAATATATGGCAAAACCAAGAATCAAACGTGGATTGGAGGAGGGAAAAATCCTAGCGAGTATAAACATTTAAGCATATCTTCTTCTATAAATTAGAAAAGTATAACTGTCTCAATATAATTATATATATGTATATCATAAGTACTGTGTGCTCACATTACAGTACAAAACATGAGTTTAGGATCATGTTTTAGGGTTTAGCATTTTGCATCAAGAAAACTCCATCACTGACCGCCAGTTGATAAGCAAAGAACTACGTATAGCCAAGAGCAAGTGTTCAATGGGAAGAGCAAGTATAAGAGAGAGATGACCTGCCCAAGCCAAGCTTCTCGGCCTGCAGACTTCGAGAAGCGCCCCCAGGCAGAAGATCGCCACCCAACATAATGTCAAGATGAGATAATACCACGCGTCAAGATCCTTAGCGCCGCACCATCTAGATTTTGCATGGAGACATCTTCGATGCAACTCTACCTCTTCTAGCAAAAGATAAACACTTCGACAAAATTTTATGACACAGTGTCTCCTCAACAAATGAGGGAGGAAACCTACTAGACATCTTCAAAAACTGTAGTTAATGAATTTCGCCGACATGTGACATCGCAGGAATTCTTCTTTGGGACCGACATCAACGAAAGCAAACCGAGGAGGCAACCTCTCTCGACGCACTATAATCTTGCCTTTATATGGTGATGTTTGTAAATATGCATGCATGGAGATACATCAAGAAAGGCCTACAACGCATGGGTTATGCCTATGCCTTACCCAACCATTAGGTATTTACTTCACAAGTACTTCTACCAACAATTAGAAGAGAGGAAGCCAAACTTATCTTCTATTAATTCAGGGACCTCAACGCCAAGAGGAAGCATTCGACATCTTACTATATGATAGTAAATCCAAAGTACTCTTTGGCAAAGAGAGTTCAAGACATTAGCCGTGCTATTCAAGACAAGAGTAGACGAAGTGCAGTTCTTCGTCTCGCGCCAACCTACGCAGAGAGCAAGGGTAATCATCTCACAGCAAATTTATCACGTGGAAGACTCATGAGTTTTATTCACGTGATTTAAGTACATGTATTGAGGGACAAAGGCCACAAACCGAGGCCGGAGAAGTGCTAGCAATCAATATGCAAAGCTCAAGACTGTGGAGCGGATCAAATGCAACTAGAAGGTACTACAAGACTAGAAGGCAAAAGATAGCACCATAGAACGTGATAACGCTTTCAGTTTCATCAAATCGGTGAGATCAAACGTGGAATATGAGAAGCTCAATGGAGTTTTACTAGGAGAACTCGAGCCAAAGAATCACCGGACCAGCTAGAGTTTCACCAAGCTACTTACAACTTTATGCAATCTCAAGCGAACCTAAGGATCGCATTTATCTCAAAAGTAACTAATGAAAAGAACAACTCCTTACGAAGCTCCAGCCGCAGCACCTGCGCAACTTCAAGAGTTTCTAAAGATCTTCTCGCATTGTGAAGGAAAGCAATTATTGCCTAAGAACGAGATTAAGAAGTAGATCTAACCAAGCATCACGATCACACATCCTTAGCTATCATGTGAAGCAAAGCATGTGGTATCAGAAATCCACGATATTAGAGAGCTCAAACATATCAAAGAATCTTACCTAATCGGAAAGCACAAGCCGGACGCATAAATAAGAGGTGACAGATCTTCAACACTAGCAGCACTAGGAGGAACATCGACAACAACACCGCCACGGAGGGGAGACACCAAGGGGCCTAATAGCCTTTTAGTAGTATCTAGAATCATAATAGCGCATATGCATATGCCTTGCATTTATTATTTCCCCTTGTTATTCCTTCCCTCTCACAGTGTAACAGACCCATTTTGAGTAACTATGGTTTGGTCCTGGCCCAGCCAGGATTTGGTGATAAAGCGGGTGATAAAGATAGATGGATAAAGCAAGATGATACACAACAAAATGCATATATTTTTTGGATACAGAATGTATTTTCTAAAAAAGTACAATATGCAAAGTATTATTACATTTAGGTCAGCTACATCTGTCTGAGATTTAGGTTCTTCCTTCCAGCTTACCTTAAAGTTACGATCTATGCGTCGGTCTCTCCTGATTCTACAAATGGAAGGACCATGCTGTTTTGAAACTGTAGCTCGAAAGAGGCTGGAACGAGCCTCAGCCCAAAGAAGAGAGAATAGGGTTGTTCAGGGGAGGAAGCTTTGTCGATTTTGTATATCTCAGGTCGGTCATTAGTTCATCTGCTACATTTGGATCGTTGCTCAGGATCTTGGATTTAGATGAATAAATACATCGGAAACAGCTTTATTGACACATTGCATTATGAATTGATAAATGGGTTATCAATCTTAAAATATATGGGAAAACCAAAATGGAAAGAGAGAAACCAATAAAATCGTGTTTGAGAATGCAGAAACTGCGGAGTCAGCATTGAGATGATTTGCCACTTTGAAATTGCACATACCTTACTTCATTGATGGACATCATTAGCTTATGACGCTAAAGAATCACATATAAACAATCTTGAGTTAAAATCAAAGTGACGCAGGATCGCAGGTAAGAGTATATACAACTACCAGCAATAGAACATATGCATTCCATTTCTGCAATCCTGTTAGAATCATTGATGAAAACTTGAGTTTTGAGCTATATTTTATACAATATTAACTGCTCTATTGCATTCAGACGTAAACCTGGCATTTTATTTGTTCCATTCACTTTTTTAAATTATGACAATCGTTTACTTTCAGGTCTACTGCTAACTATATATGTTTCAGAACTTGTGGACATTGTTTTTGCTACACTGCCTCTATGATGACCGCCATCTCAAGCCTCAGTAAATGGTGAATGCAAAGCTCTGAAGGAACCTTCCTTTGTGAAAGCATTTACTGGGCAGCTTGTGCAGACATCCGAGAAAAGCTTGAACACTGGAGGAACATCCTTCTTTCTTAAATTACTCGAATGGTCATGTCTTCTTATAAAATGCAGTGCAACAGTGATTTCAGCAAAAAACGCATTCTCTCGACTTGTTGCAGTTCAAAGCGCACTTCTTTCTAAACTGTGGGAAGCTCACTCTCCCCGGGTGAAAGGCAGGGCCCAAAAGTTGATGTTTCAGTCACTTAAACAGGTATGTACTAGCCCTTTGTGTTACAATGTTAACCATGATGCATTCTGCAAAATCCACTCTGATTATGCGAGGGTGGACTTTTTGACCTTGAAAAATATCTCAGGTGGATTCACTTTTCGGATGCTACCTTTCTGAGCTTCAAGCATCAACAATTACATTTGATCATGCTGGTGGTCTTATTGGCATCCTTTTGGCCTTCTGTATCAAAGACATTCCTATGTTCCAGAAGCATAAAGTATGTACCTTAGATTCATTCTATATACACTCTTAAAAAGTAAATTTACGAGTATTGGTGCCTACATTCTATTTTCATCATTATACATAGGCTCTTAAAAAAGTAATTTAACGAGTATTGGTGCCTACATTCTATTTTCGTAGCGTGGCATTGGCTTAAATGTACGAAACTGGAAAATTCAGGAATTTGGCCTTAAATAGAAGCTCGGTTGATTGTCTGATGAGGTTTTCTAAGTTTCTAGCATTCGAAGCTTTATTACCAGTCAAAATGTTGCAACAGGATTGAGAAGTCCAAAGTCTGATTTATAAATCTTGTCTATGTAGGTTGAGTTTTCTTCCTTGGAAATGTATAGCTGTGCACTAAGAATCTCATAATTAAAAAATGAATTTCCCAACGTCTACTAGTGGACTACTACGTTACTAACATCTGGAAGAAAACTATTGAGCATTAAATTTTCAGTATGTTGGATTAACAACTAGATAAATTTCATTCTCCGTCATTGCACCTTACAAATCTTAAGCACTTTATTTGGGTGGATTGTCATAGTATTCTGAGGTTTTCAAATGTTTGCTTGAGTTTCATTATTTAGTCATTGCACCTTAAATAACTTAAGCACTTTATTCGGGTGAATTGTCATAGTATTTTGAAGTTTTCAAAAGTGTGCTTGCGTTAAAAATTATTAAGTCTCTTATAAAATGTGTTTATTTTATTGTGGCAGGAGATATTTGTGGATTTGTATCTGAAGATGGTTTTGACAGCCAGAGATAAGCCCCCAAAGCTGTTATGGGAGCTTTTTGGAACTCTGATGTGCTAAATTCAAGACATGATGAATTTGAAAGATAATTGTTCCAACTGCTGTAAAGCCCTAAAGAGGAACCCTGAACTTACCATGGAAGCTGTTGCTATTTCTATTGAGATGACTAGCTTAGGATCTAAGTAAGTATGTGCGGAATTTTTGGCCCTCATTGCTCGTGCAGGCTCGCCATTCAAATCTAAACTAGGAAGATCTGAAGCAATAGGTGCGATCGGCCCTCTGCCTGTCATTCAAGTGATCCAGATGCTTATTGGCCATGTTCGAGTCAATTAAGGCAGTACTTGAGGTCTGTTTTCTATAAACTACTCCATCTACACAAAAATCAGGAAGCATCTCATGGTTTATTTTTCTTTCAGGATCAGAAGGAAAGCTTGCATTCCCATACCAAAGGGTTGGCATGGTGAGTGCTATAAAGGTGTTGTCTCATGCACAAGGAGAGAAGGCTCAGGCTTTTGTCTAATGCTATTGTACACCATCTTCTGCAATTTTACAAGGATGATGGTAAGTCTGTTAGCAGGGCAGAGTAAACCATTGGCATGTCATTAAGAGTAACTCTTTGTGTGTGCATGCATTATAGTAGCCTGCACTTATCCTGTTTGGCCAGCTGACCCTTTTCAACTGCATTGGAGGTCTTGCCATTGTCTTAGTACTAACTTTAATTACCCCTTGCCAAAGATCCATTTATGGTGCACGCTCACTTTTTGCTGGACATTCTGCCATATAGGCAATGAGGAGGTCAGGCAAGCTACTCTATCTCCATAGGTGTATGGCTATCAAAGCATCGATATGCTGCCCAGAGATGTAATACACAAGTTTTTCTTGGCTGGCTTGAAAGAAAAAAGAAAGTATACGGTACGATCTTAAATGCATGGCAATGGCATTTCAAAACTAAGATGTCCCTGGTCAGGTAGCTTACTGAGCTTAGGTGCAGAAATTAAGCTCTTGAATTATTCAAAGTGACTACAGGCTTCTGTTTTCAATAGATGCTTTTGGCTGATGCATTGATTCAACTCGCTAAAAGTGGTCTTCAAAGGCTGCACAACGGTTGAAGGCATTTATTCACTTCTTCTGCCATCTAAAATTGCAATGGATGTCAATACTGGTAAGTCGACTGTGTTTTTTCCGCCATGTTGGATACTTGATTGTTACTGGGTCTAGGGTTGTTTTTTCAATTTATTTGAAGCTAAGCAGGATTCTTTTGATATTGAATCCTAGTTGAGCTGTTTTAGGAGAATAGATATGATATAGCCTATGTTAGCTTGAAAATCGATCAATTTGAAAACTGATCAATGCTAGTGGAAAAGCAATGCTCTGCTTTCAGGCCCCTTGATCCTAATCTTCTTGTTATGCAAGTTGCTTTCAGTATGCATACATTCTTATAGTGTTTTCCCCTTTCTTTGCAGATGAGCTTAATATGTATACAAATTATGGCCTGCAGTTCACAAAAGGACTGTGTCTTGTTTTCTCCTTCTTTTGGTACACTAATTTATCAAGTTTAACTCACTTCTTGGGTTGTTCTGATTTGTATTTATCCCTAAATTTATCTCTATAATAATCCTTTTGTGTAGGTTGCAAAACTTCAAGTAGAAGACTCTAAAGTTGTATTGAGCCCTAGGGGCTTGCTTCAGCAATCTTCTAGGTATGACTCATATTTTGTATCTACTTTAATCTTATTGTGGGGTCACTTCCTGGAAGTAAAACTCTAATTCACCTCCCTTTATTGTCATTTGATGTGCAACCTTCTCCTCGCCCTAATTCCAGTTGTTTCCGTGTTTAGATTTATCATCTACAAGAATTCAAGATAGCTATTTATCAAGTGCAAAGTGATTCGTGTATAAGTCTGTAATGACGGTTTTGTAGTCGTGAACGCTTTTGCAGGCTGTCTGGGCATGAGATAACAGGATGATCTACTTTATGTAAGTCTAGTAATTGTTGGTTCTTCTGCTTGTAGAATTATGTTTCTTCCATGTCACGGTAGTTCATTTTATAGCCTCTTTATTTTGCAGCTTGTGTATTTGCTATGGCATCCTGACTGGGAAATACGCAAGATGGCCTTCTCGACAGTAGCAAATTTACATAAAACATCACAAACATTTTCTGAGGGCATTTTCAAAACATACGAGGCATGGATGGTCACAGTTTGGATGAACAGCTTTCAAACCAGAGACAAAGGCATGTAGATTCAAATGCATCTTATTATTTACTATTTGTTTTAGCTCACGCTTGGCATTTTCGCCAGTGTGTTGAAACTGCCAATGATAATTCAGGAACTAGTCTACCATCTATGGAAATGATTTCAAAAAGCATAATTGCTGTTTCATCTCCTCACGTTGTGTCAGCACCTACCACGTGTCCTGAAATTTTGTTGGCTAGCCATCATCCTTGCATTGCCAGAGGTCACCACAAGAATGCACATGGAAGGTATACATAGTATTTTGCACCTTTTGGCTTCTTCCGGCTTATCTGATTTCTGATAACTACTGTAGAGCATTATAAGATATATGAAAGCACAAGATCCACAGTTTGACATCAGGGCCAGTTTCTTCAAATGCTAAAGTTGTCTGTAAGGTACGCTTGAATGATGTGTGCTACTTTATGATTATCTTTAGATATTTTTCTTTAGTAGTTCTTTTTGTTCCGCCTAAGTGCAGCCTTATGTTTTTGTCCTCGATTTGCTTCTTTAGATTTTACTTCATGAAAGTATGGACTTTTGAATGATAGATTAACAAAGTCTGAAGCTGCTTTGTTGGCAATGGCAACAGTTATGCAAATTGTTCCAGGACCTCTTTCCCTTATTTTCTTGAGGTGTGATGGAAAATTTGTAAGACCTGAGGCAAGGGTTCCTTTGAGCTGCATGAGTTTGTGTTAAATTGCTATCTTTGCTGCTTGAATCCATTAGGCTGTGCACGAAGTTGGGAAATCAAGCTGCACATGATGCTTTGACTGAAAGAGACATTGAGGTAAGCAAAAAGTTTAATTGATTGTATTTCAAATATTGCTAAAGTTAGAATTCTTGTAAGGGTTGCTTGTTAAAAGACTTAAAACATTGTTGCACTGGATTGGCAAAAGAGAGTTGATATTATGATGTATGGTGGCTTTGTTAGGACCCTTGCTGTTATGTCCACATCCTTTCCCTCGTGATTTGACATAGCTTGTAAAAATATGGTTTTTGACTTTATCTGTGTAAAGCTAATTTGATCTCTCTTAGGTCTATAATACTCCAGAAGGACATTGTCTTCTGATCGCGGAATCTATATTGCCCGCTAGCTGACAAAAAATCCTGAAACATGCAAAAAGGTCGCTTCAAAATGTATGAAGATGACTAGATTCGAGAAGGTATGTGTAATATTTGTAGCTTGTGCCCGGCTAAAAGCTGCTACCATAGCATGTTATGTTTGTTTCTCTTATGACTTATAAAAGTTCTTATCGTGGTGCCTGAGCTATTATCATATGTTGCGTCTGCTCTCTTTATGACTTGGAAAACGTTTTCGTTATTCAGGAGATTGTCAAAACCTGTGGCTCCACCTACCTGTAGCCGCTAATAGAAAGGAGCCAATTACACTCCAACAAGAAGGACCCAATCAAGAGCAATTAAAAAGACTGGTGTCTATCTATACATGGGGATGTAAGGCGTTTGTGAACCTATTTAGAACATTCTGCCTATGATAGCTGGAAGGAGAGAAGTCAAAGTCAGCAAAAGGAGGAAGCTCGTGAACAGCAGTTGAAGGAAGAAGCTACAATTGCTCAAATGTACACAATATCAAGAGATCTTTTACTCGTCACAGATTCTCGTAGAGTCATCGGAGCTATAGCAGTAGCCAATCCAGTCTTTGTTCATGGAAAGCTCCTAGCTCTGGTAAGCATGTGGCCTGACTTGTCTTTTTCTGACCTTCATATAAAATTCAGGAAGATTGTTCTTGAAAATCAAAGCATGTTAGTGGGCATACAGGAATTTTGAGGTCTAACATTGTACAACAACTATACTGCCTCCCTTTTAGTCAATCCTTGTGGTGTTCCTAACCCATGTTCTTAAGTAACACTCCTGCAATGCACTTCATCCAATTCTAATAAGGATTGAAATTTTCTTAATATTTGTTTTGCTACTGATGCCTTTTCATATATACAAGGAAGAAGTTCTTATATATACTACCTTCAGATCCTATATGATCAAAGATATTGTCAATGCATTGTTGCTCAAGCATCTAATTTGAAATACATCGACTAACTCCTCGCTTTCATATTTTCCAAGGTTGAATATGTTTTCCTTTGCTAGCTTCATTGTTGAGGCGTAAGCATATGATGCAATGGCAAGGCTATCAGAGTGTGTGACACTAGAATCTGTCTGCCATGGGAGCTGATATTGCAGTTGCTTTGAAAATGGTCAGAATCTCGTTGCCACTATCTCATGTGAACTGGAAAGTCCTAGTAAAGGTGTGATATGACAGAGTTGTGAACAGCATTGCAGCTACTTGCAGGAAGGACCTCTTCCAGTGACACATCCTTAGTCTTGTTTTCCGTATGAAGTTATATCACTTTTAGTGCTGTTTGTATCCTTTTCTAAAACAATGCTTGTGCTGCAGATATTTGAGCAGGTTCTATATGCCCTTAAGAAGACTAGACTTCATGATGACTTGTTGAAGATATTTTCATTACACTGCTTAATTCATGTATTCTGCCTCTGCCTGAAGATGCTTTCTGTAAGTTTACCTTTAAATATATTGGCCCTGCATACAAACTGTCACATTCTCATTCACTGCATTGCAGGTTCTATATCACGCTCTTGGGTGTGCTGGTGCATATCATACTCAAATTGGCACTTATGCTCCGTGAACTATGTCGTGTGGGTTAATACAAGTGGACTAGTTGGAGGTGAGTGCTCTACATGCAATACCTTTGTCTCACTCATGTAAGCAATACTTGTAATTTTCTTTACAGGCCCCTTTCTGGATTGTA
The DNA here is from genome assembly GCA_021234155.1 of Isoetes taiwanensis. Taxonomy (NCBI): domain Eukaryota; kingdom Viridiplantae; phylum Streptophyta; class Lycopodiopsida; order Isoetales; family Isoetaceae; genus Isoetes; species Isoetes taiwanensis. The sequence continues at coordinate 1,990,650 of JAJEKV010000113.1, forward strand.
TTCAAAGCATGCATGTCCGGCGGCTTGTTTGGATGCAGTGAACACGGCCTGTCCTGGCAAAAGGGCATGCCCGTGTTCCAGTCATAGCGAAAGTACTTTGTGGGATTGCATTATTTGATCCTGATCAAGTAAGCTGGATACCAGGTGTTTATATTAACTAGGAAGTTAAAATGCATATACTATGCTGTATGCATCCATGTTATTATATTATATTATTATATTATATTATATTATATTATATTATATTATATTATATTATATTATATTATATTATATTATGAATAAGAGAACTCCATTGCATTTATACTGTGATATGTTCAGGCTGTTGCAGAGGCTGCTGAAGAGCTAGGGGACCTCATGGTCAGAACTTGGGAATGATTGTCATTGGTCTTTTGGGAGCACTTTCATGAAAATTTAAATGTTCACAAGCTGCTGCAGGTGCCTTGGCTTCGCTATGGAAGAGTATCCTAGCAGCATCCAGGTAACTCACATGCAATTTCTAGCTGCCTTGACTGCTAATGCTTTGTGAGGATTGAACATATTCAATGGTTTGCTCTGCAGGAGACACTTTCTGCATTGTTCTCCTTTTATTCTCTAGGATCTTCCCAGGTAGTGGTGAAATTGACCCAAACTGGGTAGGGAGACAAGGCTTGCCTTGCACTTGATGCAGCCAAGCAGATGTTCTTTCAAGCAGACATACCTGGCCTAAACGCGTTCTTATCATACTATATGCAATTTTAGCTTGACACATCAAACCTAAGTCCAATTCTGCTAACTGACATGACAGGATTTTCTACTTCCATAAGGTATTTTTCTACATGCTAACTAATGACAACAGCAAATGATATTTGGCTTTGCTTTCATGTATAGAAACTGTGAGAAGAAACTGCATACTCCATAACACTTCATTTTAAGAGTGGCTTCAACATCTCGGTTAGCTAATTAGATGACAAATCCAGTCAAGATCTTATTTGGGCATATTGATGTCCAAAGTTTAGAAGCCTGAGAATTTTTAATTAGAAGCTTGTTCTGTTTTATATTGCTTCATGTGGCATTTAAAATGAACAAAAGCTCTATGCATGTTTGGATGTGTTAATAATGCTAGGCAACTATGCTTCTAAAACATAGAAGTTTGGACTGGTTGCCATTTCAGGCTGATCTTAATGGAACCGCCAGATCCAAGATGGTAGAGGCGTAGACAATCATTGACAAACAAGGAAAAGCTGATATTGGGCCGTTTCTGCCTATCTCTTTGAAAAATTATCTGAATAAGAAGGTTCTCCATTTGCAAGTTTGTTCCTGAGTTTTTATATCTTCATTTTACTTGTTTAAGATGTCTTTATTGGTTTCACAATGCATCACAGGCAATTGATGAGGAGCGTATAGATTTTGTCTTTCGAAAGAGGGTGTAGTAGTGTCTATGGGTGCACTCAAGTAAAACAATTTGTCTTTGGTAGATCTCGCTCATCGTCATCCTTTCTTAGTTTGTCGAGAGCTCTAACGGTGAAACTACTGAATTTACTTCAGAATTTTATTGACAATCAAAATCATAGGGTCATTAACTTTTCTGGTTTTTCAACTTGTTAGCAAAGAAAGGAGGGATTTCTTTTTATAGGAATTGATATCTGATATGTCAATCAGACTATTGCAAAACTCTTGTTGATCCAATTGTAATTTCTATGTTCTTACGCAGCCCATTATAATGATTTTAAGATTGAAACTAGGGTTTCAACTTTTCCCTTCAATCGGATTAGTTAGTCGGAGTATGCTTTTTGAGTTTGAGTTTGATGAGGGTTTTTAACAACTTATCTATCACCTTTTGTATCAGGATGATCCTAAAATAAAAATCACAATTCTGGAAAGACTGTTGGAAGTTTTGAAACACCCCTTCCAGAATCTGTACAATATGCTGTTTCAACTGCTTGTGCAGTAATGCAATGTACTCCAGGTTTGTTAAGCCTCATTGCTTTTTTTTCTCCTTAGGCATGGATAAGCCTGACAATGCTTTATGTTATGAGTGGATACAGCTAAACTTACCTCCAAACTATTAGATGATCTACTGCGTGAAGAGTGAAAGAGTATGGGGGCAGTGCTGGGGCTGCATTGGCCTAGCTGGTGTAATTGAAGGGCTTAGTATTTCAAGTTTAAAGAAATTCGAAAATAGTATGGATAATATCAAGCTTGGAGAGCGTAACAAGTATGCATCTATAAGCTTTGGTAGCTGTAATATATCTCTCAATTTTGTTATGCTGGAAGCAGGAATAATTTCTGCAACAGAATTCTGCAAGGCACGAGAAGGAGCACTTTAGAGATGAATGCCTTTCTGAAAAGCGAGCGTCTATTTGAACCGTGGGTTTAGTTATTTATCTCGAATCTGCTGTTGTTTTTGGCTATCTGACATAATTTCATAACGGTTTGATGCAGATATGTGATTCATCTCTTGCCCATGTTGCTAGTGTGCTTTTTCACGGCCAAGTGCGGTGATGCGAGGGAGGCAACAGAGGCGGCGGCTTTCGCACTATAATGTCTCGGTGAGTAGTCAGGGTGTAAAGCTGATTTTACCTGCTCTCTTAGAAGGTGCTTATTTTTTGGTGCTATGTTGATGGTTTTGGGTGCCAATAAAGGCTGGTATAACTCTACTCTAATAATTTCTGTTACTTTCATAGCGGGTCTTGAAGACAAGGCTTGGAGAGCGAAGCAGGTAGTGTCCAACTTCACTTGGTGCAATGGCATTTTCGCGCTCCGATCAATTGTCTCAGTGTTTGCCTACAATTGTTCCCAAAGCTTAGTGAGGTATTACGGTTCACTGTTTTCTTTTGATAGCGGAAGTGTGTATGCTTATATCCTGGCACCCATTTCTGTTGGAATTCATAGGAATCACCATATTGACCAATCAAGATGGAGGTCAGACAAATAATCTAGGAGAAGATGTTTACAATAGTAGACTACAAACTACTTATTACAAAACTGCTCATCAGCTTTGTATAATTGGCCACTTGTGCTTGAGCTATGATACCCATCTATAAATTTTGAGAACATTTATGCTCCTGCAAATTATATACCTTTTTTTTCCCTATGCCTTCAGTTGGGCACAAGCTTGCCCCATGAACCACCTATTTCTGTTTTGAGTTTGATCACTCACGCTTGATCTGAACTACAACCCAGCAGAGAGAGCTTGCCCCATGAACCACCTTTCTTCCGTTTTGAGTTTTGATCACTCACTTGATCTGAACTACAACCTTGAACTGACATTTACAACTCTCAAATTGTGGAACAAAAGTCCACAATGCCATCTACCAGACACCAAGCCTGCCTGGTCTCCTTCCCACCCAACGCTTTGCCCACTCAGTAAACCTCGTCCACAAATGCCCAATACATTTGGCACTTGACACAATAGAAAAATCAGTTATAAATACCATATTCTTAACATAAAAGTAATGATGCAACTCTTAGTACCGTGGATGATTTCCTGACTGAACAAGTTACATCTTTTCCACTAAGAATAATTTTGTATAAAATTCCCATTCCGCTTTGTAAATCCTGAGACTATTGGCAAAGAAACACAACTTTCTGGACCAAACTTGTCATGGCAAATGATGTATAACAATTTTGAGGTTGAAGCCGTTTTGGGCGACCAATTCTACTTTGTCTGGACTTATTTGGCGACCAATTCAAGCATGCAAATTTCTTTCACTAGGCTGCATAAAAGGCGTTAAGATTTAGGGGGCTGTAATAATGTATTGTATTGCAGGTTTTAACCGATCCTCACCCAAAAGTTCAAGCTGCAGCACAGACATCATTACAGCAGGTCTTTATTAACTGTATTTATTCGATAATTTGGTGCCATTCTATTTTCTCTGAGGCCTTGTATATTCTATTATATTCAGGTTAAGGTGTTATCAAGAATCGAGATATCTGCGCTTGTCCCAACCTTGTTGATAAACATTACAGACCAAATGAGCACACAAAAGCATCACTTGATGTTCTCTTGCCCAGGCCTGTGTTGTTCATTTTATGGTTTTATTTATTTGTTCTTCTGGGATGAGAATTGTGGACCTGTATGCTTAGTAGCAGTAATGATAATAATAACAATATAAGAATCGATCGTTATTGTTGTTATAGTTGTAAAACACCTGTTTTTTCCTGTAATTACGAACCAGCTTTTTATGAACTTACCGTTGATCGCCATCATTGGCTTTGGTGGTTCCCATTGTTCACGTGGTCTTAGGGACTGAAGTACAGAAACCAAAGAAGGCTGCACAGATTGTTGGAAATATGAGTTCATTAGTTACAGATCATAAGGACATGGTTCCATATCTGGGTTTACTCTTACCAGAAGTGAAGAAGGTCAATAAGTCACCCTGATATATTCATTTCAAAACATCCACTAAAGCGGCACTTAGTTCTAATGGATTTGTGACATATAGGGGATGCAAAACATAATGAAATTATTTCTGATGATTTGCAGGTGCTTGTGGACAATTCGGAGAGTCCGTACTGTTGCTGCCAAGGCACTTGGATCTTTATTATTGATAGGATTGGGAGAGGAAAATTTCCCTGATCTTGTGCATGGTTGTTGGAACACTAAAATCTGAAAATAGCAGTGTTGAAGGTCTGGTGCTCAAGGTCTAGAGTGAGGAGTACTTCAAGATGCTTATCAAAAGTGTGTTACTGCTTGGGCAACTTTTTTCCTGCTACTGCTCTTTACTAAGCGAAGTTCTATAGGTATTAGCTGCCCTTGGAACATCCTACTTTGAGTGTCTTACAGACATAATCCTTGGTACAGCCAACCAGCGGGCGGCTGTTACGTGATGGTTATTTAACATTATTCAAGGTAACTATTAGCCTGCCCCATTCAGTAAATGTTAGGGCGTATGTTTTGTAACTTGATATCACCATGATCCTATAATTTTAGTACTTGCCTGCGGCTTGGTGGCACTTTCAGAAGTATCTGCAGCGTGTTCTTCCTTCTATACTTGATGATGCGGTTTAGTATAAGTTAGGGATTTTATCCTCGGAGGATCTCCACTGAATTTATAATGCTGCGCTTTAATCCCAGGTCTTGCCGATGAGAATGAATCTGTCAGAGATGCTGCATTAAATTGCTGGACATATTCTTCATCGTGGTTATCTTTCAATATTATTACCTTCACATTCTGTCAGCATTTCACTTAGCAGAAATGTATAGTGAGGTAGGCATAGGCTACCCCGTTTATCTCGGGGATGGCCTTTTGCTAGTTTCATTTTTCACCTCTTGGAGGCGAATATATTTGTCCGCGTATCTATTGGGGTGCAGCCTTGTAGTGATCATTGATGGGCGGCAATAGATTGTACCTTATTTACATTATCGTGCCTTATTGCATGCGCATGTTATTTGTAGATCACTGCCACTTCTCCTGCCAGCTGTTGAGGATGGCATATTTCATGGTATTGGTATTGCTTCGTTCGATCGGTAGCACTTCGTTCAGTTACGTATTGCTTTCCATTCGCGCCTCGGGGTTCAAGATTTTATTTCGGCTCTTCAATCCTAGGCATTGAATCACCCGATCCACATTCACGACCACATTCCGCGTCACCCAAAGGTGAGCTCAAGCGTATTCCACGAGTCAAACAAATTACATCTGATTACTTAACAAAACATGTATTGACAGATTCAAGTAAGTCCAACTTCTTTGCTCAACGGCGGGGAGGTTGGTGGAAGACAACCTCGATTTTATCCTGAGAAAAACATTTGAAAGCGGTGGAGGAAGTTTGCAGTTGTACCACCAGGCGCATGCCGCCCACAACGCCTGTCTGCATGCCACTTCAGGAGGTTCACACAGCGGTTATATTATCCATCCCACATTAAAGCGGAGATATAACATAATGAAGCATAGGGACTTGAACCCCACCAACATAAACCCGGTCCCATGATGCTTCACCTAGCATAATGGGACTCCCCAAAGGCGATCCATTATACTATACACAAGTGCTCAAAGCATACCAATGCTAATGCAAGTTCCTCATCATGTAAGAAGTTTTTTAATTTTTTCTTAATCACGAGAATCCATCTTTGCAGCCAAATAGTGCAATGCAACTACAAAGAAAACAATAGCAGAAAATGAAATCACAATCTCACCAATAAAAGCAGTTTGAATCAATTGCTTTCATTATTTCAGCACTTTGTACATGCCTCCTCGCCAGCACATACTTTCGGTGCAATTGTTAGTGGCGGAATCCCACAAGATGGGAGACCTGAAATCTTGAGAGGAACATGTCAATGTGTCTCAACTCCCGACAACAAAGCCGTGCAAGTTCATGTGGCTCAGGAAGCTTGCCTCTCCCTCATGGGCATACGCAACTGTCCACTTCGTAGCTATTAGACCTCCTCCAGCTCATGGAATGGTAGTACATAAAGAAGCAAACACCACAGTCTTTTTCTTTGTCTGCAAAGGGTGTTTATGTTGACAACAGCAGTGCGGCAGCTTTCGGATGCCACATGAGCCAGCTACGCATCTGCAAATACTGTGGCGGATGTGGAAGACTGATGAAATCAAGTTTTTCCACAGGAGAGGAAGTCTGAGAAGTGGAGGTTCAGGTGGCTCTCGGGGAGGAGTGGAGGACTCCACTTACCTCTTCACGCCCGTTCTCGGATAGACAGGCATTGGCATTTGGCATTGGCATGGGCATGTCCTGCATGCACATCAAATCAGTCCTCTAAACCTGCCACAATCAAACAACACAAAAGAAATAGCAACACAAATGTAAAAGCAAAGAAATTGAAATATGCCGCCGGTTGATAGCCAGCCGATGTAATCAGCGAGTCGAGATAAATCGGGGATCTCAGAAGCGTCCCCTCCATCCAAGGCACGAACTCCTCGTCGGCAATGTCAACAAACCCCTCATATCCATCCTGAGGTTGCATGCATCATCATAGCTATCTATTCACTTCCCCAATGCGCTCCATGGGCTGCACATACCTATAGGGACATTGAATATGACACATACCTGTTGGGCTGCATGGCTGTAGCGGATTGACGTTATTCTCCACCCAGCGCCTTCCACGATGCTCCTGAAATGAATCACATAGGTGGTAAACCCAGAATCCACACTGGCTAGATAAGTCTAAGCTTTTCCCGGCATCCGACATATAGTGTGTATATGAGGGAGAGACATTTGCTTCCCACCATGGTACTTCACAAAATGATGGGCTCTGACAAGTTCTTGTTGTCTAACACCGCCACTTTTGAGATCACAGCACCATGGGGGAATTGAGATCTTTTGCCCATTTAGATCTGCTTCTCACTCACATTAGGAATGCAAACCTTGAGTGGACCTTCCCAGAGTTTATTGAGCCAATACCCAACCCAGGTCCATTCAGGAAACAGTACATCCTTGTGTTCTTAGGGTTGGAATAGGAGGATGCACACGCTGGCTTTAGGATCCCCCAACCAAAAACTTTTGATGGCAGCATTTACAGCGAGGTGTTTTTCAGCGTGGGTTCACCGACACTCGCTTTGGCGACACAGAAGGCAGATAAAAGCTCAGGATCCCCTCTCAAGGGAACCTGGCCCCGCAACAGTCTAGCTCTTCAAGTAAGCCACAAGTCTGTCAAACATGCTAAAGGGGACATCGCTCCCAGCTTATCCCTGAGGATAAAGGCTCATCCAGCAAACCACTCCCCTCATCATAATGTCTAATCTACCGTTGCCGCCTGGGTTCCTTCCGTATTCTAATACCAGTTGCAGGCGGAACCGCAACGAGAATCTCCACAAGGTAAAACAGCAAACGAAAGATGAATACAACGCTACCAAGAGGAGGAGCAAATTCGAACGAACACATCAACCTTGTGACTACCACGATAGAAACCAGAGCCCACATAGAATTTTAAACAAAATTCAAAGGGTGACACTCACCTCCATTTGGAAGGTGACAACAACTCGAGCCATATGGGAAGGCGTGCTCACCTACGCCCCATCACTTCCCTTGCCGAGAGTCCCCGAGCCAACAAACCACTTCTAAAAATGAAAAACCTGGAGCCACCAAATCCCATCCTAATTTCCACATCAGCACAATACAGCACCACCCATCACGAATACACCGAACAGCAGCACAAGGCACTTATGCAACCTCGACCCCAAACAGCAATTGCCCAACATAATTGGTCCTGACACAAATACTAATCCTATTTAAGATCCAACACAACCACATTTAGCCCCATACCTAAAGACCAAAACCAAAAATCACCTTAGAAGCTAGCAAACCATTATAAAAGAATAGACTTATAATAAAAAAATGAAATAAGGGATACGGGCGAAAACCCTAAAACCCGAGACAATACGACCAAAAGCTATTTGAAACTGTGCCGGTAATCTGGAAGCCACAAATGATGTAAGTCGCGGCCTTGATGAAATCCGATGGTGCTGGAGTGCGACTGCCTAATGGTTTACCAAATCAGCCCGAATCTGGCGGAATGCATTTGAAGCGAGTGTGGATAAGGACTGTCTGAGCCGAGAAGGTCTATGAGAGAAGAAAAAGAATGGAAAGGACAAGATCTAGGAACATCACGGCCAACAAAAGAAATTGTGAATCGGTTAAAGAAAACAGACGGGGGTCGGTGAAGCTGATGGCGGCCAAAGATACCTGCAAGCGCCAAAGACCAAGCGAAACCAGGCACCATGCGATCCATTGAGGGAAGCCGGATGCACATCCACAGGCCCAATCCATCGAGACTGACACAGAAAACACAACACACTTGAATGGAAGAATAGGTAGGGAGCCTTCCAGGTACAACAATAATATAGATTCAGCTCGAGGCTACCCATGAGGAATGCAAGAAAATGCAGAGCTTCTATAGGAGAATGGCCAAAAGGTCTGCGCCATATGAAGGCACGAGCCATATAGGGGACTAGATCGAGGAGAGTAGAGGGCCAAGCGAAGCGTCCCCTTTCCCCTAGAATGATGGTTCTCTTCTATTCTATTCTATTCTGATATATACTATGTAAGAAGATAACCATAGCATATGAAGGAGCCTCTATCACGTGAGGTTGTATGTGGAGGGATCTTTGAAAGGTCAAGAAAGCGTGAATTCTGTGGCTACCTTGCGAGGCTGAAAAAGGCTGGTGGGCCCGTAGGGATGGCGGATGAATACCGCGATGATCAATCTTTATGGTGGCAGGGCCTCCTCTGCTGCTCCACCTCCTTTGAGTCTCTTGCTGCTCCTTTTGTGTGAGCAAATAAAGAAGTCCGGAAGGTGTGGCCAGACCTGTCGGTTAACCTCAGGGGCCAGAAATCCCATCTAACCCATGAGTGAATGTCAAATGGGTATGCTTATGGGTTGAATGATGCAATGCCTCTTGAAGAAATCTTGTTAAAGAATTGAATCATCTTCAAATCCATAGTAGTTAGTACATATTCATTTGTGAAGCATGATTGTATAACCTCTTGTGGCATATAAATGAGCTCCATAGATACATAAGCTCAGAAGTGATGGGCCTTTCTGAGGCATCACAGTTCCTCATAAGTGAAGGGTGCACTCCATTTGTGCCCTTTAATTGCCACGCTACACGATGCGCTACTTTTGAAGCTGCTTACACCATGGACCGTGGGGTTAGTCTTAAGACTAAGTGGAGGTTGAGGCATTTAGAAAATGATGGCAAATCAACATACGATGTACCAATCACAAAGAGTATTCTCAGGCTTAGATGCCTCTCACATAAGAATACCTCTATGCTAGAAATGCGGCTTAATCACAGTACTAGCATAACATGAAAAATAACAAAATAGAACATAACATAACATAACAAGAATCAAATATCATCAATCCATCCAAATACGATTGTAAGTAACCTTAAAATAATCCCATCGTCAAGACATGGTTCATACATTCTAAATGGGGCGAGCATGCATGTCTCTTACGCTTCTGCATCTTGGCCAGCGCGTACCCGTTCTGAGTTGGGGTGCTTCCTTTAGTGGCGTTCTGCATCAACATCTCACCGGTAGCTTCCTCTTCTCTCGTGATCCTCTTTCTCTTTGAATTCTATTCGAGCGGAGGGGCTTCTTCTACCTTGGTTTTGTGGTGGCGTTTTCTTTTTCATCTTTGTCTTTTCGGCCTTTAGCCTTAGATCACGTGACCTTCATCCTCGATCCTAGTTTGTAAGGAAGTTCTTTGGTATTGGTGGTTTGTTGGTTTCATCTTGAGTCCCATTCTAGAATCCCTTCGATCCGAGACATCGGATGTCATTCTAGAATGGGGTAGACATCCTCTTCATGCATCTTGGTGGCAATGCCCGTTCTGGTTGGGAGTTGGTACATTTTGTTCATCCAACATCTCGTCAGTATCCTCTTCTCTCGGCCATTCTCTTTCTCTTGAACACCCTCCCCCTTCTTTGTTTATTATATTATTTGTGGCATTGGCCTTGTCAACCCTCCACTCTAGGAGTTTTGTTTTGTTTTGTTTTGGTGTTGATGATGTGCAGTGCAGGGTTAGCGGCGGCATCGTTTAAATTCATTCGTGGGTTTTGGGAGCAATTTCTACGCTACTGTCTAAGCCCTTGCGAGAAGGTTTATCAGTACTAGGGTTTTCGAAAACCGAAGGGAGGTTTTAATCCCGTTGATAAACCGACGGTACGACGAACATCGTTAGCATTGTTTTTGGGGTCCAAATGATATAATTGGATTTTCCCTTTATTTTTAGGTGGGTGGATTGCATGTGTGTGCCACACTCTCAGAAATCTGCTGGGGTGGGAGGTATCTATACCACAATAGATAATCAGCCAGGACCATGAAGAACCATGAAATAACCATGGAGATGTCGATAAACATGCAGTGCCTACTCCTGTTCTATGTAGAGGCCACCTGGGCTGATCAGGCCCTACTGACAAATCTGAGCGGGGAGATGAAAGCCTCATGTGGCACACACCTCCTGCACTGGAATTGACACTGGGGACCATTCCAGCCATGTAGTAGCTGACAAAGCACCCTATTTGGGGTGCTTAGCAGCTTCGATGTCAAGAACAAAACAACCGAGTCCAAACGCAAATGGACTCCGGCCAGAAGAATATGCACTCATGTAGCAGAGCCAGAATGTAGCATATGCCCCACGGTGAGAGTTTAAGCCATGTTTATATCATACTGATCCAAGAATCAAAAGTCATAATTCACATGCATTTTCTATGCCGGGGTAACAAGAACAATGCACCAACGACATTGCAATGATACCACAGACCGAGATCACATTCATGTTCTACCACCACATGATGTCAGAGTATTCAACAAATTTTGTGCTAACATGAAGCACAGCCTTGACATATCACCATGGTATCAAAGCATTTAGCATATTACAGATATATTATACAAGAACATATAAAAAGGTCTAGCATTTTTTTTCCCAGGAAAGGTTTACTCTAGGATGTCATAATGTCTATTCCCAAACAATCATGATATCCCTACAATTTACATCATATAAGGTACAAGGATCACCTGAGCCTGGCCTCTTCTAGGGCATGCTTTCCCAAAGTCACTCTCTCCATCCGGGGAGTGAACTTATTTCTGAGAATATTCATATGCAATTCAATATGTTTTAGCTTGTTTTGCTAAAATAACTAATTACATAGCATTTTATTTGGCCAACAATACTCCATGCCATTGCCATCGCTACTTGAAGCCCCCATAAGCTGCTGAGCAATACATTCTCTTACTATCTAGGTGAAGATTAGCGTGTCTCACAGCCTCCCCGATTGTTTCTTGGGAACAGTCTCTGTGTTGTTGCCGGGATCCCATTTATTATGTATAAGGTCGCCCCTGCTATCTACCAGTTCTAAGGACTATTCCCGGACTTCTTCACAATAAGATTAGCTTGGATTCTTACTCCCTCTTATATATACCAATGTGGCAAAAGAGCATTCCAATCCACATTATCACATTCGAGGTCACCAGTTCCTTTTATACTCTTAATTCAAATCATTAAATCATGATTCTCTTTTTCCAACATATAAGAACAATCTAAGCAATCTAAGCTTCCCCTAGTGTGGCGATCACCCACACGAGAACCGCCTTCAATGGCGATCCTTTGACTGACTCTTTGTACCTGTTTTCTTCTCAAAATATCCCCTCCTTTCAGTTTCTAGCTCTAGGAAGCAAGGCTGCCTGAGAGAGATACAATGGTGCACTCAATTACGTCTGGCTTCACTCTTTACGCCATATCGCTATCTTGAGGATGAATTTTGGCCTTATGAGGATCCAATCGGAAAGCTGATTTGAAAACTTTCCAACAAAGTAAGAAATTACCTGGAGTGGATCTCGGGTTGCCAGGTTGCATGGTATGCAAATTTGACCAGCAAAACTGCCATTGCTCCTTACGCCTCACTAGAAACCCTCATAGAAGCTGATGCCTTGGTTTATCACATGAATTTAGTATAAACTCCTCCTTTCATAGTGGCATTAATTTCTCATGTAATGATCAGTTGGAATATTCTCCATGGCATCAATGTGGAAATGTAAATTACATGCACGCTAATGGGCCAAGCTAGATTTACATTCTCCCCTTCACAAAATTTAGCCCTTGTCCTCATGGGTTGTTCCCAAAAACGATATCCATTCGATCATAAATTAAATCTTCATGACCAACTATATAATAGCGTAACTATCACCATAATTATTCTTTCTTCCCTTGCTAGCTGTCATGAATATAACAATTTCTTCCCTACATAATCAATGAGTTGTCGAACTTGTTTATCTTTTCTCTCCTTCAAAACATTATCTATCCCAGAGATCAAAGCCATCTGAACTTTCATTTTCCCATTGAAGCACCATGGGTTGAATGAAAAGCAGCCATGCATTGTAACAAATGAAATTGCAAGCTTGAAACCAATCTACAAGGAACTGCTCTTCTTCTTCTCAACATATCATTATGAAGAACTTATGCGATAAACCATATATGTCTTGAAGTCCTTGACAGCATCATTAAGCACCTGACCATAAATAGTTCATGCTCATGATAAATAATCTTGGCTACTTATGCCTCCTATGAGCATTACCCATATACCATTTATCTCACTAAATGGAATCATTAAAGGTGCTTCTTCAAAATTAACTATATTCCATGATCGTAACATGCATGTGGAAAGTTTATGAATTAGATAAAATGCAGCCAAAATAATTCAAGAGGCAACCAACGTCTTCTGATTCCCGAAAGAAATCAAAGCTAACTGTAATGTGGCATCTTAATCATACAAAAAAAGAACACCTAACATGAAATGAAGATCCTTCATTAGCACTGCTTTGTGCTTTAAAACCGGTACGCCTCGTATTCAGAATTGAAATGGTTTGTAATTTCTGAACCACCTCATATCTTAAAACTTGCCTAGCTTGATATATATGATAAGCTCGGGATTAAAGATGTATGTTACATCAATGTGAATTGGCATACACATAGTTTGGAATCAAACCCAATTATTTACTAACTATGTCATGCTTATGCATATAATCACAGCAAACTTTCATCAGCAATGAAACCTAATCTAACTTCCACCATAGAATGAATCATTTTATAAGGGGTTCTATAATTAAAATACTAAGCCCACCACATGGCAACATACAGTGCTCGGATCGAGACTCAATATGTACTCACTTGAAACTTCTTGGGTGGCCAAATCCAAAAAGTGACAAGTAGAGGAATACATAGTTAAGTCTTCCAATAAAGGTATCTCCAAGGCAATCAATATAAGAGAGCCTAGAATGATTACAATCATGAGTCTACAATATGGGTCGAGGAAGCATCAATATTTAACATATCGGGAATAGTTATCAAATATCTTAAGCCATAGAAGTAATTTCGATAGACATTGCTCGATACGCTCTCTAAATCCATGCCATTACATAGGTTAATTTCTATATTACATTAAGCTAACTTTCCTAGACATTAGTCAAGCTATAAAAGCCTTTATCTTATATATCAAAATAGGAAACCTCTATTCTTACACTTTCGAGGAAATTCTTTGGCATGCTCTCAGCATAATCCAATTAGCTTCTTTACTAACTAGAGGCTAGAATCGTCAAACCAATCCAAACTATTCAACCTATGAAGTTCCTTCCATCACTAGTTAAAAGATCCCTTGGCGCAATCCCCAACGGTCTTACTTTCCTTGATAGATTGTAATGAAAATTAACATCCTTTTTAATATATCCCTCAAAAGACTTCGATAAGAGCACAAGTATATGCTCTGATAATCCCAACTTCTTGAGCATATTGCTGCAATACTTTCCTATCAAATTATATAATTTTAAATGTAGCATTTCACCTTCTTGTAACCTTCCACCTCAGCTCAAGTATGTCCTTGTGCTTTTATGTTTCACTACTATATGCTGCCATTTCCTACCACCAAGAATATGGTTATTCCAATCAGCATTGCAATGTGGATATATCTATTATACATCAGCACTTATAGCTCAAGTTATCTCTCAATATGTCTTGACCAAATGTTTTAGGATCATTCTATTTACTCAATCTTTGATCCAATATGTGTGTTTGAAAGCACTTACTTTTCCCTAAACAAATACAGAATCTTTCAAATCCTCCAAATCCTACTTCAGCTATAACCTTGGATGAAACATGCACAAAAGGCGCTCACAGAACATGCACAAAACTTTAATCTCAAATAGGAGTCATTGTATAGAGGTATGTATTTTCTTCTATGTCAATTCCATAACTTTTCTATACAAGATTTTTCGGCTTAGCCATCACGGACAACTGAATCATCAAATGCAATCGGGCAAACTTATCCTAAAACATATCTTATTTTAGCTGCATTCTTGTTACCGTGAACTCCAATTATAATATCTCAAATTGAGTCCAGCAATGGCGAGGATATAATTAACACCTCATACTCAAAGATCCAGAAGCATCAACTCACTACTAGCAAAGCCACTTAATGTAGAAATAACTTGTCGATTTGATAAAGGAAAGCTCACCTTCATACATAATTATATTACGCTTTGATGTTCTTTTGCTTTATTACAAAATGCATTTGCCAAATAGGTCTACCACTCGATCATCTATTGAAAATAGAAGCAAATGTAAAAACCATACCTTCATGTCCATCCTGCTGTTCGTACTCCCACATGAAGATATTTCTATTAGCATCTTCATGTTACAAAATTGAACTAAGATTAGTTCCCTTGATCACATATATCCCATTAAAATATTTACCACAGAAAATATATTTAAAGAAATACGATACTAGGATATCTATGTCATTTATTTTACATGCTTGTGGTGCGCCGTCCTCGATCGTCCCTACATGATGTGAAAATTATCATTGAGCACCATCCATAGCCAACAACCTCAGCTGAAATTTCTAATCCCACTATATCAACACCAGTAGTCCAACTATGCTCACGGTATTACCAGCAGGGCACGTGAGGTTAACCCTCGGGTAACCCGAAATTCCATCTAATAACCTTGCATGAGTGAATGTCAAGTAAGGGGTATGTGTAAGTTTGAGATGATGCAATGCTTTCTTGAAGAAATCTTAGTAAAGGAATTTGAATCTTTGTCTTCAAATCCTTAGTGGTTAATTACACATATTCATTTTGAATCATGTAACACTCTTGTGGAATATATAAATGAGCTCCATATATACATAAGCTCCAATGATGAGCCTTTCTAAAGGCACTCACAATTCCTCATAAGTGAAAGCCTTTTCAAGCGTACCCTTTAATTTACCCTGCTACATTACGCTGCCAGAATACTTACACCACATGAACACATGGGGTTAGTCTCTTAAGACTAAGTGGAGTTTGAGGCATTTACAGAAAATGATAGCATAATCAACAAGAAACATGTGCAGTGCTTGCCAATTACAGAGTAATTCTCAGACTTAGATGCCTCACCCTAGAATCCCTCTATGCACTAGAAACCAGCAATCTGGAGTGTTAGCACATAACATGAACAATGATAATAAGAATCAAGAAATATCATCAAACCATCAAATAACATGTAAATGCATGTCCTTAATGCCCACAATAACCAATAGATAATCCTTGGAGACCATGAAGAACCATGAAATAACCATGTGAGATATCCATAAACATCTTGATTGCCTACTTTCTGCGGTTCTATGAGGCCGCCGGGCTGATCAATTTTGTAACGGCCTGGTAGGGGTAAGCCTCATGTGTACACCCTCTTAGCCTGCGTCCAGCACTAAGGGCCCACTTCCAGAAGCCATGTAAGCGGTAGGCACGCCCGTTGGGGTGACAGCGCCCGATGTCAAGAACCTGCGAATAGCTGCGGTCAAGCCATAAATGGACCAGGGAGAATATGCACTCATGTATCAGCCAAGAACTTAGCATATGCCCACATGGAAGTTTAAGCCATGTTTATCATCATATGATCCAAGAATCAAGGTCATAATTCACATGCATTTCCCATATGCATTTACTAGAACAACATAGAACAATACCAACATTTGCAATGTCACGTAGGCAGTCACATTCATGTTCTACCACATGATGTCAAATATTCAACAAGTACATGCTAACATAATGCAACCTTGACATATCACCATGGTATCCAAGCATTCCTTCGTGACATGCCTAGATATATTATACAAGAACAATAAAAGGTCTAGCATTTTCCCTCCCCATAGAAAGCTTATTCTGATGTCATAATGTCCTATTCCCAAACAATCATGGTATCCCTACAATTTACATCCATATAAGGTACAAGGATCACCCAAATGATCACAATATACTCTACGTGCATGCTTCCCCAAAGTCACTCTCTCCATCAGAGGAACATTTTACGTATCACTCATATGCACCAATATGCTAGCTTGTTTTTCTTACTAAAATAACTAACTACATAATCCTAGCATTTTATTTGGCCAACAATACCCATGCCATGGCTATACCGCTAAGCCCCTATAAGCTTCTTTTTGTGCCGCTTTGGCATACATTCTCTTACTATCTAAGTGAAAGATTAACGTGATCCTCACATAACCTCTACGCTTGTTTCTTAGCGTTGCACTCCCTATCATAGTTTATTTTAGCATCTTAACTTCAATCTAACTCACAAAGGTATATATAAAATTAGCTTGTCTCTACGGAGTCGATGGCTCGCGTCTCTTTGTTGAATTCCATGCTCTATAAGCTGGCATGATCCTTGTTCTCCACCTGAGTTCCGCTTCCAAGCGTAACAATCTCTATATTGCCGCTTGCCGTGATCCCGCTAACTATATACAAGGCCCCACTCTACTATAAAGGACTATTCCCAGACTTACACAAGCTTAGCTTTAGTTCTACTCCCTTCACTCTCAATGTGGCAAAGACATTCAATCCCACATTATCACATTCAGACCCTGACTCTTTAATTCAAATCATTAAATCATGATTCTCTTCAACAACAAGAACAATCTAAGCAATCTAAGCTTCCCTTGTGTAAGCTGAAAATCCACCCACCGAGAACCACAATTCCCCCAATGATGATCCTTGACTCATTGTACTTGTTTTCTCTCTCAAAACATCCCTCCTTTCAGCTTCCTAGCTCCAGAAGCTAAGCCGCACGTGAGAGATACAATGGTGCACTCCAATTCTATATAGCTTCATTCTTTTCAGCCATATTCCTTCATACAAATGAATTTCGCCTTATCGTAATCTAACCAAAAGCCGATTTGAAAACCTTTCCAACAAAGTAAGAATACTCAATTGGATCCTGACAAGTTTGTGATATGATGCTTCCAAATTTCGCCAAAGAACTGCCCAAAAATTGCTCCTTCCGGCCTCTTCTAGAAACCTCATAGAAACATGCCCTTTGGTTCTTATTACATGAATTTTGTATAAACTCTCATACATAGTATGTATTTCTCATGTAATGACTGCTTGAATATTCTCCATAAGCATCAATAATGAAATGTAAATTACATGCCTCAAGTAATGGGCCAAGCTCGTTACAAAAGGAACTGTGGGTGGGATCATGTAGACATCCATTGGAGCAGTGGTGGGCCGAGGGGGTAAGGTGAGCTGCCGAAACCATTTGGGATGAAAAGACCCGCGATAATCAACAAAAAATAGTGTCTTAGAAAATATAAAAGCCCGCTCAGCCATTACAACTTCAACTTAGAAGAGAAATGACAATTGTTGAGGGCAACTCATCATCAATGGGCCTAACAACACACTTTGTAAGACCATTAGTAATGTGAGTGTCAAAATGGAGGGGCCAATTTCATTACCCATGCAAAGATGAATTCAGAACCCGCAGTTCTGAGGGAAGTCTTTAAAATAGTCCAAAGAGGGCTCAGAAGAATCCGCTTGCTTGGGAAACCAAGGAAATATCACATATAAAAAGAAATTGCATCCACAAAGGATCAACACCCCATTTAATGTGTTGGGCAACATGAGCGTAAAATGCTTATCTTTACCATCAACTCAATAGATTGATATGCGTGCAATCCTAGTTTTGGAGAGTTCGGACAACCATGATCCCTTCAGCTCGTATCCAAGAAAGGCACCATGAAATAGCACACCACGTAACACGCAACTAATTGCCCACATGATCTACTTATGAGCTTTATGGCTGATTTGCACTACTCAAGGCCCAAAGTGCTCAAAAGTAGATCACACCTTGCATCTCATAAAATATCATTAGGTAGGAGCTAAACATCCCAACCATCTTGCTAAACACGCAGAATCGGCTTGAGATATGATATTAGCTCCTTCTTGTTGTTATCCACCATGGTGAAAAATAAATTCTCCTCAAACTCGGGAAGAAATAGCAAAGGGAGAACATGCTTTTAACGTAGCCATTTAGAAAAACTTAACTCAAAGACGACCTACTATACGGTAAAAGACCTCCAAGGAGTAGAGATTGTCACACCAAGTAGACACCTAAGAAGACAAATGTGAGCATTATGTAGAAACAGTAATCGAGAAGATCCCTAATCACCGTGAAAAGGCAACAAACAAGAGCGCTAGAAGCTTAGGCAGAGGAAGGCTACAAACAATGCTAAACCGTGGTGAAGATGCAGTTGGAATTGTTCTCCCATTTAATTCCATCATGTTTGACGACTGAGGAATGCTTTGATAGCCTATGACGTGACTTAGTGGAGAAACGCAAACGCCGGAGCCAAAAAGAGAGACAACTCTCAAGTACTTCAAAGAGGGCCGAATTGTCGTGCCCTCTTCCCCTGAGGTGTTAGCTCTCTATATATAGATAATGTTTCTATGCATTACTAGGGTCCAAAAACTCTTTCGTGATATGGAAATTTCTTAAGAAACCCCATATGATACGCTCTATTATTTCTAACTTTTGTCTACTACATATCGATTTATATAAGATATTTTTGTAGTACCAATGATCCTTTTCTCATATAAATACAAATGATCTTAACATTTGACATACACACGCAGTAATCTTATGATTTTACATAAGGTTGACAAAATGGATGCACAACGCCTCCCTCCCCTGCTCTATTATTGGAGTAACAATGGCCACAACGACCGGTAGAGGTGGCAGAGCATTGTAAGGGGTGGTTTGCAGATGGTCTATAGACTATCAACAAATTATGTATATGCTCGATATCGGGGAACGTGAGCCGATTTGAATGAGCGCTTTGTCGCCTTCTCTCTCAGGATGTGCCTACTCTCATGTAAAACCCAAAACAACAGCACTACCACACGCAGTTAATTGTCAGCCGAACATGGCCCACACCGATATTTGAAGGCATACATCTTTACCAAGAAATGGAGAGCCATAGTCGCTAATGAGGATGGTCCCACCATCTCGTAATTGAGACAGCATCGGCCGATATGGATGCAGGCGTAGAATCCTTTGCATGAGAGACTATGCCGTTGCTACATGCGATAGTAGAAGATGAACACCATGCTCTACTGTGGCGTTCCTAAGATATGCACATATCCGGAAAGTTGTACCATGCCCATCTCATGATGCTCTGGATAACAATTCAATTGTCGGGTTTTTCACAATGGTTGCACGCCTTGTGTCCTACATTTTGCAAGTCTCCACCATTAGAGAGTCCCTCACAAAGATAGAATTTGAGCTGTGATAGGGAATCAACGCTTACTACAAGGGTTTTTCTGACACGCATTCATGTGGTTATTTGGGAAGTTGTAGCAACACGTAATCATAGAACCGTAATGAAATAATAGATCATCGACTAAGAAACTTTTATTCATGCAATAAATTGATATGGCAAATGACTCAATTAACCACCCACCTGATCCACCGGTTATGGCAAAACACCAAGTAAACAAAAAGCTCTCCTCATAACGGATGAACTACTTATATGTGCCATTCCACCCTGAACTGACCTCGAGCCGCTCCAACGAAAGCCAAAGATCTGCCTCAACTTGAGCTCGTCAAGTGAGATATGTCCAACTCAAGTTTCGGTTCTATTTATAGATCTCTCGCGACTTTAAGCCTTTTAGCAAATTGCCTTTTTCAAAAATATCTCCTGCTCTCTTTAATTAGATTATATGACCTATCATAGGACATTATCTATGATCTTTTCTCAACCAACTATCCTAATGATAAGCTCGACCCTTCCATGTGTCATCAATGGTTCTTCACACTCCACATGCTATGTTATCCTATGCCCCTTTTTATATTATTAGGTGACTTTAGGAATAACATTTGCTATTTAGTATTTGCCATACTTCCAATAACCCATTCGGCCGGACCACCGCGTTTTTTGCTCCATATCAATCCATTCCTTCAAGATAGATCGTCTCATGTATCGTCCTCGAAAGTAATAATCGCCTAATTTCAGTCCATCCCTTCAAGAAGGATCACCGCGATCATCCAAGATCCACATTTCCAACTATCCTTCTCAAGATGGATCTTCCATGGTCATCACCAGCCCTGAAAAGTCTTATAATCCCTGCAAAACCCGTAAGTAGTTACTGATATCCACAGACTTCCACACACACACGATATATCCCTTGCACTCCATGGTAATGCTATTATCTTCGCTCTGCTGCATCACTTGATTATATCACACCACTTCATATTGGTATCTCCAAGATACAGATGCAACTTTGTCGCTTCACCAGGTTAAAATCCACAACTACTAATCTTCCAAAGTAGCATCTTATGCTCTCTTATCGTCGTGATTGTGCCAGACACAATCACTAGTCTACCAAGAGGCATTCCTATCTAGTATACCATGTCTGCCGCTACGCTGCAATCGTGAAGTCACTAATCTACCATGGGTATACACAAATAAAAGTATCTATCCTTTATTCCAAATAAAAATTCAACTTAGAACTTTCTTACCCATAAGCCTCGTCTCTATAGGAAATAATTTGAGATTCCGTGATCCAAATTTTATGGCCCATATCCTTTGACCTCCCCTAATGCTTAACACTCAAGCAAACTTGCAAATAAGGTCATGTTAATATAGATGACTTCCCAAGTCAAATATTTATATAAAATGACCCCACTACTAATCAATCTCTCAGATCAAGACGATTCGACTTCCTCAATCCCAAGTGTGATGCTTTTTAAGTGGGTTCCTCCATACTTAGACTTAAAGGTTGGAATTTACACTGTGCTCATATGACCAAGATGAACTTTAGATATGGCAAAGAGATTATGGCGGTAGTTTGGCTATAATGACAAAGGTAGCCCAATGTTTTGCGTACAGTTGGGTTTAGTTATCTCCATAACAAGCTATATTTATTCCATGACAACTCATCTCCACGTATAAACTACTTGTCTCCATGACAAGCTTCTTCATGACAATCAGCAAATAATTCTTATTATTCTATAATTCCAAAGGATCATAGAAGTTTCCTTAATAATCAACTCGCTCACAACAAGCTTCCGCCCACATACTTCAGCATCTCTACTAAAAGCATCTAAGTTTTTTTTTTTTCCTCTCAAGCATCGATGCTACCAAATTTCTCTTGCGCTAGCTAGTCGCCAACCGCCCATTAACTTCCAATTGAAACCATATGATTTTCCTTCATGCATAAAAGCTTTTACCAATTAAGATAATCCAACTGCTCTCTATGAACCCCAAAATGATAATCTCCTCTCACGTGCATTAAAAGAACTGGCCCCACTAGTGATCCCATTGCCCATGGTTCCCAAAAAGAATCGCAAACCTCCGCTTCCGATACTCACTTGATACGATTCATGTATATTTGGGAAGTTGTAGCAACACAGAATCATAGAACCGTAATGAAATAATAGATCACTGGACTAAAGAAACTTTATTCATGCAGCACCACTAACCACCCAATCGGATCCACTGGGTTATGGCAAACCACTAGTGCTATGGCAAACAAAAAGCTCTGGCATCTGACTTATTAGCCTTCCAGACTAATCTAGCTACACCAAGTAGCAACACATCATGAAATAATTGGCAAGTATCTCTGCGGAAGTCACTATGGCAAAGCAGAATTTCCAGACCCATTGTCACCTTTTCCACTATTACTCCTCATACGGATGAACTACGATATGTGCTGCCCCAATTCGGAAACTAGACTTCGAGCTGGTTCCAAAGAGCTAAAAGATTGCTTCAATCGAGCTTCCTCGCTGCGCAGGATATGTCCAACCAAAAGTTTCTGCCTATTTATAGATCTCTCAAGGATCCTTAGCCTTTTTTAAGCAAAAAATTGCCTTTTTCCTCAAAAATATCTCCTGGTTCTAATTAGATTATATGACTTATCATATGGGACATTATCTATGATCTTTTCTCAAACTAATAACCATCCCAATGATAGTGCCTCTACCCCTTCCATAAATATCAATGGTTCTTCACACTCACATGCTATGTTATCCTATGCCACTTTTATATTATTAGGTGACTTTTAGAATAATATTTTACATAGTATTTGGCTATACTTCCAATAATCCATTTGCCATAGGACCACTTCGTATGCGTTCCATATCATTTTCTCCCATGGGGGTTTTTCGGCCCCAAGAGTAGAGACACATTGTATAGGGCTTTATGGTTTTTGTGTTTGATACTATCTGATATATTGTATCAGGATCTCTCCTATAGCCGTTGGCCTCCTCGTGGATGTTAAAATATACTTCCTTCCTTCCTTATCATATAAAATATTGCAAATGAATTGTGGATACAGATTAAAGTGACTAAAGAGTTAAAGAAATCCATTTGTTCAAGATGCATATGTATCGAAAAGGTTTTCTAAGTGATCTTATCTTTAACATATAACTCAAAGGCTTCGTAGAGGTAAACTATGAATCTATCATGTTCCAAAACCCACCCCTTCCAGCTGGAAATTAGAAGAATAACTCCGTTTCTTGTGCTATAATGCAGAAGTTCTATCCGCCAACAACAACCCCTAGTCATGTAATATGGATTCAAAACCAAATAACCTTTATTTTACTCATACGCATACTTCCATACGCTGACAACAAAAAAACCCTTATCATCCACGCGACATGGTACATACTTACTTAAAACCCCTGTGGCCCCTTCTCTCGCACCCTCAAACCGGCCTCAAATCAACGCCTAAATTTTAGATAAAAGGGAGGGCGTCACAAACTTTCGAACGAGTCCAAGCACGTCCAAACATTTACGACTGCACAATGTTATTGAAATACATAAGTCGGATTTTGGACAAGAAAGCACATGACATATTCTATGGTATATGCCAACTCACCCAAGATTTTCCCTTCAGGCAACCCTAGCTTTTAAACTTCTCTTTATTTCATTTCATTTAATTATTTGAAGGACATGTCATCAGTGGGTCTGCTACAATCTTTTCTCTAAGACATCATGGATCCATGCACTCAGCTATGTCCTCAAACATGGCATTGAGATTAAAATGTATCATAATGTATCATTGTACAGTCTCTCCTAAAGTATATCTATTACTGCTAAGGTTTTTCCCTCAAAAAACTCTTCGTAAGTGGGTTTTAATTCTATGTGTTAAATAACGGTTGTATTCTTTGCATCCTATAGGACACCGGTTCCGTATCTATAAAAAATCAATTCAATTCAATTCATTTCATTTCATTATCAAAGAATATGACATCGAATATTACATGCCAGCGTGTCAAAAGTATCATCAAATGGATATTGATGCCGCCATGATAGAATAGAATAGAATAAAGTTATTATCGTCCACGGAGACCAATCGGCCTATGGGACCCAAAAGGAGTTAACAAACGACACGTGATTAAAAAATCCCGCTCCGGGCGATTGGAGGAAAACCGATAGGAATAAGGTTATATCAAACTTTACAAGACATCTATCATGAGGGAAAGAAAATATGTACACATATCGCAAGTGCCCGAGACCGAAGCTGATCCCAGCCGATCCATGACCTCTTTGAAGGTATAATCCCAAAGATCCGTGATCGGTATCGCGGCTCAACATCTCATGCGGCCGCTGTGATGGACCAACTCAAAGAGAAACGGTCCAATGTCATCATATGTTGGCGCTCGGCGGTATGACATTCATCTTCCACGCTCTCCAACTGGCGTTGTTGATAAAGTCTCTCCTCGACGCGGCTCTCAAATCCATCTCCCTCTCAATCCAGAGATGATGTGTGTCATTCGATAGACAACGACCGGGCGCTTTTCATGGGTAGATGAGTGCACAAGTAGCATTATGACCCGGCCCAACATGATTTATGTAGCGTTGGTAATGTACCGCCTTTGACTTGCTCAAGGGTGCCGGGCATCCCCATAGCTTTGCCGAGGAAGCATGTGTGTCAAGGGGTACTGGCCTCGAGGCTATGGCAATCAGCCTCCTCGCTTGCACTGATGCCCGTGATCCGTGATTCCATCCGCCACACTCTGCTCTCTTTTCCCCAAGCAGCCTTTTAGGGCCCATTGCCTAGTGTAAGAGGTTAGGGAGACGAGTATCGGGCCCATATCACTCCACCTTTTGGAAGTAGATGATGTGCCCGCTAAGGGCCACTCGGCGGCAAGAAACATGTCTCCCCGCAATAGTATCCGTATGGAACTATGGATTTTATCCCTAGGCCCGCGGCTAAAGCTCGCACCCCGCCTCCAAGTCATTCCAAGTGGCTTAGGAAACCACCGCCCCAAACCTCTATCCCATACAGCATAGGTTCCACTAGTACCTTGAATAGGTGCCACTAGTGGGCCCAATCATACAGTCCACCTTGTGGCTACTGCTCAAGATTGCATTGCAGTGCCTTCCAACCCCGCTATGACTGCAACCGATGGAATTGTCTCAGCTTATGGCGTGACGCAGGACTCCACCCTCCAAATATTTGTAAGTGGATACCACTCTAACATTTTGGCCACTCTATAAGTGGGGGTTGGGGCCTTGGTTGGCATATGACGATATGAGGACCACCTTGGCCGTACAAGTTGACGCAGCGTTAGTTGCCCGCAAAATGTGTCCAAAGGTATTGAGATGGCGTTGTATGTCCGGCCGAGTGTGGTTTTTTGCGAGGTCCACATCAAAGCACAAATTAATTAGGGGTGTATTTTCATTTGGATATGTTCAAAACAACGGCGTCGACACTAGTGCCGGGTGAAGTGTCGTACTTCTTCAAACTTCACCAAAAAACGCCACTTTTCTCGCTCACACCCGCCATAGCTATTCCAGAGTTTTATAAATCTGCTTGTCTTTCAAGATCAATCAAGGACCTTGATTGAAGCCAACTCGCATCCTCGAAGGGTGGTTACTAAAATGGGAAAATTGGCTTAATTAACATTTCTTTGATGCACTGTGTTTTGCTCGAGCAGAAAGCTATGGTTTCCTAATCGAAAAGCTTTCCTAGCTTCAATGGTAGCAAAGCATCTAAGTGCAAGTTTTGAGTTTCGTGGAGACTTTCTTATTCCGCCCCATCAATTGTAGAGTAATCAAAGCACTTTTCCAATTGGTTGCTCAACATTTCAAAGAATTTTTCTCGAGAACAAAGTACCACAAAACTGCTAAGTAAATATTTCACTGCAGTATAAACATTCCTCAAATTTAGTGAGGGAATCCGAACCTAACGCGACATGGAAAGGATCAGTGGTTGTGGTGCCGAAAGATGAATTAACTTTCAATTTATTGATGCATACATTTGGAAGATCATGTCGAGCATCATGACTGTGATGATTTTGGGGGAGCCGCCAAATGCTTCTTGTCCAGATTTAATGTCAAATATTTTTTGATGGAGATGTTGCCGAAAGCCTACTATGGATCTGCTGTTTAGGAACAAGAAGGTTTGTTTCCTCAAATATGCTTTGACTTTTTACATATGTATTCTATCTAGGGTTGACTACATCTAAGAATATTTTAATTTTCGACTTGTTTGCATCGATCTTGGAAGACCGTGATGCTTCAAACAACTGTAACACCTATGCTTCACTTATTTTCTAATGAGCCTATCATGGATTCGCTTTTGTTTAGAACAAGAAGGTTTGTTTCAAATATACTTTGACTTTTACATATGTATTCTATCTAGGTTGACCACATCTAAGAATATTTCACTTTCAGATTCTGTTTGCACTGACTGGAAGACCAAAGATGCTTCAAACAATCTGTGTAACACCTATGCCGAATTTATTTTTCTACACATAACTATGTTTTAATTTATTTTCATGCAATATAACTATAGCCGACTTATTTTCTACACACTTGGTAATTAAGATTAAATTGGCTGTCACCATTCCCCGCTGAATGAAGGTTGTGAGAATATGTCCCCGCCAACATTCATTGGAAGTTATGTCTAAAAAAGTCGGCTGAGATAAGTAGAAGGATTCCAAAGGCGTAAAAGGAAAAGAAGCCGGGTGCGTATGATGCAAATTGGAAAAAGGTTTACCAAGGAAAAAAGAAACTCAGCTCCAAAGAAGTAGGAAAGTATTGAATCAAATTTTGAAAAAGCTAAACCCGCCGGTCGTAAAGAAATCCTAAGTGGTGCCGCCAAGTGGGTGCCAGAATCCTGGTGTTCCATGCACAAAAGAAGTGAAAACAATGGAAATGATTGTTAAAAAATCCGAGATTCTTTTGAAGCACATTAGTACCTCAAAACCACCGGAGCAATTTGGAGAGCCGTAAGTGTCAGTAATGTCTTTTGCGCTTAGCGCCGATACTACAAATGCGCTTTTGCCAAACAAATGAATCTAAACAGAAAAATTGTTACAAATGGCAGCTATATCAGAAGGCTAGTCAGCCGGGAAATGGTGATGGCCCATGGTCCATGTCCAAGAAAAGCACAAGAATTGGATAAACTATCTGCGATGAAAGAAAATTCATAGTTGACTTTGGAGGAACAACACTAGAGAGCTCTCCCTTCCAAGAAACATATGTTTTAAAGATCGACATCTAAAGGAAGAAAATTATGCATCCACTACACTTCTAAGAGACCTGTGTTAGAATATTTATTGGTTGTATTTTATTTATTGGTTGTATTTATTCTTTATTGGCCGGATCAAGCTTTCAAAATGTCTAATGCTAATTGTTGGTTGCATAGTCTTGCAAATACTTTCTACCAACGTCGTGTAAGTGAATATCCAAAAGCTTGGAGGTCTCTTTTTCACTATTCCATGCATTGAAACCCCTATGTTAGGAAGGTTAAGGATAGAGAGACGCGTCGCTATGTGTATCATATGAAAAGCAGCACTTTGTAAGAGCTGTAAAATAACAAAAGTCGACATGATGAAAAACAATACATGGTGTTGGTTGCAAGTGCACTTGTGAGGGTTCCAGGCCCGACCAACATGCATGTCAAGAAAGTGCACTCCATGCTCAACTAGTGAGCTTTGAGGTCACTAGTATGTGCACCTAGATGAATCCGAAGGAATGGTATGTACATGATTGTTCGACTTTTTAAAATGCAAAAAGTGTGGGCCAAGCAAGTTACCAATAGGCGTCCAAAGGAAAAGACATCCGCGAAAGGGTATCGGGTTGGATCGAAGATATATGACAAGGCGTAGAGCCCCTGATGAGCATATATGCCTTATATTCCTTTGATGTGGACCGTGAGATAGCTTATCCTCGCTATGGGGTATTCTTGTACAAATTTTTATATACTCTGCATATGTGTGCTAAATACTATAAGAGATTTGAGCGCTAATATATTATATGGTGTCAATTTCCATAATGCGGTGTAATATAATTTAAGGGCTCTCGCTGTCCCCACGTGGACCCTCCGTGTGAATTTCATGCACCCAAAACCAAAGGGGTCCAAGGGGGATTTTTAATTTTAACATGTGGATATAATGGTTTTGTTAATTAAAATTTTTACCCTTCGGCCCTAAAGAAAAGAGAACGAGTTAAATTTTGAGGGCAGCAAATTCCAAATATATATATTCTGTGTGCAAAATAACTTGTTCCAAGTACAATACGTATGTAATAAAAAACATGAATAGAAATAAATACATTATGAGGTCACGTGCTTCCTCGCGATGTTTCTATACATGCCATGTTACGTCCATGTCCATGTTTCTACACTTGCCATGTCCACATGACCACTATGACCACTATGTACATGCATCCGCTTGGAGCGCTTGTCACAGGCCTCACTTATTACAGCAAGCGCCTTCTGGTACTAGTTCCTGTTCGTATACTCAAGGGTCGGATGAATATTTCTTATCGCATAGCAAAGGCCACTCAAATATATGCAAAAAATGCTTATAAAATGGGCCGTAACTTGAACAGATTGTGTGTGAATCCATAAGTCTTAATATGCAAATGCTTTCTCTTTGCCAGCATATTATTGGTAGAAGAGTGCATATGAAATTGAGATGAACACATAATGTGTATACAAGCAACCCGCTAGCTTCAATGGCTTCAAATGTTGTAAGATTAACAACATTATGGTCTCTCCCGAGGATTTAGGACTTAATTTGTAACCATACTGAGGCAATGCTTGAGAACAAGCATGGCATTTCCAAATATAAATCGCAGAAGGCTGTACTGTAGGTCCGCAGAAACTACTGGAGCAGCATAAAGCCTTAGAATATTCCAGTAACTGTGATATGGCAATGGTTGAGAAGCAGTATGGCAACCAGATCCTGTATGGCCATGTTGCCTCCATATCGCTCCCTATTTGCCTTCTCAACTACTCTCTTAGACACCTATAACAAAATATCAAGAAAAAGGATGCATGAGATGGATGACCTCTAATGTGAAGCTGCATTTTCTTACATATTCAATGTGATGTTTCGTGATATTTTTATCACGCTCTATATGGATACACCGATTCCGTAATCTCGCTGTTTCCTCAAAGATATAGTTTGCACCTCCAAAGATAAAAACCCTATCCACAACTCATCAACCAAATAAGATGGGCCAAGATAACTACGACCATAAAGAGAATTTATTCTTCATCCGCCAGAATCAAGAGCACATCACCTTCCGCCACAAATCAACAGCAAGCAAATCTTCCTCAACACACAATATTTTGATGGATAATGAATAGAATGGAAAAGCCGATCATCTTCGTGGCTTACATACAAGAAACTACTTAATCCTCAAGAACCTTAATGTATAACCCAAAATGCCAATCTCCAAATCAGAGGGAAAATTGTAGACCCGCCATTCAAGGGCACAAAATTGTGCTTACCTCTACACCCCTGTGTTTTGAAAGCGCCAGAGACCCCTGGTCAATGCTAAAGGCTCAAACGACCTCCTCCTCATCATAGTGAATCAACTTTGGCATCCCTGTGCAGGCATCTCAAGTTTGGCAACCTTGCCGCTTTTGCTTCCATTTCAAACAAAAACCCTAACTACATAGGGCCTCATGGTCGATGCCCAATTCCAAACCTTTTTAAGAAAACTTAAGTGCTAAAAAACATTACAAATTTAATCGCGGATCGCATCGATGTCGCTTCTCATAAAATGAATGGTCAAGATACGCACTCTAGAAATACCGCTCAAGAGACCAAGACAATACTTTAATGAAATCATAGAAAAACCTTTGTAAATATCGCATAAAACACAAAAAATGACCGTCATTATGCTAGATACTGGCTTCATTTAGGTTGTCTAGGTGTCAAGTTGTGATTTGTCAGTTACATCGTTGTAGGTCTAAGAGCATGGAAGCATTCTCATGATGAGATTATAAGTGTTTCTAAAAACCAAGAACTAAATTCGGTTTACAAATCAACAAGTGTTGCTGAGATATTTGAGAATGCAGCATACTAATCAGCTCATTCCACACAACTATATAGAGGGGAGGTGGCAGTTTGATGAAGATGTGCATGATCACATCATGGACAAATTTTGCCACAAAACACTACCATCTTGGCACAAGATGCTTGACTCCAAAAATCACAAACTCAAAGCAAAGGCAAAAGGTAAAGAAAAGAAGAAGAAAGAATGGAGACAATGAAATATAAACTACTCCAAATCCATTTCGTGTTTATGGAATTATATAACCATTGGCTTAAATACCATAAACCATTGAATTCTAAAACATTGACATTGACATTGTAAAATGTAACCATTGAATTTTACGTAAATTAAGCAACAAGTATCCAATTGCAAGTAAACACAATCCAATTCGTAAGTAAACACATCCAATTCGTAAGTTAAACTGTGAGATCATATATTGCAAGTTATCCAATTGCAAGTAAACACAATCCAATTGCAAGTTAAAATCAGATCATATATCGTAGTTATCCAATTGTAAGTAAAACACAATCCAATTGCAAGTTAAAAACCGTGAGATCATACATCGCAGTTATCCAATTGCAAGTAAACACAATCCAATTGCAAGTAAGTTAAAACTGTGAGATCATATATTAAAAAGGTGTCAAGGGTTTGGCAAAAATAACTAAAATGTACGCCTATTTCACGTAAAATGAGCATGTCATAAAATAAAGACCGCTAAGCAGTTATAACTTAAAGTTTGAAACCATGTAGTGCCACCTACATTTGAAAAATCTGGTGGTTTTTCACAAAACCATTCACTTTTCCACTTGTTTGTCCCGCAATACTTTCGCCGTAATATCAGGTTCACTTCTTCGTAACTCCGCTACTTCCCCGAATCATACCGCTTAGCCAAATCTCCAAGTACAGGACTTCAAGACTTCCTCAACATCCGCTTTGTCCCAGGTTCAAAGACCGAGGCCGCCAAGATATTTCGCTGCATGGGTACTAGGGCGTGAAATGTAGTGGTCAAACGTGCCACATACAAACATTTCATAAATAAATAAGCAGTGTTACCCGCTGAACCTATTTCTTCTTCTCAGAGTGGTAACATCACCTTCAAAGAAGTTGTCATTCAACCTGGTGATTTCCTTTGTGCTTTTGAGAGGGTCGAGCGAGCAAATTTCACCGACTTAACTCTGTCCACATCAATAAAACCCCTAAAAATATTTCTACAAGCTACGTGACATGAAAACTTTTAAAACAAATAAAAAATAGAGTCAAAGTCATTACCTTTTCCGCTTTGAGCTTCTTCTACGATCCGTCTTCTTCTTGCAACTCTTTCCTCAAGAATGAAGTCGAGCAAAGAAAGTATGCGGTACGTAGAGAAGTGCTATTATCTTTCTTTACCTCTTTTTGGTCCCCAAGACCTTGTTTTTCTTTGTCTTCCTTGTTACTTCTTGTCACTATCATTATTCTCACTTTCTCTGCGGTCACTTCTACTGTGATGGTATTCTTTATATACCACTTCCTTGCAATGTCGAACCTCATGATGTAGGTACAAAGGTAAATGCATGTACCCAAAACAAAGCAGTAAAAGCAAAAAACATGTATTTGTGACTACATGTTAATTTGACATGCAATTCATAATCTTTGCTAGTAACAAAAATAAGCATGCTTCACATGCATCCTTATATCCAAGAAAGGTGTTAAGCGTCATAGGAACCCATACCTAGGTGCATCCGATTGCTTGACTTCAGATCAAGTAAAAGTTAAAATATGTTTCAGACGGCATGCCAAATCTTCATATGCTTTCACGCATCAACTTCTTTCTTTGAGTTCGATGATGTCGGCCTCAAATTCCCAACCAGCATTTTATCCAACTTATTTATAAGGTCGGCCAACAAAAGTCTCACCACATTTCTTCAGGCTTTTTAACCTTTGAATAGCTTGTTCGCCTCAAGCACTGCTTCTAAAGCCTCTCGGCCCTTCACTTTTTCTATATATGCTCTCTATTGCAGGACTGGAAAAGCCTGGAGTGAGAGCACCCTCCTTCCCTCAAATAATCTTCTTTATCAAAATATCGCTTTTTCAAATTTTCATGGCAAAGAAGCCTCCTAAGCCATTGAGTATGGCATTACGTTGTTGCCGGTGAGCTTATTACTCCTCTTGCTTTAACCGGCTAACCGCCGCCGAAGTCCTAAAGCATCAGCAAAGAAAGGATGCGCCCAGCTTGATAGCATATTATTCTCAGGATTTGCAAATGCCGAGGAATTAGCCCGTGCAAAGTCCTAGCAAAGGTGACTCTAACTTCATTGTTAGTGGGTTTACCTTTTGGTAAATCCTTCCCAAGAAGGTCGCTCAAATGGGTTTCATAGGCGGTGTCGTATTAATTTCGTGTTAATCTTCCTTCTCGAAAGTGGCATCTTCCAAACTCAAGAAAATCGCCTTTGTAACATCTATTTTACTCCCTTTGGGCTTTTCCTCGTTAGAAAGAGTATCTGCTAATATGGAATTCATATTCCGCTCTTATCAGCATGTCCTCGTAAAGCAAAAAAAAGGTCGAACTTCATAGGCCAAAGGAAATTTGAGAGCCTACAAAAGAGAAGGACAAAGAACCTCACCTGAATTGAGCCATCACAACTGCTCTGTTGGGATGAATTCGAAAACAGTAGAATAGGAGAAGCTTGATCAATCAATAGATTTGAAGCTTGCAGGATGGCAATGATGCATTCAAATTATGAAAAAAATTGTGGATGGCTCAAGAAAATTCGCTACCAGTAATCGATGACTAATGATGAAGGGTGTACCCTTCACCATAATGACGGGACGGGTTCTCGCTCTTCACCGACAAATGCGATTCAAGGTGCTGTGGTGTCATCGTATCAAAATATGGGTATAAGTCACATAAAACACCCTTAGAGAATATAAGCGAATCTTTGCTCAACTCAACTTCAAATCATCCTACCCATATTGGGCGGGACATTTTGAAATGGTTGTGGATATATGGATATATATTATTGCCTCCTTCGACCTCGATGAAAGCAGTCAGATATTCAAGGACTTCATTCCCGACAGTTTACTCCATGGCCACTCCATTCCTAAGATTCACTTCATCACATCTACTTTTGGCATCCGTTAATTCCATCAAAAGGTATCTAAGAGTTTCTGGATACAGAGACGATGTGTCCAGGGCATACGATGGGTAGGAACTGAAGTCGCCAGTGTCCTACGTCAGCCGCATTTGGGTGAGCTATTAGATCAATGGTCGCCGATTGTGCGCATCTTTGGGCTCGTGAGGCCATTTAGGCCCGGAGGTTCAATCCTCCGACCTTCGCTTATATGACAGAGCTTCCAACCGCGTATGATGTCAGATTTTTATTATCTTTGGGAACTTCAGAAGCATGATTAGTGGTCCGATACCTCTTCCAGATAGGTAGCTTGGATATGGCCGCCATAGCTGCAAGAACACATTCCTCAACCATCTGTAGATGTCGTCTGTACCATGGCCTTCTTCAAAATTGAATAATGACTGAAGACGCTTATGCCCTGTTACGGCTATACTTCGATGTAGAATGATTTGTAAGCTTGTTACCATATTTTTTGTCTACCCTCTGCTGCTATAAGGACCAGGAAGCGGCATCTGCAAGAGCTTTCTACACAATTCAAGCCTGAAGTAAAAAACAAAGGGCTTCTAGTTGGTCGTTTCTCAGGCTAAAAAATCGGCCAACTTGGGACACAAATTCCAAGCAATGCTCCCTAAAAATCAGGCAGTCGATTAGGTAACATGATAATGTTTACCGCTTTCGAGTTGATGATGCAAACTTGGCATCCTTTTTTATAGCATGAGCACCAAAGTATGCATGCCAAAGATCTTCTGTGAGATTTCTTGCTACATCTCTGTGCGACTTTGTGGAGTTCTAACCTCAGATTCTCGCTTTAACCTTTGCTTTCCTCTTCAGACAATGAATCTTGCTTCTTCTACTTTACTTTGCGGTGATTATCGTTATTGTACAAGAGAAACATATCGCAAGCTTATAATGAAATGTTTTTGGTTGTCGCTTTGAGCCATCTCGTGGGAAGTAGTTTACATGCTTAAAAATCCATGCATTTGCTCAAGATCGCCTCGGGCGATTTTAGTGAAATAGTTTGAGGCAAAAAATCCATGTAGTTGCTTAGCAAGATCGCGAATGGCGAAATGCCGTATAGAAGTCAAGCCTTGGTTTTTAGAAGTTATTTTTCTCGATATATTTCTTAAACTCTCGTAAATATTGTTTATTATATATGTCTTAAACTTCAAATATCATTATTATTAGTGTAAATCTTACCACAACTTCCATGCTTCTGAAGGGATCTGTGCTTTTGATGAGCAAACTTGATTTCAATCGTATTGTTTTATGCTACTTAAGGTTCAAGTAATCGCCATCTTACAAATGATTTCAACAATTTATACTATCAACTTTTTACATAACGTAAGAGCATGGCAAGTGACCTCGTAAATTAAATTTTCGTCACACTATAATTTCTTTACAAATTGTAAGCAAAAAAACGCCAACTTCTGGTCAAGGACAACCACTTTTAGCACTCTATGGGTGCCCGGCAACCTATTTCATATTAAACGAGAATTCTAATTTTCTTAAATTAATTAATGCTTGCATATCATCAACATAGATCAACCCGCCTAAAGGATCCGGGGTAGAAATCGGGAGTCTCATTGCCTCCATCGTCACTAAGAAGCCATCTCTCCAACCGGGACAATGTATAGGCCAAACAAGGTGGGAGAGAGAGAGGGCATCCCTAGCTTAACCGACACAAGCCTCGAATGGTTGGCCCTACTGGTTGCAAAATGGCCTGAAAGCATGTCTTTATATAAACTCGCATGACCATGTTCTATAGTTCCAGTGGATGTCTAGTCAAGTAATCTTGAAGCAACCTTTCCCTGAGGCACAATGTCGAAAGCCTTGGTGAAGTCTATGAAGTAGCAATACAGATTTTGTCGAGGGTTCCTGCAATACTCAACCAGAGTCCGTAGCATGAAAATGTGATCAATGGTTGAGTGCCTCTTGCCTCGATCCTATCTCGCATGAGTGCCCAAGACCTATGTTGCCTATCTGCTAACCGGTGCTCGAGATCCGTGAGGAGCTTTGCAAAACACTAAGTCGATCATGATGGTTCTGGTGAATTGGCCTGGGCAAGGTTGGTCTCCCCGCCTTTGTAGATTGGAACAACCTAGTGGTCCACTACAAGGGGAAATTCGCACGCTCATGAACATGGCGGCTAGTATCAAGCTGCATTGCCCTGCCCACTTGAGTAACTCCGCCTCGCATATCGAGTTATGGCGCTCACGGCTAGATGTCGCAGTTCTCGCACTACCTCCTGATTTCCCCCAACACCGGGCCCCCGGCCAGTACGCCCTGCACCCTCAAGCATTGTAGAGTCACAGTGGCTGCCCCACTACTCGGAGATGAGGTTTCCTGTGGGTGGCACTGGCCTCCTGAGCACTTGCCGCCAGAAGGTCTTGGGATGATGTTCTAGGAGGAAGCACATTTCCTGTTGAGTGGGCCGCAATGTACCTGGCCTTTCTAGCCTTTCTGGCACTAAAATATTGTCGAAATGTAAATCCCAAAAAAGAAACACAACTACGTGTCAACACCTTGACCAAGCAACACAGGCACCTTGACATCATCCTTGTACAGGAGAGAACATGAGGATAAGCTTGTACATATATACACGTTCTTTGGTCTGAGTATAATATAGAACATGTTCGGACCTATTGATCTTGTATAGAGGCATCATAAGTCGTAAGGATAATATCATTGGGACCATGTAAATAGGAGGCAATTTGGACCATTTTGAGTGTCTCAATATGGCATAGTGGACCATGACATGACATTTGGAGACATTAGCACTACTCTTAGATTGGAAAAAGCTACAAAACTTACGTCACATGGCTTCGAGCTAAGGACGATAATTCATTTCAACTGGGTTCGGTAATTTTCAGAAAGGACGAGTCATTCCAAACATCTCTGACATATACAACGATGCCTAGCACGAAGGTCCTACATTGCTTCAAATCCTTTCTCTGGTAGTTTGCATTTCGTTTTTAGTTGAGTCATCATATCTTATTTTGCAAGGATCCATATCTTTTCGTCTGATGACTTGCATTTTACTCCTCTGTATCTGTTGCTTGCATTCTTAACTTGAATTTCAGCCAGTTGGCTTAAGTTCTCTTTGCAGAAACTCTATCTTGTCATAGGACCTTGTATGCTGCAATTTGGCATTGTTTCTAACTAATAATTAGTGAGTCTCTGTTTAGAACAACCCACCTTTCCTGTCTATACTATGATGGCTAATCTGATTGCACTTCATAATTCATCTTGTTAAGATGGAGCATGCCTCCACAGTTGGTTCTCATTGTTCGGACGTTGAAAGTGGTATTACACAACCCTGTTCAGCATTTAGGATTGGACCCTCCATGCATGAGAGTCGGAATTATGCATTTAAGATCTAATCATATTCTTTTCCTGTGCAAAATCCAGCAATCAAAGGGCGTTCTAACGAAGAAGCTGGTTGGGAAGAAGTATATGCAAGATTTCTTAAACTAGCTGCACCAGATGGAATGGTCTCATGCTCGAATTTCGGTCCTTGTATAGGTTGGCTTCTTCTCTTTGCTATGCTTGCCTCATAGCTGATCTTCATATAACTACAGGAATGGACGACAGAGAGTTTGCAGAAAATATCTTGCAGGTGCTGGCTCGTAGAAGAGGCAGACAACAATGCATCGTCATGAACAAGGAAGAACTAAAGGAATATTGGGTGGACATAAATGACAAGAGATTTTCAGCAAGAATGCAATTATTTTTTGATCTGTAAGGAATTAATAGTCTGCTCTAACCCAAAAGATAAGATCTTGTATAAAGATAATTGAACTGGTCTTGTATATTTCCAGATGTGATAAGGGTCTTGATGGACGTATATCTGAGACAGATATAAAGGAAGTGAGGGCTTAACTTAACTTTCATGTATACATATCTAGACATACATATCTGAGTTCTCTAATCTAGACAGTTGTTCTGTTTAAGAAGGCCATCATGTTCAGCGCATCTGCAAACAAAATGCCCATTCTTGAACAGCAGGCTGATGAATGCGCTGCTTTAATAATGGACACCTTAGATGATGGTCAAACTGGGCATATAGAGGTGACTGAACTATAAGTTGCTTCAGTTTTTTCGCTTTGTGTTTAAGTTCTTTTCGTTCACATTGTTTTCGCAGGTTTCACAATTTGAGACACTTCTGGGGGATCCTGCACTGGCTCATGAATTCAGCCCAGTTCCATCATTGAACATCTCTGGCTCATTCTCTTTGAATATCAAAAGTGTTATTGCGGATGACTGGCGGCGGATGTGGTTATATGGAGCATGGTTGTCAATTGTGGGAATGCTCTTTACATGGAAGTTTATACTCTACAGCTACAGATCTAGTTTTGAATTAATGGGATACTGCCTATGTACAGCCAAGGGGGCTGCAGAGACCCTAAAATTCAACATGGCAATCATTCTCCTTCCTGTCTGCAGAAACATGATGACTTGGCTAAGACGCACGTGTCTGAATATAATCTTCCCATTTGATGACAGCGTAGAATTTCACAAGGCATGTCTTGGACTGTTTTTATTTGCAAATTTCTTTATTGAGAGCTAACTTAATAACCTTGCAGACTGTTGCAACTGCTATTTCTTTAGGCGTAATTCTTCATGCCGTTGCACATCTCAGCTGTGATTTTCCCAGAATAGCAAATGCAAGTCATGATAAGTTTATGCAGACAATTGGAAATCATTTCCATGGTGTCCAGCCTTCGTATTTGCAGATCCTAAGAACTATTGAGGGAGGAACAGGCTTAGCAATGGTGCTGCTGATGGCACTTGCCTTTGTGTTTGCAACTCATTGGTGGAGAAAAGGAAAGCTGAACTTTTGTTGGCCCTTCAACGGATTAACAGGGTTCAATGCTTTTTGGTACTCCCACCATTTATTCGTTATAGTATATGGACTACTCATAGTTCATTCAATGTTCCTTTTCCTCACCCAGAGTTGGTTAGAGAAGACGGTAAAATGATCTTACATCAGAGCCATTGTTTTTAGTCAATTGAGCATGAAACTTTAATTGTTTGCTAAAGCATGCAAAGAACTATTTCAGACATGGATGTACATTACAATACCATTTCTACTTTACCTTGGAGAGCGGATGTTGCGATTGATAAGGGCCTGCACATATGATGTCAAAATAGTGAAGGTGATAGCTGTTGCTTCTCTTAGTCTGTATCATTTTCTGCTTCTCATTTTGGGCATTTTCTCCAATAACATAGGTAGAAAAGCATTGTGGGAACGTCTTGGCATTGGAATTTACTAAGCCATGTCGGTTTAGTTATCATAGTGGGATGTATCTCTTTCTTCAATGTCCTTCTATATCACCATTTGAATGGTAGGAAAATAATTTCTCCTCTATGGATGTTTAATGGCGCTAACGTTAAGTTCTTGTCTGATACTATATACAGGCATCCTTTTTCTATCACCTCAGCACCTGGAGATGAGAATCTCATGATTCATGTCCGTGCTTCGGGTGACTGGACACAGGAGTTGATAAAGGCCTTTACTGAGGTTGGTAGAGATAAAATTTAATGTGTTGCTAGATATTTCACATCTGCACAAAATATCCAAGGTGAATGCCAATTTGGCAGGCCATTGAAGATCCAACCAAAAAAGATCTGGAACAAGATGTCATCAGGTAATTGACTCAAGGTATGCCATGTTGGCTCAGCATTATCTATAATATTTTAGATTCTTCACTAATTTATACCATGTCTGTTTGTATTGCAGATATCCAAAGCTGTTAATAGACGGGCCTTATGGAGCTGCAGCACATGACTTCAGTAAATATGATATCCTTCTGCTTATTGGGCTTGGAATTGGTGCAACGCCTTTTATTAGCATCTTGAAAGACATGGTCAATCCTACCGGCCTTTTTAAACACAGCTTGAGGCCCCTTTATGGGTTGAGTTGTAAATGTGACATGTCTTTTATTTGCTGTTCTGATCTGTTATACATATTGCAACTTTCAGACAATTTGTGCCACTACACCAAGCACGGGACTCAACAAACACCAAGTCCGTTTCCCTACAAATGCTTATTTTTACTGGGTTACAAGGGAACAGGGATCATTTGATTGGTTCAAAGGAGTTATGAACGAAATCGCAAAAGCAGACCAGAAAGTAGTACCATACTTGATAGAAGCACAAATATTGAATATAGATTACGAGGAGTTAATTCCCAAACTCTCATGCAGGCCATTATTGAGATGCACAACTACTTAACTAGTGTGCATGAAGAAGGAGATATACGTTCGATCTTGATTTCTTTGATACAAACACTTTACCATGCGAAGAATGGTGTAGATATTGTTTCTGGGACCAAGGTAACCCCTTTTCTATATGAACCTGACTGTAACATGCTAAGGAATGACATAATAGTCTGCAGGTCAGGACCCACTTTGCAAGACCCAACTGGAACAAAGTATTTTCTAAACTAGCTGAAAATCACCCCCAATCAAAAATAGGTAAAGTTTCAAGTTGTTTTCTAGCCCGATGACGTTGCGAATTGATCCTTGAAATTCGTAGGGGTTTACTATTGTGGACCACCTTCTTTATACAAAGAACTGAGTGCCTTATGCTGGAGATATACAGATCAGACAAAGACAAGGTTTATATTCCACAAGGGGAGCTTCAAGTAGGTACTGAATACTTAACTACAAACATTCCAATACATAAAAGAAAGGTCCTTTTTTTCAATCCTCCTCCTAGGAGCTGCTTCATCAGCACTTTAATTCTCACAACGACTGAAGTCTCCAAAACCGTAGTTTATTGTAGGAAAAGACTTTCCTTATGACTAGTGCTTTCCTTATGCTGATCTTAATGCAATTGGAAAAAATGTAAATCAATTTGTGTGGATCTCATACACATTAACAATCACAATTGGACCGCTGCAAATTGGCTCAACATGCCTTCTTATAATAATGTTTATTGCGAGGAAAATTTGACATTGTTAAGCTAATTTTTCTGACCCATAATTCTAGGGTCGAATCATATTAATGGTGAAAAAACTCTAATCTATCGACAAGTGACTTACATTTTTGTTGAAAAGATAGCAAAAGGAAGAGCGGTGAGATAATACATTACATTACACCAATTTCTAGATAACATTAAACTAGGGGATGGCATGATTGGTTATTATATAGAATGTGAGTCATAAACTACCATTGTCTTGGCCAGAAATATCATATGGTATGGCTGGAAATACCATTATCTTGCTGGAAAACCATAATATAACAAGATATACAGTTGCATGGCCAGATATACCACTGAATGGCAAGATGTACCAGTGTTCTGGCTAGATAAATACCATACTATGGCTGGCAATGCTATTGTCTTGCCCATTGTCTTGCCCAGAAATACTATAGTATACTATAGTTTGCCAGATATGCCATTGTACATACCACTGTTTCGGCCAGATTTACCACTGGCCACATATACCACTGTATGGTCGGCCACATATATCATTATTTGGCTAGAAATACCAGGAAGGTTAGAAAAAATCCATGCGAGTAAAAACAACAAAATTGTGTGTAAGAACGGCAGAATCGCAGGTAAAACACAGCAGAATTGCAGGTGAAACGCATAAAAACAGAGAAGAAACTTTTGCGCCCACAATTTCGATCAACATTCTTTAAAAGAAATGTCGCC
This sequence comes from Isoetes taiwanensis, assembly GCA_021234155.1. NCBI lineage: Eukaryota > Viridiplantae > Streptophyta > Lycopodiopsida > Isoetales > Isoetaceae > Isoetes > Isoetes taiwanensis. Next base: position 2,031,469 of record JAJEKV010000113.1, read on the forward strand.
ATGTGGCGCATCGTGGTTGGCTTCGTGGCATGGGTTTCTTCTAATTTGCCCTTACGTATCTTTATCTCTATCAATGGACGATTAAAAAATCATTCTCATTCTCATTCTCATTCTATCTTTTTAGACGTATATAATATATGACAACATATTATGATAGAAATGTGTTTTTAGAATATTCTTAATTGATGCTTTCTCCAAAAATAACACGTAGGTTTCTAAGGAAAAAGTAGGGCCTTTTTTTTGAAAGGGTATAAAAAAGGTCATTCTAGTGGTTGTGGGGTCGCCACCTATTTGAAGAAATATGAATGATATGAATTTTGACAAGTTAGACAAGTGTCAGACATTAAACGATTCAAAGATTGCTTGCTAGAAATTTGTCACCTCATCATTTTTATCAACAATTTTATTTGAAAAAGGTATATACGTGTATGAAATATGTGCACTAGAATTAATGAGGAAAGGAGTGAGGTGGCATTGCATTTATCACAACATATATAATTGAGTTTGTAATTTTCCATTTTTGTTCCCGAGTAATTTTTCTGCGCCGCATTTTAGACTTTCATTTTGTTGCCAGGTTGTAACCGAAACCTCTCGCTCTTCGCCACTGCTTGCCAAAAAATAAGTGAAGCCCTCAAGTATTCTTTCGTTGGTTCGCGCAGAGGGCAGCAAATCAGAGGCATTCCGTGACATTCCTTCTGCAATCTGGTGCCCAGCAACCGCGGCCATGTTGTAGTTTTGTGATCCAGTTCTCTGAAGCGTATGGCAGCCGTTTGATTCATGCGAGAAGACGCAGCCCGCAGCGCCCCAACCAAACGTCTGGAAACAAACTCATATCGATTTCTTTGTTTTGCCACCCAAAAACGGGCTCAACACCCCCCGCAAACCTATACCTGCCTCAAAAGTTTTGCAGCGGGCACGCAACAAACCTCCAGGATTCAGAAAACGGAGAAATATATAGAGATTCAGAAACCCAATCTGGCAGGAAGGAGGAAAATGCACGGAAACAGTGAATCGGAAGCAAGGGCAGGAGGCAGGATCCAAGGACGGATTAACAGTACCATGAAGAAATGATGAAGAATCTAGGAAGATAGGCTGTTGCTTGAATGGGCAGGAGCTACGAGGACTAGTGCGATAGCAAGAGGGACCAAATCAAGAATCTGAGACCGAAATTTAAAATTTTTTTCCTTCAAGTACATTCCAAGCAATTGATTGCAGCTTTAAAGGCATACCCCGCAGCACCAATTTCTTGGCCACTGCCCCAAACCTACGGATGAAGATAATAAAACAATAAATATCTCTAGACAATTCGTATCCTTTGCTTCCTTTCTTATTAGAGTTGGGGTTATTAGAGTTGGGGTTAAGTTACAATCAATGGGTCCTTATGCCAAGCTTCAATCATGTCTTCTCAGGAATCCATTTCATGGGGAAGTAATGAATTAATGAATTGTCTAAGATTTATCGTTCTTTACCGTTTACTACTCTTCATGGAACCTCTCAAACCTCCTAATGTTGAGTGTATGTTTTGGGACCGGGCCACAAAAAAGGAAAAAAAAAGTGATACACCCCAACATCTACAACCTTCTTTACAGAATTGATAGCATAGAAGAAGCAACTCAAATAGATACAACCGACTTTTTACACTAAGAAAATAGAGAATGTTCACATACGCATGGGCCAACAAGGATAAATTTTTCATGATATATACCCTATACGTTTTCTTGTGCCTCTGAATTAAATAAACTATATCTCCTTAAAAAGGTGCATCACTACAAGGGACATACCATAAATTTCAGATATATAACTTACCTGCTTCTTTCTTGTGCCTCGAATTAAATAACCATATCTCCTAAAAGGTGCATCAGTTCAAGGCGGGACCTATGTCCTTGGATTCCTCTCATCGAGAGCTTTCTAAGGAATGGTAATTTGCTATCATTTTGTCACCATTGGAGCTAATGTGATCAAAATGGAGAATCCTTGTGGAATCTTAAGGAACATATTGACTCTTCATAGAATCTTTGGGAATGTTGAGAGAATTTAAGGGAATTTTTGTAGAATCTCAAGGACTATGAGGAATATTATGAGAATCTGCGGAATCTTTTAAGAGAATCTTTGGAGAATCCTTATAGAATCTTAGAAATCTCTCAAGTAAAAATTCCTTGGGGACCCAGGAGAACCTTTATAGAAACTCGGGAGAATCAAGAGGAATCTCAAGAGCCCTCGGGGCTCTGAGAGCCTTAGAGAATCTAAAGGAATCTTTATGAAATCTTAAAGAATCTAGAGAAATCTTAAGAGAACCTGAGGAAATTTTCATAGAATTTTGGAGAACATAAAGGAATCATATGAGAATCTTGGAGAATCCTTATAGAATCTTGTGAGAACCTAATCTAAATCTTCTATAGAATTTAAGGGAATCTTTATCACGCTCTGATGCTTGTCGTTTCTTTAAGATCATGAACCACCCAAACCAGCTTGCCTTGTAGCACATGCCACTACTACTTATCTCAGATCACAATCGACATGTGGCTTTTAAAACTTTTGGACATCTTCATATTCTTCCTCATTCCTACAAGATTCAAAACGTAATTCCAACCAAAGTAGTTTTGCCGTAAAATATATAATTTGTATTAGGTAGGGTAAGGGGCACTTTAGGTGTCTCAGATTTTTTATGGAAAAAATTATGATTTAAATTGGACACGCAGGAGCATAAGAAGTTTGGAAGGAGGTAATCTTTTCTCGAAGTTTCAGCATGTAGCTAAGATATTCTAGAACAATGGGCTTAAAGTTCGGCCCACCTCTCAGAAGTTTCCAAACCTATTCTTCTACATATATAAACGACAAACATCGGCCGCCGCATCAAATTGCGCAGCTTTAGGCCCTCGAGGCTCCAAGGTGATCAAAGGTATGGAAGTTATGTATGCATCCATGTTAGATTGTAGGGCAGAAACGCATAAAAAAACTAAGAGGAGTTCTGGAATTTTGACTAGATCTTCAATTTTGGCGGGGTTCGAGTGCCATAGGACGGATTTGAGGCTGTAAAACGAAAAGACCACGAAGAGCTTTGATGCTCCTTAACAAGCAAAGGGCAGCCGATTCTTTTTTAAGGATAGAGTGAAATCCAGGATCGGTTTTTGTTCTCATGGATGCTTTGATATTTGCCGCTTTTGTTTTCTGTCCAAGAAATTATTGTATGATTCTTCAATTGGTATTTGTTTACATTAGATCTATCTAATACCAGAAAGACACCATGAAACGATTTTCCCAATAGTGGCGCCGCAGAATCCTGAATTGTACAACTTTGCTTCTCCTTGCTATGGATCCATTTCCAATGCCTATTTGGAAACAGTGGGCTAGAGTATGCTATATTCATTTGCGATTCTCTGGATTAGAACGGGATGCTCTAGAAGTTTTCTCCTCTTTTCGCAAAGCAGCTCTGATAGCTATTAGACAATATTTGTGGCTTTTCCTTATTCATATCTCCAACACTGCAAATTTTGGCAAGCATCTTCCCAACTCTTCTAAAGAACACAATATGGTTCCCAGACCCTTCAAAATTATGAATTGTTATGTTTGCAGGAAAACCAAAGATATAAATAAATCCGTGACCGCGGTCCATATAGGTGCTTATGGATATAAAGCTTTCATGCATCATTTGGAATTAATTTGATCACCTCGAGCCAGCTAGGCATCTCCAAATAAGTATAGGACTTGTCTAAACTTCTCGACATATCATCACTATCACTATATATATAGTTTACATTAGGCTCACAAGTGTTTGCTTAATAATAATAATTTATGACCGCTATCGAAAAGCCCAGATTGCCTGGTGGATCGGCTATTGGGGCGCATCTGTCGTGATGAGGTGGACGATCTTACGGTCCACATTGATTTCGATCTTGACGCCACGTGGCGCGATCTCGGCCATTGATCGGAATTAAGATCCTATCCACATTGCCTCGAACTTTGAGGAGAGGCTTTTAAAAGGTTTTATATTACAGGATTTGAAACTTAATCATTGCCTCCTGAAAAAACCCCCATTCTAACCACTACCTTGACCAAGCATTACTCTACAAAAATAAAAAATGTTTTATATATAGTTAAGGGTATTCAAACCCTAATGTTTCTAGAATGTTTAAGATTGTTCTAGAATTTAGGGCATGCATAGATGCAAAAAAGAGTCTCCTTTACTAATATATAAGGAGGCTATCCACATGAGTATAGGCATTCTGGTTCTTGGCTAGAAAGTTTTAAATGCTCTAGAAAGTTCTAGGATTTTTAAAAAAATTATAGAATGTTCTAGAAAGTTCGGAGGTGTTTTAGAATATTATAGAATATTCAAGAACATTCTCGATGGATCTAGATGATGAACATTCATGATGGTACATGTCAAGGTAGTGTCCATAGGCATATCTGAGTACATACATCTATCACTTCCTGAAGAGACGATCCCAGCGGCCGCACTGAAGCCGTGCTTAACATCACATGCAGCGGTTGGTTGGGTTGGATCAAATGTGCACGGTTGTGGTCATATGCCGATCTAATTTTAGCTGGCTTTCCTTGGACCTCATTCCCTACCGCCTCCCAATTGCAACATTGACAAAGCATGTCCTAACAAGTACAACCCCAAACCATCTCGCCTTCGTTTACCCCGCCAGGAAGGTGCTCCTGTGCCAAGTGAAGCTATAAGTTTGCTCTTTTTCATGGGCAGATGGGTACAAGGTAGGTCTGAGGGCCCCGCTTGAGCATGGGATTTATCTGGTGATGGTAATATACTTCCTTGACCTGTTGAAAGGCACTGGCATCCCAAAGCTTGTTGAACAAGTGTCAAGGTACTACCTCTAGTTACGATCCTCTCCTATTGCACATGTGCTTCGGTGCATCTAATGCATGCATATCACTAATAGACCTTTGATAAAAGAAGATGAAGTTATAATTGGAGTATGGTTTTTTTTCGTCTTTTTCTATAAATCTAGCTCTTCGTACTTGTATATTCGAGACGATAGAATAGAAAAGGACATATGTTGAGAGTTTAAGAAGAGTCCAGTGTTGGATAAACTTCATATGTAGAGCAACATGTCATTGCAAGGTAATTGAGCCCTAAATAATGTCTTCTTTTTTGCAATATGTCCACTAGTAGCTTGAATTATACCTTTATCCTTTTGTTTACAAGGATCAGCTACTTTTTTCCACAACAAAATGCCTCACAACACATTGTGACAGAGATGTCCATTGTCCCCTACACTATATGGATTGTATAGTGATCAACTGGAGGAATGGCTTGCTTTGCATAGAGAAGGAGGGGCTCAATTGCCGACATACGCAGATGATGTGGACCTCGCGAATAATATGTTTCGTTGGATCGGATCTCACGTCCAAGCCAACTCGCAACTGAACCTACCATAGGTGTGGTCAGGACCTCTAGAACATTTAGGGTGATCAATCCAGGGTAGAAATAGTGAGACAGAAATGCATTCAAGCAAATTGATATACTTGATCTTCTGCAGTCAGCCAGTAGTCAAAATAGACCAATAAGATAAGAAGAATGGAAGAAGCAAGGTTCTATGCTTAAGTCTCAATTGCAACGCCTCTGATCCCGACTTTAGATCGATTGCTCATTTTCTAGAAGGCCACAACAAGAGGTCAGCTACTGCAAAGTCCTTAATAAGATCAACTCCACCTAAATCTTGCAAAGCCATTGCATTACGACTGCTTCCTATATATATGATTATCCGACTGCATCAAGGAGCTTGTATACATGCTTCTTCGAAATAAAAGAGAGAAAGACTAAGGCAGTAAAAACATATGGTTTCCACAAATTTTTGGTCCCTCCAAAACTTATCTATCCGAGGTAAGTCCGACCAATTGAAAAAAATGATAAAATTTATTATTTGAAGATATTGGAGGCAAAGGAACGCTATCCCCATCAATTATTTGGGTAGATTCGGAGTCTCTATGAGGAAATGTGGTAGGGGATCTTCCTTGGGAAAAGAGAGTCTATCTAAATAAGACATGTGGCTACTAAACAAGGATAGGTTCAATACGCATGTATTTTATACGGTAATACGTGCGTGATGACCTGTATGATACGCATATATTTGCCAGATAAAACGTAAAAAATAGCCACAAAAAATAATTCCCAAGATCTGGAAGATTTTTAAGTGCGACGTGGTAACTTCTATTTTATGCGTGACGCTGAACTTTTGATAAGACGCCGTAATCCTTTTAAAAAGATGCCAGTATCATTTAAACCAAATTTTTAGGTAGGAATTCCCCTAGCACAACACTCTATTCTTTAGAAATATTGAAATGGTAAATTTTTTTGTTTTTCATATGAATTTTTTGTATTCTAAGTTCAAAGAAATGTGTAATGTCAAAGGAATTCAATGATTTCTCGGTCATGTCTATCATGGCAACTCATCTTGTCCCTGGGGATCTTAAGAGGTGCCCAGTAGTGGGGCAAGGCAATTTGAGGTTTATGGTTCTTGTTGAAAATGTGAAGGATGACATAAAAGGAACTCTTAGTCTATCTTCATGGTTAAAATCGTAAAAACTCAGAACATTTCTATCTCCATGGCGTACCTCTATGGTGGAATTTCTTCTTTTGAAAGAATGTCAATTCCAGAACTTTGGAGATATTTCTTTTCAGATTTTGTTTGTGCTGGTCGAGGCCTGAAGAACTTGAAAACAAAAAATTCTATTTTATTTCAAGAAATCACAGTATATTTGCAGCTCAAATTTTTATTCCCTCATGGTAGTGTCAACAACTGAATTTGCTAAAGTGTACGCCGTAAGAAGAACACGCAGCTCAATGGAAACCTCATTCAAATGGGAATACATTCAATTATCTAACCAAAGGTAATGATATAATTGGGTTTAAACTTTGCATTTTGTACAAAAGAACCACTTGTGAGAAGCTTTCAACACCAAATCAGCATATATTTCGTTGCCCTCCATAAGGGCCCATTGTGCACAACAAGAACTTATAATGCGGAAGGTATACCTTCTTGTATTTTGCTGAAGGCATCATGATCACGCATCCTAACTAGCCTTTTCTTTTCGTGATTTTGTTGAAGCGGGGCTACCACTTTACATTAAAAGTAAAGGAGTTTCCAAGGACGGTAGCGCTTTTATGCACGTAAGAGCCTGCCCAAGTTCATGGATGCTGTAAATAAGGGCGTGATCTAAAACTCAAGTAGACGCATCATGGGGAACTACCCATTGCCATCCAAAGATTTTTTTCAACAAAACATTCTCATATACCTCGTGTCCGCCTAACTTATGAATGAGATTTTGAGGGCAAAAGTTTTTGAAGGTGCAACTGATATAACATCGCCATGACATCAAGCGTAGGGCCTTAGACCCTATCACCGATATTGATGCAATGCGCAGGTGCTTTCTATATGCCAACCGCTTGTTAGAAAAGAATACTCGTGAATACGGGAGGAGCTTGTGACACATTTTTGAGCTCAATGAACAGAGGTCGCCGATATATCGTATGGATTTTGGATTACATTAAGGCCAACTATAACAAGGATCATGTCCAAGGAAATCTTCTCAGTGTTTTTGGATGCTATTCTCGCTATATTGAAGCCGTGAGAAGCAAAAGAAATTGAAAGAAAAGAGGAACATCATGCAAGCAAATAATAAATCAGTATACCTCAGACGGGACAAAATTTTAAAATGCAATGGTTTTATCGACATTCGCAACTTTAACATCGTATGGGAAGTTAAGAAATATATCGACTGTTTCGACAAGATCAGTATGATAACCTAGCATGTATCACATCATCATGTTTCGGTGATCCGGCCCACTCACGCATTGCTTGTACAACCTAAGTCGTTCGGGGAGTTCTCATGTATCCTGGGGGCTTAAGTGAAGAAATCGTGGCTGGGTTAGCAAGAAAATGATTAAGGAATTCCAACGATATGTCACCCATACTTCTATCAATAGAAGTGAGGCTGTGATTTTGCCTTTCAGGCAGCCCAAGTTGGAGCCACGCCTAACTTAGTCGCATCAATGCACCTAAAGGCACCTCTCCCAAAATATCTCGATTGGCTGTGTAAGGAGGAGGTGGACATGAAACCCAAAAAAAAGATATCAGAATATTGTGTAAGCCCAAGTTCACTTGGCAATCCGATGGAAGGGACTTTATCCTTAAAGTCAATCAAAACGCCATATATACCTATGTTAAAGAGTTGGTCTCCTCAAGACTCCATTGTGTTCGACTTCTTTCCTCAAATGGTGACAACTTCTACTGCGGGCTCGGATGCAAGGGAAACATAGCGCTGTTTTGGAGTATGACACTCTAATAAGTACAAAGCGGCATGTTTCTTAATATCTTCTTCGAGACATTAGGAGAAAAAAAATGCGCGCCCAGGCGCGAAAGAGGAAGAAGAAATTTCTAAGGACGATGAGCCTATCAATGCAGACTTGCCGAACATTAAAATAACTCAGGGGACGGATTTTAGTAAAATGGAAGAGATCCTAGATAAGTTAGATGAGAAGGGGTTTAAATAGAGGCTACAGGAAACCCGAGCAAGCTCGAAGTACTTAACAAGAAATTTGAAAGTGCCTTGCCGCTGATAACTGGGATGCTCTCTAAACAAACTCCTACTTTTGAGTACTTGGGTACGTCTGATGCCATCAAAAAATCTGAAAACCCAAAAACCAGGTATGGAAGGAAGCAATAAAACTTGTCACCGATACAGAGTTTTCTATGGCTTTGGAAGATGAATTGCTGGGTACAGAATGCTCAAATCGTGCACAACACTTAACTGTGGCAATGGATGTTTCTTGTGCCTCGAATTCAAATAACCACATCTCCTAAAAGGTGCATCAGTTCAAGGCGGGACCTATGTCCTTGGATTCCTCTCATCGAGAGCTTTCTAAGGAATGGTAATTTGCTATCATTTTGTCACCATTGGAGCTAATGTGATCAAAATGGAGAATCTTTGTGGAATCTTAAGGAACATATTGACTCTTCATAGAATCTTTGGGAATGTTGAGAGAATTTAAGGGAATTTTTGTAGAATCTCAAGGACTATGAGGAATATTATGAGAATCTAGTGGAATCTTAAGAGAATCTTGGAGAATCCTTATAGAATCTTAGGAAATCTTCATAAAATCTTTGGGAATCTAGGAGAACCTTTATAGAAACTTGGAGAATCAAGAGGAATCTCAAGAGCCTCAGGGGGTCTTCGTAGAGCCTTAGAGAATCTAAAAGAAATCTTTATGAAAACTTAAAGAATCTAGAGAAATCTTAAGAGAACCTGAGGAAATTTTCATAGAATTTTGGAGAACATAAAGGAATCATATGGGAATCTTGGAGAATCCTTATAGAATCTTAGAGAACCTAACGAAATCTTCATAGAATTTAAGGGAATCTTTATCACGCTCTGATGCTTGTCGTTTCTTTAAGATCATGAACCACCCAAACCAGCTTGCCTTGTAGCACATGCCACTACTACGATCTCGAGATTGCCGACCGATGTGGCTTTTAAAACTTTGGACATCTTCATTCTGCTTTTCCGTCCCTTGGCAAGATTCAAACAGTAATTCCAAACTGCATGGTCATTGCAACATATACTTGCATTGTAGGGTAAGGGGCAGCTTAGGTGTCTGTATTTTTTATGGAAAAATTATGATTTAAATTGGACACGTGTGAGCATACAAGAAGTTTGGAAGGAGGTAGTCTTTTCTGGAAGTTTCGAGCATGTGCCATAAGATATTCCCAGGAACACCACGTAAAGTTCAGTTCACCTAAGTTTCACCTCTATTCTTCTACCATATATAAACGCATAAACATCTGGGTCAGCCGATCAAATTGCGCTTTAGGCGCCCGAGGTCGAAGGTGATCAAAAGGTATGGAAGTTAAGGGCGCATCCATGTTAGGATTGTAGGCTTAAACGACAAAAAAAACTAAGAGGAGTTCGAATTTTGACTAGATTCACTCTAAGGTCTTCGAAAGCTATAGGATCTGGGATTGAGGTCAGAAACTAAAAAGACCACTTAAGAGCTTTACGCTCCTTAACAAGCAAAGGGCAGCCGATTCTTTTTTAAGGATAGAGTGAAATCGAGACTGTGGTTTTTTTGTTCTGCGGATGCTTTGATATTTGCCGCTTTTGTTTTCTGTCCAAGAAATTATTGTATGATTCTTCAATTGGTATTTGTTTACATTAGATCTATCTAATACCAGAAAGACACCATGAACGTATTTTCTCCCAATAGCTGGCTCGCTAGAATCCTCGAATTGCATAAACTTTTGCTTCTCCTTGCTATGGATCCATTTCCAATGCCTATTTGGAAACAGTGGGCTAGAGTATGCTATATTCATTTGCGATTCTCTGGATTAGAACGGGATGCTCTAGAAGTTTTTCCTTTTTGCAACAGCTTGATAGCTATTAGACAATATTTGGTGGCCTTTATTCATATATCGGCTCTCCAGTTCACTGCAAATTTTTGGCAAGCATCTTCCTTAAATCCTTCTTAAAGAACAATAACATGGTCTGCACCCTTCAAAATTATGAATTGTTATGTTTGCAGGAAACCAGCATGCAGTTGGAATCCAGACTGTGTCCATAGGTGCTTATGGATATAAAGCTTTCATGCATCATTTGGAATTAATTTGATCAGCCTGGAGCTAGTTGTCAAGGCATTCAAATAAGATAGGACTTGTCTAAACTTCTGATATCACTATCACTATATATATGTTTACATTAAAGCTCAAAGGTTGTTTACACACCTATGCATCCTCAAGCATCTAAAAGCCCAGATACCGGTGGAGATCGACATATATTTTGGGGCGACGGTTGAGATGAGGGACGATCTTACTTGGCCCACATTGATTTCATCTTGATGCCATCGGGTGGCTTATCTCGCCATATTGATCGGAATTAAGATCCTACATTGCCTCGAACTTTGAGGAGAGGCTTTTAAAAGGTTTTATATTGTTAAGGGGATTTGAACCCTAATCATTGCCTCCCAAAACCCCATTCTAACCACTAGACCAAGCATTATTTCATTAAAAATAAAAATGTTTTATATATAGTTAAGGGTATTCAAACCCTAATGTTTCTAGAATGTTTAAGATTGTTCTAGAATTTAGGGCATGCATAGATGCAAAAAAGAGTCTCCTTTACTAGTATATAAGGAGGCTATCCACATGATTATAGGCATTCTGGTTCTTGGCTAGAAAGTTTTAAATGCTCTAGAAAGTTCTAGGATTTTGAAAAAAATTATAGAATGTTCTAGAAAGTTCGGAGGTGTTTTAGAATATTATAGAATATTCAAGAACATTCTCGATGGATCTAGATGATGAACATTCTAGAATGTTCTAGATAGTTCTAGAAAGTTCTAGAATGAACTTTGACTGGTCAACAAGCATGGATAATCACCCCATTTTAAAATAGAAGTTGCCAAGAATAGTAAATTTGCCTAAAAATAGAAAGTTTTATTGAAACTTGCAAAAATTCAAAATAGAACATTATACATAATTCTAGAAAGTTCTAAAATGTTCTAGATGCTCATGGATAAGCACCCCCAGTTAAAAATAGAAAGTTTTTTTTCGAAAATTGCAAGAACTTAGAATAGGATATTGTAGATAGTTCTAGAATGTTCTAGATACTAATAGATAAGCACCTCAGACAAAAAATGTTTTTTTAAAAGAATGCAAAAAGGCAAAGTAGGATGTTCCAGATACTCAGATACTCACGAGCAAGTAGCTCAGTCTAAAAATAGAAAGTTCGTAAAATTTTACAAACAACGAAAATAGAATGTTTTGGGATGTTCTAGATTCTCATGGGTAGGCATCTCAACCTAATGCGAAGAACAGTAAATTAGTCTAAAAATAGAAAGTTTTATTGAACTTGCAAAAGCTCGAAATAGGATGTTCTAGATAGTTCTAGAATGTTCTAGATGCTCATGGATAAGCACCCTAGTTTGAAAATAGATTTCTAAAAAATTGCAAGAATTCAAAATAGAATATTCTAGATAGTTCTGGATAGTTCTAGAATGTTCTAGATAGTTCTAGAATGTTCTAAGTGCTCGTGGATAAGGACCCTAGTAAAAAAATAGAAAGTTTTTTGAAAGAATGCAAAAAGACAAAGTAGAATGTTCTACATACTCAGATGCTTATGAGCAAGCAGCTCAATTCAAAAATAGAGCAACCCTCTGGATCGAGCGTGTGGTCACTAATATTGTAAACATTAACCAGGTTGAAAAGAAGGTGATGAGGAAAACTCATTGACATAGATGGGACTAAAGGAGACCTGAGAGTAGGCCATGCCATATTGCGATGAAGTGGGTTGGGAGGGAACACGCATTGGCATAGGTGGAATATGACATAAGTGCTTTCTGGAGTTTGAAAGTATGGCGGATTCTGATGAACAAGCATTTGTCGAGGCGAATGGGATTGAGAACAATTTCGACAATGCATGGGGGACCATGGACTTGAAGATGTCCGAGGGGTGGGTGGTGTCGAATGGGCGCAGGAATGTGGGCGACCACCTTCAATATCATAATCTCCATAATAAGAGTCATGAGTAGCATCATGTCGGCCACAAGGCAAAGCGAAAGCAAAGCAATCAGCCTCGAGGAGCTCTTCTCTTGGAGTAAAAGTTTGAAAAATATTATCCTGCGGACGCTCCAAAGACAAAGATAATGGCCCCAAGATGTAATACTATAATGCCACGCTGCATACTCCCATTCCGATTGATGTGTACGCCGACGTAGTAGCCAAGCAAGTAACACCCTAGGGGCAACTTGCAAGGTGTGTGTGTACATTTATTCATGTGCACATTTGTTCATGTACACATTTATTCATGTGCATTACTATCCATGTGTACACATTTATCCATGTGTACACTTTAGGCCACTTAACTAATAAAGGCAAGTGGGCCACACCCATTTATCCCACATGCTAAGGGGTTAATGGAAGCCTCTAGCCCTAACCTCTTAGTCTGCAGGTATAGGAAACCCTAATCTTTCCATTTTCGGCCCACAAAATTTTCTAGAACTCTCATTGCTTTTGCTTGCTCCAAGAGCCAATCTCAGCCCCCATAGTCCTGCCCGGAAAGCGCTTTAGCCTCTCTTTCTCAGCTTCTTTATCTTCGCGCTCAAGTAAAGATGGATGCCTGCAGGGAGGAGCTGCAGGCCAGATCAGTATTTTTGGTTAGATCCAATACCTAAACCGCTTCCCGCATATAGAGTAAGTAGGTTTAGCCTATTGATTTGGCTCCATAGCAGCCCATCTAGATCTCTAGATACTAAGCCATAACTAAAGAACCTAACTCGTGGATTAGATTAAATCTATTCTCTCTTAGTTCTTCTATGATATGTAGGTGATGATGATCTCGTGGGACTTCATTGTAGTTGGGGAAGGGGGGGTAGAGGCCTTAAAGCCTAGTAGTAGTATGATGTCTCTAGCCAACCCTCTTTAATGCACTATTAAATCTACTGCGGTACAAGAACCAAAACCTCGCTGGGTGAAGGCCAAACTGGGCTTATAAGGAGGTTCATGTCCCACCGCGATCATTCCTCCGTAGTACCATCGTGGGACTATTGTGCACCAGACCCACGCTGCTCGCTTAACGCTGCGGGAGGGCTTTGCATGGGTTCATTAATTCTTGGGGTGTGTTGACACGACTGAGTTCGGGCCGAAAATGCCAAAGGGCCCTCTAGTCACCTTGAGTCACATGCCACCGTGGGAAGCATCCTACCCCCATCGGAACTCGGGAGATGAAATCCAGAGTAGCCCTTCGCTTATGCATCCTAAGCAAATGTGTCCCAATACTTTTCAACCACTCGCGAAAGTGTGTACTGTGAGGGGTGGATGGAGTGGACTAACACCCTAAACCATGTTCTTATGCCGCCCAACCATTGCCATGAATTCTCGGCCTCCCGCAATGACCGGAGGCCCAAGCCGCCGGGCCATCCCCTGAGTGTGAACCTTGGGTAGGACTCCATATGTAATGTAATCGATCTTTGTCGATGCGTATATATGTGGTGAGCCATCCTTCGTGATGGTCATGATAGTGATGTATGTATATCGACATATGTTTACGCCTGTACTTAGGATATAGGCCCCCGGGGAGACAGGGTGAAAAATGACCCTTCATTCTTCCCACCTGAACTCATCAAGGCTAAAAGGATACATGGGAGGGCCTTGTATCGCGATGGAGTCGTATGTGGGATGAATCCTTATACTTGTATACCTGTGAGTGCAATCAGATATGAGTATAGGGACGTGCCACAAGGTATCAGAGCAATGTTCTTTTGGTGACCAAGAGCAAAGTAATCAATTATGCTCCCAGTATTAACTTAGTAGGATTCCTCAAACCTCTAAAAGTGAGAATTTTTTTTTTTCTCATTTCCTCGTAGTATATGCTAAGCTAGTAATAGTTAGAAGAATTGAAAACCAAGGAAACTAAAAGTTGAGTTAAATTTGACCAAATGTAATGTTCAAGGGTATGTGCTGCAGCACCAAACCTAAAATTAGGTTGAGCTCCCTAGCTTATCAATCGTATGAAATACCGCCATAATCACCTTGAAACTGGATGAATTTTAACAATGTAAATATACTAGATCGTGAGTTTTAAGGTAAGAATTAGTTAGATTTTGTATGTTACACCTCTAGGATTATGCCTAGGAAATCATATAATTTAGTCTAAAATGCAAATGCTTCACGGTATGCTGCAGAGCATTGATCTAAATATTAGGATCGTGCCTCCAAATAAGACACCATGAGTCAAATTGCTTAGAAACTCAAGTAAGTACATGTTTTTGTGTTAAGGTGTGCTTTGACATGAAAAACAAAGTAACTTGTGAATTTGACCTAAAATTTGGCCCAAACTATAAATAGACCTAAAACTCCCTCTCTCATTTGTAGACTTCGCTCTGTAGAAGCTAGCTCCCCGCGATTGAGGCAATTTTGCCGCATCCATCGACGGACGAAGACATGGCGCCAAGACCAAAACGCACTTCTCGTTCCTCGACGAGGTGAAATGTACCACTAACTACAAAGCAGTATGCTTCGAGTGACTCCTCACAGAGGAGGCCATCCTTCATCAGGCTAGGGGAGCACTGCAGGAGCAACAGAGTCGAGGCAAGAATCATCGGAGAGTCGGCTAACACCATCGACTAGAAGTTGTGGACCTAAGGGAGCAGAGAGGGAATCAGAGGGCTCAATAGATGAGGAAACTCAAGACGCATATAGATGAGGAAACTCAAGACGCATACGAGGAAATTGAAGAGGAGATACGAGAACAAGAGAGGGCAGAACAGGAGGCCAAGGCACCGGAGGAGTAGAGGGGGCCCACCCCCAGCCAATTAAAGAAGAGCAGCGCCTCGAGGCCCCTGATTCAAGGCACTGGTGCCAAGGAACGGGCCGGTGAGAAGAAAAAGGATGAGAAGAAGAGGAAAGGAAGAAAAGGAGGCAAAAAGAGGCTGAAGCAAAGAAGAAGCCTGGCAAAAACGGAGGGTTTCCAAGAGGAAGACGAAGAAGATCCCGAAGGACAAAGATCGCCATCGTGCAGGAACTACCACCGACAAGCCCCCCATCCTCGTGACGGCATCAGATGATGAGGATTACAATCCTCATCCGTATGAGAGAGCTCTTCCAAGCCACCAGATGAAGATCGACGTGGAGCACCAGTGCGTAGCCCCCGCCTACCCGACATGGGAGAGAAAGATAGTGACCAAGAAGCTTCCACCGCTGTAGGAATCGTAGACGCGGGTAGACCATCTAGGTCTACTAGAAGAAGTTGAAGGCATACCAGAGTACCAAGAAGTGGGAGGCCTACAACTCCTACTACCAGCCAACAAGGTAGACCTATGTCGCAGTGGATCTGGCCAAGCCAAAGAAGCGTACTTCACCGCTCGAGAAGTCCATCAAGAAGCCAAAGGCAAGGAAGGGCTAATTCAAATCGGCTAATGAGCAATCCGAGATTCGTACATTTTCAGCCGGGTTAAGTGGCTTTCTAATTCCCCGCGTAACCGCTCGGCCAAAGCTTCGTGAAGGAAGTCGCAAGAATTCGACCCCAAGATGAGAGTAACAGCGAGATGTCGCTTAGCCTACAAGAAGCAAATGCAGCGTGTCAGGCAAAGATTTTGAGGACTCAACGCATGCACGTATTAACGCCAAGAGGGTAACCCTTTGATGAAGAAAGACATGCACCGCCAAATACATTAAAGGGGACCTCTATTAATTTTGTAAATAATAAATTTTGTGAATACAGTTGTTTTGAGTAAATTATATGTATAATTGTTGTTAATTAGGTTGAATTAGCAATAATTGCCTTTTGTTTTAGTCAAATCACATTTTAAGGTCAAGTAGTGGAGATTGTTCACTTTTATGTGCCGTGACCCCAACTCAAAACCTTTAGGCCTGGGCCCCAAAGACACACCGCGGAGTCTTCACACCCAAACTAGTCCCAAAACATCTCCAAATCAGCCAAGTAAGGGGTCAATCTTGGCTATCTCTCAAGAGATCATCATGTTTTGACCCTTAGTTCATCTTGTTTGGATAAGTTTTGACCACTAGTTACTGTCTCACTCAGAGGCCAGACCTCTAATTCCAAATTTTAGGTCTGGCCCAAAGACACAATCGTGAGTCCTTTCACCCATTTCTAGCATGCTACATCCAATTGACCTCAAGTCTGCTGCAACAGGGATCATTAGATAGTCTTATTCATGCTCAAACCTCAAATTAGCTTTCTAATCCCCATTTTTGACCTCAAAAATAGGTGAGAGAATTGGTCCAACCTCAAGATTTTTCTCGAAGCCATCCAAAAATTAGTGGTTTTCCCCTTTCTTTGCCTCTTATAAATAGACCCCCCATTTCTCACTCTAGCATCCTACGATTTGTTCCCCGACTTTAGGCTGATCTTTCGCCTCTTAGGCGCCAACAAATGCTTGTTAGTCCGGGGCTTCACGCAAGATCAATTGGTAACCGCCGACTTCAGCGCATGGTATAAATAGCCAAAGGCCTATGTAGCCGAGGTACGATGTCAATTCCATTTTCCAAGTTTTCCGTATGAGATAGATGTCCAAGCCACTCAAGCAGCAACCCCAGCCTCTATATGGAAGTCATGACGGAGTTCCAAGCTAGGGTAGGACCGGCCCCAAGACAGCCCCCCTTGTACAGATATTTTGTTCCCGTGCAATCTCCAAGCAAAATTTCTAAATGTATGTCCCCTAACATCGCTAAATACATGACCAACAAAGTTGTTAGGGTTGCCGACATATGGTCAGCGGACCGCCATTAGGGATCTAAGTATTTCTCCTCTACACCGCTAGTTCTAGCCATCTTTCTTTCCCACCTTGCCCATAATCCAATAGGGAAACCCTATCCTCGCCTCGGATCGACCCCTTAGCCTCTTCAAATAGAGGGTCAGCCCTATTGCAAAAGATCGCTTTACAAGAAGGAAGAACCAAGAGGAAGGACACGATGACTAAGATCACGCCGAAAGCCTCACCCCTAACAAGAGCTACAACTAGCAGAGCAGATATCTGCTGAACAGATCGGCACCCTCGTGATCGCTTCCCGCCGCTAGGTATCACAAGCCTAGCCCCCATCATCATCAACGCCAGAATACTTGTTCTCGAGTGACATCCTAACCTCCTCAATGCGCAGAGCCGTGGAGTGCCGACTTGACGAAGTCAGTTGTACCTTCAAGAACAACCGCACTCCAGACTTACTCATCAACTTCCCACTTCCCACCATGTAAGAGAAGGCTAATTCCACACCGGGGAGTCGACCGATATCTCAGCGCATGCCGGAAAGATCCGCAAATGATGGAAGCTCGATCCGGGCCGCCCGAAGAAGAATTCTTACGCCATCCGTGAACGGATGGGGGATCCGTGGCAAGACCATCGACATTTTGATGCCGAAGTTCTTCGCGACCAGCCCCCGTGAGAGAAAGGAGGCTTAAATCAATTGGTGCGCTTAATCACATCGACAAATGTGACTACGGATCTCTGCCAGAGATCGACGCCGACGAATATGCTGAAGACATAGAGTTTCTGCGTCTCACCGACGACATGAATCAACAAAGAAGAGGCGTGACAAATGTGTCGCTAAGGTATTATCTTCCTTCTGTCGATGGATTCAAGGATACGGCCATACACCGTGTCTGCCCCAAGGGGCAAAGAAGGAGGTGTTCATGCTCATTGCACTCTCGTGCTTCAGAGGCATGCCCGACCGCTTCCCAACAAATTGACCATGTCATCCTAGTCAAGAGAACGATGGCACTTGACATCTTCGACTTCTACTGCACTTGTGGGAAGACTAGCAAAGGACCGCTGCGATACACTTCCACCTTGTGGTAGAAGACTTGGTGGCAAATTTTGGCAGGCGGGTCATCAACCTAATATCCTCAGGAACTTGGGACGCCGGTAGGAACGCCTGCTAAGAAGTTTCTTCAGCTAGAACCCATCCTACCTACATTTCAAGAATAGTTAGACTCTTGATCCCTAGAGGCATCAAAAGATTAAAGCTATTATATATATATATATATATATCTACATATACATATATATTCACTGTCCACTGTTTAGTTTTCCTTTACCATCTCTGTAATAGGATTACTTCTAAGATTTAAGGGTATGACCTGCACTAGAACTATGTTTAACAAACTTGCTAGAGCATTTTTTGCAGGATTGTTATCTTTGCCTCATAACTAGCGTTTAAACATTAAGTTTAATAGCACATGGTTGAAGCCGCCACTGCTGATTACCCAGTAAAATTTAGCTGGGTAAAGTCCCACTTTAAGCCTAAAGATATAGCCAAGATGGAATATAGAGGAACTGTTTTCCTTGAAGTGGGGAACCAGTATGGTGCCTTATCTTCTATACCTATTTCTAAGTATGGTATAAATGTCTAAAGGTAGATATTACCTAACCTTTATATTGGGATGCTTACAATAGAAAAATGGTCTATTTTGGTAAGACACTTAAGCAATAGAAAGTCTTTTTACCAAATAAGAACTTGACACCTAAGGGGTAAACTAGCCCCAAGGTACAACCTAGGGTAGCACTACGAGGAGGTCTTCCTTATGACAGAGCGTAAGTGTGCATAGCAGGGTAATATGGAATGGTAAGGTTTGATAATTAACACTAATGATGTGAAAAATGGAAGATAGTGTATTCGCACATATATGCAGAAGAAATTATATCTACGTACACGCATGCCCTACCTAAAGGACATGGCATTTAAGGAGCTTTGCATGAGTCGGATTGCGCCAAACGGATATAAGCATACCATTTTAGGTTTTTTGACCTAAAAAAAGTGATCTAGAGTTCCAGAACTAGTATTCGCCTGCGGATCTACGCAACCTTGCCGCGGCCGAAAATGGATCTCAAGGACGATTTTGATCAGTTGAAACATGAGAAGGACCTCGCCGTCGTGAGACTTGGTGGACTTGGAATCAAGGATCGATTCATACTACGCCATATACCGTAAGTTTCTATTTTTGTTTTACTCAATTTTGAAAATGTGGATAGAAAGAGATCTGAATGTGGTTGCCCTAGAATCGATGAGCCGAGTCGTAAGAACAAGATTTCTCCGTAAGAAGAGGAAATCAACATCTTCCTAGAAAATCTTCAAGCATTGAGTATCAATCCTGAAGCGCCAAGTCTTGATAGGTCTGAGCGCCAAAAAATTGATTTGCATTTCGCCAGCAATTATCTAGCTCAAGGGCACTCCTATCAACCAGATTGTGGATGTGAAAAATGCCTACTACTTGAGGATTTTGCAAGGCAAAGACCCTCGGATAATTTAATTCTCAAAAAGGAGCATTTTGGGTCCTGGGCTTCACATTTCTCGACTCCACAAGTTAAACTTTGGAAAGTGATTTTTCTATTGCTCTTCCTCGATTCAGACATGCCTGTGCCCAAAGGTTCTCCTCTAACAATGGGCCACAAAGGCTTTAACTAGTCTCAATTCTCACAAAAAGTAGTCTATCAATGACACAATATGGCAAGCGTATGGAATCACATAAAGCGACATTTCTAGAGCTACTCTCAACTAAATGGTTATCGTGAGCTGGTCCGAAGCCGGGCGGCAAAACTGGCTAAGCAAGAAAGAATGGTGGAATACAGAGATACATCCCCAACATAAACGCCGCTGATATTTCCGACACAGTTAACTTGACTGATTCTACTCCAAATATACTTAATCAGGAATACAATGAAGTTGATGAAGACTTCTCGGATTCTGATGGCGTGCAACCTAATCAGGTTTTTTATAGCAATAATAGTCTGGACCTATAATGAGTGTCTACTATACATAAGGGTCGCTACCTACCCATATGTTCATCTACTGTTGTAAATTTCTATTCTGCTATTTTCTTGTTACATATGTTTCTGCACTATTGTTCTTACATTGAAGATCTTTTCTTTTGCTTGGGCAAAGGGCGAAAAGCCATGATGCTCCACTGCTTACCTGTCGTCCCTTACCTATTTACCTTTTTCAGCTTCAACTTAGGTGGTATTGGTTGATGCGTGTAACCTGAAAGCTTCTTTTTTTCCCAAAGCTTTGGATTTGGTCTAGAAGATTCTTATGTTTTTGCAGCTCAAAAAGATACATTATATTTGGTTTTCAGATTCTCTAGTTTACCGCTTATATAATTTTCTCAAGAAGTGCCAAATGGTAAGATCCTATCTCAAAATCCTAGTCTGGCTTTACAAGTCCCATCTTTTCGTAAAACAATATATGTCGACAGGTTTAAAACTCGCACGCCTATGCATACCGGGATAGTTTTCTATAATGGCCTCTTAAATTTTTGAAAAATGAAGAATCTTCTTCAACTCATGGTCTATAGCTGTTTGTTTTTTGCTGCCTGTGTACTTGACTAAATGTTTCTATAGGCTTTTCTGTAATGAAATGATTTTTTCTGATAGCACAATACATGAATAGTTGGCAATTAAAAAACAACAAAGGTTAATGGATCTTTTCAGATAACATGACAAGGCCAAAATACATGCCTAAACCCATCTAATACTGCATAACTTCTGAGATCTCAGCATAAGGCTTAAATATATCTGTAATAGCGCATGTGAAAATTAAAAGTTTTCCTAGGCTACATTGTCTTTAACAAAGGCTTCCACTTAGAATAAGGTTTGAATTATTACTGGCCAAGTCCAATAGTTCTCACGGGGCCCCCATGGCTTGACCATGGGCCTGATAAGCTTAGGCCTCTGGGAGGCTAAGCAAAACTGTTTTATATATTCCGTGACTTCAGGGAACTAGTTGTACTGGTTCTGGCCTCTGTGAGAACATTCCTAAATTAACTCTGCACTACATCTTTAGATATATTTTGAAACTAATTGATCAAAGTTTTTCGATACTAACTAGTATTATATGTAGGCTGCTGACCACAATGACACTGAGGAAAATTTTCAGCCAAGGAGCAGCAGATAAGGATTATCAGATGAACTGGGGACTTGATACGTACTGACAAAGATTATGATTTACTAAACAAAGTAAAGGTAATTGATTCTGTCAAAGATTAGAAAACTCGGACCGCACTCAAAGATTCTTCATCCTTCAAGGAAAGCAACTGGCCAAGGTGATATCTCAAATAGCTATGTTTTTGGGCACTAACAATATCCTTTGCTTTTAGCATCAAAGTTCAATGAGGTCAAATATGACCTTGAAAACCTCGCGACCGCTTCTAATAGGACGCACACTTGCGTTGTAATTCCTACGCCTATATTTAGTTGGTTAAAACCGACAAAGGAAGAATGTCCTCACCTTCATTCAAGGCTTTTCTAACGTACCTTTAGAAAAGCAAATGGGCGTAAAAATCACTAATCCTCCGCCGCTAAATAAAAATATCATAGACCAGCCCCAAGCTACGTACTAATATATATATGATAATTGCCTTTGATCTACGTACCTAACCGGGATGAGAGAACGAGAAGTTCGGCAGCATTGACCAGATGTCGCTGACTCCAATAAATGAATGTACCTATGATCCCTTGGATGACTATAAACTTAAAATGTTTGAATCAAGCACTGTCGGGCCGCTTTCCCTATCATTTCTCCAAGACTCAGGAGTCATTATTGTTAGGACAGTACTTAATCATGCCCTATGGAAATCAAAACTGGGAATTATCAAGACCCTCAAATGAAGAAACTTGGATAAAAGCTTAGTCGAATCACACCCTCAAGAAGTGAGGGGGGCATACTATGATGCCTTTAATAATCCTTACAAGAAAAGTGATAAAATGGAGGTGGATCTCGCCATTTACCACCTGTGATTCTTTGGAAAAAGAGTGTGAAAAGGTGATGGCTGATGGGACAAAAGATCACATGGCAAAAAACGGGTAAGAGAAAAAGAAATGATTTCTATATTAAAAAGATATGGAGAACTCACTGTCCCTACATAAAATGTAACTGCCAAAAATACACTAGGAGGAAGAATGACTGCATGGATGGTGGTATTAAATGGTTTGACCATGCCATCTGGTACTTACTGAATAATCTTGAATTCGTTTGGCCCACTTTACCTGCTACTGCCAGATTCGTGCGCTTTAATGCACTACTTCGAACTGAGGCCATGCACACTGCTATAATAGCCTACATTGGTTTTCTGAGGGTCAGAAAGCTTTTATTTGATATGACCAAAAGATATGCTGAAGATCAAACTGCAGACCTTAACATGGAATTTGGTAACACCAAGTCACCTGATGTCCCGAAAACCATCCTAATCTATTAAATTCTCCGATCAAGTAAGACACCCACTACAACAACCGTTTTGAAGCTTCCACATCCAAAAGGAAGCAACCCGTGCTTGCTGAGAGCAATGACATACTCCTTCCACCTTCTGTCTACAAAAAACCTGTTTTACTGCGCACTCCTAACAGCAATAGCATTATTGATATCAGCGAAAATTCCAATCATAGTGGAGGTGCTGAAAATTCTGTTACTAAAGTCAACATGGCTGGTCCTTCACGCACGGACGGGATACAAGGAAACAAGATAGTATTCTGATCTATGTAAGTTTTACTCACAAATAGGGATCTCTTGTATTTCTCAAAGTTCTAAAATGTTACTTTTACATTCATGTCTTTATTTCCTGGTGATTGTCGTATGCCTGTATGTATGAATACTACACGGATTTACTTATACTATTTCCACTTGATCACAAGGGAGTGTTCCCAAAAAAAGTACTAAGCATAACCCTGTCATATGAAACAGGGTCATAAGCTTCATACCTTATACCCTCACAGCCACTCTTTTAATAACTGCAAACCTACTTGCAGATTAAGAGAAGAATACTCAAAAAGAATGCTGAAGGAAGATGGATACTTAGTACTA
The DNA here is from genome assembly GCA_021234155.1 of Isoetes taiwanensis. Taxonomy (NCBI): domain Eukaryota; kingdom Viridiplantae; phylum Streptophyta; class Lycopodiopsida; order Isoetales; family Isoetaceae; genus Isoetes; species Isoetes taiwanensis. Next base: position 2,054,784 of record JAJEKV010000113.1, read on the forward strand.
TAAAGGATGCACAAGATATTAAGTACGTGCATTTCACTTTCTTTTCTAAATCCATGGATAAGATCAGATTTGACTTAGCCTTCAAAGAGGCCCTCTGCCAGTTTGAACCAGAAAAAGGGCAAGAAATTATTAACAAAACAAGATTTGGATGGAGATTTGTTAAGAATCTGAAGGGAATATTATACAAACCAAAAGCGGTTTTTGCTGGCACAGAACCAATGACATGCCCCTGCAAAAACCCTAATCTCAGCCAATTTATTGATGAGAAAATAGGGCATGTGAGAACTACTGATCTCAGGATAGTACATGATAAAACCTTAAGGAAGTGGCTTGCAATAGGACTGAATCATATACCAGACCACCCGTTCACTATGAATACATTCAAATGTGAATTGGAAAAAACTATCGAGCAGTTTTTTATGGTACACAGGTACAACATGCTCGACTGGACACAAGGAAATGTCCAAAATGTCAAAGATTTGATCTTTACCACTGCTGAAAAAATGGCTAAAGATTACGTTGATAAAGAAAAATTACACCAGAAGAAGTTTATGATTAATGACTCTAAGGTGCAGAAGAATATAGAATGGTTAAACAATAACCTTTATATTGCAGGTATTGACAAGGCTAGCAATAATCCATCATTTATTTGTCCTGCTCATATCAGAGATGAAGCTTATAAAAGACTTGATAGCCATGATTTCTGCAAAATGGAAATGAATGCAGAAGAAATCAAAGTAAAAACAGCATGGGAGATCCAAGAATTCATAGGTATGCGGCCTCCCTTTAGTGATGTCTTACCATACATGCTCAGTATTTTTAAAGCACACAAAAACGAATATCGTTGGATAACTAATGCACACAATACAATATTCTCCTTGCCTGCTAAAATCATAGCAGCAGGCTTAAACTCAATGATTGATTTATGGCCACTGGTCTGTCAGGAAGAATGTGCTAAGTATAATATGTTCTACAAAGAAAAAGTGAAAGCATCATGGGTAATCAATTCAGTTTATGATTTGATCTGTAATTTACCCAGCAGTATCCATGAAGTATTCGTGGCAGACATCACCAAATGCTACGAGAACATACCGATTGAAGGGGAGCTGGGAATTTGTTCCATAATCAGTTCTTTCATCAGCATGGTCTGGCATAGCCAAAGAAAGAAACAGAATAATCAGCAGCTATGGTATAGTATTAAAAACAATGAGGAAATTGAGATAAAATGGCTGCATAAGAAACCAACTGGAACTAAGTGGAATAAACTTGATCAGGAGCTATTTACAAAACTGAACTGTTGGCTGCTTAGGAGCTGCTACCTACAGATGGGAAACAATATATGGAAGCAAACAAGAGGAATAGCTATGGGATTCGCATGTAGTCCTGGTTGGTGCAACGCTTATTTAGCATGGTTTGAATGTGCTTTTATATTACAGTTACTAAAATCTGGAAAAAGAGAGGAAGCTTTGACCTTTGGCCACATTAGCAGATATATGGATGATTTGCTTGGAATAAATTGCAAATATCTCAGACAATATTTAGGGCTAGATGAAACAACACATAGTAAGCTTTGCATATATGATCTCAGGCATCTTAAAATCAAAGATGAAACATGCTATTGGGAGAACAACAGGTTGTGGCAGAAGAAAGGCAAAAAAGTGGATTTTCTCAACGTAACAATTGAGATAATCAACCCAATTCACGGTACTTTTGAAATATACAGGTATGATAAGAGGTTGAAGTTGCCCTTTCCCACATCCAAGTTCATACATGCAGATGGATGTAGGCCTTATCACCAAGCATGCAGCGTGATAGTCTCACAAATTATGCCATACCTCTACGTTCATAGTAATCCAGTAAAAGCAGCACAGGATATTCTGGGTTTAATACAAGCTTTCATCCGAAAAGGATTTCACTCCAAGGACGTATGGAGAATCACTATCAAAGCATTAAATGAGGGGAATTTTCCTGGTCTGCATTTCGAATTGGCAAACATGACTACTATTCTACTATCCTACAGGTATTTCATATTCTCACAAATGCTTTAACTTGTATAGATGACTAGAAGGGTCCCTATGGTAGTATAGGGACCCTTCAAACCCTTTAGTACTACCATTAGTGGACCTTTTTCTGTCATCCGGAAGGAGGTAGGGAATTTTTTGTTATATATATATCTACATATACATATATATTCACTGTCCACTGTTTAGTTTTCCTTTACCATCTCTGTAATAGGATTACTTCTAAGATTTAAGGGTATGACCTGCACTAGAACTATGTTTAACAAACTTGCTAGAGCATTTTTTGCAGGATTGTTATCTTTGCCTCATAACTAGCGTTTAAACATTAAGTTTAATAGCACATGGTTGAAGCCGCCACTGCTGATTACCCAGTAAAATTTAGCTGGGTAAAGTCCCACTTTAAGCCTAAAGATATAGCCAAGATGGAATATAGAGGAACTGTTTTCCTTGAAGTGGGGAACCAGTATGGTGCCTTATCTTCTATACCTATTTCTAAGTATGGTATAAATGTCTAAAGGTAGATATTACCTAACCTTTATATTGGGATGCTTACAATAGAAAAATGGTCTATTATTTTGGTAAGACACTTAAGCAATAGAAAGTCTTTTTACCAAATAAGAACTTGACACCTAAGGGGTAAACTAGCCCCAAGGTACAACCTAGGGTAGCACTACGAGGAGGTCTTCCTTATGACAGAGCGTAAGTGTGCATAGCAGGGTAATATGGAATGGTAAGGTTTGATAATTAACACTAATGATGTGAAAAATGGAAGATAGTGTATTCGCACATATATGCAGAAGAAATTATATCTACGCACGCATGCCCTACCTAAAGGACATGGCATTTAAGGAGCTTTGCATGAGTCGGATTGCGCCAAACGGATATAAGCATACCATTTTAGGTTTTTTGACCTAAAAAAAGTGATCTAGAGTTCCAGAACTAGTATTCGCCTGCGGATCTACGCAACCTTGCCGCGGCCGAAAATGGATCTCAAGGACGATTTTGATCAGTTGAAACATGAGAAGGACCTGCTTCAAGTCAGTAGACTTGACTTGGAATCATGATCGCATTCATACTACGCTATATACTGGTAAGTTTCTATTTTTGTTTTACTCAATTTTGAAAATGTGGATAGAAAGAGACGGTGAATGTGAGTTCTTAGAATCAGATGAGCGCTCAGAGTCAGAAGAACAAGATTTCCCTTCTGCAGAAGAAGAGGAAATCAACATCTTCCTAGAAAATCTTCAAGCATTGAGTATCAATCCTGAAGCGCCAAGTCTTGATAGGTCTGAGCGCCAAAAAATTGATTTGCATTTCGCAAGCAATTATCTAGCTCAAGGGCACTCCTATCAACCAGATTGTGGATGTGAAAAATGCCTACTACTTGAGGATTTTGCAAGGCAGCACCCGGATACGACTCAAAAGGAGTATTTTGGGTCTGCTCACATTTCTGATCTCCACAAGTTAAACTTTGAAAGTGATTTTTTCTATTGCTCTTCTGATTCAGACATGCCCAGGCCCAAAGGTTCTCCTAACAATGGGGCCACAAAGGCGGAACTAGTCTCAATTCTCAAAAAAGTAGGTCTACTGAATGAATATGGCAAGGCAGATGGAACTGCCATAAAGGACATTTCTAGAGCTACTCTCAACGAAATGGTTATCAGAGCTGGTCTGGAAGCCGAAGTGGCAAAAACTGTTGCCAAAAGAAAGAATGGTGGAATACAGAGATACATCCCCAACATAAACGCTGATATTTCCGACACAGTTAACTTGACTGATTCTACTCCAAATATACTTAATCAGGAATACAATGAAGTTGATGAAGACTTCTCGGATTCTGATGGCGTGCAACCTAATCAGGTTTTTTATAGCAATAATAGTCTGGACCTATAATGAGTGTCTACTATACATATGGCTGCTTTTTACTGATCTATATGTTCATCTACTGTTGTAAATTTCTATTCTGCTATTTTCTTGTTACATATGTTTCTGCACTATTGTTCTTACATTGAAGATCTTTTCTTTTGCTTGGGCAAAGGGCGAAAAGCCATGATGCTCCACTGCTTACCTGTCGTCCCTTACCTATTTACCTTTTTCAAGCTAACTTAGGTATTGGTTGGATGCAGGTAACCGGAGCTTCTTTTCCCAAAAGCTTTTGATTTGGTCTAGAAGATTCCATGCTTTGCAGTTCTCAAAGATACATTATATTTGGTTTTCGTATTCTCTAGTTTACTGTTTATAGTAATTTTCTGCAAGTACAAATGGTAAGATCCTATCTCAAAAACTTATTCAGTTTTACAAGTCTGATCTTTTTTCAGAAAACAATATATGGTCAGATTGTGTTTTGAAACTTCAGAACAGCTATGCATACTCGGATAAGCCATAATGGCCTCTTAAATTTTTGAAAAATGAAGAATCTTCTTCAACTCATGGTCTATAGTCAGTTGTTTTTTGTCACTGTACTGACTAAATAAGCTCTATAGGCTTTTCTGTAATGAAATGATTTTTTCTGATAGCACAATACATGAATAGTTGGCAATTAAAAAACAACAAAGGTTAATGGATCTTTTCAGATAACATGACAAGGCCAAAATACATGCCTAAACCCATCTAATACTGCATAACTTCTGAGATCTCAGCATAAGGCTTAAATATATCTGTAATAGCGCATGTGAAAATTAAAAGTTTTCCTAGGCTACATTGTCTTTAACAAAGGCTTCCACTTAGAATAAGGTTTGAATTATTACTGGCCAAGTCCAATAGTTCTCACGGGGCCCCCATGGCTTGACCATAGTCTGAGTAAGCTTAGGGCCTCGAAGGCTAAGCAAAACCTGCTTATATATATACTATATATATATATATATATACAAGCATTTGTACTATGAGGGAAGTGTACTTGAGTCAAATGTAATGTATCGCTAAAATATAGATTTGCTAAGTTTCTAAGAGTTCTAAGTATACTAACATCTGAATTAAGACTTCAATATCTCCAAAAAGATTCTATAAGATTCTTCGGTTTTCCTGAATCTATCAAGATTCCCCAAGATATGCAGTATTCCCTTAAGATCATACAAAGATTCATTGCAAGCCACACCCAATGTGAATGATATACCAAGATTTCCTCTTTAAGATCCCCAACAAAACAATGCTAGAATATGCTCTCCACTTTTAAGATCCCTCGCAATGCTTCTCGAAGTTTAAGATTCCTTTGAAGGCACATGATGTATATGGTGTCTATTCCATAAACTCCAGATTTCATGAAGATTTTCCTAGGTTCCTTAAGACTCTACAAAGACTCGCTATTCAAGCAGGTAAATCAAGTATGCCCAAAATCCTCGGGATCTGGCTACCCCGCAAAGTTCTTAGTCAACGCCTCAATGACACATTGACTAGAAACATCGAAAAGTGAAAAATTATGGTTCTGCATAATTTGAACGTACCGAATTTGTTGTTTTGTGAAGTTTAAACCAAGAAAAACACCGGATTTGGAGCACTATTTGAACTAATTGGCAAATGGAGGGATATGAAGAATCTTAGAGTCTAATCAAAGGTTATTTGAAGTGTTTTGCCAAAGCTAGAACTATACCAGCTTAATAGATTTGGAGTAATCGCATGTACCTAATCTAGAGATAATTAACAATTTCTTTCTTTGCAATCCAACAATTTCTAATGTGACAAGCAGTAGTCCTGGGTGCTAATGTGATGTTAAAACTGGGTCTCCACAACCTTTATCAATGATTATGCTAGCTCCTATAAGGTAAGGTTATCTGCCTAGCTAAGGTCGATAAACTGCAAATACGCGGGCTTCCAGGTCAGACGTCCGAGGCCGCATTTGGCACGTGAAGGCCTATGGTCTCACTAAGGGGTCGGCGTCAGGCCGATGACGAGGCCCGTTAGCCGAAGTTCAGACGTGTTTGATAATCGCCGAGTCTTAGGGCCGCAGGCGTTATCAAAGGTGACATCGTAGTTTATCACCCGGAGCAACCGCCTTTATCTAAGCACTAAGTAATCATAATTAGCTATCAAGATCGAGGAGTATCGAGCAATTAGCTATCGCGATCGATAATTATCGAGGAGGTTTCGATATTGTTATCAAGATCGGAGAGTAATCGGGATAATTAATTATCAAGATTCTCCAAAGATCATAACTATTTATCAGGCATCGTTTCAGTAATGATAAGCAAAAAGCACCACCTCCCTTTCCATACAAGAGTCCGATAAGGAATGTACTCGCAAGGCACCTTGTTTGCATAGTGTGCACTTCTTTTTTAAGCTTTACCACGTTCTTTAAAATTAGATTGTTGTCTTTTGGTGAAAGTAAGTATACAATGATATTGATGTGACAAAAATTTCATTAGTACAATGATACGGATGCTAGTGCATTAAAACAAAAGCAAAGACGCTTAAATGTTACGATTTTGGAGTCTTAGATAGTGCCCTCATAACCACCATTGCTGTGAGTTGCTCCATCAATATTTGATGCATGGGTTTGTTGAATATATTAAGTTGAAAGAAATCATTGCTTTGTGTTCACAGATATAAATCATTGGTGGTCAACTTGTTTTCAGGATTTGTTTGTTCGATTAGTCAAAGACAACGCGAGCTTGGTGCAAGGCAAGACATATGCTATACATTATAATTCCCAAAGTCAAATTTATGTAAGTCATCCGCCTATTTACCATTTGCGTAAAATCTATCGATCATTGTGCTACTTGCCACGTAAAATGCCATCATTTTAAAAATATCTATCGATGCATCCTACCGTTGTATAAGTATACACTAAAAGTACAAATGTGAATCGTATTTTCAAACTACATTATTACTGGTTGGGTTGGGTTGCTATGCAAAACAACTAGTCATGCATTCCTTTAAGACGATCAAAAACGGTATAAATTAGATACGTAAAGAAAAAAGATAGAAATGTTTCTACATGGCAACACACAATACGCTTTTGACTTACGTGATTGCCACAATGAGATTAGTTGGTAATACAAACATATGTTGAATGCTCAAGATTGTAGCCTATTACCCAATTGAAAATGATGATATTTCTGAAAAATGTTTACTAGGAAGGCATTCAAGGTAACAATATGGGCAATCTATACTCAGTTTTGTCATGCATCCCAACAATATACCTTGTGCCCTATATCCTTCCCAATGTGCAAAGAAGAAAGAAATTGGACTTCAATGGAACATTGGAAGCATTTGAGAGTGCCTCGTGTATTTGGGATAAATACTAAGGACTTTAATAAAGGAATACTTGGTATTTGAATACCAAACTATGTGCACATAGGCAATTAGATGGCGACGCATTAAACTAATAATATACTTAAGCCGCACCTAACATACCAAAGTGGCTTACTCAAATATGGAATCGGGGCCAAGGAAACAAACATTCATACCTTTGATTTTGCTATGATCCAAATTCTAGGCTACATCGCCTTGGTATAAAGTGCTTCAAGTGTGTAACCTTTCCAAAGGATGATGTGTAACCTTTCCAGCGGGATGAATACTAATTAATCGAATTCACCGGCACAAGTAGCCTTTGATCGGCCTCAGCTTACAAATTGATAACTCAAATTGGGGAATATATATAAACAGCAACAACTTTCTTTCATATATTATTGTTGTTTTCGCATGCATGCAAAGTAAGAACTCATGTGTCAAAAGCCTTATCTTGCTTTCATAATAGAGCCGTAGTATCAAATCTATAAGTCATGGAGCTCGTACGTGATCTCCGTAGCTTCAATGTGGAATTGAACTATCTCAGCCTTTATTAATTTCATGGTATTCACTGGCAAAAGTGGTCGCCACCAAATTGCTAAAGCAAACACTTGAAGTTGCCTAGTATCAAATCCAGGATTAGCCTCAAAATTCTGTATGCCGGCGAATGGGAATAATCAAGAATGCATTATACCGCCAGTGCTTCTTTTTGGTGGTCCGGGACATTATTAATCCCACAGCTCGACCGCTATTTCGCCGCTTGTCACGCCAAACTAGTCAAGAAAGAGAAACCGCGACTGAGATGTGACTGCGGGTGCAAGAAAGCCAAAGATTTGTAAAGGAGGAAAGTGCTACGTGAAATAGATCTGTCGATCCTAAAAAATCAAATGTTTTAAATAAAAAAAAAGAGGGACTTAATAGCCGAATTACGTAGAGAAAGTTTACAGAAAGTACGGAAGCGTAAAAGCAAAAGCATTGTACTGTTGTTTATGATAATAAAACAAATACGTACCTCACTGAATAAACAACAAAATTTAATGTATCTAGTGGAGCATTGCTATTCCCACTCAATAAAGCACAGGTATCACTTCACAATATAAGATTCTAAAGAGCATAAACAACATCGTTGGATAACATGCGTGATCAACGACTACGATGGCTTATCTACATCAAGACCGAGCAAAAACACGTAAAAATAATAGCACTTTGTGGATCTCAGGGTGCAACTTGGCTTAATCTTAAAGAAGAGGCCAAGGTGGCATAAGATTCTATTCCATGAAATAAAACAATGCACCTTTGCTCGACGAAAGTTCGCGGTGCATCTCCTCAAAACATTCAATAGCTCGCCAAGACCACCATTATTTATGCGATGCCACAATAATGAGATTCTCAGGTTTGCACTTGTTGGCAGAGCAAAGCTTTAAAGAATCCCATCTAAGATCCAATATTTGCTCAAGTTAAAGATATTTTTCTCAATAGATTGCCCAACAAAAACCAAATAATCTTTAGTTCCCACGGATCTTGGACATCCCACAAATCTAATGTTCCAATCTTCACCGATGAAAATAGCATATGCAAATAATTATTTAGTGTTCCGGGACAGCCGCTAAAGAACTGACCGCACTCCATGCCATTAGAGCCCCATGAAGAGCCTCGGCCGATGGGGGTGCTTTTGAAGTAAACCGTGCAATAAACCACAGTTCCGTGACTATATCTAGCACATTTCAAAGAAGTCATACCATAGCTAGAAAGCTTCAACGCGGATGTACATATATTCACTCTTACTTGCTTCCATGCCAAATATTTATGCGTACCAGATTAAAGAGTCCTCATGCATGCATCCGAAAAGTAAAACACAGCTCGTGATGACTTTTCACATAATTAAATTCGAATTTGACATTATACTTAACACAAAAGGGGCAATTTTGACTACCTTCCACAAGACTTCTTATTGTAAGCATAAGGTCCATAGCAATCCGCATGTCGAGAAAAAGTAACGCCTTAATCACCGCGATGTCTAATAAGCTTCCCACGCATTGACCTTCGTGGAAGAATAATAATAGCATCATATAAATGCCTCACATTCCAAAGACATCCAAGCTCTTGTTTCGAAACTCTCCAAATCTTGCATGCTCTAGGTCCCAATAACAACCCATGCTGCAATAATGTATCCGGTGAGTCTCAGCCGCCAGAGATATTTAGAGGTGTAGAAATAAGCAAAAGCCTTTTATGGCAATAACAACCAAATGAGACAAATACCCATTATTTTCGCATGATCATAGATTCAAACCGAGCACAAGAGCCGAGATGTATCCCGTGTATGGAATAGCCATTATATCTTCTTTGCATACAACGGCCTTCGAGATTGATAGACACATATCGACGCATCTACACAAATTTCACGCGATTATGCATGTGTCACAAGATGATCCCTTCCTCGCTTCATGCCGTGATTGATTACACCTGAATTTCATGGCCTCGCCATTTATATTGACACCTGTGCACAAACAACTGGATATTGTTCTTAATATTGTACAAATTTTGGTGCTATATCAGTAATACCAAGTCACCCCGAAAGTACGAATCATATCTCTGGGTAATCAACAACTTGTTGATTCTATAAAACAACTACTTACCACTCTAAAGGGCTTATGTCTCGAAAGATTCACTCTTCCTCTAACATAAAATCCATCCACCTCGCAAAATAAGCACGCTATTGGTCTATCACTTGGGTAAAAAGGAGATATGTTGCTTGTCATCAGATCCCCGTAAATGTTATACATAATGTCCAAGTTGAATATAGGCTCTCTTTCACAAAGAAGAACATACAAACAATTACCAATTCTAATCGACCGACACAATCTCAACATGACCGCCCCTAATCTCTCTTTGGCCCGCTATGTCAACTAAATACACCGACGATAACTCAATCGATGCATTTACTTACAAGGATCTACGCTTATAACAAACTTTCCAATATCTTTATCTCATGTACCTCCTCAGAGAGAGTTTGTACATTTTAATCTTTAGGGTAAATTTGAAGCCACTCATATTTCAAATATAGTGAGAGGACTACGCCCTGACGATATATCGAGAAAATGTTAGCCAACCGCCATCTAAAGAATGCCTCAGAAAGTAGAATTTGTAAAAGTAAACGATGGTCCATGCCTAGAATGGTGACAGAAAAAATTGCAAAAAGGATTAAGAAGATGAAAATTATGTAACACAACTAGACCTGTGAGAAAAATTTAGAAACATGTGTTGTCTCATCAAAAAACAAAATTTGCCAGAACCGTGATGATTCATTGCAAACCTAGTATTGAATATTATAAAACCAGTAACTCCATACGTACCACATTCATGTCATGGAACATTTTGTAGCTAAAATATCGTGGTCAAACTCTCACCTCTTCAAATAGAGTTCAAAATGATTTCAGACAAAATAAAAAGGTAATAAATAAAACACACATTCTTACAAAGGGTGAAGGACGCTGACGAGGTTCATCCCACTTTGCAGAGTATCTGTGGGCCTCATGCTCAATACCTTGTTATCCTCAGATCCAGACTTCATGAAGATCTCAGGTAACTGCAGGGCGAAGCGACATTTGCAAATATCCCAAACTATTAGATAACAGAGGAATTCCAGATATACTCCGAACATCGAATTGTACCTCAAAGCACAAGAAATGCCCTCTTTTCCTACTAGCTTCCGACGCCGTGAGGCTCATATAAGGCTCAATCATTTGGCTCACAGGAGAGGTTGGCTACACAAACATAACAAAAAAGATAAACTTACAAAAAGATCAACTTTACAATGACATGGAAAAAATTGTAATACCACGATCATGCCACATGTCTTTATGTCGATATAAAATACGCAGAGGAAAGGACACAAAGAGAAGATACAAACGTTTAATGATCATTACTCCTCAAGGGATTCGTGTAGTATGTTCTTGCTCCATTAGGAACAAATCCTATCGCTTTAAACAACAAAAGAAGATTCTCGCCAATTCCTCCTGCAAGGTCCAAAGATTCGCTCACAATCAAGCCCCTTTTGTCACAAACAGCTGTATATTAGAAGAAAAAGGAACTATAATTTAACCGTAACGATTAGAAACAAATAAATCAATTGACATCCAAGAGTTATCTCAGCATTGTAGACCTCGCTAAAACCGAAAGCCCAAGAATCCATAACTACATGAGGCAAAGGAAGTAACGCAGGCCGCTCGTGATGGTGAAGGACGCCATCCAATACCTTGGCGCGACAAGTTTGAGCCATAAGGAATGGACGTTTAGGGTTTAGGCCCATTCCCTGATCTTCCTATTCTTAACCAATCCAAAAATCCTTCCCGGGGTTCTCGGGAACATAATCCCCCAAAGCTACCGCAATAGATCACTTCCCCAGCCGCAAAAATACTCCTTCAAGAATTGCCTGAAGTTTCCCGCATAAATCAATTCCCAAAGATCAATACCGTGGCAAAACTCATTATATTATCCAACACTTAAATGCTTGGATATGTTACCCTAATGACACTTGAAATAAAAATATCCAAAGATATCAAACAAAACTCCTCAAACCAAGAATCTTAATAGGAACCGTGACTAATTTACTACGCAGAGGATTATTGAAATGGATATAAGACCTAAGGTCACATGCTCTTATAATTCATATTTCAGTCACACTAACAAGAACCTAGGAAGCTTACGCCTCTATGTGACATAGGATAATTTTCTACAACAACAAGGGGTTTAAGGCTCGATTTTTCATTAATCCGCCATTACTCCAAAGGTAGAAGACCTCAGTTCCTTGGTCGAATGCAAGGGTTTATGATGGAAAATTAAGTATTATCATCGCATGAATGGCTAAAATCTCAAATCATTTTGAGCCATGCTATGATGATCGAAAAACATATTACTAAAGATCCGATTCCATGAATATCAAAATATAAATCATGGAAGATATGAGAGAAAGATTCATCATATACAATCGATCAAGGCTTTGCACAAGGGAAAGAGATTGAGAATTGAACCCCTAAGCACTGTAATATTATATGCTTTTCCTCATTCCGGGATGCTTCAAGAAGCATTGCCATGCGCTCTTGCATATGGGCAGCGTGAGAATGCATGATTAAACGGCCATGAATCAACAAATGAGGCAAAACAAATAAGTAAAACTCTGAAGAGAGAAGAAAGATAAGCGAGACTCCCACCGCTTCACTGAAGAGAAATATTTGCTCCACCAAGTGAAATCAAACCCATCACGCGATCTCGTGATCCGATCTTCCACCGACCTTCCACTACCGCAGCTAGCAAAAACGCCAAAACCGAAAAACGCCACACCTAATTGCAAAATACTATGTTAAATGTCCGAGCACCAGACCCTCGTGATCATGATGATGTACCGGGCTGATTCCTCACAAATAGGGAGCTTAATGCCCTCGATTTTCGCCAGTTTGATTATTTGAATTTCATATGGTGGCCGCAATTAGTGGAATCAAGTACTCCCACGCATGTAATCTCAAGTATCGTGAACTTGACTATCCGTAAAAAGACGCATAATCGCGTGTACACCGTATCAGCCTACATTTGGGGCCGTGCATGTATGGGCTTTTGTCTTTAGATAAAAAAAATAACAAGAGGAAATGAAATTGAAATCAGGTAAAGTACACACGCTTTTATCGGGCCACCAAAGAATGTACAAGAAGCGCAAGTAAAAGAGCCGAACGCTTCCAGCTTCGATGTAAGCACCCAGAGCTTCCATATCTTTCCACCTTTGCCGGCATGTCGCATTGACCTACACATTTGCAACCTGACAAAAAACTTGCCTAAAAATTGACTCGCTGATGCATGAGGGATTCGCTTAGTCCAAAGAAATATCGGTTGTTCATCTATGATTGAAGCTCAAAATCGAAAGTTATTCCGCCAGAGACGCCGAAAAGCCTCTTACATTACGTGTAAGAAACTCAAGCAGTATGAGCTCCCCGCCCACTTTGCCCGACCTACGCATATAAGCAATGGTGAAAGAAAACGGATTTTTTCTAAGCCGGATTCTATCTCACCGCTCGGATTAAAAAGACTATTACTTCAAAATTAAATGCAACATTAAATATAATGTGCCACACCCGCTTACTTAGTGGTTCGACTTTACCTAAAGGTAAATTGCAAACAAGAGTTAGACTAGGGCCACCTTGCTGTTGACACTCAAATGCCTTGCACCTCATTATTACTGGACATTAATATATGCACCTTCCCTAAATAAAACCACCTTTTATACAAACGGCTACGATTGAATCCAGACCTAACTGGCCCACATCAAAAGCCTCCCAAATAAAGGTTCCTCGTGATTCTGGCCGCTGATTCAAGACATCTGACCGCCGTAATGATCCGGATTAAAAGCCCCAATTCTATCACCTTACCTTCCCTCAACTTCCTACTTCAAAAATTGACTACCAAGATTTGACTCTCTTTCCCTTTAACCGAATGCCCATATGAAAAGCCCTGGGCCAATTTTAATCGACGGGCCTGTATTAAAATGCTCCCAATTTCAGGGCCTGCATTAAAAGCCCCAAATAAGGGGATGCTTGGGTGTTACTGTAGGTGAAAGACTGCTCGGGCCAGCTCCATCTCGTAGATGGACTGAGACTTCAATCTCTACCAAAAATTTGTGGCATCAATCTCTACACCATTTGAGACCTACATCATTTGTGGCACCCAATATAATTGTATATATATAAGGATATATATATATATATATATATATATATATATACTAGCTATTTACTAGGATCTAATCTAGCAAAACACTATTACTCCAAACACTAGCACCTCGCCAGAGCTTGGAGAAGGTCCGTCTCATGCTACCTGTGCCCATCCCACGTGATCCTCGTACTATTTTTAATTTTTAGTTGTTATAAATTGTGAACATAAATAACTAACCACATGGGCTACCTAGTAGAGGACCGTGATTTCTCAAGCCCCAAAACCATGTATCTTAATGAAAAGTAGCTGCAAAATAATTCAAGAATTCAAAGTAATCTTACTTGTCATAAATTAATCTAACCACTTAACACTAAAGTCACACTCAGAGAAGACCTGGGATTTCAAGTCCCAAAACCACGCTTCCTCAACAATGCAAAGTAGTAGCGACAAAAGTTTCAAGAAGTATCATAAAACTAAGCAATTAAATGCAAAGTAGAATACTTAATGAATTAATTGTGTATACCAAAAACAATAACTTGTGAAAGTGTAGACGCATAAAGCATTACCGCCATAAATTGTTCTTGGTTATTCCATGTGACTTCCATGCGTTAACCGCAACCATGCTAGCAAAAGAAGAGACAATTGGAGGAGAGATCCGCACTGTACCAATCATGCAAACGCTAGCAAGTAAGAATCCCAGAACGATGTAAGGGCCAAAGGTACATGGGTCTCTCGCTTTATCACCGATCACCAATTGTATCCTTTTGCCCTCGCAGCTACATTTAACAGAGAAAAGAAAGAATCGAATAGTAGTTCTAATGAACTATGTTCATGTAAACCTATACAAAATTAATTCATGGAGCATTCACAATCACAAAATTGTAGTTAAATGCACGTGGCAGCTTTTTCAAGGCATGTACAACCAAGAAATCTATACCATGCATGCCCATATGGTCTGGCATTTGTCGGATTGCCATAATAATATATAGCCAAAGATCATGATCTTAGAAACAAAGCATAAAAATATTTAAGCATTTTCCAAGTTCACAATCGATAATAATTCCAATTTCAGGGTCATAAGGTAACATAGTCATAGAAAGATCATACCCATATAATCATAGAAAGATCATATCATTCACATAGAATATGTCAAACCCTAATGATAATTGCTTGATCTATCATGCATTTCTAACTCCGATATTCGCAGACCGAAAAGCTCCAAATCCATAACTGTAATATCAGGAATCGATAGAGTAGGGCCATCGATTTGTGTCATAAAATTTCCTATGCATGGTGGAACTTCCTTGCAAAACCATGGTGCTGCATAGAAGTGGCACCAATAAACAATTCATTCCAAATATTCGCCATGATTGCTGTAAAACCGATTTGCCTAGCTCCACTTTGATCCATTCCTTGGCGCTTCTTTCCATTTTCTGAGTACAACCCAGCATTTATACCGTGAAAAATATGAGAGCCTCAATGAACAACATTTATTTGGGTCTCCGCTTACCGAGCAC
This sequence comes from Isoetes taiwanensis, assembly GCA_021234155.1. Taxonomy (NCBI): domain Eukaryota; kingdom Viridiplantae; phylum Streptophyta; class Lycopodiopsida; order Isoetales; family Isoetaceae; genus Isoetes; species Isoetes taiwanensis. The sequence continues at coordinate 2,070,244 of JAJEKV010000113.1, forward strand.
CCTATCATCAAGTAATCATTAACAAGGTAATGACAAATTATATATAACAATGCAAAATACCTGCCCTATGTTTATATAATCACATCGCAGATCCATCATCAGATGCAGAGATCTCTGTGTTTGCCAAAGGTACCCGGGTTGATCCGCAAAGCCGTATTCTAGCAGGCACGCATCATCAACAAAATTTTGAGTCGCTTCTTTCAGCATTTTACACATGCTTCTAAATGCGTGCCCAGCGGTTTTCACGCTGTGCTTCATGGACGGCTTTGCTATCCGGGTTACATCCGCCGGAAACCTTTAACTGGAGACTGGCCACCCATCAACGACCGTTTTGCCCTGGCGTGGGCGCTACATATTTTACGCCATCGTAATCAATGCATATTGGCCCTAATCTTTGTAGGTACACGCCCATTTCTCAGTAAAATCCAATTCTGTATTTTACCAAAATACAAAATACATTACTTTTCACGCACAATTGCCATGGTATTATATTGGTCCATTATAAGGAAACGGGCTAAAAAGACCCCATGTAGATAAGAAACATTTTCTTTTCTTTTTACTTTTACAAAAAGTGACAGACAGATGCATTGCATGCACTTGCATGCATGCAAAGAAAACCCAAGTGGCTCATTTCAAAACAAAATATTTATTTGAAATCCACATCTGTTTCAACTTCCCATGGAGTTTTGGGCCATGCTCCCATGTAAAGGTAGCACGTATGTTAGAGTAAAAACATCCAGTAAAAACAAAACAATGGTTGCCAAACCATCCTCCTATAATTTCAAGAATGGGGAACAAATTTAGCAACACTCCCATCCAACATGTTTTTTCTTGCTATACAAAATCGGTGACTACAATATTTTTTTCTCCATGAAAATGTCTTACCCAAGATAGAATGTTATTGAGTGTATTTTCCATATTATGGTATTACCCATATTGCCACAACATGATATTCTTGGTGCTTACAAGCAAGGCAGTTACATACCCAACATGTGACTGCCTTTGTTGAAAATCAAATCCTAACTGAAGCTTATTATGTATCAACAACACTACCCACCTTTGTATAAGTAATATGTGTGAGGCAAATGTAGACTTCATTTAGCAAGGGCACATCCTCTGTTAATGCCAGGCCATCTTTTGGCTCCACATAAGTGAATAATCAAGCCCTCAAATAACAAATCCATAGTTTGCTCCACCCATATTCAAGTATTAAATTTGCTTAAGGGAAAATTTTGACCTCATGGGTCACCCCTCAGCTCACTATAACAATACAATTGATATTACATCCGCTTGTTACCATATGCCATTTGGCAAACTAAGTGCAAAACCACAAAATATCATGGCATTTGTACAACAAAGACAAATTTTTTTAGGGTCAGGAAAACTTTGAGCCCTCGGGCTTTTTTAGAATAAAGCAACCTGCATAGTTGGCTTATAAAGCTTAGGCAAGGCAAGGCTAATCAAGTAACTAGCATAAGGAGCTTCCCACCCATATCGTAAGTGGAGTCGTAGGAACTTCCCACTATTCTAGGCTATGAAAGTACACCGAGATAAAATTTCCAATTTATATATATATATGTATATATATATATATAGAAACCTACCTCCAACCTGTAGAACAATTTATGTGTTAACAATCAAAGATAATTATTATTTCGTATAGTAGCGCTAAGGTACCTAAATTTTATGTCAGCTAGGACTCGCTCTCACCAGATTTTGCCCAGATGATAGTGAGGCACAAATCAAGATATTTAGTATAGCCTCAGGAGGGACCTCTTCAAGAAAGATCCTTCACTATGAATTTTTGTATGTGCATGCCTTATGTTTTAGGTAAGTAGCAACAAAAATATGATACAAATGTATGGCTTCCATGCTTGAAGTGGCGGCGTATCATACAACCAGATTAAAGTAGTATCCAGAATCCTTTGAATTAAAAAACAAAAACTACCAATGTAGCATGCGATACAATGTCTCGGGTTTCCATGTTTGAAGCGATAGATCATACAATCCGTGATAAAAGTAGTATCCGTGAATTTCAACTTAAAAAATCCAAAACTCACAATGTAGCATGGTTTGGAAACATTTTTGATTCCCAGAATAGATGAACTCTTGTTAGTTCAAAGAGTGACTAGCAAAATAACATCAAGCATAATTCACTAGATTATAAGTGTACATTCTTTATGGATACTTAAAGTCCTTCACCCACCCCCTTAATGAGAGCCAAGCTATTGACCCTAAACCAAGCTGCAGCAAGAATTGAGGACTATAAGTTATATTAAATTACCGCGGTTCCAGAGAAAATGTTATTGTAAAGCAGGCTGCAGCTTAGTAAGGTATTAGTATTACTGTAAGGTTATCCGGCCCTAGAACAGAAAAAAATGTAAGTTTCAAAGATATATACTAGCTATTTACTAGGATCTAATCTAGCAAAACATCATTACTCCAAACACTAGCACCTCGCTAGAGTTTCGGAGAAGGTTCTGCCCCGGCGCTACCCGTGCCCATCCCACGATCCTCGTACTATTTTAATTTAGTTGTTATAAACTAGAACATATCAACTAAATCCGCCATATACCTAGTAGAGGACTCTGATTTCTCAAGCCCCAAAACCATGTATTCTAATGAAAAGTAGTTGCAAAATAATTCAAGAATTCAAAGTAATCTTACTCTTGTCATAAAATTAATCTAAATCCACTTAACACTTAAAGTCACACCTGCGAGAAGACCTGATTTCAAGTCCCAAAACCACGCTTTCCTCAATTTAAAGTAGTAGCGACAAAGTTTTAAGAAGTATCATAAAACTAAGTAAATTAAAATGCAAAGTAGAATAATTTAATGAATTAATCAGGTATACCAAAACAATAATCAGAAGTGTAGACGCATTACATAATGCTATAATTGTTCTTGGTTATTCCATAGACTTCCATGTTAATCAAGAACCATGCTAGCAAAAAGAAGAGACAATTGATGAGAGACCCGCATCATGCAGCCCAATCATGCAAACGCTAGTAAAGAATCCCTGTGAACGATAGTAAGGGCCAAAAGGTACATTGGGTCTCCTCACTTATCACCCATCACCAATTGTATCCTTTGCCCCTAGCTACATTTAACAGAAAGAAAGAAAGAACCTGAATAGTAGTTCTAATGAACTATGTTCATGTAAACCTATAAATGTGTACCCGCTAATTCATGTGAGCATTCACAATCATCACAAAATTGTAGTTAAAATGCATGGCAGTTTTTCAAGGCATGTACAACCAAGAAATCTATACCAAGCATGCCCATATGGTCTACATTTGCCGGATTGCCATAATAATATATAGCCAAAGATCATGATCTGTAAAACAAAGCATAAAATATTTAAGCATTTTCCAAGTTCACAACGATAATAATTCCACTTCAGGCTAATATAAGCGTAACATAGTCATAGAAAGATCATACCATAATATAGAAAGACTTCGCGGTCATTCACATAGAAGGCAAGTCAAAACCCTAATGATATCAATGTTTGATCTATCATGCATTTCTAACCCGGAGCATTCATAATTCGAAAAAGCTCCAAATCCATAACTAAAGCCATTGTGAATCGAATAGAGTAGGCCATCGATTTGTGTCATAAAAATTTCCTTGTATGCATGGTGGAACTTCCTTTGCAAAACTATGGTGTCAGATGAAGTGGGCAACTTCAATAAACAATCATTCCAAATATTCAAAGAAGATTACAAAACCGACGGCCTAGCTCCAATTTCGGATCCATTCTTTATACTCTTTCCATTTTCAGTAGCACAAACTCGAAAGCATTTATAATGTAAAAATATGAGAGCCGCCTCAATGAACAACATTTATTTGGGTCCGCTTAATCGAGCACCCTATCATCATCAAGTAATCATTAAATAAGGTAATGACAAATATACATAACAATGCAAAATACCTTTTTGTTCCATGTTTATATAACCGCACAGATCCATATATCATTGTATGCAGATTCCAGTTTAAGCAAAGGGGTAACTCCCAAGTTGATCTCGGCAAAGCCAGATTCGAAAGTAGGCACGTATCATCAACAAAATTTTGAGTCAGCTTCTTTCAGCTACTACACATGCCGAATGCGTGCCCAGCATGGCTTTCTACCAAAGCAGGCGGTGTCATGGATCTAAGCCATATCCGCTATGTTACATCCGGAAACCCTAATCCGAGCATTCCACACCCATCAACTATCCGTTTTTCCTTTATGGGCTGCCACTGGCGCTTAATGTAACCGCCAATGATATTGGCCCCAAATCTTTGTAGGAAAAATGTGAGACGCCCATTTCTTAAAATCCAATTTTGCATTTTACCAAAATACAAAAATACATTACTTTTCATACATACCTTGCCATGGCATTATATTGGTCCATTATAAGGAAACGTGGGCTAAAAAGACCCCATGTAGATAAGCAAGAAACATTTTTCTTTTCTTTACTTTTACAAAAGTATTGCACGCATGCATTGCATGCACTTGCATGCATGCAAAGAAACCGCTTGCCCATTTCAAAACAAAAATATTATTTGAAATCCACATCTAGCCTAACTTCCCATATTTTAACATATGCTCCCATGTAAAGGTAGCACGTATGTTAGAGTAAAAACATCCAAAACAAAACAATGGTTGCTTCCAAAACCATCCTCCATAATTTCAAGAATGGGAACAAATTTAGCAACACTCCCATCCAACATGTTTTTTCATATAGTGTACCGTGATTACAATATTTTTCTCCATGAAAATGTCTTACCCAAGATAGAATGTTATTGAGGTATTTTCCATATGGTATTACCTATATTGCCACAACATGATATTCTCTTGTTACAAGCAAGGCAAAGGCTTATACAATCTAACATGTGACTCCGCCTTTGTTGAAAATCAAACTCAACTGAAGCTTATTATGAACAACAACACTACCCACCTTGTAAGGCAGCAATATGTGTGAGGCAAATGTAGACAAATTTCATTTAGCAAGGGCACATCCTCGCTAATGCTGGGCCATCTTTATTCCACATAAGTGAATAATCAAGCCCTAAATAACAAACTATAGTTTGCCCACCTATATTCAAGTATTAAATTTGCTTTTGTTGAAAATTTGACCTCATGGGTCACCCCCGAGCTCACTATAACAATACAATTGATATTACATCCGCTTGTTACCATATGCTACGGCAAACCAAGTGCAAAACCACAAAATATTGGGCGCAGACATTTGTACAACAAAGACAAATTTTTTAGGTCGGGAAAAACTGAGCCCGCTTTTTAGAATAAAGCAACCCGTATAGTGGGCTTATGCTTTGTGGGCAAAGGCCACCGGGTAACTGTGCATAAGGAGCTTCCTACCCATAATGTATGGAGTCAGGGGAACTTCCCACTATTCTAAAGCAGGAAAGTACGTTCTAGACAGCCTAATTTATATATATAGAGTATATATATATATATATATATATATATATATATATATATATATATATATATATATATATATAAGTATATATATATATATACAAGTCTTTGTACTATGTAGGCCCGCATTTGTTAGGGACTCCATAAATCCAACTAGAAGCCAAATACAAAGACATATCTCTTATATATATCCTTTAGATTCTCCAAGAATCTATATATAAGTTCCCATAGATTCTTTTAGATTTACAGATCTTCAAGATCCCTTAACATTCTCAGATTTCCAAAGATTATCCCATGATTCCTCTATAGGTTCCCCCAAGATTCTATAGATATCCTAGATTCCCCTAAGATTCTATGAAGATTCTCTAGATTCTTCTAAGATTCCATTGAGATTCACTTAGATTCTCAAAAAATTTTAGGGAAGATTCCCCCTAGATTCCCAAACATTTTCATATGAGACTCTGCCAGATTCTTTTGAGATTCTCCTCGGTGATTTCTCTTAGATTCTAAAGTTCTACAAAGATTCTTCTAGATCTTAAGATTCTAAGTGAAGATTCCCCTAAATTTACTAAGATTCCCCTAGATTCTCCAAGATTCCATCTATTCCTATGATTCTTAAATATTTATGAAGATTGCTTAGATTCTCTTTCATTCTCTAAAAATTCCCCTAGATTCCAAAAAGAATACCTCAAGGCATGAGGAAAATATAAAGATAAGGAATATGGGTTTCAGAGTACTGCCCAAATTTCTAAATCTATCTGGGACATTATACCATGTATAACCTATTTAATTTGATGTCTATTCTCCAAGCCTTGAAGCAACCGCTTCTATGAAATGGATAAAATGAACTGATTGTAAAAGTAAAAGATTCAAAACTCCATTATTGTGAGAACTATATTTTTATGCGATAAACCATTATTGAGTATTTTTTAAAGGTATAATGCTCCTAATTATTTCCCGCTTTGCATTGGGGAAGGTACTTCACGATGGTTTTGGGTTTCAGATTTTGGGGTGTATTGTATGCAAACAAGAGGTTCATCGATTTTTTAAGTGATTTGAGTCAGCTTCTTAAAGTAAATAATGCAATGTATGAAGATCGCTCGATGTGTTTTTTTTTCCTCGTCTCTATGCCCTGGTCTCGGAGAATGGAAGGATAAGTAAATGATAGCCCTTCTCTTAAGCAATGCCTGTGCAAGGGGGTTCCTACCGAGGCTCATTGAGTTCCCGGCCAAGGAAGATGAAAAGAGTTCATGGTGAAGCGTAGGATGGAAAGGGTTCCCTGGCCGATGCAAAGCTCTCTCGCCGCAGCCTTCTAATTTCTCGAAATTATAAGAACATATCGTGGGCTGCTTTCCCTTAGCAAGGAGTACATGGAATTTAGATTTGGCTTAAGAGAGGGTTCATGAGAATCTGAGAGCATGAGAAGCTGGATGAGTAGTTTGCCAGTGAGCAACAAGCAGAGCATGAGCTGCCAGAAAGCATGAGAAGCATGAGCTAAGATGCTCCCTGGAGGTGGGCTACCTCGCCCAAGACATGAAGACCCTCGCAGACCGCCCAAGACATGAGGCATGGAGGCTTAGCGCTTTATTTCGGGTTTCTAATCAGCCAGAAGCCGCTAGTGATGGGTTTGAGAGTCACAAAGTGTATGGCCTGGGATTGAGGCCTCGCCAACAGGTTCGCTGGCTAATTTGCAAGATTGTTTATGCCATTCAAACTCACGCTTCCCCAGGCTAGGATTGAGAAACAGGCACAAAATGATAGTGTGGTGATGGTGCCTAAGCCTTTGGGAGAGCAAGCAAAGGAGCTATGGTTTGAGAAAAGCCATGGTTTATATTCGGCCAGGTGTTTTTTATTGGGACCATGGTAATTTGTCATGTGTTTTGTGTTTCTTATGGCAGAAGGTTCATATCCTGTGGATCTAGAACAATCCTCGCTGTAATATTACCCGCCAGAATCCACTACCGACAATCAACCTTATCAAAACCGACAAAGAAAGATGTCAATGAATTAACTCTTCTTCCAACAGACTCAATATCGCCGCCTTTGAATTTGCCGGGACTCGACAATTGCAAAGCCTATAAATGCACTCTCAGGTACCATTTTTTCTCCCTTAGGTCCTTCACTGAAAACATTTGCATCCATTCATAATGATTTGGTTCATTCTATAGAGCAATACACTTCAAGGACAAAACGTTTTAGTATTGAATAAAAGATGCCAATAGAATGTTGAGCACAAATGTTGCACCACTACTTATAAAACATTTGCTTTTGACATAAAAAGGGCCTCAGGATTTTGAATCCTCCCAAATTTGCGTTTTAATCCATATTAATAACGTACAAATAACAATAACAAGAACGCGATTTAGTGACATTCGTGTACACTTGTTAACAAAACTAAATTAACAAAAGAGTTAAAATGATCCTTTTACCATATAAAACCTCGTAAAAATAAACTGGATAATAGAAAGACTTCTTTCCATCGATAAAACGAGTGGAAAGTGCCCCTGTAATAGCCCTGCATAATATCATCAACAATTATGATAACAGTAGTAAATTCTAAGCGTCACCCACAATCATTGAGTTATGATTCAAACATGCAACCTTGTCAGAAAACTCCGCTTGCATGCAGCTGATATTGGGGCTAAATTCTAAATGGTGTTTCTGCAAGTGCTGTGTACTTTAAGCTCCATCTTGTCAGTTGAAAGGATTTGCAAATCTCCTCCTCCTATTCCACGCCGGTGCCATTAAGCATTACCACGCATCTCCTCGCAGACACCCTAAATGGGTCAGAGAGAAAGAAAGGATTTGTATTACGATTGATTTAACTGCATAAGAATATGCCGATAATTTAATCAATCCCAAAGCCCGAAATCGACCGGTTGCCTGAGAGGGTCATCCTGATCTATATCATCAACAAAGCAAGTTTCAAAGAAGCCGGGTAGTAAATAGTGTGACCTCGCCACTCCAATCTATAGATTAGCGTAAATACCTTTCTTATATATTCAATCGCTTCATCTAACACAAGGCTGTGCTTAGATCATAGCCTTTAAAACCCTCAAGGACGAAAATAACATAATTTAGTAGCCATTCATCATATTCCAAATGTAACTCAGAGGGAAATGTTCATGCATTGTCTAGGCATAAGAGATTGGGAAGACAGCTCTCATTACTATCCTCCAATAGTGTATGAGATCGCTACCATCCCACAAAATGGTATTGAAGGAATTGTACATGAGAAAGATGACTCAATATTCTACCATGAAATTCTATAGCAAATAATTCTATATGCCAAGTGGATTATATAGTTCTCAAAGCAGAACATCCAATGTTACTTCGCCAGCGAGCCCTTCCACCTATGCCAGCCTATTTCCTCTGGGGGCCATTGACTCACAAATTGATGCTCCTAGCTACATTTGGGCTCTTATCGACCTTTCGCCATCCAGAGTCAGCTTTGAGAAGCGTTGGGAAAAACCGCATAAACGCCAGATTCTATAGCAAAGACACATCTCTATATAAATCCCACCAAGAAACAGAAAGCTCGGAATCCTTTAGCAAATTTCTCCTAGAAGAAATACGCACTACATGATGATTTATAACATAGAAGAAATACGTAAGAAATGTGTAGTGGATGATTTATGCAAAAGAAGGGTGTAAGAAATATTCTCAGAATCACCTCCTAATCCAATAAATGTGATCTGACATCCTAAGCCAAATCGTTTTGCAAAATGGATGGTCAAGGGTAAAGTAAATCGATCTACATACCTGGACTTGAGAGCTCGGTTTGTGAGAAGAAAACACCATTCTCAAGTCTCCAGAACCTTGAACCAATCGCGGGGATCAACCCCCTACTACTAAGCAAACCAAAGCTAATAAGGGAGATTATATCTCTCGGCAAATGCCAAAAAATATATAACTTGCCCAAAGGATCACGCAGCCAGAGAATTCTCAATCGGCATGCAAGACTAACAAGTGGACCCAATGGGACCTATGATGTAAGGGATATTGAGTTGAAAGAATCGATAATGAGAAATTAATCTTTCCGAGCCGGATCGAAGAAATTGGAATCGTACCGTTAGGCCGCTAGGATATGAATATGGACAACTTCAATAAACTATTTGAGCCGAAAGTGAATTTTCGCAAAATATGCAAATGAGATGAAGAAAGAATAATCCACAGAGGGCGCAAAGACCCAAGTAAATCACGCGCTGTGCAATACCCACAATCCTTGAATGCAAGTAATCTAACAAGGTATTCCCCGATCCAAACCGAAGCCATCAAGGGCATCCCAACACCGGCGGGGTTAAGAATGAGAAACCAAGCTTATGGCTGGCTTCAAGGAAGTCGGCCCTAATGATACTCTGCCGCGGTTCTTAATTTGTGAATTGATTTTTTTTGGCTAATAAAAAATAAACCGCCATGTCATTAGAAAAACGCTCGCATTAATTCTATCATTTGCATATTACGATAACACCTTCGCTGTATCTTCACAGTAACCAACCCATTAGATTTCAGCCTCTTTCTTGATCCAAACTGCAGAATATGGGCATGCCCCACGCGCCCCCATGGAGATCCGGCTAGCAAATTTGCCACCGTTGCCAAACAAAATTCTAGATTCATTTGGAGTATATGTATTGCATATGATGGGTACATCCGAGTAATTTTATATATATTATGATATATATATATATATATATATATATATATATATATATATATATATATATATATATATATATATATATATATTTACATATATACAATTATATTATGGGTCCTATATGGGGGGTGAAAGTAGGTAGAGATTATTCCCGTCACATTTTTGAGAGGTGTCGCCACAATAGCCGGGGCTGATTTGATGGGGGCATGCATGGGGCATGCATGGGCATGCACCCCATCCCCTGGCTGCCGACGGCACGTGAGAAATCGTGGCCCTTGATTTTAAGGTTAAGGAAGGTGCAAGGAAGTTGCCGGTAGAACTTGATCTCTACTGGCCCATCTCTCAGATGACTGGCCCGCATCTGCGACACTTCAATTAACCCCAAGCAGCCCCTATTTGGGGCTTTTGATGTGGCCCGTTAGGATCTAGGGATTCAATTGGGGCATTTTATGTAGACCGCCCATCCTTGAACTAGGCCATTTTCCTTCAACAAGAAAAAAAAGGGCATTTTATAGTTACGTTTATTAAATATTGATGTTTATTAAATATTGATTACGCCTTGTTATAAGTTGGCAAAGAAAAATTAATGACACAAATACAAAGTTTTCCAATAAACCTCTACGAAGTACATCCATTAGGATTCAAATTAAGGTGTTGAGGCAAGGTCCGCTCTTTCTGGACATGCCAGATATGGCTCTTCCTTCCCATGTACCCTTTGCATAATGGGAGGCCTTTAACCGCTAGCTTCTCGGATCGTGAAAGTGCTGCTCCTTCTTTTTGCCTCGCTTTTCTCCGAAGTTTGCCTTCCGCTGAATTTTTCTTCGCCGCCTTCCCGACGAGCAAAGGTTGCTGAGGGGTGCAGTCGCTTGTCGGATTTTCCTTTTGCTCTATATCCCGCTATGAATGCATCTCAAGGCATGATTGATTGTTGCTTCGCGAAGGCATGATTCAGACTCGCTCAAAGCTTATATTAGGACACAAAGCACAAAGATCTTGTTGATAAAATAAGATGATTAAGTAGGCAAAGGACCAGTGTGATGCCGAAATCAGGCTCGGGCAGAAATAGGCTTTTCTTCTCGCCAGAAATCGCAGGAAGCGTAAATGGGCCCGCATATAATGATATAAATTCGTACTAGGGTTCTAATATGCTCGGCCCCTAAATAGTTTGAGTCGATAGTCTCTCGAGATACCCGGTGCTCTCGATGTATCTTAGCAAAACATCGCGTACTTCCCCGACAGCATGCCGCGCTTCCTTTTGCTTATACTCATATGATTTAGAAAATGATATTCTTCACCACCATTCCTCCTATGCAGCCACGCTGGTATGGCCGTAGCCCCCGCTGACTTTGATCTTCACCGTAGGGGCTTTTTGATGGTGGGCCCCGCAGATCAGAAGATCACTCACCGCAGAATCCTGGTTGCTCTAAAATGGGTTCAAAAAAAATTATCTAGCTTCTTGCCCTTTTGGCGCTTAACAAAGTGTGGTTAGTGCCGCCACGAACCGCTCAAAACGTAATCGTTGGCCGTGATTTAGATTTGAAATGCGTATAAGGGGCTTCTTCTTATCAAATCTTTACAATGTGAGCTCGCCTTAGTAGGGGCGTATAGATCGCCACGTGAGATAAGAGAGGGCGTGATACCGCCATTAATATTTGGAGCTTCACAGCCCTTCATGCTTCAGTCATGTGGAGTCAGATTATACCGCCTTTTGAGCTTCTATTGTCTCTCGACAAGGGAGTCGCTTCTCAGGTCCGCACTCAAAGATAAGGGTGTCCTGCCTCTCAAGATAAAGGTAAAGTACGTAGGTCTACCATCATCAAGAATATGCCTAGCCTTTATGTCATTTCTCGAGGTTTCCATGTAGATGTATTTCATGTCTTATTCTTCCTTCAATGCTTCAATGTATTTTGACATGTGAGTAAAGGTACCAATGCCAAATTGCATCGTGACATCTAGATATCCCGTAGCCCGGGTGATATTTGTACATTATCGTGGAGCTTGAGTCGTATGAATTATTGAGGAATGTACAGTAATCCAACATGCTGACTTATACCAAGCAATCCATCCAGGTTTGAGCCAATATCATATTTTCTACCAGTTCTTTGAAGCTACAAATTTTCTTATTTCTATTTTTCTAGTCTATTGTTCTGCTATTAAGCTATCAGTCGGGTCACATGTCACTTCTGTTTTAGTAGCATTTGACATCTATATTAGAGTTATGGTGCTATTCTGGTTAACCTGGGTTTACGTAAAGAGGGTCAACAAGGTAAGATATTAGCTTATCCTTTAGCTTAAAAATAAGTTGCATCCGGGATTCAACCATCTGATTGCATACTCAACAAGCAACGTGATATTACGTGGCTTCTACCTTGAAAAGGATTGATATTTTGCAACGATTTATATTTTGTAGGATAGTTAATCCCTTGAATGTTGAAGCCAGGTACATTTATGCACATGCACATGCACATGCACATGCACATGCAACTAGAAGCTAGCCAATTATGTACAACTAATGCAAAGTGGCACCTGGTGTGGGTTTTACATTCTACGAAAGGAATTGAGAATTGACAGTATTTTCAATATATGCAAGTACTTGATTACATATTGAGAAAAGGTCATATGGCTCTTTTCTGTCGGGCAGAGTTCACAAGACACTGGTCACTTTCCATGAGAAGGAGGTATGCTCATGTCTTTAGTATCATTACTGGCATCACGCGCTCGCGGTAGCCAGTAAGAGGTTTGAAAATACCCAATCGCATCGGTAGTGTCCAAAAGATAATCGCTTAATTAAGAGGAGTGCGATGTCGCTGTCATTCGAGGGACCCAACAACTTTCATGCATCTTTTGACTTTCTGTAATTTAAATGGCTTGCTTTTTATATATACCACACCTTCATAAGAATGCGCCCAAGCCGGTTTATTCGGGTTTCATGTAATTCTATGGGTCTCCTCGTGAGACATTATTAAACCTCTTTTCTTTCGCTTCAAATTTCTGTGTACACCTCTTCGCTACGATTGAACAAAAGTCGCCTCACATGCCAATGATGAAGCATCACTTTATCGAATGAGAATGATATCCAAAGGTACGATTGCGACTCAGAGGGTTTAGTTTTTGCTAGATTTTATTTCCCTTTCGCGATACCCGATAACCATCCATTCAAAACCCCCGGCAAAGCAGTGGCCTCAGACAAGGAAGACGATCATTTTGGGTTTCTCAAGAGAAAATTTATCTTATATAAAGTGTTTATGTCAGATGACTCAAAAATGAGAGGCTTAAGTATGAATGGTGATGTACCGCAGCTCACTTTGCATTGTCTTTTATTATGCTAAGTCATTTTTCTTTAAGCACGCAGGTTGGCTTCATTGCTTTTTCTCAATCACTGGCCGATATAACATGAGAATATCTTGCCGATGTTCTTTTGGTTAATCGCTTCCTTTAAAATGACTCGGGGCCATTTCATACATTTATTCCGAATTACTCTATAAGCTCTAAATCTATGCCATTGTACCTCAGAGAAGAAATTTCAGAAATAGCGTGTTTCGAAGTTTGCATCCGTGACCGCAATGTATGGTGATGCCTTTAAAAATTGAAATATATAGCTGATTGCCATGCATCTAAGAGGTATGCTTCCTCATATCCCTTCTCCTTTGGAGCTTCCGTGACGGCATAGCTCTATCCCATTCAAAACATCCTAAGTGATCACCGCTAGTGATGCTTTTGCTCCATGGGTCCTGGGATGAAAACTCCCAGGCTTTTGGCTTCAGAATCAAAATTTTGCTTTACTCTTCCGCTGGCTTCCATGTGTGGAACATCTAAATGGCAAAATATTATGGACATAAAATCTTTATCCCCGATGAGTCTCCCTCTTCACTTGCCGATAATTCCAATCCAAGTCTTAGAAAAGCATTTCACAAGTGCGTAAAACTTTGTGGCTGCATGGGTTATCTCTCGTCTCCGGGCGGTGTTCCCCGGTTGTGGTATGGAGAACAGGACCTTGGAGTGGTATAATGCCAGGATCATTTAGAAGAGTCCGTCTCAACTTCTGTATGTAACACGCGTAATTATATGATGAAGGCCCATGCTATCTTGACACCCAAAACGCTCTAATAATGGGCAATCCAAGATAGTCACATGTGCCGATTTCACTTTGTAATTGCCGGAGACCATCCGGGTTTCGCTTGTACCAAATATCAGCATATTTGATTTTGCTGGAAAAGACCCCATATGAGTTCGATTTATGGTCGCATTGTGGTCTGGCGGTCGTTTCACGTAAAAATAAATGCTCTTCTATTGGCGCACAGCCGCAGTTTCCCGACAACATGATTCCGCGTGGTAAGGATATCGTGCAAGTACCTCTCACCTCAAGACTCAAAATTGAAGCTTTGTGTCGTGGAAACACCGCATCGAGCCATCCAACGCTGACCAAGTAAGAGGATAAGTCAAGAAATGCAAATGTCCTTGTTATGGCTTCTAACAAAGAAGCCCCATAATTGGCTCCTCAAGAAGCATGTTAATCTTAATGATACAACCTAAGTACATGTATAATAGAGGATCCAGCTTTATAGCACATGTGTCGCTACTCGGCAAAGGTAAGATATGTCCAAGACTCCTTCTTAGGTCAGCTTTTTATCTCTATATTTTAACTTAGAGGTCCTAAGTCTTATTTTCAGCCTATCTTACTAATGCATATGTACAATCTATTTTGATGTTACATTTGTGCATGTGGGTACCCATCCGTAGATGAAGCCGAGAGGAAATATCTCATTGGCAGCTTCTCAAGAGATGGCAATACTTTATGTGGTCTAGGAACCACAGATGAATAGCTGCAAAAGTTATGTTCAAAACATTTTATGCATCTAGTTGGCGATCGCTAAGTAGGAGGATTCCTACAAGTTATTGTTATGGTTTTCTTCATAAGCAAAGGGTTTGAGTCGTCTCGAGAAGCGCAGTGGTAACCGCTTCAAAGTGTGTGATATGCCGCAATTGGTATCTCATCAAAACCATGTGCATTGTTTTTATATTATATTTGCTGGTAACGTACTTATTATTCTCGCTTGCCACTAATGCAGAGCATTTGGCATTCTTTGAATATAAAGAGGAGATGCACCAGGAGGTCAGTATTGTGGTCAAGCCTAGTCTTGCAAGTTGCAATTAAAAGGAAGTTACCTAATCGCTATTTTGACTGTAAGTGTGGTGAGCCAACTTTTTTCTTTATGCTTATTTCTTTTGTAAAATCTACGTAACTCCTTGTGAGATCTCAATTCGTAAGCTTGGTGTGGGTATCTTGATCACTAGATATAAACATAGGTTAAAATCAATCATAAGTAACCGGGATAAAGTATATGAGATAGATGAGATGAAATAGAGATACACTGAAATGATTTTGTCTTTGTCTCTAATCATTGAATTTAGGAAACAAATCTCTAGTCATCAAGTGTATTGCTATTTCATGATATGTTAAATTAAAGCTATTTTATAATATAAATTATAATGATATATATTTGAAGAACATATGCCAAGGTTAAAAAAAACATCCTCAATAGGTTAAAATATAAAAGCATAAAGGAAAAATCCATCGTTGTTCTTTGGATAACTACATGTGATAATCTTCATTGACTCTTAATAAGAAGCATTTTGGGTACATCATCACGACTTTTTAAGTCAAGAAGCATTTAATGATATAGTGCGTGCTTTTGCAATGTTGTAGTGATAGTAGTTGCCAACTCTTAAGAAAGCCAACCATCCCCACGCCCCAAAAAGGAGGGGTTCAAAAATACAAAGGAAAAGTACCAAGATTTCCTATAAGTTTTTTAAATTATTAGAATACTTCCTGTAGACAAAGAGCACCTTGGCAAATGTAATAATATGAACATTATGGCTCATTGAATTCAAACTTATTTTGACAAACATTGTGGGTTCAAATATGGAATAAGAGGTGCATTTGTGGGGATGACAAGACCATTAGGATATAAGTATACAGTAGTTTATTATCTGAGGACCAGTACATACCAAAATCGCAGATATGAATTCAAGACCCTTGTACCTGGCTTCCTCTAACACCTGGGTTAAGTTTTACACCGCAGGAAATGACACATTATAAGAGATCAACCATCTTTTCTTTCTTTTTGTAAAATTTTAACTATCAACTGACTGAGAAATCTAGGGTGAACATTGAGGAATCTTAAGGAACTTGATCTAGAATTCGACTTGATCTAGAATTTCACTAAATGCACCTAACCCCCTCATGTTTGAGCCCCAATAAATATTGTCAATTTTCTTAACATGCCTCTAATTGATCATTGATATTCAACATTTAAGCATGACAAGAGTATATGTAAATACTTTTGATTTAAATAACGCAGCTCTATCAACACATTAGGCACTTTCCAAATTTGTAATTGTGGAGCAAAGGCCTCGATATTGTAGGAAAGTCCCTGATTATAGCTTATAGTTTGGGCCCACTTCGCATACTGGAAGGCTTTCCCTCATTGATTCAAGAGTCAGATGGCATTAACACTTTAGCCCATGTAGTTGGCCATTCCCGCTCAAACCTAAATCAAGTACATTAACAAAGGAGTCATTCAATTAGGAATCTAAACTATACTCTTAGAGGATCTAGGGGAATCTAAGGAATGAGAATTTAAGAGTGTGTTTTATGTGAATGACTTGACACACTCTTTCATAATATGAACATAATCCTAGGGAACTCTATAAATTGCAATCTTCTAACTAGTCTTGTAAAAGTTCCTCATACATAAATTTTGATAAAGAAATGACCCTCAAATGACTTTATACACTCCATCTAGGTAAGTATATCATTCACATTCATGTGCTTTGGAATGAATCTTTGTATTATCTTAAGGAGTACTCGTATTATCCTAGAGAATCTTGTATAGATTCTTGAAAAAACCTATGTGTATGTATATTCATTTCCTAGATACTCCCTTATAGTAATAAATACTTGTATATATATATATATATATATATTATATATATGCCACCATATGAGACCCCTTTTCTAGAGAAAGTTCTGATTTCTAGAGATTTTGTTTGTTTTCCTGACCGGCCCCATCCTAACTGACTCCGGCCCACAAGAAAAGCCCCAATTTGACCATATTGGAATGACATTGGAATCCCGGCCGCCCATCTCTGACTGGAGGGCCCACGCTGAGCCCCCAATTAAGCCCATGCCTTCTGTCCAGGGGCTCTGGCATCGCCCGTCCCCGCCGCAAGCGCTTGTGCCTCATGGGGTCGAATTCTGCTTTGGTAATTTCATCGCCTCCTACGAACGCTTACCGGGCTATAAAAGCTTGGTATGTTGTTTAGGGTTTTCATCCTTTTTTTATTGAATCTAAGATGTAGCTAGTGACAAAGCCCCTGGGCCGCTTCTCCCCGTTGATTTAGAGCCGATTCCTTCCAATTCCTCCATCAGATTGTGCCGCAGCCTATGGCGTTCGTCCCTTCCATTGTTCTGTTTACCATTGTCCGGCTTGGCTGGTTTACACCAGATTTTGCAACTTAATGGTTTCTTGTGTGCTTTTGCCTCTCAACGAGCCTCTAAGGTTTGGCAAGTCTTCTCCAACCGATTTGAGAAGCAACATGCCGTTTATCATTTGATTTGTGGTTGCAAATAAACCGCAGCCATGATGAGGGCCCTTTGTTTGAGCATGGTTGATGCCATTTTTTTCTAATGGCCTAAATGGAGCCTACATCCATGGATCTTCGTGAAGGTCTTCTTTCCTCGTGATTTCATGGTATAATGCCTTTAAGTGCTTCCATACTCTATAAATGTTCTCCAGGACGTACTGGGTCATCCGCTAAAACTTCCTAGTTATTGAAGACTAACCTTGAGTTCAAGCTTCTAGCATGGCGTCAAGATGTAAATCTACTCAAACTATCACTTTCATTTGAAGCTTTAAGGTGAAATTATATCTATGTCTTCTTTCTACAACTATGGAGCTACCGAATGAAGATGTTAGGCCATCATATAGGGCAATTGTGCACTGCAGGGTCTCTCACCCATACCTCACATGGCAGAGCTAATAATACCTATTACAACCGCGGGTTATCCGGCCAGAGCTCTCGCTAATATATCGATACAACACATTAGTATACAATAACGATTAAAAATCTATTTTGTGTGTATATAAAACATTGGCAATCTATTAAAACATATGCTTAAGCATATTGGCCATCAAGCTTTGATCTAAATTACTTTAATGTCGCTCTCAATCAATTCTTCCTTATGGCACATATCCTAAGCATATCGAGTTATTGTTTCTTGATGTAAGTTCGTGCTCTTTAATGTTGTCTCACAATCAATTTTCTCCCTCTCATTGAAAATGCCGCTTTGCTTTTATTGCGTGGAGGCATTTTTTGAGTAATTTAAGGCACTGATTGTTCAGGTGCTCTTATTCGAAAGTGGAGGACCACTTTTGTATTCAATTTAAAGTAGTTCTCTGATGAATACTCTACATCCGAAGTTGATTATTTTATTTTGTATATACAACTTTTAAAGCCTCATACACACAATATGATTCATATAAAGTTTTTGTCGTGTGCGTAGTGAAATTCACCGTTATGCTTATGTATGCCTTTTCTGCTAAACAGAGTCGGATGTTCGTGATTTCAAACTATAATTTCTCAAGATTTTTATTAACTAACTCCATCCATCTCATGATATGTTCAATATCCGCAGATGATTCAAGCCGAAAAGTGGACACTTGCTTGTGCGGCCTTTAATTGATGGACAAGATAGTTGGGCACGACTCCAAAACTTTTTTCTATAAGAAAGTTATATGCTTGCTGGTCTTATCTCTAAAAGTCTTCTAAATTATGTATCCATCTCTAGTCGAGCTTGCTTGACTCTTCCTCAACTTCTCAACTAGAACGCGGGCCATAACTCCCAAATTGGTGCTCTCCTGCTTTATGCACAAGAACATCCGCTGGAAACGTCAATCGGAAGGTTCACAATTGACGTTTTTCTAGCGCCCATTTTCCAAATTCCTATAGTAAATGGGCCAAAACAAGGCCAAATCGTGCAATGTCTTTGCTGCCACAGCTTTTACAAATGGGTAGAAATATGGCCATAACCCAAAATGAAAGCTCTATTTTCTGCACAGAACATCCGCGAAGGGGTCACCGGAAGATCCTTACAATTGATGCTAGGCATCCATTTTCCAAATTCTTAACATAAATGTATAAAACAAAGGCCAAATGATCTAATGTCTTGCCGTCACGCTTTTATAGCTTGAGTAAAAATATGGCCATAACTCCTAAATGAAAGCTCTATCATTCAAAGTAAGTAAGAAACATGTATTGAGATCATTGGTCACTCCACAATGTTATTGGCATACATTTTTCAAATGTTTAGCATGAATGAGTCAAACCACTGCATGCACTCTTGAACTTGGTTTTACAGATGCAACAAATTTTGTTAATTTCGCTGAATGCTTTGCTTTCTAGATATCATAACATCATCTTAAAATACTCCTATTACAATTCAAGCACATGTTTTCTCAAGGAACATGGAAACAAATATGTCCCTGAATATGGCTTGTTACCTTCAAGAGCTGCTATAACTTAGCTTTGTAAGGGGTATATTTCATCGCGGGTTTATGTTGCGCTAAATCTGCGATTCCGCCATTTCTTCATAGTTTTGAGATTTTTATTTTGTATGATTGATCAAGTATCATTTGCTTAGTTAGACTCTGCTCTATGGTATCTAATAAATCCAAAATTTCTAGTTTCTTTGGTTTACTTATCTTGCTCGATTTTAATTGACTCCATGTTCTTTTATTTGTCCGGTAACTTCAGATTTTTATGCGCTCGTAAGGCAAATTCCCCGGATTTACATCAAGGTGCACTTGCAAGAAAGCTTGCTTTTGATCAGCATGTGTGTAACTTGAAAGCTGTTAAATTGGCTACTAATTTGCTTTATGCTTTCATAAGCATGCGAAGCTATCACTAAAGCTATGAAGATCATACCGACACCCACGCCCGTGATTTCTTTCTAAAGGATTTTCCAAGTGATGGGAAGGGAGTAAGTTGTCTTACATATTTATATATAAAAGTCTCAAAACATAGTTTTGTATCATCACGATTATGTCCAAACTTCCTTATATTTTGCCATATAATGCAGAAATGTGCATTATATTAAAGGGTAAGGAACATTTATCAAGGGAGTCATTATATTTGTTTTGCTAGGTCCATTTTAAATGCAACCTAGTGCTTTGTCTTCAACTCGAAGTCCTTCCATGTTGATAAACTAGGGTGAGGCGCAACATCCAAAGGTGTTTTTGTTCTAATGGCATAACTAGTTCCCCTCGTCATTTTTCATTTCAAAAACCCCCGCTTATACTCCAATAACATGCAGATTTTCTTTGAGCTATTGTTCCATTATAGCAAGATATTTATCAAAGAATATCTCAAGACATCTTGTGCATTTTATTTGACTATTGTAGGATTTGCTTTGCAAATGCGAGATCTCGCTACAATCTATAGGTGAAAGAAAATTAGATTCTATTGATAATGTTCTAGGATGAGTATGCGATTCTATATAATGTGCAATCGTATGGTATCATTAGAATGGGCCCAATCGCTATTGTTTATCCGGACCGTTGTTCCCACTCCAGGAAATTGAGGCAAAGAAAGTTTGGCACTCATGCTTATTTGATGCTTTGGAGTAGATTCTAAAGTGGGATTTTTTGTATCCCGTAGATAATCAATTGTATTTCCTTAGTACATATAATTCAATAAAAGGGAGGTACATTTTAAACGCTTATGGTGCTTCAGTATATAGCTACCTAATGTGTTCTTCAAACTAATGCTTGCAAGTGCTATGATGCCTATCAAAGGTTGTATTTGGAGTTGATGTATCTACAAGAGGTTGCCGTAAATAAATTTCAAGCTAGATAAACTTTTTCTTAACTGAGTCAATCATTTCACAAAACTTTTCCAAACGCTGTGCATCTTCTATTTTGTTTCATCTTAGTATGTGCTATGTCAAGTTTGCAATTTTTGTCGACTTCAGTGGCTTCATTTCCAACGAATGTGTTCGTGGTTTTCTATGCTAGTTTCACAACGCCTTGCTTCATATCGTGGAGCTCGCTTGGACCTTCAAATTTTGAGTGAATGGGCATGTGATGAAGCTCGTTGACCTTCTAAATTTTTGAGGAATAAGTATGTAGCATATGCCGATGCTTAGACATATGAATAGAATAATAGAATAGATTTTTAACATATATAATTGAAATTGACAATGAATGTCATGGACATCTCTTAGCTCGCGGATTTGTAGTGCACATTATGATGCTCAAGTATTTGTCTTTAAATGCCAATCACTTTTGGTATGTCTTCAAATGGTTTTCCAATCGGAGATTAAGGCGTTTACATGCCCATTTCATAAATAATATATACTAGAGATTGATAGGAAAAGTGGTTGTGCATGTTTCTATCGTTCTTATTTTATTGCTTTCTATTTTGTGCCTTATGTATTTTGCGAAAGGCATATCAATTTAGTGAGATGATTATTGATCATTGTACATTTAATACTTATGTTTTTTCTAGTCATGCTGTATCCTTAATTAGGAGATATATCAGGCCACCCACCTAGGAGTTGTTGAAGACATGCCTGGCATTTAAGACACATGAGAATCTTTTCGATCGCTTGGAGATGATGGCAATCTTTTGTTGAAGACGCCACTTCTGCAATAAGGTATGAGAATGTTTTCTGGACGTTTGGAGATGATATAATCTAGTCATTTGGGAAAGTTGGGACAGTAAGACCTAAAAGCCACACACAAATCTAGCGTATGATGCTATTGTTACTAGTAGTATCCTTTTATTCCATATGTTTTCGCTTGTGAGTCACATTTCTTTTGTCATTAATCGCAGCAATTGGCTTGGCCTTCAATTGTATTAATGATTTTGGCGCTTTGGGTAATCGCGGAGCGCAAAATGGTTGCCCTATTTGACTCATGCATAACTTTGACAAGTTGCATTCATTCGCTAAATCCACATGTGTGAGCAACAATTCATTCAATGAGGTTTTTAACCATGCTTACACAATGCTTTTGAACCAATTTACTAGCTCTAAAGGATGACTTCATAACTTACCTTTGACACTCAACTTTAGACCTTTTAAGCATGGTAAAAAGATTTGGCTATTAAATCTTGCAAGGCCATTAGCCCAAGTATAGTCTAATATTATGCCCACCGCTTACTTGATCTTGACCATATTTATAAACGTAAAAATTTGTAAAGATTCACATATCTATTTAATTTCGCTTACATTCCCATTACATTTTACACACGCCGACAAAGCCAAAGTCTAATAAATAGATAAACTACCACCGCCTTAATGCATTGAAATATCCTAAACTCTACACAATCCATTCTATTTAGAGCTAGGATTTCGTGAGATCGAGTTAAGAGGCCGCCATTTAACTACCATTATAATTACTGGCTAATTCATAAGGTTCTCCTCACATTATAAAAACATTCTTGATGTAAAGGAAGCGATGTGTTAATGTTTCTCGACAATAATCTTTTGGCTCTAACACTTCAAACCATTCATGCATCTCTATTTTATTCCATTTTGTACACACACTTCGTGATGCTATTTTATTAGCCTACTTTTTGTAAGGGCATTCAAACATCCTCAGAAAGGTACCTGTTCTTAGCGAGATTGATCCGTTGGCTATGGTTGTTGATCAAAGAATTCACTCATCTACATGTTCACATATGCTGATTGGCTGAACCAAGCATCCTTAAAGGTACATAGCTATGGTTCCCAAGGTCCTGTGAATGTCCCTCATACACCTGGCCAGGGGTTAAGGCCAAGACATCACGAGTAACTATTGACTACTAGCATTTGTTTAGGTTTAAGGGTTTAAGATTTTTAGAGGTTATCACACGCTTAGTGTTTGGAGCTATGCTTATTCGGGGTTTCACATGGTATAATTCTCATTCAAAAACAAGAATAAAGTTAATAAAGTGTTTGCAACCTGCTGACTTTGCAAAATCCCTCAGAGTACAACCTCTTATAAGCATACAACCCCTCATATGGTTGTAAAACTTGTATATATATATATATATATATATATATATATATATATATATATATATATATATATATATATATATAAATATAAATATATATCACGTGTTGGAGACTACTGAACACAGAGCCGGATATAACATCATGTAGCTTTATGCTGCATATGCTCAAAATACTAGAGTCATGGTATACTCCTTTAATGCTATGGTTGCCTAAATACAATGGCACCACCTGGGTACTAAAGTGGCTGGGTGGGAACCTCCCCAAGATTAGATAGGGTTGCCTAAAATTTCATGGCAGTACCATCGTAGTAGTATGGTATTTTTTGAATTTTCACATCATGTTGTTACATGGTTCCTATGGTTTGGTCATGTGCATTTGATGACGCCATCATACTAGTCATGATGAGTAGGTTGACCCTTGGGCATAATTGGGCAAAAGGTCTAAATTGATGTTCTATTTTGGTCTTCACAAATAATACAATGGCACCATGACTACTGCTAAGGCTATGTATTTGGCTTCAAGGCACACAAGCACTATTTATTGTTTATTGAGTGTGCCATACCGCTAGTGTATGGGCTTTGCCTAACTGACTAGGACGTGAAAATGGTATGATCCTATGGACTTTAGGGACATACAATTTGTGGATCTACTATGGCTCTATGCCGTAAGTATGCAAAGGTGCAAAAAAATATAAGAATATAAAATATGTGATATGGGAGTCTTGCCTAACGCTGTTTATGGTGAATGCTACCATTGAACATTTAAAATTGCCGTAATTCCTTATGCCATTCCTGAATTTCACCAAAACTTATGGGTGTGAATTTCACCAAGATTTAGAGTTTCTATTAATCTTGGCGGTGATGTCAGAACTTGAAACATGACATATTGCTATATGCCATATATGAAACATGGCTTAATGCCATATCAGGCGCTGTTTCTACAAGGAAATATAACCCGGTGAAGAAATAAAAGTTAAAACCGCACATGATGGACACTATACATGTGTATTTTGCGTTACAAACAATGGCAAATTAAACCTTGGAAATTATGAAGGTCTTTGCGATATCGAGCACGCATTTAGGGCTTCAACTCCCCTTTATCGTGGTAGTGGCGATGGCGCCGAATGACCGCCTAAAAGGGTCGAGATGCATCGAGTCCAGATGTTATAGCGGTGAAGAAATATGGAATGTGGTCATCCCACGCCTAAAACGTGCTAGTCGGATTTGTATCCGGGCTTTGCCCATCACACGCTTTTTGGTGCCATGAAGCATTTACATATTTGGATTGATTTTGCAAGGTAACCTTAGGGCAAAATGATATTTTTGGCTTAGGGGTATCTTTCAATTTGGCACAGAGCCAAAGTGGTCAGCCGGAATGGTGCGTACCCAATAAATACATGTCGGGTCTCACGATGATCTCTACAAAAACAACACATGTTGAAGCTTTTGAGTTGAAGCCCGAAAATGCCTAGACGGATTCGCCTCGTAGTCAAACTCTAATCTAGCCGGACTTGCCGAGAGGCGATTTAGGTGTGCCATTGCAGGCCTTCTCTCGCCTCGCAAAAATACTATGAAGTCGGGCTTAGTTATTTCTGCGATGATAATGGTTTCTGCTGGTTTAGCATAGAACCGATTTGGTATGCCTTTATCTCTGTGATACATCTTTCTACTCAATTGCATGGCCGTAAAAAGAACTGACCGGGACATGTATACAACTGCATAAAAATAGGGTTTTCTATCAAGTATTAATCTTGGCTTTCCATTGAAGAAGGTCGGCTTTGATGTGGTTTCTACCGAGCATTAAAAGTCAAGTATCGTGACCAGATTTGCCAAAAGCACTTCATCGTGCATTGTTTATCTATGAAACAATATGCTTTTAGGTTTTAAACAGCTCAAACAATTGTGGCTTTGGCTATAGCCAATGTTTAATCGGATATAGAATATTTGCCATGACGCCTTCTTTGATGCCGGGCTATTATATAGTTTGTCAACATCGCAAAGGCAAAATTGTGATAGGAAGTTTATTATTTCCCATATAAAATGTGATTTGGAGCCGCTACTGTGCGGATTTGCTACTTCTAAAGTTTGAATCTGACAACGGATTCAACCCCTCAATGTGGGGCTATTTGTAATGCCAATGTTTCAAGAATCGAAATCAATCTCAAGAATAAATAAAATCCAAGTGCCATTAAAACGTTTGGATTTAAAGATTATGCTTTTACCGCTTTGAAACAATTATGCTTAGTAAGCCTCGTGATTTTGACTAATAGTTATGGTCTACAATATGGTGTACAAACATAGTTTGAAAGCCCCATTCTTAAGATATATGCCTATGCTTATATAGCTACTATGCTTCTAGTACGCTAAAGTATGGCTATATACCTAACTAAGATCATGTGGCTTTTGCTTAGTATTCCTGATACGTATTATAGCAAGAATGGCCGCTATAAAATGGATTTAAATGCTAGAACTGGCTGCGGTCTCACGCCAAGTTTTAGATTTGGAGAAAATCCTAGTCATAATTCCATTTCTTTCTGTTTATGTTAACTCAGGGCAAAAGGATACAATTGGTGATCGATAAACCGGAGAGACCCAATGTACCTTGGCCCCTCGCATCGCTACCGGATTACCGCTAACGCTTTTGTATTGGTCGTTGTGTACTAAGTTCTCTCCCTCCAATTGTCTCGCTTTTGCTACCGTGGCTGGCGCACATGGAAGGTTATGGAAGTAATTTAAAAAATGTAACTCAGATGCTATAATGCTTTACAAGTTAATGTTTAAAACTATACACTTTCTAAGCATAAGTCTACTTTACTATTTGCTCTCTACTTTGTAATGTATCAAGCTTTTGTAAATTTGTCTCAACTACTTTTCATTAAGGATGCTTAGTTTTGGGGCTTGAGAAATCTACCTCACTAATTATCCCTAGTTGCCAATTGTTGAGTTTTACTTAAGAATTGCTTATACGCTTTTCATTATGACACATAGTTTAGGCTCGAGAAATCAGCCCTCTACTAGGTAGCCCTGAATGTAAGCAAGTATTCTTGTTGGACCATTGCCGAGGGCCCGGTAAGGCTGTGACGTAATTTCTCTAGCTTCTAAGGACCAAGTTAGGAGTATGGACTTGGCTAGATTAGACCTCAAAGTAAAGGAAAGTATATATATAGCCAGTATATCATATTCAAGGATATGAAACTCTCTATCCTTTTGAGTCCACCAATCTAATTGAACACGTGACACCTCTCGTGATCTATTGAACATTATGTTTTTCTATCTCAAGACCGCCTATCAAGTTACATTGGCTACTTTGCTACTTCTACTTCATCGTTTACATTACTATTTAATGATGCATTGGAAAATTTCAAAATGACAAGTACTAGCCACGCACGATGACTGATTTCTATGGTTTATGAACTTTAAAAAATTGGCTTCTGGAACCTCGAAAGGTGACCATAAAGGTATGGAATATCCGCTATGTGATTTATCTTTTAGCTTTTAACGTATAACGATTTCATTAAAATTTAGGTCTCTCAGTAATGCTAGGCACCAAGTACTACCTAGCAATATACCTAATTTTCTTTTTAGGACCCTACTCGCTTTTAGAGGTAGGATACTATATATATATATATATATAAATATAAATATATATCATGTGCTGAGACTACCGAACACATGAGTCGGATATAACACCGATGTAGCTTATAAGTCAAGGTACATGCCCAAAACATGAGCCGTATACTCCTTTAATGCTATGGTTGCCTAAATACAATGGCAGCACCACGGGTACTAAAGTGCATGGGTGGGAACCTCCCCAAAGATTAGATAGGGTTGCCTTGTACTATGGGTGCACCATCGTAGTATGGTATTTTGAATTTTCACATCATGTTGCTACATG
The DNA here is from genome assembly GCA_021234155.1 of Isoetes taiwanensis. Taxonomy (NCBI): domain Eukaryota; kingdom Viridiplantae; phylum Streptophyta; class Lycopodiopsida; order Isoetales; family Isoetaceae; genus Isoetes; species Isoetes taiwanensis. The sequence continues at coordinate 2,097,283 of JAJEKV010000113.1, forward strand.
GTTCCTATGGCTTGTCATGCATTTGATGACGCCCATCATACTAGTCATGATGAGTAGGTCAATTCGGCATAATTGGGCAAAGGTCTAAAATTGATGTTCCCATTTGGTCTCAAGCAAATAATACAATGGCACCATGACTACTAAGGCTATGTATTTGGCTTTAAGGCACACAAGCACTATTTATCGCTTATTGGAGTGTGCCATGCTGCTAGTGTATGGGGCTTTGCTCAACTGACTAGGACGTGAAAAATGGCATGATCCTATGGACTTTTAGGGACATACAACTCTAGGACGCTTCAATATGGCCTATGCCGTAGTATGCAAAGGTGCAAAATATAAGAATATAAAAATATGTGGATATGGGGAGTCTTGCCTTAACGCTGTTTATGGTGAATGCTACCATTGAACATTTAAAATTGCCGTAATCTTTATGCCATTCCTTGAATTTCTGCACTAAAACTTATGGTGTGAATTTCACCAAGATTAGAGCTTATTAATCTCAAGTGTGATGTCGAACTTGAAACATGACATATTGCTATATGCCATATATGAAACATGGTTTAATGCCATATTGTGCGCGGTTTCTACAAGGAAATATAACCCTGTGAAGAAATAAAGTTAAAACCGCACATGATGACACTATTAGTGTATTTTATGTTACAAACAATGGCAAATTAAACCTTTGGAAATTATGAAGGTCTTTTGCAAGTATATCGATACTCCATTTAGGGCTTCAACTCCTTTACTTGGTAGTGGCTTATTGGCGTCGAATGACTCTGGGTAAAGGGCCGAGACAGATCGAGTCCTGCATGTTATAGCAGTAAGAAATATGGAATGTGGCCTTCATCCCATGCCTTAAACAAAGTTAGGCTCAGATTTGTATCCGGGCTTTGCCCATCACATCGCTTTTGGTGCCATACATTTTACATATTTGGATTGATTTTGCATGTAACCTTTAGGGCAAATGATATTTTGGCTTAGGGCATCTTTCTAATTTGGTAATGCAGCCAAAGTGGTCGGCCGGAATGGTAGCACCACGTAAATACATGTCTGGTCTCATTGTGATGGATCTCTCGACAAAACAACACATGTTGAAGCTTTCTGAGCTATTCAAGAAAATGCCTATCTGATTCCGCCTGCGAATAAACCTGTAATCTAGCTCCGACTTTGGCCGAGAGGCTACTTTAGGTGTGCCACGCAGGCCTTTCTCGCCTCGCAAAAATACTATGAAGCCGCTTAGTTATTTCCCGCATTTATAATGGTTTCATGGTTCGCATAGAACCGATTTGGCATGCCTTTATCCGGTGATACATCTTCTACTCAATTGCATGGCCAAAAGAACTCGGACATCCGCGTATGTATACAATCAGACAAAAATAGGGTTTTCATTGTTATTAATTGCCCATTGAAGAAGGTCAGCTTTGATGTGGTTTCTACCGAGCATTAAAGTTTAAGTATCAGACTCGTGATTTGCTAAAAAGCACTTCATCGTATTGTTTATCTATGAAACAATATGCTTTAGGTTTTAAATATTCTCAAACAATTGTGGCTTTGGCTATAGCCAATGCTTATCGATATAGAATATTTGCCATGACGCTTTGATGTCGGGTTGATATATAGTTTGTCAACATCGCAAAAGGCAAATGATAGAAGTTTATTATTTCCATGGCAAAATGTGATTTTGAGCCGCTTACTAAAGGGATTTGGCTACTTCTCCAAAGTTTGAATCTGACAATCTGATTCAACCCTCAATGTGGGGCTATTTGTACGTCAATGTTTCAAGACCTGAAATCAATCTCGCGAATAAATAAATCCAAGGCCATTAAAAATCGCTTGATTTAAAGATTATGCTTTACCGGGCTTTGCCCAATTATGTTTTAGTAAGCCTCGTGTGATTTTTGAATTAATAGTTATGGTCTACAATAAGTGGTGCACAAACATAGTTTGTGCTCCATGATTTCTTAAGATATATGCCTATGCTTATATAGCTAAGGCCTATGCTTCTTAGTGCCGCTGTGCATGGCTATACCTAACTAAGATCATGTGCTTTGCTTAGTATCTTGATACAAAAGATATAGCAAGAATGGCCGCGCTATAAAATGGATTTAAATGCTAGAACTACAGTCTCACGCCGCCTTAGATTTGAGAAAAACTTTCTAGTCATAATTCCATTTCTTTCTTGTTTATGCTAACTCAAAGTGTGCTGATACAATTGGTGATCGCTGATAAACCAGTAGGTCTTAATGTACCTTGGCCCTGCATCGCTAATGGATTACCGCTAACGCTTGTATGATTGGTCAGCAGTACCTGCCTTCCTCCCAATTGTCTCTGCTTTTGCTACCGTGGTTGGACATGCTAACATGGAAGGTTATGGAAGTACCTAAAAATGTAAATCGTATGCTATAATGCTTACAAGTTAATGTTTAAACTATACACTTTCAAGATAAGTCTATTTTACTATTCAGTTTCACTTTTGTGTTTTAATGTTTTCTTTAAAATTTGTCTCAACTACTTTTCATTAAGGATGCTTAGTTTTGGGCTTATAAATCGCCCTCGACTAATTATCCCTAAAGGTTAATTGTTGAGTTTCTACTTAAGAATTGCTTATAATGCTTTTCAATAGTGACACATAGTTTTGGCTCGAGAAACTCTACTAGGTAGCCCTAATGCAAAAGTAAGTATTCTTGTTGGACTCATTTGGTTTTAGGCCCGTAGTGCCAGACGTAATTTCTCTAGCTTCTGCTATGACCAAGTTAGGTATGGACTTGGCTAGATTTAGACTCTAGTGCTGAAAGTATATATATATATATATATATATATATATATATATATATATATATATATATATATATATATATATATATATATATATATATATATATATATATATATATATATATATATATATATATATATATATAAATAAATTTAATCCTCGTGATTTTAAATGTTTGTTGATTATTTTGCTTCCACAACTATATCAGCAAAACACATATAATGCAATAAAACGTATTAAAGCTAACCGTAAGGCTATGATCTACTTGTATGCGCAAAATAGAGGTCTAGGAACAAAATTAACAAGAGCTTACAAGTCCATGTAGATGAACAGACATGAGGCAAAGACCTGCCATGAACCTATTAATGTAAGAATTCGTCCCATGACTCCGCTAAGAGTGAGATGTCGCAGATGAGATCTGACTGCAAGAAATAAAGGCCCTTTGGCAGCATGCTGTGAGGGACCCAAATGACAACGCCCAATTGCCGCAGTACCACCAAAGCGGCAAGCAGCATGAAGAAGAGCAAGAGAATGAGGTTCTGAGCACCGACTCTCCACAAGCTCATTCTGACTCGAGCCTCATTTAAGAGGTGGAATTGTGTGCGTGGACCGAGGGACGGCAGACTCAGTGGACACAAAGGCCTGATTACTGTGAAGAAAGTAGATTCAAGTACCGAAAGCAATGTATGGAAGGCATGAAGCTGAACAGCCTGTGATGTCATACGTGCATGGAGGCAAGAGGCTTGGCCGACAGATGAGAGAATATGGCAATGCATATGGCATGAAGGACAACAGCGGTGGTGGCAAATAAATTAACCTTAAGGGCGCGTTTCACATTTGGTGGCGGAGACACGCTTAAAGCACATGGATCAGCTTAGACAAATTACAGTTCAAGAAATTTTCAAAGGCATCTGCCGCCACCACGGGAACACAAATGCCAAATGATGCAAAGACCCATTGACTACAGCCAGGTAAACAAAGTCAAGCAGGATAAAATACACCTGAGGAGTTCATGAGACTCGTGCTTTATGTGCCAAAGCCGGTTTAACGCCTACCAAAGAGAAGGGTACATAGAGGATTGAACGTAGAGATAAGAAGCCTGCGGGCAAGCAATTAATCCCAACAAGAGTAAAAGTCGAAATGAAGGTCACAAATTTACAAGGATCCTACTGCATCAAATGACGTAACCAAGTAGAGTACTATCAGATAAGGGCAAAGCAACAAAGTTATAGTCTGTACTAGTCCAGACCACCAAAAGCTCCATACAAGGCAATCATGGAAGCAAAGAAAAGAAACGTGTATCCTTCAAAAGATAAGCAGGAAGGGTCAAATCCACTCGAAAAGCTAAGTACATCCTCTTTTACAAGCAATGCCTAAGGAGAAGAGGCAGGAGGCATTGAGAAAACAACCGCTTCGTGTGCTTCCAACCAGGCCAGCTGCAACAGCAAACCCGCCTTTGTCATGAGCTGCATTACAGTAGTTAGTGGATGAGACACTCCCTTTGGATCTATGACGGGCCGGGTTGTTAATAATTTAATTTCATTCAGGTGAGGTCACATTTTGCCTATATATCTCGTAGCGTAAAATCAAGATCATGTAATTCCACAAGAGGGAAGGCTAAGGCCAAGTCTTTTATAGTCCCACTAGATCTCTGAAGCACCCACAACTTTGCGCCCCAAGAATGGTCAGGAGATGTTGAAGCTCAAGCCAAGAAGTCAGCCAAGGCCCGTGTGTGTTGGGGCAAGGCAAGTGTTGAGACACACCTGGTGCAAGAGGATACCCTGACATCGACCGTAGTGGATCAACATCCAAATGGGGGCGTATGGATGTACTTCCGAAGTAAGGATCGGATCATAGGAAACGGAGTATCTTGACTCATGGAGCTACTATCAATGCGGTTTAAAGTATTCCTCTACTACCTAACGCAAAATCATAGAAATTATGTGCAAAGAAGTACCCTACCATGCGTTGTATGTCTAGTGTTTACCGCCAAGTGCATGTTATTTACCTGTAGCATATATCTTCAAGCTTCGATCAAGAGTCCGAAACGTAAGAAAAGTAAGGAAGATAAGGTGCTTTAGCAAATTACCGTGCTGTATATCAAGTTGGTGTATGAGTTCCATGATCTCTCCTAGATGAGATCAAGCAGATCCCTCCTTACAGGGGAGTCAAGTGTGAAATAGCACTCCGAATCCAGTATCGGCCGACGCAGAGCAAAGTCTACGTAATGACCTACACAAGAGTCGACCGAGTTGAAGCAATGCGAGTTGCTTGACCTAGGGTCTATTAGACCTAGCTGCTCACCATTTGTGCACCCATTCTTTTGTGAAGAAGAAGGCGGATGGCAGCTTTTGAGGATGTGCATAGATTACAGCAAATAAACAAGCACACACCATCAAGAATAAGTATGCACCTCAGACGGACGACCGATGGATCACCCAAGGGGCAAAGTTTTTCAAGATAGACTCGGTGGCCTGGGGTACCATCAGATCGTGATTAAGGAAGAAGACGCCCACAAAACAACATTCAGACCGTGTATGGGCATCTAAGAGTTCACCAGAATGCCGCTTTGGTTTGTCAATGCTCCCTGCAAAGAATATTCATGAGGCTCATGAACGACTTCTGTGGGAGTTCTTGATACTTTTGTGATAGTATTCTTTTTGATGATATTCTGGTGTATATCATCCTCAGCAGCACGCATAACACCTCAGAAAGTGCTCGAGAAGCTAAGAAGGCACTAGCCAGGCCGCTAAGTTGTCAAGTGCCACTTCGTAAATTTAGAGGGTGGAATAATTGGTCATGTGATCTCAGGAATCTCATCGATCCCCGCCAAGATTGAAGCGCTTCATACAAAGGGCTTGCCACAAGAACATCCCACGCAGGTCGGCCATGCAGCTCTGAAGAACTTTGCGGAAAAATTAGGCAGCCCCGCTAATGATTTGACGAGGGCGAAAAAGTAAAGGATTGGGTAGATCACCGCCCGGTGATTTGAGATGTTGAAGGAAGCTTTTTGACAAAACCCCCATCTTGACCCTCGCCGCACTCCAGAGAAGGACAAACTTGTGGCAACGGGATGGTAAGATTGCCACAGCAAAGTGGCCGATGTGGAGGAGCGAGCAGTGGCTTGGTGACTCTAAGATGAACGACGCCAAACGCTGGGCTACCCCACTCATGATCGCGAGTTGCTTGCAGCTGTCGAGCACTAAGAATTTGAGACACACTCAATTGCTGGGGAGGAAGTTCCAGCTACGGCCGATCATCGAGTCTAATATCAGTATTCACGCTTAAATCCACATCTTAACCCTGAGGCAGTCAAGGTGATGGAGTTCCTCGGCGAATATGACTTTGATATAGTCTATATGTAAGTCGGAAGCTAATGTGGTAGCATGCGCTTTCAAGGCATCCTCCCACAACAAGAGTCCATCGCATGTAATTTCGACGCTACCACGACTTCTGAAGAAGATCGAAGAAACCTTGTCGAATAGATGCGCATTTCTGCTGAAGTGTGGGTGAGCTGTGCAAGGAGGCAAGAAATCGTGAGAAGTGAGAGGGAGACCTCACTTTTAAGAAGGAAGGTAACCTTTTGTACTATAATGAAGTTGTGTGTGCCTGAACGCCATCGCGTGAGGAAGTTGATTTCCTCCACGACACTCCACAACAACAAATTAAATAGTCACCCAGATTTGCGAAATATATTTCAAAGCGAAAATTACCATTGGCCAGATGAAGAGCTGTGCAGCTCACATCAAAGAGTGTCACCGTCGTATCAAGCAGAGCGCTCGGACCTGTGGGCATTGAACCATTAGCGTGCCGAACGCTATGGAAAAGTCATGGACTTATAAATGTGGTCAGCTGAGGACAAGTATATACATGCCCTGATGCTGTGGTCGGTTAAGTTTCATGATGACACACTTTGTACCTTAAGTGCACTACCGGCACTTTGATCCTCTGGGTGGAAGGTCATAAGGATAGTGATGTATGTATAATCGACATGTTACGCCTAGCCAGTAGGCCCCCGAGGGATAAAAGTAAACACTTCATTCTTCCCCATTGGAACTCATCAAGGTTGCGACATGGAGGGCTCCTTTGTATCAAAGATGGAGCCGTATGGGGATGAACTTCCTGCTTTGTATACTCGCGGAGTGCACCGTGATAAGAGTAGGGGACATCAAACATCAAGAAGAAAAGAAACCAGTGGCTCCAAATTTTGGGAGAAAGTGAAGAAGGGTTCTTCAGGAGTCAAACCGTTTAAATCTCTATGCAAAAGTGGTCACAAGCTTTTTGTAATAACAAGAAAAATGAAATTTAAAGAAATGTGAAAAGAATGAAAAGAACAACGAGGGTAAGCGAAAACTTGAATATCGCTAAGAATACAAATCTCCAGAGAGGAGGGAGACAACAAAATGCCAGACTTGTCTAAACTTTAAGCTCCAATTTGGCATATAGTACAATGGCCTCTGGCCCAGAATAGCAAAACAATTTCCGTTTCAGATTCTTCAGTTATCTAAACCCCAAAATCTCTGCTAACCATGCAGGTAACATTGCCATCATCTCCGAAATCATAATTGTCGTGATTCGTGGCACTAAGGACTGAAAGACTGTGGGTTCCCTTATGATGTGGACTCTCTTGGTCTCTTCTGCTTAGTTGGCGTGGTCTTGGCTCCTGATGTGGATGTCTGGCCTTAGTCTTTAGGCTCCTTTGTATACCTTAGAAATAATCATGTGCCTTTGAGCATGGGACTAACACTATGGAACATCAAAGACTTACTATCACTCAAGCCATCATCATTAGGGTTGTTATGAGTAGGGTAGAGAACTGTTAACTTGACATCGGAGGCGATATGAGATGTTATATGGCGCAAACGGATGAACATGCATCTTCATTAGGTTTGGCTTTGATATTATTATTTTATATTTTGTGTTTTACTTTGCGTAAGTTGTGGTCAGCATTTCATATTGCTACAAAGTGGTGCCAAGGTGATGACAACACTATCATTATGTGTTTTTATGTTGTGATTACATGTGGTGTTGGTCTGATGATGGCACCAACGCCCCATAAAGCTTTTTGCTTGTGTTTAATCTGCGTGGACAACATTGCTACTTGAACAATATTAACGACCTTTGAAAACCATTTCCTCTTTCTATTGTTTCCTTCTATAGGTTGAGTGCTTAATTGGTACATTCGCATGGACCATCATGTATGTCACATCCAATGGTATGATCCAACTTCAAATCCTGGAAGGTGCCTATTGTTGTATTGCACCTCATGGCTTCAAAAGTTGGTGGGCATAAGCTTTTGAACTGAATGCTTTGTGCCTGGAGGCTCACCTTGAGCTCTTCTAGTGGGTCTGCATATGTAATAATACCATCCACAAATCCAAAAAGCTCCATAAATCATCCACAAATCCCAAAGCTCCATGCTACCCTGCATGCAAATAGAAGAATACTTTGGACAATCTATTTTTGGGTGAGAAGCAAGATCGCCCAGTAAACATGAGCGACTTAGAACCACAAATATGGGTGCCTACAAAAATTAGCATTCTAATCTCACAAGAGAATGTGCTGAGGTCGTGCCTCTTCGCATGCCCTACCTCAAACAATGCCACAAAAAACAGATCTGCCTGCTTCCATAGCTTACTGCTATCACCAATGCCTGCGATCCCAGACGTTCGAGGAGAGAGATTAAAACCGCAAATGAAGATTGAATGTATGGCTTATGTCATAGAGAAGCCAATCCGAATCTAGATGTAAGAAACGAAAGGAAAAAACTATAATAGCTACCCAGACGGTTCTCCAAAATCCATAGTGCACAAAATTCCAAATTAACACAATGCCAATGTCGTCATAATCAACCACTCAATCTCACTATCATCACATAAGCATCAATTCCACAATAAGTAACGTAGTATCACAATCATTAACTCGGTGATCAACGCAGATCCCAATCCAGACATAATCATCAAATCGATTGCACTTCATTCTCAAATAAACCCATGATAAATGCACAAAAAAAAAAAAAAGACATACTACGCAAACAAAAAGGACATACTTGTCAAGGAAGAGTCAAGAGAATAGAAACACACGATTGGGAAAGAAGTTGTTTGGAGATCTGGCCAAATCGTGGGGATATACTTGTCAAAGAAGAGTCAAGAGAATAGAAACATGCGACTGGGAAAGAAGTTGCTTGGAGATCTGGCCAAATCGTGGGGGGTGATCCAGCCACATCATAAAAAGAGTGTGGCAAAGGAATCAAGATGGGAGGAGATGGTGGAGAAAAAGCACAGGAAGGGTTTGCCCAATGCTACTATACTACTGTGAGAAGAACGTGGAATGAGAAGAATTTCGAAAAGGCCGAATATATATCGCTTGTCCTCTCTCGAGAATATCGATCTTATGGCGTGAATTGATTTGCATTTTGTGTTTTACTTTGTGTACGTTGTGGATAACATTGCATATTGCTACAAGATATGGTGCCTAGGTGATGATGGCACCATCATTATATTTTTTTTATTGAGTATATGTGGCGTTGTTGCGGTGATGGCACCAACACCACATAAAGCTTTGTCTTATATGCTTGTGTTTAATCTGCTTGGACAACCATTGTTACTTGAACAATATGAATGATCTTTGAAAACCATTTTCTCTACCGTGTTTCCTTCTATATATTGAGTGCTTCGTTGCAATATTAGCATGGACCATCACGTATGTCACACCAATGATATGATCCAGGTTCAAATCCTGGAAGGTATCTATTGTATTTGCTTATAGTTTTTATATTGTCAGCCATATCCACTTATAGAACCCCCACCCTGAGCCCAATCTGGATGACTAGCCCCCCCTGACATGGCCCCATGCCCCTGATCCCGATCTAAATGCCCAGTCACCCTTGATCCAGCCTCATATCCAGGAACACTGACAACCTGACCACCCCTACCATGATGAGCTCTCCTGGGAGACCAAGTGGTTGGGCCACCATGAAAATGGCTTAGACCAGATGACAAAGACAAGGAAGAAGCCTCTTCTATAAGGAGGGAGGAATGGGCAAAGGTCCAATCAACGGGGTCAGCCCGGCAAGCGGTTGACTGCTGCTCAGGTCCGATAGCAAACCAGGCACTAGAAGAGGCCTTGACATAACTGGAGGCGAGAATAGAGAATAACATCACCTGAATTGCATGTATGATAGAAGAGATGCAGTCCTGGGTATCCCAGGTGCTCAGAAGACAGTTGGCAACATAGAAACAACGGATTGCAGAGATGGAGACCTGCACATAATAGATGGAAGACAACATCCGCTTGGTGCACTTCAAGAGCTAGCAGGACAAGCAGAGTCCCATCGGCCTATATGAGCTTGCCTGGACTCCTTGTCTACCACCATGAAGCCATGACACAAGACAGAAAATATGCTGAGCAGGAGATACTGGCAACAATGTCCGGCCTTAGACCAAAGGTTGAGGAGGCTGCCACTATGATGCGAAGTGTCCAGACCACCTTTAAGGAGAGTCAATCACAGCTGAGAGCCCTTTGAAGTAGGGTCGAGACATAGGAAGAGCTTTCATCAGTAGTGAACCTTGCACTGAACACTCGCTTGTTGAAACTTGCGCACAACTTCACTTCTCGAGATCAAGAGGTGCAGGAACTGCGAGCAACTATTGCCCAGCAAGGCAAGGGCCTCCATGCAGAGGCGCATGAGCAACTGCAATGTCACATGCATGAACTGGTAAGGCAATAGCAATTCCAGCGGGAGATGACCTCCAAGCTTTAGAAATAAGAGGCCACAGTAGTTCCGCACGCCCAACGGCCTGCAAGACGTTCCAAATAATTCCAATGAATGTCTTATATTATAAACATATTATATTATAGAGTTATGCGATTGTAGGGTCTAATTGAATTGAATTGAATTGATTTTTATCGTCCACGGAGACGATCTATGGGACCTAATCAAGGAGCACAATAGGCAAATTACAATTACGATTAAAAATCCTCCATCCCGAATGGTTTTCAAGGGAATTAGCAATAATAAGGATGCTAATAAACTGTATAAATATACATCATGATACATGGTACATGTCAAGGTAGTGTCCTGGAACATATTTGAGTACGCACATCCATCACTTTCTGAAGATACGATCCCAACAACCGTACTGGAGCCGCGCTTAACATCACATGCAGTGGCTGATTGGGCTGGACGAACTCAGTGTAGCATGCCCAAATGTGGTCATATGCTGGACAACTATGAAGATGCGACCCTCATCCTCAATAACTCCTAATTGGTAGCACTCACAAAGCCTATTCTGGCGCGCCTCCCCAATCCAAGTGCCTGTTTCAATTCTGAGGCGATGTGCCCCAGTGGAGTCTGCATTTTTTCATGAGCAGATAGGTATGCAAATAGCATTGGGAGCCCCGTTCGAGCGTGGGATTTCTCTGATGATAGTAATGTGCCGTCATGACCTACTCAAGGGCATGACATCTCAAAGCTTGCTAAGGAAACAAACATCATGGTACTGCTTCAAGTTATGGCAATCCTCTTCTATTTGCACCTATATGCACCTGTGCTCTTGTACAATCCATCGGGCTAGCCATTGAGCTCGCTTTTCCTTCCAGCAGTCTTTGAGGTTCTGTAGGCCCATTGCCACGTTATATGCAAGGCAGCGGAGACGAGCATCGTCCGTACTGACCAACTTCTAAAAATAGACGATGTGGCAATCAAAGGCCACCTTTTGAAGAGGCAAGAAACGTATCTCATGCAGAAGAATCTGATATGGGACTGTGGATTTCATCCTTAGTGTCTGAGCCAGGAAGGCCGCCTGCACCTGCTCCAAATCATTCTAGGTAGCAATGAACAATACTGGACCCCAGACGTCAACACTGAATAGAAAAATGGGTTTCACCAAGACGTTGTTCTGCTTGCATACATGCCTTCCAACCAGCGGTCACTCATAATTAGATGGAAGTGTCCCAGTACATCCCCTCATAAATGAATGATGGAGGTCTTGGCTGACGTGAAGAGCAACACCCTGCCTCGCTAAATTGACGCCAAGATACCCATGGCCCGGCTGTACCATGTCCAAGGAATCCAAATAGCTCAGATGTCTTCGTGGTGCTCAAGAGGTTCCATATCGCCGCAAGACATATGAGTTGTCTGGTGATTTGGTGCAAAAGGCCCTCCATTTTCAGCAAGCCAGCTTTCTAGCTAGTCAATGTAAAGTCCAAGTAGTGTTGGAGAAAGAGGGCATCCCTCGCGAACTCCAATACTACTGTTGAATGATTGACATGACGAGTCCAGCTGGTTCGAACATGTCTCATATAACATGTATACCGCATTCTGCAGATCCATAGGGACTGCAACTGTCGCAATCTTCCTCATAGCTTTTCTTGAGGGACATTATTAAAGGCATTTGGCAAAGCCGAGGAAGCAGCAATACAGATCTTGATGGCGATTCTTGCTATCTTCAACCAAAGTTTTCAGTGTGAAAATATGATCAATGGTTGAGTGTTGAGGCTTGAATCCCACTCAAGATAACCGCTGGTACACATTTGTCGCCTCCCATCTCTGCCAATTGTCGCCAAGAATGCCAACCAACAAATTCGTGAACAGTGCTCACTCATGCTTGCTCTGGTAATTGGCCTGACAAAGCAGCGCCAACCACTTTGTAGCTGGGAACAACCCTGCTAATGATCTACTGCGAGGAGAAGCCTTCCTGTAATGTCTTGTTGACCAATGAAGTTAGATGGTAATCGTGGCAACCCCCGCCATTTGAATACTCTTGGCTCGGTGATGCCATCCAAGTCAGCCGCTTCCCATTAGCAAGATGTCAGAGTCTTAATGACTGTGAAATTTCAGATTTTCAATGCTCCACCTATCTCCAAGGATATTGCTACTCGAAGCCCCTCGAGATCACAGAGTTACCGTAGTTAATCGGCCCATATTGCTCGAAGTGATGTTCCATGGTGGCCGTGATAGGCTTTATGAGACCCCTTTGCCGTAAGGTTCGATGACACCCGAGATAGAATATTTTCCTCTGATGCTCCGTGAGTACCTGGCCTTTTTACCATTGAGAAAATTGCGGTATTGCTTGATTGCATGCGGGCATAAAGCGAGATCCGTGACCTGCTAGCACCAATATTTGAGTTCCTTGCACTCGGCATCAAACCATGTTATAAGGAAAAGTTATGGTTCCTGAGATCCATCGTGCGCGACTTCTTCCAAAGCACCTCTCAACAGTCCCAAGCACCTCAATCAATCGGCTTGTTTGTTGTTATAGTGTGAGAAGCTGGAGATTCCATGCGAGGTCATCTGTGAGCATCTACGCATAGGTCTCATCGTGATCATAATCTAAATGCAGTTGAGGCACGTGGGGAGCTGCAACACAAGAGGGTTCGGACAGTCTGCCAAGCTAGTTGCAAGTAGAGTAGTTGGTGGCTTGAGTTGACTTCTTCATCTCTGCATAGCCTAGTCTGCTATCAACATATAATTAACCACACTGGATCCACCCCCTAGTTTTCCTACCGACAAGTGTAACTGCCGGAGGAGGGCCAATGTGCTAACCCATTGCAGATGACCAAGTCAAAGATGCTACACATCTAAAGCAATTGTCTGCCAAAGCACATGACTAGATGGGTTCTGGGTACATGATGTCTGTGGCCAAGCTGTCTCGGCAGGGTGGAGCTGCAAGATGTCCTTTGCCAAAGCATCAAACTTTGTTAGCTGCTCTATCCACGAGCACGCATTAAAGTCCCCCAACAACATGATGTCGCACCTGCTTGTGTTGCTATATGTCATCATATAGATTGGTATACAGGTCCAAACCATCCACAAGTGACAGCAGTAGAAGGTAGACCTTGCATATGGGAAGTAAAGTATGTCGCTATAAAGAGGGATCAAAGATCGCACTCCGTAATCACAATGTACCACCGTATCTATTCATCTGCAAGGTGGAGAGATCTAATGGTGCCGCCTTGTTCTATTATAGCGTAAAATTGGTTCCTATGTCCCCGCTGCTCTATGCATTTATTGAATAGTAATAAATGTGTTGCATTCTCTGAACCTTAGTGCTTCCAACACGAGAGGGGTCGTCCATGTCCAGGCAATGGTTACACTTCCTCGGCCATGTGGGAGTTCCTCAAGTAATCCTGTACCAGTGTCATGAAACTACCTATAACACAGAGTTTGTACCATAATAAATGGTAAACCTCCAATAGATGCATCATAAACCCTCAATAATAACTTGTATACTTAGAATTACCGACCTACAAGATTTCAATATTTCCTATTCTATTAGGCATGACACCCCTAACATAACAAAATCTCCCAATGTTACACACAGGCACACAGCAGGCACAGCCCAAGTGTGGGGCCAGCTGTGTACAGATCAGCAGCTGTGGAAGAATCAGCAAAGTCCTGCAACACCCCCACATAAAAATCAATGGGGCCCCACCCATCCTTGCATGCCTCTCTCAGAAGGTGCCACTGAGCTGAATAATAAAGTGTTGTTTAACCTCTAAAGTGTGCCCAAGCTCTGCAAGCCTACCTAGGAGGGTCAACCAACATGTCACAAACACAGACTATTTCCCTTCTGCCATGGGAAAGCCCTTGCAATCCTAGGAAGACCATACACATGAAACTAGGCTATTAGTCACTATTTAAGTCAATGGGTTAATAAGTACAATGGCAACCCCACATTTTAATACAACCTCTAGCTTTGAATAATCTATTAGAAGCAACTCTTAGAATGGCTGAATCTGCAAGATTTCAATATCTCCCTATTCTATTAGCATGACATTCTTAAAATAACAGAACCTCCCCCGATGTTACCACAACACGTTCATACATTGTGGCTTTGGGCATATGTTATCTCTTTATAAACATGCATCATTAATCAGATTTGGAAAAGTTAAAATCCTAAGAAATCTATAGGCTGACGAAGCACCATCATAACCCATGATATTGGTAGCAAGTATAGATCTAATGATTGTATAGATGTACAAGAGAAGGCTTATAGGAAATATGAGCAATGTCATAAATTTAGCTAGTCATATGAGTTTGGGCCACTATGTTAGGACACTGGAGTCTTGTTAGTTACTATATGGGAACAATGAAATGCCATTTTTCAGGCATTATATACAAAATTTAATCATTAAAAGTAATGTATAGAAACATACCTGACATTCGCATACAACGATATTTATGTCAGAAAGGCCCACAATAAAATGCAAAAGGGTAGTTCACAAAATAGAATTTGAACTTGCAACCTTCTAATTGCAAGTCACACACCCTTACCAAGTGCGCTACCAATATTTGTTGAAAACATTTCGTCACGTCTTTCTCATATGTGGTACTATTTCCAGGAGGTTCTAGAATATTCTAGAACCTAAATGCATATGGATACACTTTGGCGCCGACCTCGTGTTCAAGACAAATAACAGATTCATATTTTGGGACCAAACAATGGCCATTCTACACGTAAAAAGATCGGTGGAAGCAATAAATTAAAAATTATATAAAGAGATTGAAAGCAATCCTAAATAAGCAATGGATGTTCGATGTTCAAATACTGTTGCACACTTTTCCTCATTATGTGAGAAACTCAGTTCAATCTGATGGCATTGAAAAGTATTAATTCAAACATCTTTTATCTAATATATTGCCTTTCTAAAAACTGTATTTCGACCCAGCTGTGTTACGTCTCCTTCTTAATGCGTAGATGGTGTTTTCATTGTCTGAAGGTAAATCATGGAGCAAATCTGCTAGTTTCAGAGATGCGGGTCAAAATCTTGTGTCCGGTAGTTCCTGCCATCCAAAATGTCAGCTTGGCACTTCCGCATCTCTCTCCAAACCTATTCCGAACCTAAACTTCTGTCGCAAGTCGAATTGGATCCAATGGAGGTAGTTCTAAATTCTTTCAATTCTATTGGTGGGTTCTTAATTGCCAGGGATCAAATGCCGCTAATGGAATCTCAACCTAAACACAACCGAAAGGCAAGATTTATGCCATAAATTGAGACAGTCAGTGATCAGTGCTGCCATGTGGCAGTCAGGTATGAGAGACAATATCACGCTACATTTTAGTAGTTGTGAAAGGATTTTAGAAGAACATTGCTACAGCTCTATCTATTAACCTCTCGATTCCTTTTCACTTATATACTCGTAAATTATTAATTCATGTGTCCTCCATCTCCAAACATGCATGTGATTAAATGGGCTACTTTCGAGGTGCCGATCGCCATAGCCAAAAGCAAATTGGGCCAACGGTCAGAAGGTGCTTACACAAATTTCAGCAAGGAACCCCCTTACACTAACGAACACAGGTTGCTTTTCAATCTGGGCCCTCCAAATGCCACATCCAATGGTATCAAAATGACATAATCCATCAACCCACCTCCCTAAGGGTTTGCCCTTCGAGCAACTGTAAAGACAAAGTAGGAGCAGCTATACTCGGCACTACCACGCTTTATTCAACCCTGGGTGAATTGCGCTTTTTTCCGATTGTTCAGAATCTAATTGCATTAAGTGCAAATCACCATCGAATCATTTGCTCAAGATTTTGGACATAATTCTTTTCCTTCAATTGTTCTATCTTGTCGTTCTGATTTTACTGAAGAATGTTCCTTTCAGAAGCATTATGGGCATGGAAACATGCTGACGCGCTAATGCTTCCGGAAGGAACATTCCTGTATGCAAAAACCCCTACACAAAGGAAAATAAATAGGGTATATTAGTATACATATACTACGATTACATGCAAATATAAAACTTAGGCCCCAATGAGCGCCACAGGAACCCAAAAAACTTAGACGCCTTCATGGGGTGACCCTCTTTCACGGAGTTTGCCGAGCTAGGGGAAGTCCGACAATGCAAGACTCCATTACGATCTCAATCATACAACATTTTGAGAATCAAAGTTAATTATTAGCATCTATCTATACTCTTTTAATCAAGCATTACTCATCTGGATGCTTTCAACCATGGAGGGGACGCAGAGGCTGAGTTTACCCCCGTAGTGACTCTCCTTGAATATTGGAAGCATTGTAATTAGACTTTTTGCAAGCACAAGGTACCTCCTTTGCCTTCAAAGTGAAACCGTAAAACAAAAACCCTAAATTAGATATATACAAACAAGCCATAGATGGCGAGGGCAGGATATCAGCCGTAGTATAATGTTCCATTCCTCTAGAGCTGTGAGGCTGAGAACTATCTTTCTTCTGCGGTCTCGTGGAGCATCTACCATTATAGCGCAATATTATCCAACTGATATTGATGAGATTTCAACGCTCTTGCGGAGATGCGATAGCGCCAAATTCCTCTTAGAAGGTAAGCGCATCCACGATCACATCATTAAGATCGGACTTCATAAGGATAGATTTATATGCAATCTCCTAGTACAGATGTATGGCAAATGTGGTGAAATTAGAAAAGCAAGGGATGTGTTCAATAATATTCTCAGACCAAATTGCTTCTCCTGGAATATCATGTTCACAGCTTATATCCATCATGATCTGTTCAAAGAAGCTAAGCAGTTGTTTCTGTTAATGCCAGAACCCAATATAGTATCATGGAATGCCATGGTTGCTGCTTGTGTCCAGCATGGGCAGATGAATGACGCCCTTATATTCTTTAAAAGAATGCCAGAACATGATGTAGTGTCATGGACAACTATGGTCGCTGGATATGCCCAACATGGCCAAGTCAAGGAAGCAAAGTGCTTCTTTCAGGAAATGCCTGAACGGGACACTGTATCTTGGACTGCTATGGTTTCAGCTTATGCCCAGCAAGGTATGATGGAGGAAGCATACAATATGTTTGAGCAAATGCCAGACAGAGATGTTATTTCATGGAATGCGATGATTTCAGGATATGCTCAGCAGGGCCGGATTCAAGAAGCACTCCTGTTCTTCAGACAAATACAACAGGAATCTATAAAGCCAGATCCAGTCACCTTCTTCAGCATCCTTGAGGCATGTGCAAATCAAGCAGCTTTGTTGGACGGAAAGCAAGTCCATGTTTATATATTGAGATCAAGTCTTGTAGCAGATACGTTGGTTAACACTGCTCTTGTTAATATGTATGGAAAGTGTGGAAACCTAGAAGATGCTTGCACAGTGTTTAATGAAATGCCAGATAGGCTTCTATTTTCCTGGAACACCATGATTTCGACATATTCACAGCATGGCCGGGCTAAAGAAGTCCTTCAGTCCTTTGTTGAAATGGTTTTGGAAGGTATGTGTCCTGATAATGTCACATTTCTTAGTATGTTTTCTGCTTGTTGCAATTCTGCTTTACTCGATGGGGGTTATCATAATCTTGTTTCTATGAGTCAAAATTATAACCATGTTCCCATCTTAGAGCACTATAGCTGCATGTTTGATCTCCTTGGTCGTATTGGTTTACTGGAGATTGCGGAGTCCTCGATTAACAGCATGCCACATCATCCTGATGCAACGTGTTGGAGGGCCTTGCTTGGTTCTTGTATACTTCATGATGATACAGAACGGGGAAAATGTGTTGCAGAGCTCGCTTTCCAGTTAGATCCAGAGCATGCAGGAGCCTATGTTTTATTGTCAAACATATATGCTGCAGCCCAACACTCAGATGCACAAAAAGTTTTCAGAAGAAGAAAAGTAGTGTCTTTCACTGCATCACAATAGAACTAAGATTGAGATTGGTAATGCCCATTGGTAGATGATGCTCAAACTGGGCATATAGAGGTGGCCGAACTGTAAGTTGCTTCAGTTTTTTGCCTCATGTTTATGTTCTTTATTCACATTGTTTTTGCAGGTTTTACAGTTTGAGAGACTTCTTGGGGATCTGCACTGGCTCATGAATCCAACCTAGTTTCATTATCGGAAATCTCTGGATTGTTCTCTTTGAACATCAAATATGTTATTACGGATGGCTGGCAACGAATGTGATTATATGGAGCATGGTTTTCAATTATATAATGCTCTTTACATGGAGATTTATTCGCGACAGCTACAGATCTAGTTTTTGAGTTAATGGGGCACTGCATATGTACAGCCAGGGGTGCTGCAGAGACCCTAAAATTTAACATGGCAATCATTCCCCTGTCTGCAGAAACATGATGACTTGGCTAAGACGCGCACATCTGAATGTAGTCTTCCCATTTGATGACAGTGTAGAGTTTCACAAAGCATGTCTTGGGCTGTTTTTTTTTTCTTTGCAAATTTCTTTATTGAGAGCTAACTTAAATAACCTTGCAGACTGTTGCAACTGCTATTTCTTGGGGCGTCATTCTTCATGCCGTTGCACATCTCAGCTGTGATTTTCCAGAGTAGCAAATGCAAGTCATGATAAGTTTATGCAGACAATTGGAAATCATTTCCATGGTGTCCAGTGTTTATATTTGCAACTATTGAGAGGGGAACAGGCTTAGCAATGGTGCTGCTGATGGCACTTGCCTTTGTGTTTGCAACTCGTTGGTGGCTACAAAGAAAGCTGAACCTCTGGTGGCCCTACAACAGATTAACAGGGTTCAATCCTTTTTGGTACTCCCACCATTTATTTGTTATAGTATATGGACCACTCATAGTTCATTCAATGTTGCTTTTCTTCATCCTGAGTTGGTTAGAGAAGACGGTAAAATGATCTTAACTCAGAGCCATTGTTTTCAGTCAACGTCATGAAACTTTTATTGTTTGCTAAAGCATACAAAAACTATTTCAGACATGGACAATACCATTTTCACTTTACCTTGGAGAGCGCATGTTACAATTGATAAGGGCCTGCATATGTAATGTGAAGATAGTGAAGGTGTTTGGGTTGGGGCATTTTCTCCAATAGCATACATAGGTGGCAAGGCATTGTGGAAATGTCTTGGCATATCAGTTTACTAAGCTATGTCGGTTTAGTTATCATAGTGGGATGTATTGGATGTCTTCTATATCACCATTTGAATGGTAAGAAAATAATTTCTCCTCTTTGGATGTCTAAATGGGGCTAACATTAAGTTCTTCTATGATACTATGTTACAGGCATCCTTTTTCTATCAACTCAGCACCTGGAGATGAGAATCTCAAGATTCATGTCTGCGCTGTGGGACACTGGACACAGAAGTTGATAAATGCCTTTTTTTAATCTAATGTTAGATATTTCACATCTGCACAAATATCCAAGATGATTGCTAATTTAGCAGGTCATTGAAGATCTAACCTAAAAAATCTGGAACAAGATGTCATCAGGTAATTGACTCAAGGTATGCCATCTCAACATGACCTATAACATTTCAGATCTTTCACTAATTTATCCCATGTTTTTGTATCGCAGATATCCAAAGCTGTTAATAGACTTATGGAACTGCAGCACAGGGCTTCAGTAAATATTATATCCTTTTGCTTATTGGATTTGGGATTGGTGCGACACCCTTTTATTAGCATCCTGAAAGACATGCAAAGCGTGAAACCATTTATGGTTGTAAATGTGACATTTTATTTATTTGCTGTTCTGATCTGTTATACATATTGCAACTTTCAGACAATTGTTTCCACCACAGCAAGCAATGGACTCAAGAAACACCAAGTTCATTCCTACAAATGCATAGTTTCACTGGGTTACAAGGAACAGGGATTATTTGATTGGTTCAAAGGAGCTATGAACGAAAGCGCAGAAGCAGACCAGAAAGTAAATACAATTTATCAAAGCCGCAAACCGCGTATATGGATTACTGTGATTTAACAACCTCGCGGTACGTTACAAGACACACAACTATTTAAACTTAGTGTACGAAGAAGGAACTATACAGTTTCCTTGATACAAGCACTTCATCATGAGAAGAGTGGTGTAGAGATCTTCTTTGGGACCAGGGTCCGTTTCTATTTCTAGGTTCTTTCTTTCAACTTGACTGTAACATGCTAAGGAATAACACAACAGGTAGGGACCCACTTTGCAAGAACCAACTAGAATATAATTTTTTCTAAACCCATGATGTTGAATGATCCTTGAAATTCATAGGGGATTTCTATTGTGGACCACCTTTCTTTATAAAAAAACCGAGTGTTTTATACTGGAGATATACACATCCCACAAAGACAAGGTTTATGTTCTACAAATCTTAAGGCATCACTAGGTCTGAATACTAAATTGTCAAGGCAATTTTATGAGCAAATTTTTGTATATACCAACAAGAGTAGGTACTAAATATTTAAATACAAACATTCCAATATGAAAAGAAAGGTCCTTTTTTTCAATCCTCCTAGGAGCTGCTTCATCAGCACTTTGATATAAATGACTCAAGTCTCCAAAACGTAATTATTGTACAAAACCCATGAAAAGAACTTCCAAGTAAAAATGTAAATCAATTTGTATAGAGGAGGATGACCAGCATAATACCACAAACCGTAATGGGATCAATGCATTCTTATCCATCCCCATTGTACTCAAGCAAGAACATATGATCATGTTTGACTAAAGAATTAATGCCAAAACGCCGGAGTGTTGCTTATTTCCATAATAGAGTCAGAAGCTAAAAAGATCCAAACGCAAGCCTTCAAAGATACCCCTTTTTTAATTTACCATTAGATTACGGTAAAGAATTTTAATCACCTTTGAGTATGTATGTATGTATGTATAGGAGAAAATTTATGAAAATACATAGAGCTTCCATTACCGAGTATTGTCGAGTCAAAAAGGGGTTCTAATTTTGATTCTCCCAACCATTCTTCAACCTCGACAATAATAGCTCTATATCATAAAGCCCGAGGTTAACTTTACAATCCAACTCTCAACGTTTCATATTCGTCACATGGATTTGTTTTTTAAAGTATACAGGCATTTGAGGGATCGATATGGGGTTGATCAACAGAAAAGGTCTCTCATACAACTCTAGTGTTAAAAATAGGATACGTTGAATAGTTTTTTCCTTAAAAGTATAAAACTATATTCCAAAAAATCCACTTCTACAATCTATTCTCATTTAGAAAGTCTCAAGGCACATTTACTGCACCTATTTGCCCCAACACCAAATCGTAGCCCCAACATGTTCTTTTTTATTATAATGCCTTTGGTGCAAAAAATTGATTGTTAATCTAAATTTGTTGACCCTTAATTATAGGGGCTAATGGTGGAAATGGATCTATTCTATTCGTAAGTGTGACTTTATATATGAATTTATAGTTCGTTGCTTGGTCTCGAGAAATTCCCCGAAGTTTCCTAGTTACAAATGCGGAATTGCTCTGGTAGGGAATGGAGGAGAGTACCGTATAATTGGGCTAGATTCAAGCAGAAACTCTGCCAATAGCTTAGATAAACCAAGTTCTAATATGAGATATAATATTAATTATCTTCTTCTTTTTTATTTTATGGCTGGGTTTGGGGAATGCTGATGGAACGCTGCGATGTTATGTCAAGATGTATATGCTCTTCATGTGCTCTTATGAAGCGGGCCGGGTGTAGCATTGATGGTATGAAGTTTAAACTTGGCCGGTTCGACACTTACCTTTCAGAAATTGCATTGAAGCTCTAGAAGCTCTTCATCCTATACTTCACATTTTGGCCAAATTGTCGTGATTTGTGCACCCACCTACCGGGTAGTGATGTGCCTATGCCATTTCTCGCCAGCCTTCAGCCATTGTTTTTGCCGACTGATCCCAACCGCAAGACTGCTCACACGTTGGAGGACGGCTAAGTTTTCCGCGTCCCTTTGATGGAGTTCTATTTACTTCTACGCTACCACCACCACTAATTCTGGATTTTGTGTCCAGCTTTCTCATAGTATCTGCCTCTCAATGTTGCGGAATTGTAGCCGACGCTGGGTGTGCGGCACACAAACAAAATTTCGTAAGCATTCTGGTGAAGAGATGAGAGGTTAAATCCTCGCCATTGAGGCAAGGTGTATGCTCTTCTATTAATCATTAACCGGGTAAAGCTAATTCTTGAAGATGATTTATTTTGTTTTGCTGTTTCGCGTGCCTATGGGTATCTCATGGGTAAGAGATATCAATCTCGCATTCAGTAGTATCACCACAACTAATCTTCTATCCCTGTGTTTCCAAGCTTTTGCAACAGCGTTTAGATGTCATCAACATGGTGGTATTATCAGGTGAATAATTTATATTTTGCATTTTCATTCCTTATATAAACAATGGTTACTGAAGTTAGCTCAGACTCAAACCACCATGGATTACTCTCTCTGCGCTTGCTTTTCGGTAGCTTCAAACCAGTTTTGGCCCCTACGTGGGATTGGTGTATAAGATGCATCTTTGTCAAAGTTCTAAATATGATTCCTTCATCTTCTTTCAACAACCGCCAACTACCTCGGCATTAGTTCTTTGCAAAGGTACCAGACCATTTTACCACGTCTCCCAAATGTGTCTTCCTTCGTACAGGCGCACAACTTTAATCTTTCTAATTTCTTCACCATAGATATTAAAATTCTGCAAACAAAAAATAAGGCCCTTTCTATTTATTTGTGCTTTGTTATAAATAACATCTGCATTCCAATTCTAGACGGGTTTGCAGCCACCATCTTATACCCGCACCTTCAAGCAAGCTCTGACTACAAAGCTTAGGGCCTCTATTTCATAGTGGATAAAGGACAGCCAAAGCTTAGTCAAACTTCTAAAGGTGTATTTCTTTTACTTCATTAATACTGGCTTTACTGCAAATGAAGATGCTTCTATCTCTAAATGCTATCTGTTTCAAAAGACTAAGTAGAGCGTTTTAAGGGATTGAACTACTTTTAAGTTCCATTCTTCTTTCACCTCTTCTAACCCTCGGGATACAAAAGAGTATAATTCTAAAATAGTACGGCATGAGACTTCGGTACGCCTAACCCTTGCATTTGGGGACTGCATTGAAGTAGTCAAAGTAATAGGGTTCTATTCTCGTACTCTTATTAGAAAGCCATTGCTAGCTGAAAGTGCCAAAAATGGCCGGATTTTACAATATCTATCTACAATTTGCTAATGCGAACAAGCAAGTATCTTTAATGTAATTAAATCCACATGTGCCATGTACAATGGTAACAATTGGATCATTTCACAAGCCGGAGTAAAGATCCTCTCAAGAAAATGGCTAGCGTGCACGTATGACGCCATGCTTTTGTTGTCATCCTCAATATTCTCGCATTGTACCTGTAAAGGTGTAACTGACATGGAAATTATGTTCTTATAGGAAAGTTTCAGTGAACTTGGGTTTTCATATGTTGTTGGTGTGTGATCATATAGAGATTCTATTCTGTTCTAGCATTACACCAAATAAAAAAATACCTCAGACAAACATTTCTCGAAAGCAAGTAATCGTAAAAGGATAAGACCATTTTGAATGTCGCTAGCTTTAAATGACATTTGACTTACCAGTGGAAATTATTTAGAGTTGAGATAGGTAGATCCTATAATTGAATTTAGAGTTGTTTCATGTCACTAGCCCAATTTGAAGTAGAGCTATTTGAAAAATAATTAGGAAAGATACATATAATATACTATATTTACATGTTTGTTTTAGTGCTATGTACGCCTGAATTTTTAAAATAGCATTTAAGCACTAATGCAGGAAGCTTACTTGAATAATTAGCTTTTATTTATTTTTATTTTGTGATGGGTTTGGAACCGTGGCAAGGAATCCGCGATGTTAGGCCGGATAAGCAAGGCCCCTCATGAGACATTTTTTCATGTACATATAGTCTTTTGGTCTTCCTCTGCTATGGTATTTTGAATTTGAAATTAGTGGGAAGAAGCAAAGATACCATGGGCTGTGATGGTTCCGGCGAAATCCATGCTTCTAATGGCGTAATGGTTTTCTTTACTTGCGGTGACATTATACTTGGGTGATCAAATTCATCAAACTCGAAGTCTCATTGTGAAAGACCGAAATGCCGCTAGGTTTTAGGTGCATGCTAAGAGTCTCATGGCATTGTTTTAATAAAATTGAATGGAGAACATTATAATTTGCAAAGATCAAATTCATCAAACTCGAAGTCAGCTGCGGGAAGCTAATAAAATGGCACCTAAAAATGTCAGTTAGGTTTTAGGCGCGATGCGCTAGTATGTTCACATGGCATTATGTCACGACAAATTGAATGGGAGAATTGCTCCTTAAACCCATTTTACTTGCAAAATGGATGATTGGCCTTAAGTAAGATGCTAATTTGCGACATAAATATTAATTGGCTATGCAATGTGTTCTTTAAAACTTAAAAATTTGATTTGTCTGCTTCTCTTAGACAATGCACTAAAATCAGAAAATGCATAGTTAAATTTGTTATGTTTTATGCTTTGATGGTCTTTTGTCCATCTGAAGGAACCACAAGCCCATTTTCGCAGTACAATGCTTATTTAAATACCTTACATCTAATATGTTCTGTTTTGGATGCTACATCCATCATACATTATTGTGACAAGAGTACTTAATACAATATATGAGAGGTATTGCTCCATGGATACACATGCATCTATTCTCAAAAACTCGCTTTATGGCATTTCGCTATTTGATACAATAATCAAGTACATGCAATATTTTCTATTACAAAGACACATATATGACAGCTACCTTCATGCCACAGGGATATTCAAACTGATTGCAACGATTCTAAATTATAGCGTTCTAAACATTTTCAAATTCATTTAAGTAATTTGATGAAAGATGCACATAAATTGCTACTCCCTAATTAGGTTGCAAGAGAAGCATTTCAATTAATGCATAGGAACATATAACATGTATTTTTGGCCTACTTGATACTCAAGTTGAAACAAAGTTCTATGTAAACCCAATGAGGTAAAAGGGAAGTTGTTATTACCATGGAAGAAGTTTGTTCCATGAGTTGTATATAGGAAAAACTAAACTAGAGATATAATACAATGTCCGACTAAAAATTGTTACAAAATGCACTTTACATTTATATTAGCCTCATTAATATGAAATTTTCAATGTAATAAATGTGCATATTTAGAGAAGGATTATTTATTCTGATGATTTTATTAGCAACCATTTTCATATATTTTATTTGCTGTCTTTTGTTTGCAAGATCACATAATAGTCATTGGTTGGATCTAAGTACCTTAGAGGTATATACCTAAAGTTCCCAAGGTTTGAAGTAAAAGTCTCATGAGTACCTACCAAATATGATCGTGTATATGTACACATCTGGTTGCCTTCTCGCGTACCACTACACTTGGTAGAAACACTCAATATCCTTGGGTGCATGGGTTTTAGGCTACAATGTTTAATATTTGGGGTTAAATTTAGCTATCGACCTAATCGGGCTTAGGTTCGAAAGAAGGGTTTAGAGTTTTGGATTTTGGGATTTCAGACTTAAGTTTTATGGTTTAAGTGGTTTCTCCAGGTTTAGGGTTTTTGGAACTTATGTTTCATATGGTTTAATTTCTCACCCAAATGCCTAAATCCTAAACTGTAAGTTTAAGTAACAACATAAAAAAGACAATAATGGATCACACATGTTTTTTATGTAGATAGTGTCGATGAGTGTCCAGAGCGAAACCATTATAATTTAAGTATTTCATTTATTATATTTTATCTCAGGCGTTTGGTAACAAATAGATACTAGACTAATTACTCTCACATATATCAATGTTTGACATGCGGATGATAAAGGCATACAAGTTTTGCACAAGATTAGTTCATAGCCAGTGTACATCAAGAAACAAGGTTTGTTCTCATCCTTCACATGGATGGATATTTCCTATTTCTATTCAACTATAATCATGCAATATGCCTTCCTGCCCATTTCATATAGAGATGATTCTATCTATAAATCTACTTCACCTACAAAATCTAATACCCTAGATGATGGAAATTCAAGACAGCAAAATAGACCCAAACTATGCTCACACTTACCGGACAAATTCTCCTCACAGACCCCGCAAGAAATATCTCTCAGAACGATCCGGCTAAGTACCGCAGCTAGGATCCAACCACAAGCAACACCCACCAGTTCTACTATCCGGGTTTTCCAATCCCGAAAGCTCGACATCCACTCGACCGCAACACCTCGGGCCTATGCCGACGAACCCAATTAGAGCCACCACGAAGCCCAACAATCACGACCGCAGCCTTGCTTCAAAGACTTCCTTCGCATACAAAATGTACCGGACATTTTTCCCCGCTTCTAGTAAGTCAAGATAACCAGAGCTAGCTCAGTTAAATCGCCCTTCTAACTCTTCCCGCCTCCGCCGTCAATCATTTTACTTCAATTTGAGATTCTGTGAAAATCCTTCGCCTAATACACATCCGACCTTTCCTCAGATATTTGTCTCTCTCTCCACCGACTTCCTCCTTCTTTTCCTTTGTTTTATTTGTTGCCATCAGCCACATCTTGTAGACGCCGATGTCAATTCTTAACACCCCCTCAAAGATTTATTTTCCCCAGATGCCAATGTCTTTCTAAAGTCTGTAGATGCTTTCCTTCATCGCACGCCTCTCAAAATATTCCGCCACGTTTCACCGGTTATATATTGCGCGGCCAATTTCACCTCCCAAACCCATGCTTCTCGATATAATGATACAATGAAGATCAATATGCTTCGGCCCTCAATGCAAGACAGATTCTTGGCAATGGCAATGCAAACTCTTATTATCGCAATACAATTCGCTAAGTATGATTGTTTTTCCCAATTCAATTTAATAATCGCTTCAACCAAACAATTTCTCTCGCTGCCGTGAGATGCGTATACATATTCAGACTCGCCAAGGCCAGACATCGCCACGCTCGCTTTACTACACCATGAGATAGAACTGTCCCGCTTGAGCTTACACGCATACCCTCGCTGTGGGATTTACGCTCATCTAGGTCTCCGTACCAATCAGACCAGATAGCCGCTAATTCCGCATAACCCACCACCTCGTGATTTTTGTCGACTTCTAGTATAATCAGATTCCAAGCTGCAACGCACTTTTAGATACCTAAGAACCTTAGTCAGTAATCCAATCCAATGTTCCCGTACTGATTATTCAAATATCTACTCAATAAATTTATCAGTAAATGCAATAAGTCCGGGTCTAGTGGTATTTGCCAATGAGAAAGCAAACTCCACAAGTTCCCCTCGTATGGTATTTCCTCTTTTGCATTTTTCTCAAGGTTCAATGAGACATATCTCCACACACATATTCTCTTATTAACCACCAAAGGAGTTGGAATCGGCTACACTCATAAAACACCAACATCTTCACACCGCACTCCGTAAGTTAAGATCAACACCCCAAAATTGTCTATCTCTATAAACTCCATAACACCCAAAAGTTTCGCCACCCAGATCACTCATTTGAAATCTACTTTTCAAAATATCTTTGCACCTATCTAAAATACTTCATCACTTGCGCCATAACACAATCATCAACATATATAAAGCAATAATGCGTAATTTACCATCTACCTTTTTGTACAAGTTACCCTGTTTCTGAATAACCTTGAGACAACGTGAAACCACGGCGTATACTACTATTGTCTAGTCGCTGTTTAAGCCCATATACCGCTTTCCTCAATTTGCGACTTTGTTACCTTGCACCCTTGTAAAACCAACCGCTGTCTATTATATAGACTTTCTTCATCCAAATCACTAGAATGCAAATTACATCCATATGATCAAGTTCCAAACGTTCTCACGCGCATGCACAAGCTCTGCCAAACTGTTAGCTTTGACAATAGGAGAAACACCACATACCCAACATACTTGTGTAAAACCACCAGCCAAGTCTTGCTTTGTGCAATTTTCCGTCCTGGCCCTTTCTTTACTTTAAAACCCTACCACATCCCACCACATTCTCCTCTACCGGCGCAAGAAACCCCACGCCCACTGACTCCGAAGTTCTTCACACATAGCTTTTCTCCACTTTATCCTCGCAGATCTATTGAATTGATAGCTTCATCATATGTTTTAGGGTTCCATGACGCTTGACACGAGGTACCGCTCGTGAGTCGCCTCCTAATTCATAATTTTAAATCTTGATGGTGGCCTACGCCACGAAGTACTTCTACCATGCTCATTTCCTCCCATACGCATGTATCAAAAAAGATACCGCCGCAATCTGAGATCACTTCTATGCAAACGAAGTTTCTTCCATGGACTCTTCCAAAGATTTAGCGTGCCCCTAATTCTTCTCCGTGATGTTCTTCATAGTTTGCCTTCCTGCATTCCATACTTCACCTCTTAGTTGTGATATTCCGGCCTCCCGCTTGTTCCTCCACATCATTCTACTCCTTTGAGCCCGCATAAATTTCTATTGGATGTTCTTCTTTCTATGTCATCACATCATCGGCCAAAACCAACCCGCTACCGCCGATTTCTTCCCTTTCTCTCAGGCTAAACTTTTGTGTCACAACCCGCCCTGGCAACTACCACCAAAGACCACGCCCACCTACACAGATCTTCCTAGTTTTGGGATCATACAATCAGATCCCTCATAACCAACTAGATAAGTTCTATGCTTCGATCGCCTAACTTGGATCGCAATTTTTCTGCACATGCATATATGCTAAACAACCATATGCACGCACCTTCCCAGCCGCATCGCTTTTTTCCCGTAATTCACACCTCCTCGTACCTCTTTCCTTCAATACCGCATTTTACTCGTAACTTGTTCTCGATATAGTACGTGCTCCGCACCGCTTCACAAATAGTTTGGTAACCCCCGCGATACTTAACATAGATCTTACCGCATCCATAAGAGTTCCGTTTCTTTTCCTGCTATAATACCGCTCGCCGCGGGTAATATGCCCCGCAAGTAAATTGACGCCTAATCCCCCTTCTACACGACAACAAGATGAATGCCCCGCATATATATTCTCCCCACCCGAGCGCAACGCAAGCCAACTTTCTAGACGCTCTCGCTTCCGCTTCTCTGGATACACAATTGGAATGCCCGAATGCTTGATCCCTTTGATTTCAAAAATAACACTTGCCCTCCTGAAAATCATCTATGTCATAAAGTATGTTTTTCCACTCATACTTTGAACACGAGATCGGACCACACAAGTCACTATGCACCAAATTCAAAAATTCCTAATGTTTTAGCAAATACAGGCCTGAAAGTGTTTCTAGTCTCCAGCTCTCTAGCATACACCCATGGTATATTCTTATGTTCACTTTGCATCTATATTGGTAGGCAACCTCTACCAATTCATGTTTGCTCATGATTTTTATAGTCCCATCACATGACCACACCTCGTGATGCCACAATTCTAGAGCTAATACTCCCCGACAAGGAAAAGCATCCAAACAATATATAATTTAATTCCCTTCTTCTAGCATATATATTTTCTAACAATTATTACCCACCATTTCACACAACGATGCATCAAAAATTTACTTTGTACCCCTCAGATCTACCAAGTCAAGTATCACTAAATTGAACAACATACTGTATACAATACGCTTCTCCAAACTCACTTTTCTTCATCATTGTGAAAGAACTCCACTTTCCACAACCCTTTGACTTCGTAGGTTACCATTTCCCATTTGTACACAAGGGGTATCCTACTTTAATTAATTCTTTATCAACTTCGATGCAATAACGGTTCTTTCATTTCTAATCAATAGTCAAAAGAAATCACAAGGAATCCTTTTCATGGCTTAAACTTTTGCTCACATACCACCATGGAAATTCAAGACAAAGAAATAGACCCAAACTATGCTCACACTTAATGGACAAATTCTCCTTCGCAGCTAAAGACTTCTCAAAGAAATATTCAGAACGATCCGGGTCAAGGTACCGGCAAATAGATCCAAACTAAGGGCAAATACCCAATTCAGTTCTACTATCCTGGCTTCCAACCGAAGCTCGACATCCACTTAATCGCAATATTCTTCTTGCGGGCCGATTTGAACCCAATTGTATTTCCACTACTTAGCCTCCAACAATCAATTTAATTCTCGCTAGCCTTGCTTCAAAGACTTCTTCCGCCAATAAAATGTACCGGGATTTTCCTCGCTTCTAGCAAGTCAAGACAAATCCGAGCTTCACCTGCTAATCCCTACTTAACTCCCGCTTCTCCCAAGCCTCTCCTGTCGGTTTGATCACGACTTCAATTTGAGATTCCTGCAAAATCCTTCGCGCCCAATACACATCCGACCTTTCCTCGTATATTTGTCTCTCTCCACCGACTTCCTCCTTCTTTCCTTGTTTTATTTGTTGCCACGTCACATCTTGTAGAATGCTGGATGTCAATTTCTAACACTAGAGCCATTCTACATGCCCCAAAAAATGCCCGGCATCGCTGGGCACACGTTTCTAGTATTACATTATATTGCATCAATTATTGTACATCATTGAACTAGGGGATGTCATGATTGGTTACTTCACATAGAATTTGTGTCCCAGAACATTATGGAATAGACAGTATACTTTTTCTACAATTTATAGTTTTCCAATTCTTTTAGGATTTAAAAAAGGTTATACTTTATTTTTTTGCCATGAGTTTATTGTGTTCAGATAGAGTTTTGGCTAGCAAACAACAGATTCTTGGTAGATGAGAGCTTTTGAATTCTAGTTTGGTCTGGGTCTCATCGTCTAACTGATGGTAGGATGTAAAAACACTATTAGGCTTGGTTTTTAATATTTGTGCATGTCATGTATCTGCTCTTCGACTATGGGTACGACTCTTTATTACACTTTTGTGATTTGGATGCCACATACGCCTCACTCATTATGGCGATGTCTATATTCTATTGTGTTTTGGCTTTGTATTGTTTTGCAGAACAAGATACAACAGCAGGAGCAGAAATAGAACAAGTAGCAGCAAAAGAAGATGAGGAAGAAGAGGAAAAGGAAAAGGAGGAAGAGAAAGAAGAAGATGAAAAGATGTTAAGTATTGCAACAATATCCATTTTCAGCTTCCACATATTGCGTATGTAGAAATGCAAAAGTGATTGTTATTCCTCTAGATCTTTTACCTCTTTCTCAAGTTTGTAAATTAGTAGATGTAGGATTCATTGCTTTTTGTACCTTGTTTCTGTGAAAAGTTTCCATCTCGATAGTCTACTCCAAATCCTTAATTTTTGCCTCCAACTCACAGTTTGGACTAAGGTTGAACTTCGCTTGTTTTATGGCTTTCAACTCATTCTCTATTGCTTCTAGCTCCTTTATGACAAGTAAACCTTTCATTCCCTTTCAAGCAGGATTTCACCAGGAATCCCTGTGATTGTGGCACAAAATGATCCTACTTTTCCAATCACCTGCACTGCATTTTCTAAGATCCTTATATTTTTATCAGATTTTTTATTCTCACTTGATGTTGCCACTTTTGACTTTGACTTCACTTCAGTTTTCCTAATATGTGCAACCAGCCTCTAAATTGATGTCTTGCGCGCAGGAAAAAGGAGGGAAAATAAAGGTGTGATGGGCTTTGACGTTCACAATTTTTAGCACCTAAAGTGCTTAAATGTTTTGCCAAAAAGTGTAAGTCAGTAGCGATCTTATATCCTTTTGCCTAGAACAAGCTAACCATGACCGTGCAGTAGTTCACAAGGTTGTGACGATCATTTGCCCCATGTATTGGAACTAGTATACTGGCAGTCCATTGTGGAAGAAAGTAGGGTGCCCTATTAAAGAGGCCAGCCAGGATGGTGATAATTTGTGGCCTCGTCCACTTTAATATATCTGTTTGTATACCATCTAAGTCTGCAAGCTTGATGTTTGCGAGATGTCGCAAGCCTTTAGCGACATATGCCTCTGTTATAACTACTGCTAAGCCTCCCTATGCTGATAGTTCATTTTGAATCTAATGGAATTATAAAGCTGCAATAAGTATTGCAACCACTGATTTAAAAAATGTTACCCATAGGTTGCATAGATCTTTTGTAAGACTCTTTTTCAAAATGTCTGTAGTGCCGACGAAGGAGATAGAACATTTGCCATTGACGTGCCACAATGTACTGGTGCATTCTTTCCTTTGAGAAAAGCTCTGTATTGTTTGATTGCCCATGACGTGGAAAGGTCAACTAGCTGCCCGAGCGAACGTGAATGCCTCCTTATGCATTTCCTCCGAAAATAGCGCTTCGTGGCATACAGAAGAATAGTAATCAAATTGTCAATCTGTTGCCCCAAAATGGAAAGCTGTAGAATTTCCAAAAACTCTCCTGGTAGCAAAAGATTTTGTTCGGTCGAAATCCAAGTGAAGACGAGGCACTCTATTCTGACTGACTTACAAAAAGGACTAAGCTAGTTAAGTGCAAATGGTAGTAAAGCACTAACTTGAAAGTATCCATGATTCACTATTAAGTTGTTATGGTGAGAAGCGAGCTGCCATGGCGACGACGGAGCTGCTGGAAGAAGAACGCTAGCTGGTGCCCAGGCCATAGGAGGAGATAATCAAAGTGTGAAAGACACACTAATGGCTACTTATAGAGGTTAAGGCATATAAAAATGCATACACATATAAAGGGTATAAGGGATATAAAGTGATACAACATATATACAAATGCATATCAGGACTACCATATGTCATTGATAGTTGCTTGGAGAACACATCCCCTTTCCATATCACCTTGTGGGGTGTCCACACCGGTCCAAGGGCTAGAAGTAGTGATGTAGCATCCGAAGTTATACATATAAGGTACGTATAAGCACGAGGAGTGTTACACTGTGAGGCCATTCCAGATAAGCAAGTCGAAGGCATTGCACATCTGAAGCAACTGCCTTTTGAATCTCGTGACTAGATGACCACTATCTTTCAACATGGGTGGAAACAAATCTTCGACTGTATGAAGCTGCAAGGATTGAACTTTGTCCTTGCATGCATTGAAGTCCCCAAGTAGCAATATATATCCTAATTGTTTGTGTTATTGAATGTTATATCGACATATGGATCCAACCTGTCACATCAGAGTGCATATGATAGAAGTTCGAATTTGCATGCAAAACGTATCACGCAGCCACAAAAAGAAGATTTCCACACTAATTCTGCACTCGTATCCATATGGAACGATTATGTCTGTCTATTTTGTGCAAGGACACTAAAGGTGTCAATGCAGGCTTATAGTAGCAGGCACCAATTTCTATTGAAGAAATAGAAATATAAAAATATGGTGCACCAATTTCTATTAAACTCAAATTAAAACATCATTCGAAATCAATTTTTGTAATGGATAGCCCCTCACTTTCTTGTTCAGGCCCTTTCACAAGCCTTTTACAAGAAATGGGATGAATGATAAAGAGAAAGAAATATCCTCTCTTCAGATTATTTATATTTTCTATAATAAATCTTGGCCCTTGATTTTACAAAAATCTCTACCCTTAATAGTGACATGCCATCTTGCCCTTTGTTGTAACAACTCTTGTGTTCAAATCTTAGTCCTTAAATTCTAACAACTAGATCTAGGCTTCCTGATGTTCTTGGCGCCACATTTCGGCTGGCTTAATCTTTAGCCATATAAAATTATATAGTTTATCCATGTCGACATGTTTTGCCAAAAATTTGGTCAACGACGAGCATATTTCCATGAGGAAGGTAAAATCCATACCCTTGCTGTTGAATTCAAGCTATCTCATTTCTACTATGGGAAACCCTTAAAATTCTTGAAACATACCCGAGTCCATACATCTGGGGCAAGCCACACATAAGGGACGAATCTGTGCCGGAACCTAATGCCCTACAAAAACACACGCAAGGTAGAGGGAGAAAAGCGTTAGATTGCTTTACCTTCATGGTGCGCCAAGGATATGCCCTAGCTTACAAGTTCGATACTATTTTCAAGAGGGATCTTAAGTCTCAGGCCTTTTCTAAGATAAGAAAATATCTAGTTGGTTGGAAGTTATATGCAAATAGGTTAAGAATCCACTTCCATCCACCCCTCTCTTATGTCATGAGGATAAGATCAACCACAAGGCACCCAAAACTTTAACCACTATAATAAACCACTGAAAAACCACTATGCATGTGGTTTCTTATGCCAAAAATTTCATTCTTAATCAAAACCACATAACATAGTGGTTTTAATATCTAGTACATGGTTTACTTATGTTGATTTTTTGGTATAGTGTGGTTTATTAGAATCCATATTAGTTTATTACATGATTTCTAGCAAAAAATAGTGGTCATTCATGTTTGTTTTCTAACATATAAGGGTTCGAGAAGGGTTATTAAATGGACAATGGTTTGTAGCATGGTTTTCAACAATTGGCCAAAGGTAGCAATGGTTGTTTAGTAGATTTTCTATTGCCACAAAGTTAAATTAGTTTATGGCATGCTTCTACGTCATAAGTGGCTATTTATGCTGGGCCCTATTATCACCTGTGATTCTATAAAATGGTTGTGGTTTATAGCATAGTTTCACCATCGGCTACTTGTCGCCCCTATAGCTATCACCTAAAAGCATGTAGCCATCCATAGTGGTTACCATAAGCACAAATCTAAAAAATTGTCTTAATTAACCACTATCAAAACCACTCCATAGATATGATCTTTTGTAATTTTGTTGTTCAAGCCTCAAGCACGCTAGACTTTTTTTTCAAATATCAAGCAAACCGATGTATAAGAAAATACAAAAAGGTGTCTTTGTAATTTGTAATTATAGTTCAAACTCTTGTAAAGAACACACATGTGTGTTCATCTTGCAAAAGAAGTATTCTTCTTTCATTTGACATTTCTTTCTTTTTTCAAAAGTACATCCGCAAGTAGATGTGGTAATATGATTGATCTCGTAAGTTTAACCAGATTGAAGCACCACTTTTGACTACGCACAAATATCTGCTCGCAGCATTGTGGCAAAAGTTCCAAAAGTTGTTGATTATATAAACATTGGATACATCTCTTCCATTTTAAAATGTATGACTCATATTTTGGAAACTTAGAGAGTGGAATGTAATTATTGCATTTCAGAACACTCTTAGAGTCTTATGTTGAATCCTTAGAAAACACAAAATAAAGAGTATATGTTTTTTTGTAAAACCACCAAAGTGCAATCTCTTCAAGTCTTGCAACATATTTCTAAAAGTTCTGCTTCATTGTAGAAGTGTTCTCTCCATCACCAAATGGTTTTAATTATCATTATGCCTCATCAAAACAACCGCAATGGGTGTGTGGGATAAATTACCCATCCTAAGCCATCTATCTTATGGTGGCAAGTAATATCCATAGATGCATGTCATTGTCATGCAACATTTGAAAATTCTAGCATTAAACCTTTCCCACTCTGGCATGGATACATGCCAAAAGAGCAAAGTCGGCATGGGAAAACATTGGCAAGTTTAATGCTATATAGTGACAAAACTGAAAAACTTTGAATATCCATATCCATTTTTTAATTTGGCATCCATCCAAATATGAAACAATGAATAGATGTCTATGACTTGTAGAACTGCCTTTAATATTCTACGACCTTCACTATTACTTTGAGAACTAGAATGATGTTTATTGCTACATTTTGTTTGAAGTTGGATCAACTTCATTCATAACATGGCCGCTCCCGGTCAGTATAAGCATCTCCTTCTACCGTTGTTTTATAGATGGTATCCTCGTGATATTTTTTCAAACCCCTACCTAGCTTTCATATGCCCGCCAATTCATAATCTTTGCATCCGTATCAGGTGTGCTTTTGATGAGTAATTTCATCTAGCTCAACCTCTTCCAAGAACCCATAGAAGCCAGTTGGGCATTAAGGGTGCCTCCGGATACTTTGTATGATGTAGGCCATTGTTAAGACAAAATTCACAAATGTAGCTTTGCTTCAAGACACCAAATCATCTTTCAATTTTTGAGTAACACAACAGAGCTTAACTCTTGAAAGCAACAGCCAAGCAAAGAAAATGATAATTGAGAGAAGAAAAAACTATCATGCAAGAATAACTCATGGAAAGCAATGTTTATATGGCTTAGACAGAAATCCAGGGCTCCAACATGCTTCATGAGCAAAAAAATGCTTATGATGTCACAATTGGAAGAAAATGGCAAGAAACAAAAAAGCATGAGCTTAGGAGGTACATTTAAAAAGACCAGGGCCAAATTTAGAAACAACAGAATGATGCGACATATGCAAATGGCCTACGCTCAAATGTTTTATCTCTCACGTGGCTCAATTCAATATGATTCAATTTGTTGGGAAGTCCATTTGCACAATCAGATAGGAGATCTAAGCCTCCCCTAATATGAACTACCTCAACAAAGGACCTAATTGAGTTTATATTTATGCAGCTATCTAAATTTATGAAAGAAAAAGTTGTAGAGTCCATATGCATGCAATAGACGCATGCCATTCTCATTTCTCCTTACACTTCTTCTGCCCTGCCTAAACTCTAAATTTTGATGGCACATTCTCGAAGGTGACCTATAAATGGCAGGCTAATTTGTTTGTTTACGTGCATGAGCCAGGGAGTAAATGCTAAAATGATGTATGCAGTAGTTGCCACCCTACCCTTCATCTTGCTCAAACTCCGATTTTGGGTGTAACATTCTCGAAGGTGATATGTATGGACACATGAAAAATATGATCAAGCCTTTATTTGTCCAAACAACAATGTAATTTAAATTATCCTTATATGCAACATGATGGGCTTTTGACTCCACCTAAGTGTAATTGGGGTTTAAGCCCACACTGACTCAAATTTATTAGGAGTTCTATACCCTTGCGTTGAGTGTTTGCATTTGTGAAAAAGATCTACTTGTAATTGTAATTGTTTATAATCCTCAAGCTCTTGTTTTGTAGTTGTACAAAGATTCATTCTTATTGTTCTAATCCTCAAGATTCATTTGTACAGGTACATAGAATCATTCTTATATTTATAACCATCACAAAATGTATGTGGCATCTTTTAATTCATTTTATTGTTCAACAAGTAAAGTTGATAAAGTAAACATTTCCGCGTAAGTTGTCCCCAAAATCGCCCCTTCTATAGCAAGCCCCTCTTTATGAGGCACTAAACCCTCTTTAAGTAAGGGCTTAAATGGAACTCTCTCATAAAACCATAAATTGGCAAATCTGGGGTCGATCCCTAATTTTGATCTATTGTTATTTGCTTCTAACTTTCTTTATATAAACAATGAATGTATTCGCCAGAACTTGCCTTCCCCTTAAGCAAGCATTGCAATCGTCAAATAATACCGAAGTTCAATTGCATCGGTCTGAACTAAAGAAATGTTTGTAGCGCTTGGCCATCGCCATAAATTTCAGAGGGATAAATAATAACGGTAACTGACGCATACCTCCCATCGCGTAAATGTCGCATGGGCATGTTATACGTACCTTTAAATGGCAAAAACCGCTAAGTCCACAAAACGCGGTAATTTTTGGGCGTGGCTATAACATGTCAAAGACATGGATATACCACGATATGCCCGTGGTTACGTTGGCGCCCCGATATATATAATGGGCGCTTTATATTCCGTTCAGTATACAGAGACAATGAAAAAAAACCCAACCGTAAAAAACTAAACAAAAAAGCACGATCCTTTGTTTTTTCTTGGCGGCGTAAATGCAGAGGCATCATTATACAGACGCTGAGTTTAATGTGTGCGCTCGGACTAACGTCCGCACTCACACGCACCACCGCCGCGCCTTGTCATAATCTATGGTACCTTTAATCTTTTCTTGCTCTTTTCTCGAGAATGCATCTCCGTGATGAGAGGATTCACATGTTTCGCTGGCCGCTAAATGTTATATTGACGTGCCCCGTAAGATGATGGCCTTAAGTCAAGCTTGATACGTATCATCACTAAGGCTGAGATGTTACATGCATGCGGGGCCGCATTTGGGTGATTTATTTGCGTTAGCCATCAAGTCTTGTTTTCACGATTAGACCGAGTGTGGATTTCGCTTCACAAGGTACGTTATCTAGGTTTTATTGTCCTTTGGCTATGATTTAAATTAGAACAAGTTTTCTCCTCACCGCAAGGGTACTACCTAAAATAGAAGCCAATAGGAAATCCCCATCGCCACATTTTGTCGCTCATCCCTCTTAGTTGTGGTAGCCGATTGCATAACTTGTATGCATTTTGTTGTTGTCGCGGAATTTCATGCTTTCTCGCCACGCATTACCCCGGTAGAATAAAAATTTCAAATCACAATAGGAAGAATGCACCTAAGTTAAAAATAGCTAATTAGTGGTTTTGTGGTTGGCTTATTGGAAGTTATTAAAGTAGAAGATTCACAATTTCAAACAAATTTATGTTAGTGCATCAAAACTACGAGGCCACATCATTTTGAAACTCAAGCTTAGGTAAAATACAGCCTATAGTGGAAATCATAGTGGAAATCCGAAAGCTTAAGTAAATACACCTAGGTTACCACTCAAACAACTACATGCTTAAATTTTGAAAGTACGCGCGGAAAACAAACCTAAACCCGGATCTAAAATCCAAATATGGAAGTCAATAATGCTACGACAGGACCCACCGCTTTCCTATGGAAAAGGGGGAAGCCGCATCGCCAAAAGGGACTAATGAGGCGGTAAACCGCCAGGCGCGCGCCCAGCCCATCGGCAAGGTAAAAACCTTCAGAAGCCTCTCATGCAAGGCCTTCGTGAGTAAAGTTGTAAAGACTTTAACCTCAATAATTTTCATTGCCGCTTCAGCCAGATGGATTTCTTACGTCGCCTTCGCTTAGATGGATTATTTTGTTTCGCTTTGTTCTTCATTATTTTTCGTTTTCTTTCTGTGTGTCGCAGCCTACAAGAGAGGTATATGTTTCGCTAGTTCTCTTATTTTATCTGCCCTTTCGCTTCGCTTCACAAATTCTTCGCTTTCATCGAATCAAATGAAATGATGTGTAGTAAGTGGATTAAAAGATCCCTTTCCCTCGAGTTGAGTTTTTGATTTCCACCGGGTTTGGGCCAACACGTGTCCAACAGGAAAGGAAAGCTGCTTGCTTGGTTGTCGAGGTATGGGAATAATATCAAGCCCTCGAGATATCATCCCCATCTTTCTCATGGCTATTCTCTCACCTTCCATACCTCGTGAGATCTTCATCAAGGCTTCAAAACCTTTTCTTTTGCCTGCCAAGCTTTGATGCGGAATATCTCCACCGTGAGCCGACCGTATCGTAAGAAGGTTAGGGAAAAATTTATGTTAGCCCATCCTATCTGTGACATATTTTTCCTCGAAATGAGAATGCTTTATAGCCTTGGTTTCTAGTACTTCTTTTAATTTACGTATTCAATCTCAAGACCGGCTGCGCCATCAATAGGTTATCAAGAACATTCCTACGTAATGAAGATTATGCATTATACCGATAGAAGTGTTCATTCTCACTTCTGGCTTGTACCCTATTCATGCTTGATATTCCAAATCAGAATGGGGCCTCTATTTTGTGATGCAACTACTTTGGGTTTGCTAAATCGACCGGCAGTTTTACCTTGAGGTTATCCCATGTACCTTTTGCTATTTGTCTTTTCCCTTTTATTTCCCTTTACTCGCTCTATATATTATGCAGGTATATAAGAAGGAAATCCAAAGACCAACTTGTAAAACTACAAGCTTGGCTTAATGGAAGCTCATGCCGCATTGAGGCGTGGTGGACCTTCCAAGTCTAGCTTCCCATTTGTTGCCATTTATTTAGCTAATGCTTATGCTGTGGTTGCTTAATTTGTTATGAGATCTGCCCATCCGGAGAATGTACTCATGTGCAACAATGCTTGATAGCTTGTGGTTGTTACCGCTTCAAATGCCATTGTCTACCACAGGAGCACATATATCTAAAGTCGCTAGGTTCCCGTAAAGTTTCACCGACGCTCATTTTGCTACTTCAACGCTAAGCTTCTACCCCTCTTGTTTTTCACACAATTATTTTCTCTTTTTCTACTCTTCTAGTTATGGCAATAGGCAACACCGTCAAGACTGCGTAGTTCAAAGCCAGGGAATATGCTGGAATGTAATTCTTCTTGAATTCCACAGAGGTGGAATCAGTGTCTTGTCGATCACCACAGGGAATCTCGAGGTGATCCAACAGAGGATCCGCTGCTTGATTAATATGTGATCCATTTGAGTCAGATAATATATGTTCGATGTTTGAGTACTTAAATAAAATGCAATATTACTTTCTTCCTATGCTGATAAAGTCATATTTGATCTAAATTTACATTGTACATAATTTCTCTCTCTTTAAAAATAGATTTGTCATTGTTTTGTTTATGAGTTTTGAATGGGGGTTCAACCTCCTGCCTCACTGTGTTGCTATTGAGGACTAGTGACATAGTTGGAATAATGCACTATAATATATATAAAAGAAACCATTCACAAGCCTTTAAGAGTTTTACATAAAACGCGGAAATGCTTCAAACAACAAACGTTGTTAGCTATCATTGTCAAATAGTGAAATGCTTCAAAACAATAGAACATTATTAAACATGAAATGCTTCAAAACAACAAAACATTGTTATTAATGACCGGGGTTTATTAATGATAAACATGAAGCTAATACATAACAAAACCATACACATTTAGGGACAAACAATTACTATAAATAATCATAATTTGCATCTAATGCATTGCGAACCATATGCATTTACCATGACATTTAGCCATGCTAGTATACCACAACAATCAACCACATTATATTTTCACATAAATAGAGCACTATATTAAACCACATCCATAACAACACTATATTAAACCATATCCACAACCATCATGTTATACCACATGCACAAGCCATACCCTTAAACACTATAATGTACCACATCAACTTACCAACATGTAATACCACTTTGACAAACTCTACAAAGAAACTATTTGCAATTACCATGTCATAATACCATCATAACAAACCTTACAAGAGAACTTATTAGTTTAGTCACATATGGTTTTTAATGATATCAACCCACAAACATGCATTGGTTTTCTAGAATAGTTTTCTAGTCATAACCATGGGAAAAACCATGCAGTGTTATAATTTTGGGTGCAATGAGTGGGTTGATATTGGGTGTTGATATATGAGGAGATGCTCCACATGACATGGGGCATGTACTACAACTCTGGGGATGACATAATGGTCTCGGGCTGCACATACAATATGAGGAGTGTTACAATTTCAGGAGAACAGACAGTGTCATATTTCCTATTAATAGGTATGAGGATGAAGCATCACCTAGAAGAATAGTGCCAGCAGCATGAGTATCTACATTATGATCACAGTAGATGCTTTAGTAGTTGTGCTGAAAGCAGAAGCCGCATTTGTTGCAATGGAAGAGGTAGTATGGGCATGGGGTTAACACTAGATTTGTCCCTTGACGGACCCTTATGGATCCATTTGTCTATATACTCGGACTATGTTGTTGTCTACGAGTGCATATTTAGGAAAAAATAGCAAAATATAGAAAGCTTCCATTACTAAGTACAATATAGAGTCAAATGCAAGAGAGGGATCAAGCTTAACATTTCTCACATTATTTTGCAAATATGATTTTTTCTAGGAATTCTAATTCTTCCATATTATAAATCATGAGATGATCAATCTAAGGCTTGCATGGATCAATCTTCATGAGATGATCAATCTAAGGCTTGCATGGATCAAGAGACTGATATGGAAGTTGGCGAGAAGGAGGATATGAAGAAGCAGAAGGACTATGGACCGCCCGTCAGCCACACCCACTTCCTTTTATATATAGGACTGGCGAGGGTTGTGGAAAGGAGACGCAGGGAGCAAAGATACAAGACACAAGTGTTGGAATGCAAGAGGTCTGTGGTACTGGACAAAAGTAGGTGCCGTGGAGAACATAAAAACTATCTCAGGGCCATGAACTATCTCAGGGCCATTAAGCAATCACAGTTTGAAAGAAAAAACATAACTCCACTCTAGATAACAACTGTCTGGGCAGATCAGGATCAATGGGTCTTGCAATACAAATCTTGGCGATGCCATTCGTGATAGCATGCAGAATATGCAACTCAGTCTTAGTTGCAATAGCAGATTTAAACCCTGAATCCTGCATCTCTAGAGGGAAGTCCTCAATGACGCAGCTTATCCGCCGTAGTTCGCCAAGAAAAACCAAGAATATATTGCTGATATAAAAGAAAAATGTCTACGTGAGGGTCAATTCATATTCAATGAAGTGTACCGCCGCTTAATTAAACACGAGAAGAAAACATTGTTGATCATTCATCACTAGCTTGATAGACTGATAAGTCACCAGCAAGTGAAGCATATTTGCTCTGTAAAAGGATGGATGTTGACGCGGGCAATTTTGGCGAAGTGAGGAATGGGCGCCGCCATCGGGCCGCTTCTGGGCTTAGTCAGCCGCAGGATCGACTGGATCGAGGGGGGCCCATGTAATGCCCCTCTAAAAATCGGCCCAACGCCATTTTCACATACAACCATGACGTATCCGTAAAGCCCCAATTTTCTGGAGATTGGGCGCTCAAAATTTTTTTTCCGTAACCCGATTCTTAAACAGGAATATGGAGGTTTAAAGGATGACTCTCGGCAGATGGAATCGCTATCAAAGCTATCAAAGGTGAGTCAGCAGCATAAGAAGAGTGCCAAGGATAGTGCTGTGTTTATTGATGCCGGTGATGGAAAAGAACAATAACCCGGCAAAAAGGCGCAGAATTGCTCGCTTGGGGTGATAGTGGACAAGTGCTCTCAAAGCCGGTAAGCAAAGGCTCATCTACTGCAAACAATGGCTGCTCCAGGACAATCTCGCATGGAAATTCAATGATCTGAAGCGAAAGTGTCCCAAACAAAGATTTTTAGTGAGTGGATTCAAAAAAGACCGCTCCCAAACAAAGTAATAGGGTAAGTAAGCCCCGCATTTTGTACTCTGAGGTAATAAAGCGATCTGGTAGAGCTTGGAGTAGCGATGCCCGAGGTAAGCCAATTGCTAACAAAGATTCTATAGAGAAACCGCTGGCGTAAGGTGGTGGTGGAGGTCGACAAATGTAGCACCGCTCTATATCTTTTCAAACTCCTCGCTGCCTACCCGCCAAAAGAGTGGCTGCATTGGACGTGTGAGTTTTTACCTATAAAGACTTTCACACTGGTTGGGGCCCTTCTTAGGGCGTAATCACATTCGTCCTTATGAGTCCATTAAGGCACCGGGAAGGGCTTCTTTTTATCATGTTCAAGAATGAGGAAGATGTTGAAAAATTGGTTACGCTGCGGGTGTGGGATACCATGGGTGGTACCCCCGCTCTTCCAAAACTTTATTATCCCGTTTCTCCATCACCCACTCTTAAAGCTAAGCTTCCATGCCGGTTCCAAAATTTTGAAGACTTGCTCCTAACCTTCTTATTCCCAAGTTTATGATTTCGCTTAAGTTAAAGCTTTGGGCATCTACACGTCACCTCTATTACTAGAGGTGCAATAAATTTGTGGACTTCCCATGGATAAGCAGCTTGCCTAAGGATGTTGTGTAATTAAGAGCCGGAGAGTTTTACTCATGCTGCAATCTTCGCTTGCTAAATGTCAGCCACCTCG
This sequence comes from Isoetes taiwanensis, assembly GCA_021234155.1. Classification (NCBI taxonomy): domain Eukaryota; kingdom Viridiplantae; phylum Streptophyta; class Lycopodiopsida; order Isoetales; family Isoetaceae; genus Isoetes; species Isoetes taiwanensis. Next base: position 2,141,360 of record JAJEKV010000113.1, read on the forward strand.
GCCGCTGGTACCCCTCTCGCCAGCATCTCCCATGTCACCCATTGCATGGGAACCCCTCGTGTTTCATGTAACCCTACTCCACCTCAGCTTTGCTCCCTCTTTGCAACACCAGACCTTCACCATTATCCCGTGGTGCATTCCACCCCCACCTTATCCCGGTAATGTCCCGTATCGCGATACCTCACCCACCTACCGGACCGTATTTGCCCCTGACTCTCTCTTGCTACTACAGCTCAAGCTACTTCCTCCTATCCCATCTCGCCAGCCTCCGATCGTAACCCAACCAATGGACCATGGTGACCACAAAAAAGAAAACAAACGCAGCACAAATTTCAGAGGCAGGCCTGGATGAACTAGGTGTACATGCCCTGTATATATGTGGAATGAAGAGGTATCAGTTCTATAGATGAGGGATCAATGGATGAGAACCCTAAATGCCCCCCGGTAAGTCCTATGGGGACACCTGGGATGTAAACATGGATGTTGAAAGCATGGATGCTGCAGTAGACTCCAAATCCACAGGTACTTTTATGACCCATCAAGCATCTACCTCTGTGTGGTGTGAGCAAATCTCCTAAACGTAGGGAAGAAAAAGGAGCATTGTACAAATACAACCTATAGAATGAAATATTCTTGCAGCCTGAATGTTAGAGGGTTGAAGTCCTCCCCACAAAGAGGCTTGAGTAGTCGCACCGTAGGGATTCATCCACGCATTCTATGTTCAAGAACATAAGTGTACCCTGCTGTGCAAAGAACTCCACCTGAATATTATGGGTCAGCTGTGGGATTGCCGAAAGTGTGTCGACTGCAAGTGTTCTTTTTATCTCTTGGTCCTTAGATGTCGTTACTTTCTAATGCGCAAAAGATAAATGGGGTAGGTGGACCGCTATCAAGTGCGGATCCAAGATGGTTTGGCGGGGCAATAAATACGCCTGTTCCTAACCTCTAAACGGCATCCTTATGGGCCCATACCAAAACAAAATGAAAAAGTGTGACCAGCTGTTTGGTTGTTGTTAGGAGACTTTAATATGGTGGAAATGCCCGCTGATCGCCTCGGGGATGCGGAGACAGCCGGTTTTGAAGGAGCAAGGGGACCAGTTGTTGATGGAGCATGGTTTAGGAGGTGATGTGATGCAAAGCTCACATGGTGCAATGGTGCGCAGGGACAAGATGGCAAAGCCGCAAGGCATGACAAAGTTATGCAAACATGTTTGCTCAACAACGCCAACCGTATTGTAACGCAACAAATTACCTCTTTGCAAACAAAGGTCCGATCATAACCTCGATTATCCAACCAGACGATGCGCTACGCCTCAAAGACGCTAGCAAAGGTCGGGTGGTGGTTCAAGTTAAATTTCGCGCATTAAAAAGATAGAGGCTCGCGGGCTGCCAGCGTGCATGGCTTTCCTCACCTCCCTCGAGTAGTGCTATGAGAACTCTGATCTCAGCCCTGCATCCGCGTCTTTGCAAACAATGGGGTCGAGAACGGGTTATCGTGAAAGAGTTAATTTACGTATGGCGTCAATTGAACATTAGGATCTCTCTGCAGCATGCAGTATGCACAAGAGGCCTTCCCGCCTTGTCCGAAATTCGTGATCTTAGTTTAGCACGACACAAGACAAGGTCAACCGGCTTGGCTTGCTGAAAGAAGGTGATAGGTGTTCCTTAAAAATGTTCTTTCTCGAAAGCTACTCGCTTGAAACGCCAAAAATCAGCTCTATCCTCTATTCAATTATCCGATGGTCACGCGGGACTCGATCCAAACCAAATTTTAAACTTTTTAGAAGGTAACACTTTGCTCACTTTTTTCAAGAAAAGAACCTACCTTTCCGTGGAGGAAGCTTAAGAGCATCACTCTTTCCAAGCTCCAACCTATTATTTCCCCAACGCAAAGAACTAGAGATGGAGCTTCCTCTCACCCTTGACAATCTTCAATCAGCCAGAGAAATGATGCATACAATCCATTAAAATGTCCTGTGTATGGATGGTATTCCCAAATGGAGTTTCTTTCAAGGCTTCATGGGAATGGTCATCAACTCTAGGTCCGGCAAGCATATCGTGAGCTCTTGCAAAGGCCTCACCAATTGGATAGAATTTTGAACACCGGCTAATTCGCCCTCCTCATCCCTAAGGTTAAGGAGCCCCGGAAATATATCCGAAAGTGGGCGCTCACCACTTTACGGCGAGTTTCATAAGATTATTGGCAAAGCTTATGCCGAAACTAAAGCTATTCTTGGCACTTCAATCAAGAGGAGCAAAATGTGTTTCCTACCAGCAAGTATTAATATTACCGAATAATGTTGCAAATAAATATGGGGAATGTATTGGGCACGTGCCTCCAAGCAACAAAATGCATATCCTCAAACCGGATTTTGCCAAAGCGTATGACGTTGTTTCCTCGATTTTCTTGAGGATCATGCCTAGGTTGGGTTTTAACCATCCTTTGCTCTCTTGTGTGGAAGCTCCTATGTTCCTCGCCAAAGCAGCCGTCCTTCCGTGGTGAGCCTCGCTGATATTTTCTCGCTGTGAGTAGGGTGCATTAGGCAGGCTGCCCTCTAGCTCCATTCCTATTTACCATATTGTATTTAAGGTTTATCTCAAATTTCTTCGTCAGGTTTCCCCAAATGATGCACCTCCCACAGGCTTGCAGCTAAGGGATGGTTCTCGTTATTCAGAATCGGGCCAGTATTTATTACATTTCTCTTACTAAAGGCTAATGAGGACAACCTTGATAAAGCTAAGGCGCCCCTCGATATCTTCTCCTCGCTTCGCGTGCTTTTGGCTCACCGCACGTAGTGCGACCGCTCTAGACACTCCTCCCCCCAATTGCTGCATCGCTACCATGACAAGCCATACCACGGGAGGTGACTGATTACACTTTGAATCCCTTTGGTATGGATCGCTTCTAGCCCGTATGGATCAAGTCTTATTGGTCTTCGTGAGTGCCCCGCGGTGGCGCAGGGAGCTTCTTTGTCAATGGCGTGCGTGATACGTGGCGGCTAAGTCGCTCGCGCAGCATTCACATATTTCTCAGCGGGTTCTCCGCCGCTTCTTGCACCCTAGTAAGTTCAAGGAGATGGTCGATTCCCAGCGTAATTTCATATGGGGCGTAATGCAGTTGGGGGCGGTAGTTGGAAGTTACAAAGTATAAGTGTGTCCACCCTAAGAACCATGGCGTGCTTGGGGATGCTTTGATCTAGTTTCATGGCAAGTCACCGGGCTTAAACTTATCCGCAAGCGTATTTGCAAACACGCCGCACACGCCTTATTGCCTCACCGCAGCACTCATCAGGCTCTTGGTAAACTAGGGCTGAAACCCCTTTGCCTTGGCTTTATCAGATCCCTCGCTTCCCACCTCGTGCCTCTCCATTATTGCAGCCAGATGCCAGCTCTACTTTCATCCTCGCCAATTGGTCCCGCATCTCTTCTCCTCAGGCCCTACACCATCTCCCCCATCACGCTACTATGCAACTCGCTACCCAAATAGAGATGAGGTCATTGGAGTCATTTTGAGGCGGTATGAGAATGGTCGCCTTTCATGGGATGGTTTCAAATGTAGTTTGGCATGCGCAGGTGTGACTTCTCGCCCTGGCTTACTGCGTGGCAACATTCCCTCCGGACCCTAATTTTGCTACTTGAGAAGGTTTGGTGCTTACCTCGCAGCTTGTTTCTTCGCAAAAACTTTGTCAAGAGAAAGGTGTACATTCCCACAGCCCAGCCCCAGCAGCCTTCTTCTTCCCACCGCAAAATTTTTAGGGTGCGGGAAGAGGATCAATATGTGAAGGTTTGGAGCTCCATTGGGTGTGTATATCCCTCCCAAGTACCGCTCTTTCCGCATTATGATCGTGCACTTAGGGATCTAATACTAAAGTTCACTCATATCCGCCGGCTAATAAGCTCCACTGGCCGGGGTTTGTAATTGTGCTTCTGAAACCATTGAGCATTGCTTCTAACACCTTTGTGCCACATTCAATGTATTTCTGGGCATGGACACTGGGCCATGTTTTCGACATCACTTTAGTAGCCAACAAGTATTGTTGGGTCTTCCAACCACTGGCTCCTGTTAAGAAGGTCGCCTTCAACATTTGTAGAGCTATCATTTGTTGGGTAACTGGAAGAGAAGGAACCGTGTCATCTTTCATGGGAAGTTCTCTACCTCAATCTTTGCTCCAAGAAGTCAAGTCTAGGCTATATAATCAATTTCAAGTCTCTTTAACTTAATAGGAGGAACATATTTGGGGGATTATTTCCACCATCTAATCCTTCCCTGTATTTTCTTTACATAATATAAATTTGTCAGCCCCTCAAAAAAAAAAAAAGATCGATCTTATGAAGATGTCCGTATAAACCAAGACCCCATATACTTCAAATCTAAAATGGGCTGTGTTAGGCACATCCTCGAAAGCATGCAACGGTTAAGTTCCCACATGACGCCGATGAGCCTTTGGCGATCTAACTGCACGAATCAAAAATCCAAAGTGCCTACAAGGTTGATCAGCAGTCCGACACTTTCTAAAAGATCTCCTGCCACCTCCACCATGGTATATAGCCTCTAACACGTTAGAGGGTGGCAGGCAATGACAACGAACACCTATAGCTCGATCAACAGTATCAAGTGACCTCCTAGGGAAAGAAGCCAACGTTGACGAGGTTGCAACAACGTAAGGACAGGCACGAGGCACATGTACAAGTTGATACCCAAATTTTCAGCCTGCAATGGCGAACAATCTTCTTATTCTGAAGATCTTCCAACATGAGTTGGAGGTTGGCTTGTCCAAAATAAAACCCGCACATAAAAGTGTGATGGATGAGTCAAGCCAAGAATACCCCAACATGTGTTGGAGGAGCACCTTGCCCAAAGACCCGCCTGTAAAAATCACATGACCTCCAACACGCTGCACATTATTCAGAACTCCTTTCAACTAATACATGAGATTTCCAGTTTAGCTTCAGCGACCCAAGCAAGATATAAGTTGGAGGTGCCATTTGCATGGATGAGTTTCCAACACCACCTCCAACGTGCACTTGAGATACCACTCCTAAAGAACCTCTAACGTACTCAAACATTAATCTTCTCTAGGCATGAACCCTTTTTTGCAAAGCGTGAATTTGCTTCATATCACTGTCCATGTGAGCTGTGTTTTGGACAAGACGATGTATCTGGCCAACCATTTTTGTGGCGTTTGTATGGGAGCTTGAGTACCTTGATAATTCCCAGTTTATGTGGGTATATTTCATGGGGACATGGTGTCCAACCTCCCTGGCTGCCATATGGCAATGTTAGACCTGGGCCCTGCCCGGCATTCGTTTTGGCCTGGGGTATTCCAAACCAGCCCAAATCAAGAACGAGCATCAAATGGCTTTATGCGTAGTTCTATACTTGAGATGTGAATACAGCGCAATGCTTTGCAGTTCATACTTGAGATGCGCGTTTTCTTTAGATAGCCGCTTTTTGTGCATGGTGGTATGGTGGTCTAGAGTAGCTGCATGAGCATGCATTGCTGGTTGCGCTCGACTTGCTGCCAAGTGCAAATGCCTGCCAGTGGTCTACTGAGCAAGGCGTGATACATGTGTCCTTGTCTTGCCCTCTTTTCAAAGGTCTTCCCTAAGTGGTGCACCGCCTGCGTTGGTGTAGGTTGGTGTGCAAAATTGTTTGTGCCATGATGATAGGTGGATCTTGTGCAAGTCGAGGATGCCACTGCAAAGCAGGAGATTGTTCCCCCTAGAAGGATATTCTACCCAATATGTAGTGCCATTTTGCTTTCGTCTACAAAGCCTCTCGTATAAGGCAATAAAACTAGGATCTATCCCTAAGTAAATTGAGTTTAGAGATGCTTTGTTCTTAGTACTATGTAAAATGGTTTCCATTAGATCACCAGCAAAATATCGTGACAAAAAATGGCATTTTCTATTACCTGTTACACCTCAATTTTTCCTTTTCCTATGTTTCTTCCAAAATAATACTTTTACAAACAATGGGACCCTTTTCAACAAGGCGCCGTGGTATAATATAAAATTTTCATGTTTGCTGTCATGATAAGTCTTATCTTTTACCAACTGGAACAAAATGGCTGGTAGAACTCATATGTTTAAATAATTGATTCCTGCAAAAGGACAAGTAATCCAACTTTAGTATGAAATTTGGCGTTTGAGTCTGAGCAGACAGAAGGTATCAGTTCATAGCTGCCAACAGCCATATTCCCAGGAAAAGAGCTAGCAAGTATGTAAGGAGAGCCAAAAGGTGATCAATTCATGGCAAATGAAAAAATGCTTGAATTTCACTACACTTGCACCGTCAGGGTACTGCAGCAGATTATGGTTATGGTTCTGAATCAGGATGCACAAGTACAAGTGTATTGGCTGCAAATAAGTTCTACTCACAAGAGTCTCATGTACAAAAGTGCGAAAACAATCTAGTAGATGTATATTTGATGAACTCACCTTGAATCAAAATCTTGGCCGCAGACCTGACACGTGTTTAGAACTACTTTGTCTGCTGCCTGCAACAAAGTCATTTAGATATCAGATGAAACAAGACTAAAAACCTGGCATCTTAGATCTTGTGCGTATAAAGCCAGTTCACAAACAAGCCAGCACACAACAATCTAAATATGAAAATCTAACTAAGTGATGAAATCAAATTGTTTCTTTTCTTCCTCAGTTCTCCCTTTCCTTCATGGATCTAATACTAAATGCACCCCTAAGTTTAGATGTATATCATAATATGTGCATCACTTTGCACACTCTTCATAGTTTCGCATGAGCCCTTTGGCATCTGCACCATTCTGTGTATCATCACCATCCTCTGCCACCAATTTTCAAGTTTCGTCCTCACACCTCCCCCAAAGCAGCCATACTTCCTTTTCTTGTTGAAAATGCGCCCCAGAAATGTTCTTTTCCAAAGAATTTTTCTCCTTGATTTTTTTCTTTTAAATAAACGGTCATCAAAGGAGTTTCATTTATCTGCAAGAATCAAATAGTAGAAAGAAACCGTTCTACTTTCTCTTCACAGGTTGGAGGTTGACCTTCCCTTTACCACCGAAATACATACAACGCCCATTTGTAATGAGATTCCAGAAGAGCTGCAAGCATGCTTGTCTCTTCATCCTCAGCATCGTTAGTAATTTCTTTCCTCAAAGGGCAGACCTCATCTACATCAAGCTGCACATACCAACTCCATGATGGCTTATGATCGCCCGCATAATTATCGCACATAACTACCGTCTTTCTTCACCGCTAATACCTATCACATCGGCAATATTTTCACAGTTGCGAATCTTTCTTCATCAATTCTTAACCCTTCGCGGTTGTAGAAGAAACTCATCCATAGAACTACGTCAGCGCACGTTTTGCTTGGAGCAGCTGATCTTCTTCACGCAAAGAATCCTTTAACAAGGCAGCTTTCTCAAGATGTTTCTTTGATTTTTCATGATTTTGCCATTGCTTCTCAGACCTAAACTTCTTTCCACAAATTATGCAATAGAGCTCATGATCTATGACATCAAAAGAATCATCTCTTGCCTTCACAGACTTGTCCCAATATGTCTCGTACATTTCATCAACTTTGTCTTCGTTCTTAGACCATTCTTGTTCTTCAAATTCCAGTGCTTTTGCAAGCTTTTCTTGCTGTAGCTGCTTCTTTCGCAACTTTGCAGCTTCTTCTTTTTCCTTCTGCAAGCGTTGGACTCTAGCGTCAGTTCAATGCCAACCCTCTTTTCAACAAAGGCAAATCCAGTTCTCTACTGTGTAACGGCCTAAAACCCCTTTGCTTTTTCCTGATTTTTTTATTCTCTTCCTCAATTAAACGCCTTTCTTTCCTGTTTACTGCCATCGCAGGATTATATTCATCACACCATGTGAACTCCTTCACAGTGCTAAAACCCAACCAATAATTGTAAAAGGCAGTAACCTGAGTATGGGGGGTTTTAGGACCGCCCAACGAGGGAGCATCTGGCAAAAGCCCCCCACCATACATTTTTGAAAACACCAATTCCTGCTCATGCAGTTTCTGAAAAACACCATTATATACAGCATAGAAACCCTTTCCAGATTCTCCAAATCCAGAAAATGCAGATGGAGAGAAATATGGCCAGAGGTTAAAATCGAATTCAGGAGGAGCAGAAGGTGCACCCTGAGAAGAAGATGAAGATGAAAGAATTGCAGAACGATGAGAATCATACCAGGCTCTTTCTTTTGAATCACCTAAAACTTCATATGCCCTTGAAATACCCTGAAAGCGTTGTGTGGCTTCATCACACTCTTTTGCAGATGCACCACTTTGTTGAATTTTATCAGGATGCCACTTGAGTGCCAATTTCCTGTATGCAAGCCTAATTTCCTCCACTGTTGCAGTCCGCTCCACTCCTAAAATCTCATACAGGCATTGTTGACTCAATAAGGTATCATCCTCTAGGCTATCATTGTATTGTGAGCTCTGGCGCCTTTGGGGTGCCATAATTTCTTAGTTTCTTGGGAGAAACTAAGGTTTTGCAGTAACGACTACCACTACATCAATTTGATAAATCTAGCTCGTCGAACTCAGTGCAAAGATGAAATAAATATGATGAAGTTTAAAGTGCCCACCTGGTAGTACGCCGGATTGGGAGAACGAAATCAAGCTCTGACTTCCGACGGGTAGATACCATAGAATCTAGGGCACCCCAAAACCTATGCCACATAGAGCGTTGTTTTTATGTGGGAGATAGACCTTTTCTGACGTAAAGGTCACCTTAGAACTGACGTGGCGTATCTGATGTGGCAAAATGGCAGGCATCGTTCTAGTGCTAAGAGCTATAGGCCAAACCATTGAAAAAAAAAAAATGATGCAACTTGTGTTTCAGGAACATTCGATTAATCTAATGTTTTATTATCAACACGTAGTATGCAGCATGCAGGGTTCCTTGCAAGGACTATAAATTTTGGGATTTCGCATGCAGCCATGAGCAGAAGGGAAAAATGGCGCTCGCACATCGCGGAATGTTGGATCCATGGAGTACATTTTATTACTCCGTCGCTCCATCTCCTTCCCAAATGGCAACCGTGGTTTACGCAAGAGTCGACTGGGTAGAAACTCCCGAAGCTCACGTTTTCAGAATCGACATGCCAGGTCCAAAATTAAAATCATGCCCTTTTTTTTTGTGTGTGTTTTGTTGAATTTACAGACAAAAAAAGTGAAGTGGTATTTTGGGTTGTCCAGGGGTTGAGAAGAAAAACATCAAGGTGGAGATCGAGGATGCTCAGACCCTCAATATCAGCGGCGAAAGGAAGGGTGATGAAGCCAAAGGAAGCCGGTGGCATCGGCTTGAGCGCGCCGTGGGCAATTTCTTCAGAAAACTTCATCTTCCTTCCAAATCTAAGGTTCATGAGACCAAAGCTCGTGTGGACAATGGTGTTCTCACTGTTACTGTGCCCAAAGAACAGCAGCAAAAACCTGAGGTTCGACAAATCCCTGTATCTGACTAGGTAGTGCCTTTATGTAACGTATCATAACATATTTGTGTCCATTTATCTCAGTGTTGGTTGATATTGAGGACATAAGTAATCTAGATTTTTGTTGGAATAAATATATGTTGCATGCTGTGCAGTTTCACAATGTGCCTTTGGTGGTTCATGCTCTCATTTGTGCCTTAGTATGCCGTTGATGCTTGTTCACTGCCAATTACTTAGTGGTTTCTATGTACATGAAACCTTTGTTTGTTGTTTCATTTGTCATAAGCAATGAATATGAGATGTAACTATAGCAGGAAAAGTACAAGCCATTATCTTCTATTGTGGAAGAATGGAGCCAATATTATAAAATACGATTTCTAGTGGTTTTGGCATGTGTTCGTATGGTTTTGCCCAACAGCGGCATGTCTTGTATGGCCGGATATGGCCGATTCTGGCATGTTTGAAGAACCAAATATAGTCGATCCCAGTATGATTAGCCTGGGGGATCTCTTGATGTTATTTCCCAGTTTGTTTTTATGAGGTTGTAGGTTTTCCTTGAAGAGGATTTACGAAGTTGCTTGAGAGGAACCGCTGAGTGATTGGAATAAAGTTGTAGGAGAGGGAAGCCATCGCCGGGGTTAAAGCAGCCTTGCTATAGTTGCTTGATTCAAGGCACTGTTATGTCCTTGTTTTCATGTGTTTTCATGTTTTGAGGAGGTTATGTAACTGACTTTGTAATGTGGAGGGCATGCTTAAACTTGTATGAACTTGAATCATATGAGAAGGCATGCAAGACAGTTTTTGTCAATACTTGCTGTTACTCTATTTCTTGCAGGCTGTGAATGTTGACATACATGCGTGTTTCTTCTTGCCTAATTTAATTTCCCATGTTTTATTTGCATGCAAAGCAAGTTCCAACTGCAAATTTAAGTTGTAGTTAGATGATTGCTCAATGTTAATTCTTTGTTAATTTAGTTTTCTCCTGTTCACATCCATGCAAAGCACTTGCAGCAAGATTTCTGCATGTTTGCAGGGAGATGCGAAAGTGCTTTCTTGTTGCACTATTGGGAAATTCTCGTCCATTCAAGAACTTGCAGCAGCAAGTTTCTTGCCTGTTTGCAGGCCGGGCATGTGAAAGTGACTTCTTATTGCACTGTTGGGAATTGTCACCTGTTGTGTGCTCATGTTTCTTCGTTTTTATTGAAGCCTGTTGCAGGAGTATTTGTTAAATGTGTAAACTTGGTTGATGCAAAGTTTTTGAGTTTGTACATGGTAGCAGAAGTTTTTTGATATGCAATCTTTATCTTCTTTTTGTGAGGTCTTTTTGTTTTCTCAATCTTGAATTTTTGTGGCCATTGATTTGCATAATATTCCCACGTTCTCTTTGATGCATGCTACCCTCCTTTATATTTACAAGGGTAGCCTTCATATTGTATAGAAACCTTGCTATTAATTCTCTGTCTTTTTGTATCTTTGTGGTTTTTTCATAATGTTTGTGGTCAATCATTGATGTGTAGCATATTCTTGGCATTGTGCTAGATCCACGGCTACAAACATTTTGCCATTTTGCCAAAAAAAATGACGATATTTTCTAGTCTAAAAAGAGCATTGCCATAATAAAAACATATAAGATTTATAGAACTATGGTTGTACGCTTCCTGTGCCAATGCATCAAAAATGTTGGAACCAGTATGCTTTGAACCAAGTGAAGCGTAATCAGAACATAACCATGTAATGTGCAAACTATGCAATTATTTTGCAATTAAACAAGTGCTACATGAGGGTCAGTCTCCATGGCCTGAGAGGGGTATGGCTTAAATCATAATTTGAAAATATGTTTTTGCACCAACGCATTGCTATTTCAAAGCGATATATACTGATATCATGACTTAGTATTCCATCTCAAAATGGCATGGAATAAGGATGGCAGAGAACAAGTGTAATAGAGGAAAGAATGAAAATACATGTTTTGTCAGCATAGAAATGAGAGAACTCCTTGAAGACGCCCCCATCATTTTTGTTCCTTATGGTTTCAAACATCTCGAGGAGAGCAAGTTTTGTGAGTGAATAAGGGATTGACACATAGCCTAACTCCAAACCTCGCAGAGAAAGTAAAACCCAATGATTGCGACCGGAAATGCAAGATCCGAGCAACGACATACCAAGAAACTCTCTCTCTCTCTGCTTTGGGCCGCTTTTGGGCGCTTAGGGTAAATGAGCTTCGCGGATTTTGACTTGGCCCTTCATCCAAGCAGTAGAACTTCGCTTGTTTGTGACCACCCGCGGATTCCGGGGCAAGTGATTCGAATTTGTTCTCGCGTGTTATTCGCCCCGGGACGGGCATAGCAAGCATCTTTCTCAAGGCTTACAAAGAAGCCGTGATATTTTTCTCGGCAAAGCTTTATAGTGGTTACTCAGTCCGCGATTTGGGAAAGGTGCATCTTGTCGGCAAATTTAAAGCGCGTTTGGAGTCGATAGCCGTGGTACAAAGAAGACAACAGTTTCGAGTCGGGACAACAGTTACACACAAACACGCTAGGGTTCAACATGGCAAAACCGAAAAAGGAAAACAGTAGCAAGGCCGGATCTTTGGTTGCAGGAACGCCGTAAATCGCTCATAAAAAGGGCCGATAAAGCTTATTTCTCAAAAGTCGGACCGGCTCGACTTAGCAGTGGACGCATTCTCGATCTCACGTATAATGCGTATGTTAAGAAGCAAGCAAAAGTAAATCGAAAGCGCGTACATCTCATAAAAGCGGCTTTGGATCCACCAATCTCTCTCGTGATAATATTGCAGGAGCAAGATAAGAGAAAATCAGAGATATGACCAGACTGTTAATGGCAAGGGGACCTCCATCTTTTTCTCGATGATAGCTTAACAACTGAAGCATCAAAGAAACCCCTAACAATATCAAAGACGTAACTCATTAACCATGAATCAGCCAATGTGAGATTAAAACTCGATGAGATTAAGAACTTAAGATCGAAATGATGCTTTGCACTCCAATTCTTGCCAACCTAGAAGAGTTTTAATGAGGTTAAGTTTGAACTGCTAGAAAATGAAAGAGAAACCATCGGAAGCAAACAGCCCCAAGCAAATCCATGAGGAAATGAATGAACTAAACCGGATCAGCTGAAATAAAAAGAAAGAGCATTTGAACAGGGCGTAAAACCATCATGGCGGAATTAAGAATCCTCAGAGACGATTTGATAAATAATGTCACAAGGAAACAGAGAATGTCAATTTACTTAGCTTCCGTCACTGGTAATAAGAACGAGATAACCAAGGAAGTGTGGAAACTTTTCTTACAAAATGATATGCAAAATGGCTAAAATGTAAATCATGAAGCGATGAATTGGTAGAAAGAGAAGGGAACATACTATCTTGCAAAGTTTAAGAACGGAGACGAATCGCAAGTCTCCTGAAACCATGTCAACTGGAAGGAAGTTCATATGGTTAATGAAGATTTGACTAAAGAGCAAATGCAAGAGAGAAAACAAGAAGCTCAAAAGTTCAAAGAGGCAAACCTAAGAATCAAGCAGCTTAAATGGGCAAAAGGGCAATAATCAATTTTAATAGGGCATCGTGGGAGGTCTCAAAGATAATCATATGGAACATTAACAGACCGACAATAGAAAAAAGTAATCATTTATGCGCAGAAATCTTAACAGACAGTGATATGATATGCTTCCTGAGACCAAAGAACATGAGTTATATGCTCTACCCAGTATACCCGAAGTTTGATTTAATTTATTCCGCTTAGGAAGTAACAGATTTGGAGCAATGATATTGGTAATGGTGGACCCGTATGTTATGTAAATAACAAGATATAGAGAAATTGTGACAGAATTAAAAACATGATAAAACCAATATATGTGGTTGGAAATAAATGGTTCAAAGCAAGATATTACATGGCCATTTGTTACTTTGCCCCTCGAGACATCAAAAGTTTATAATAAACCTAAGCCTCACAGACGACCCCTTCTTTGGATTGAACAAGACATTATGGATTTCAGCCAAGGAAGCGATTTTAGCCGAGACTTTAATGGCCTAACAGAAAAAACAGTAACAGCTTTATATAGCGTACGATCCCAAGGAACAAAATGGACAATGCTCTAATTAGCTTAAATGGTTGGAATACTCACAAGATCACATCATTACTAAAACAAAGGCCGTTTTGCTAACATTATGTTGTAGTACTAATATGATTATATGTAATGGTTTGGCCAGCTTCCGTGGACTAAAAGAACCACATGTAGATCCGTATATTGTTGATTGCGTTATACGGCAGATCACACGCTATACCGGCAATAGATTTCGTGATAGCGCTTGGAATCGTAATCATTGTCCATTGAAACTAACCATTGCCGCCAATGCATCAGAGTGCAAAAGTGAGAATATCATGCAACCCAAATATTACCGTGCCTAGTTTGAAAGAATGCTATCAGTTAAGCCGGAGCAAGATCTCATTAAACCACAAAATGGGACACGTTTGCCAATGGCTAGCAAGCAATTATGTGACCTCGCTATCGTGGACCGCTACAGAGTAGTTTTACCTCCAAACCAAAGTATGGTGCGTCACCAGCAATGTATGGTATGATTTCCGCTTGTAAGTTAGCTAAAATATAAAATGGAGGAGTAGTGATGGGGTGGCTAGAGAACAATATAGAAAAGCTTACAGAAGATACTTAGGCAAAAAGCAGCGACATTTATCTATCATATATAAAGAGTTTCTATGCAATAGCTACTTATCCGATCCTAAAACTCGAACACACTACGTAAACGAAACATGAAAGTTCCTCTATAGATTCATATGTCCTTTGGAAGCATGTACACAATCTTTATCATCATTCAGACGGATACTTAGCTCTTATTCATCATAATCGCTAAATTTGTTAATTTGCAGAAGAAGCGGCCGGCGGTATATCAATGCACAGCAAAATGCGATCAAGCCTGTAGCATCTAAAATGGGCGCAGCCAAACTCCACCCAATCATTGCTGATCCGTCACAAAAGCAATAGCTTGTGGAATGCCACCGGAGTGCGTGTAAAACCGCATACCCATACAAAATGAGTATATTAATACCGGTAGAAACAATATTGGTACGGATTGTTAACAAAGTTGCCGGGCATCCATCGGAGAAGAGAATAAAGCAATATGCGTGAGATCAATCACAAAAAGATCTAAAACACAAAGTGGGTGTGTTTTAGAGCCGGAAGATCCACTATAGATCATCTCCCCGTGCTCAAATCTATATTTGACAAAGTGAAGGGGACCAAGAAACCTCGCTTATGTAGCCTTTGTAGGATTTCCCGTAGTGCCTTCGAGCAAAGTGCCTAGACCCCAGGGACATTAGATAAGCCGGAGTTTCAGTATAATTACGAAAGCAAAGAAGCAAAAGTCTTCTATATGAAAAGGTAACACATGCCTTCTTCCTTTCTTATGAAAATCCGTAATATATTGATAGTAACATTGGGGTCAAGCAAGGCTGCCCAATGTCACCTTACCGCTTTGATTATTTATCGACATTGCGGAGAATCAAAGCATAACCGCTGTCCGTGCAGCGGACCTGACATTCATGGCTATGCAGTGCAACTAATGATGTATGCCGCGATGACGCGGGTCATTTTTGCTCGATCACCGCATTCCATGCGTAAAACATTTGGATGATTAGCCCACTTTTGTGATGCGCTACGATGCAAAGTGAACCCAGAGAAGACACAAATATCATGACAAGAGGTGCGCTTTAAAACAAGAGTTCTATTTCAATACAAAGAAAGCTGTGTGAGTACTTGTGGATTCATATAAGCATTTAGGACTGATTCTTTTCACAAAACCATAGATAAATAAGCATGTATCCAACAGAGTATTGATGGAAGCCATAGGTTTCTTTGCTATGCAAAGTTTGTGCGGTGGGAAGCTTGACTCCTATGGTCTTGGTCGCCAAACAAAACTTTTTGTGTCACTTGTCCAGAGTGTAGCACTATATGAGTGAGATATGGGGACCCAAATTTTCCACAGGGACTATGGATGATTTGGAGCAGATCTTGGAAGAAGTTCATAATGCCTTGAATTAGGTGTAAAAGTCAAAACCCCTATGAGATGATGTTGAGGAATGGGCTTATGCCTTAGAAGGAGAAGTACTGGTCGATGCATTAGATTTCTTGAAAAGGTGTCGTACTATGGATAACACACGCACTTCCTATGCAAGATTTGTGAACAAATAGAAGATGAAGATCACACATTGCTTCCATTGTAGTGCACATCATTCTTCGAGGGCACCTATTGGGTTCACGCCAAGATCTTCTATACCTTCTTCAATATGGAAGGAGATAAGATTGGGGAATTTATTAGAATTACCGAGATGTAGAGAGAATTGTTTGAAAAGATTAAGTAGGTATCTTAGATGATGAAGATATGTTGAGTGAGAGCCGAAGAGTTAGATGAGGACTCAAACTCATCTACTCTTTTATGATATTGTGTAAAATTTGCTGTCTTTAGGGCCTTGGAGGCCTCCCTGTAAAGACTTAATACACTTCTCTCTCTCTCTCTCTCTCTCCTCTCTCACACACACACACACACACACACACACACACACACACACACACACACACACACACACACACACACACACACACACACACACACACACGCCAAAATACCCATCTCGCTCTATATGACTCCTCCTCGTAAGTATAATGCATTTTCTCTCGGGAGGAGAGGAGAGAAGGCTGCCTCGAGGTCTAACAATAGCCGTATAGGGTCTCAAATTTGGTTTTCCACGGAGAACTAGTCCATCGATTCATTCAGAGGGCGTGTTTTGTGGGATAATTCCTCCAAATTTGAATCTACTTCCAAAATGATATTTCTTTTCCCCGCTCCCGCTAGTAGGTAAGCTTTGTGATATTTCATTTGTTATTGTATTTTTTGCATAGATTGCATTTGCCTACCAAGTTCTATCATCATGGATCCAAAGGATTCTCTGCATGATTGTCATGCTTTTAAGTGCTCTACAATCGATTTTGCCTTCCAAAGGTCTGCTTTGTACCTTATTGAAAGCTCACAACGAGCTTGAAGAACCAATGAATCTCGCTCATGACTAATGCATTTGCAAGAAAATAACAATATGTTCTTCAGTGGCTGCCTCATCTTTGATATTATTAGTCAATCCCCAAGTAGGTTAGAAGGCCACCTAGAAGATTCTCGGATTGCTCCAAGACAAAGTACACAAGTGGATAATATAGATAACCATGCATGGAATTGTTTACCTTCTTTTGAAGATACATGTGGCACCAATTTCCACACACGAAAAGGCCAGCTTTTGAGAGACTAGTCGGTTTAGTTGTCCCCTGGAGCGTGTCGTGGGTTAAGGTTAGCCCCCTCGCTGATCCTGTGAAGGCCGTTGCCATGGTTCTTACTGGCCACATTGTGACATGCCTTTGCAAAAGGTCGAGATTTTATGTTGGCAAAGCTACGCATTTAAATATACTCAAAAATTACACTAGTGGTGCTGGCCTCAAGACAATGCTTTACAAAAGGTTTGTAGCCATGCCTTCGAGCAAGACTAACCTCAATGTATAAAGGATGCTTCATGATGCAATAGGATTGCCAAATGTATATGGTGTCAGTTGATGATCCCACACTTTTTTATGGAGTGAAACCGAGTTACAGCATGACTACAAATGCATATGTGCGCTGCACCTCGTAGTCTTTTGCAAGGTATTGTCACACAATAAAGACGTTGTTTATAAATGTTCACAGGTTACAAGAACTCGATCAGTCCAAAACTTAAAATCAGCCCAAGAAGAGTTCCATATACAACAAAATTGCTCCAAACTAATTTTGAAAGAACCAATTGTAACCTTGAGTGGCAAAAATTGGAAGAAAGGTCAACTCCACTCAAGACCCTCAAATCCGTAAAGCCAACACCTCTCCACTTTTACTTGGTGATTCTCAGCCGCACCCCTTCCTTTTAAAAGTAAGTTTCCATGAATCATGGTCCGTATGGGTGCTTAACAAAAGGATTTGCAGGGTAGAAGCTTGTGTGAAAATGGGTTTGGGATTGTCAAAGAGAAATCTCGTAATTCTCAAAACATCCGGCTCAGCAGGCATGCTGGGTGCGCCTCCAGACCTATACATGCAAAATTTTGTGTAAGCTGGAACTTCTCAGATATGGAAGACATGGGATGGGACATATTGCCAATTGAAGAAGAGCTGAACGCTTTATTACTATGAAACCGAAGCTATGAACGTAAGTCTAAAAGAAAACAAGGAGATCGATGAGGCATGTTTTGTTCGAGAACTTGGATGGCCAGCGTCTTGTCAGAAAATTTGATGATTCTCACAATGTATTCTTTTTTGATAATTTGTTCATTGTTTTCAAGTTCTCGAATATTATTGATTTGATCTGATCCGCATACACTCTACCTAGCCCTAAATACCACAACACCAAAGGACATGACATAATTAAAGTTGAATGAGAGATTATATTCAAAAAGGTAACAAGATTACAACCTCGAAGTGCCCGCCTTTTAGACCCTAAAACCTGCCAGAATCTCTAAAACATACTCTTCACCACTCCATAACTAGTGATCTAATAACAGTAAAATAATCGAAGTGAAGACAAACAGAAAACATATCAAGTAAATAACAATGCATAGTTGAAGACAGAGACATTAAAATAACAGCTTATTGACAAAAATAAAAAAAAGTTTTCTATTCCTCAAATCAGTTACATATCGATGAGGGGAATGCCAGGGCATTTCATGAAAAATAAATAGGTTGCTTTACAAAAAGAAACATAAATGTGCACTAAAAACAAAAGGAAAAAAATTGGTAAGAGATCCTTCAGCTGCCCATGTGTATGTGTGACCGCTTTGACTTCATGCGCAGCCCATTTTCCATGATGCTACATGTACACACACTCCACATGTGGGTTTCTCGCTTCAAAGGCGCAGCTTTCAGCCCAAGCCAAGACCTCAGCCTTCCACAATAACCTCCCCATGTCTAAAAGCCTCATCACCTCGCTGTGACACAGCAATGGATGGTTCAGTAGTCGGTGAACTCAATTTTTCAATTTTTTCTTCGATAGTAGGTGAGGAATCCCTTGGCGTTCTTCGGCCAGGAGTGAGGTGGGAGGATTTGCAGGAGGAGGAGGAGGAGCAGGCTTCCACATAATGAGGAGGAGGACTCTTCATCAACTTTCCAGAGAAGTCTCCCGCCAAGAAGAATACTTGGAGTAATAATTCTCCTCAAATTCTCACAACCCTGGAGCCTAAGAATTCACATGGGAAGAATACCTTTCAAGGAGTATTCCTTTCTGGATGAAGAGGAGGAAGACGGAAGACGGAAAGGGTTGAGAACTCTGGACGCTTGGCCATTTGTTTATGAATGGCTTGTGAAGGGATCTTTTTAAATGGGGTAAATTGACAAGACTAGCATTTAATGATATATGCTAATTTATATCTATATGCCTAATGATGTACCAATCATTAATACACGCTTAATCAATTTGAGACAGCTTGCAAAAAAAGATATAAATGTAATGTAGGAAAGTGAAAATCATACCTTTATTCTTATTCTTTGGCCATTGGCAATTTCAAGAAGTGTGTCCTTTGTCATCCGGACATATATGCTCGAGTCATTATCAGCCATAGATTTAGCAATCTTCAAACTATTATTTAACGAATAATCTTCACCCCCGTACTCAATTCCAGCTTTGGTGCAGCATTCTTCCTTCATGAAATCCAATTCTTCACTTCAAAGGTTCCAAAAGTGCGCTTGCCATTTGTGAAATTCCGTAATAGTAATAAGTTCTTCTACTGACCGCAACCCGGACTTCTTTCTTCCAAAAGAGGCTTTCCACATATTCCAAAAGTTAATTGCATGTTGCAGATCCGGGTCAAGGAACCTGTTACACTGCTAGAGTTCGATTGTTTGGCATTTCATGCATTCTTGGGCTTCCTCGACCATCTATGTTAACATTAACATTGGGAATGTCTTCAATTCCTCTCAAAAGGATCATCAAAAGCAAGATCAGATCCAACCGCTTCATAGAAACCAAAAGTTAGTGTGCAACTGCTACCTCAAAAGCTCTATTTCCAAAGTCCCCATCATCCTCACCGAATGGGTTATCTCGATGTCACTCCATACTTGACTTCTTTCATTTCTTCATACCATCGCCAACTTGGAAGGCTCAACCCAGATGTGACTGTAGTTTCCTTTTCATCCCTCTTGAATTTTGCCCGGTTTATCCCATTTGTTCTTCGGGCTTGCTCCTGACTCCACTAATCCACCAATAATTACTGTAATTTCACTAGAACTTCTCTCCAATCGCTAAATATTAAAAAAGATCTCGCACTACCATTAGTAACCAATTTCATCTCATTCAAAGAGGTTCAAGAAGGTGGAAACACCGACCGCCTATTGACCTGAGCCTTCCTATTCTTTTGTGTCAATGTGTTGGGATTTTCTTTTTCTTGAAAACAAGAGCTATTGAATTATCTGGGCCGAGAAGATTCACTCACAAAACCGCCGATGCTCGATTTCGCTGGGAACTCTAAGTATACCTCTTTCTTTTGCCCTTTTGTTGTTAGAATTGGTCAGAATTTGTCTCCAAGTCCACATTCATTGAATCAGCCTGCCATCTTTTGGGTCCTTTTTGGAGCCATTTTCAATGTGAGGAGGCAAAAAGGGCTTACACGGCAAGGCGTATCTAGTTGCCTGTGACATTGGACTTTATAGAATTCAAGTTAAGCAAACCAAAAACAATATCCGCCGAGCATCTAATAATGTAAGATTGATTTGAAATGAATTAATAAGAATTGCACCTGCTGAAAAATACCTCTAGACCGTAAATCGAACGCCAAAGATCTAAATTCAAGGATTTGGCGCCGCATTGAAGACCAAGAATAGGGAAAATGGTTTCCTAATTTCATGAGGAAAAGTTTCAAAGGATGATTTCGTGCCATATAATTTTTAGGGGTTAAGTTAGTGTCATTTGAAATGCCCCAATCATATTGTGGGCTTAATCATTCTATGAGTTGATTTTTCCACTCACCCATCTCTCATAATCTCTTCAGATTCTCTCTCACCTTCTCAAGTCGTAAAGATGTGGCCAAGGCATCTCTCTCTCATACTTTGGTGAGCCATGATGGATACATTTACGTGAACAAGGAAACCACTTCTTATATGTTATTTGTAGACTTTTACAAAAGCTTTAAATATGGTGGATGTAGACAATTTATAAGAACGTATGGAAAAACTCGGGGTGCCGAACGAAAGCAAAAACATACTACTATATGAGAAGGTACTTAGCAGCTATTCGTATTTTTAGAGAAGACCAGAAGCGCAGGCAACATAGGTGTAGTAAACAAGCAGGCCCCATGTCCCCACTCTTTTTGGGTTATTCATAGATCAATTAGAAGATCGGATAATGCGTAATGGAGGGGGTATGGTTATGGAGAGGTTTGTGTTTTACTCTATATGCTGATGATGTAGTGCTTTTGTCAAGGTCAATTGTTGGAATACGTAAACATTTAGATGGATTACCGGAATAGTTGTGGATCACAAGAGTATGAAAGTGAACATGGAAAGACCAAAATAATTGTGTTTGGAGCAAAACAAAGTGGCCCACACACCTTGTTTCATGGGAATCGGTATAATCGGTGGATTCATATAAATATCTAGGATAAAGGTTGATAAAGTCCGAAGTTGGAACTACAGGCCGTAGAGCAGTAGGATAAATGGTAATAAAGCATTATCTTCCAAGATGCGTACGCTAAAGAAGTAGAAAAAATGAGATATGGAACTTTCAACTGAAAATGGTTATATGGGGGTCCTTAAAAGACGTCGTATGTACGGAGGTGTGGGTCTCGTGTTTGCCGAGGAGACCCGGAGGAAGCTAGGAAAGGTACAAAAGAAGTTTCTAACAGAAGCTAGGTGTTAAGCCATGCATGTCTGATGATATGCACAATGTAGAGTGGATGACATCACCGCGAATCGCTTCCCAGTCAACGCTAAGTATGTATGCAAGGTCCGTGAAATGATATCTAAAGTTTAACCTGGACATCTTTAGAGGCAACTAAATGTAAGGGATGGTATGCTGATATACAAGATTGGATGAGAAAGTGGAATTTAGATATATCGATTGGTCGAAAGCATCATGCTGATATTAGGAGTGGGTAATGGAACATGTTATGGAGAAACTGGAGAGTGCCGTAAGTCAAGAAGGAATATTGGCTGTGCAGAATATCACCACGCCTGTGTCCCAAGATATTTGGAGAGAAGGCGGTCGCAGTTAAGGCATGCAATTAGCGTAATGAGATCCTAGCTCACATCACTTTGCGCTAGTTGGGCCGGAGCAATATTCCCCATGAGCCAGCGCTTCTCATGCTTAAGTGCAAGATGGGAGTGGTTGAGGATGAAATGCACGCGGTTTTTACAAAGGTCTCGCCAAGAATACAAAAGCATCGAGATACATATATTATTGTTTGTAAGTAATTTGATAGCTTTGATATGCCGTAGCACACCCAAGGACTTTATTGTTAAATATTGGAGCATAGGGATATAATGTCAGGGAACTTAACATTCAAGAGATACAAGAGGATGAGTTAGAGGGGTCTAGTGTATTTCTTTCAGAGGATGCATTAGAGGATATATTTTACAATCAGAAGTGTATGATTGAGCGTCACATGACCCGGTCCAGTATATATATTTATAAATATTACATTTCATCTCATCTCTCTATGTGTGTGTGTGTGTGTGTGTGTGTGTGTGTGTGTGTGTGTGTGTGTGTGTGTGTGTGTGCGTGTGTGTGTGTGTGTGTGTGTGTGCGTAAAAGGCAGGTAAGGTTCCTAGGAATGATAGCTTATATATGAGCATTGGATGGGAACCTATGGAATTTGCACATGTTTTACGCTTGGACCACTAAAATGTATGTTGCCAGTGGTCTTGATGTGAAGGAAAGTTATGTTGGGTGTTTTGTTTATGTGTGTTTTATAATGGTTTTGTTTCGCTAATGTTTGATTTGAATTCTAGGATTTGGAGTTTTACGTATGAGTGCATGAAAGTGAGGCGCATTTATGTTTATTAAGGCCAATGCGGAATGAAGAACCACGGAATAGATAGTGGTACCGCTTGATCCTAAAAAATATAATGTAAATCATGTATGAGACATGTAAATAGATAGAATTGTGGGACCCAGGAACCGGCCAATCTGTTTTGTATGTCATTTTATTCCTGATGTGAAGGAAGAACTTGATATTATTATGAATTAAAGAAGGTTGCTTAAGAATCACACAGTAAAAATACATGGAAGTTGCAAGCAAAGTATTGGCTTTGTGGTGTAGCCGAAGTTTATTTTATTGCAGATTCGCTTGTATGAGTCTCGCAATTTAAAAAACTTTCAAAAATATCGGCTCAGCTTTTAAACCTTGAGCACTTTTACCTTATGTCTTATAACTAGACTAGTTCTTTTAAGTTCTAAAGAGTTTGCCAAAGCATTCATTAATAGTGTTCGACAATGGTCTGCTAATAAAACTAAGTTTTTACCGAACAACTCACATGTACAAAGAGTTTCTTGTAAAGCACACAAGCTCTTTGCAACGACAACTTCTATCCATTAGATCCAAGTAATAACAACTGGACTTATGATTTTAAAGGCATCAAATCAATGAATGAAGCTAATATCTCGGATATGATGAAGTAGAAGCAAGACATAGAATCATTGCTATAACAAATTATATTGGTCTCCATTGTCGAACAAACCATTACAACGATTTTGGTAAATGTAAGTAGTTAAACATGAAAAAGCAATAAAATTCTTACTGTGGATTTATTACTTCTTCACCAAACATCACAGCTTACATATTTAGTGTATAAAATTTTCGAAAGTTAATGATAAAATTGTGTTTCAACTGATTCAACCTGTATAAGTAATCTTGGGGTATAGAACAAGAACAATATTTGAGATTTCTCCTACTACCACCGGTCCTACTAAGTTGTATATAAAGTCCATAAGTTTTCAACTTATTAGTAGAAACCCAGAAACAAAAATATGCCGGTCACGAAAACATATATATGGCACTTGTTCCTACTTCATTGAATTTGTATATTTAAGATTCTTACAGAATATCAATTCCATCCGGTCGACCAAGAATATCAACAAATGCTCAATTGTGAATCATAAGTACTTTTTCATTGTGACCAACTTTTAGGTCGCATTAATGCATTGGACATGTTTCAAAAAGGAGAAGTCCCAAAACTGCTTTTATTCCTTGCATACACTAATATCCCTTCCCCAATAATCACCATATATGAGCATATATCATACTCAAATAATTAAAGTAGATAATGATCTCCCCATTGTAATCTCCTCTCTAGTAACTTTAGGAGCATCTTTTGTGGCTATAATATAAATGTACCTACAACACGCCGATATATATCTTTTATAATATGCGCCGTGTCCTTTAAAGTTTAAGCATAAGCCCAAAATTACCACAACCTTAAAATCGTGTTACAAAAATTGTTTCTCCTCTTCCCTCCCTCCACATCATGCAAAACAAGATTTCTATCGGGCAACGGAACAAAGATCCTCCATGTCTTTGTCCAACACCATGCATATATGGCCTCTCCGCTTATGGGTGTGACCTAATATCTCGTGATAAAGTTTATGCGATCTTATTTTCAACCTTAATCCAATCTATACCGTCCTCGCCTACATGACCGGCCGGCCATAATGGCGTACCCAAGAAATCAATCACAGTCGGGCATCCACCATAGCCAGTACTGATATACATCCCGCCAGACCAAGCCAACCTTGTCCCTACCTCGAACACTTTTGCATATCCAAATTGCCACAGGGTGCATTAGTTTATGGACATGTTTCAACAATTTTTTCATATTAGTCACATGTTAATGAAGAAATTTATTAACTAAAACCTTTGATGTAGATATCCCATTTCTATCTTCACCGACGCTTTCCATCCCCTGTGCAAGTTAGTTGAAACGCAAAGCGGAAATATATGAGAGGTAAAGAAGTATCGCCTAAGACTATGTTGTGCATACATCATGTCGCGACTAATGCATATAATTCTCTGCTCCTGAGAAATACGCTATCGACCGGGACATGTTCCATGTAAGTGGTCAGTTCGATGAAAGAATTGACTTGTACAATATCATAATTTTCCGCTTGCCGTAGCTTCCTACATCTTGCAAAGAGAGTTCTATGTCAGCCAGGCCGTTAGTGGAAGTCCGCATTATGTCGTCTATCTCCATGCTCATTTACCTTATTTGATATTTATGTCTAGTTTATCCCACGCTCATTTCAACAATCTTTTATTTGATATTATTTCCTGCGAATATGTTCCATGTAAGTGGTGAGTTTGATGAAAGAATTGACTTGTACAATATCATAATTTTTTTTTGAAGAACGTGCTTTACTTCATATTATACACTCAAAATATTACAAAGTACTTCCAGAAGTAAGAAATGTCCCCTAAGCATCAATCATTTAGATTGATCAAATTTATATATTAGAATTAACAGCCAACAGACTAAAGCTACCATAACTTCTAAGTACTTCTTGAAGCACCACCAAAAGAAATACTTATCATAAAAGACCCTTCTTCTTTGATACACTCCATATTAGCCAGACTTTGCCATGAAATGCAATCCTTTTAGAAGCAAATTCAATCGATTTGGATAAATACCCAAAGAAAGTGTTGACTATCCAAAGATACTCCAAAAAGAGAATGCAGCCAGACCTAAGACTATAATATCATACTTTTCCCGGCTTTTCTGCCGTGAAGCTCCACATCTTGCGTGCCAGAAATTCCATGTTGCCGCTAGGCTTAGTGGAAATCCAAATTACGCCGTGTCTATCTCAAACTATGCCTACTACCTATTTTATATCATACCCGCTTTATCCCACGCTCATCTCACCTTATTTATTAATACTTAAATATACAAATGTATGCTTCTGAAGAGAACACGACTTTTGTTTTATTAAAAACTGGTATTACTCCGGGATGGCTCTCGTTTTCTAGCGTAATCCCAAGAAGGCCTAATTTGATTTTTGTTTGTTGACTCGCCAGGATGGACGAGGGTGATGCATCATACCACAAATTTTAATTTCTTTTGCTGTATAACCAATATTTTTGGGCGCTATTAAAAAATTACTAAAATATGCGCGGAACATAAACCAGCTTACTTCAACATTTTGGGAGTCTTCACTGTCAAGGTTCCGTTGGTGTAACATTAGTAAGATATATCGCACTCATGAAGCACCAACAAATTCCTCCTCCCAATAAATGTGCAAAACAAGTGACATGCATCTGTGCTAAAATATTGCATACCTAAGGCTGATTATTCTCAAAAATTGTCCCGGCCAATCGGAGGTCCTCCTCGATAAGGGGTGAATAAGCCTAAAATAGCAGCCACCCGCCCTCGAAGTTTCTCGCCCATTGTTATTTAAGGGGCTTGTATAGTAGGTTCTTGCCCGTGTCTTCTCAGCCAGCCACATTTAGGAATCTTGGTATGACTTCCTATGAACAATTGGTCGCATGAGATCTCAGAATTAATAAGGCGCGGATGACACATTCTTTTTGAGTGGGCGCGATGAGCAAAATTTGCGTAATGCCATTTCCTTTGTTGGGTTTTTTCCTATCGTGATTTTGTGGGTTAAGCGGTGCACAAAGACTGCGGGTATTGATTCCCCGCTCCACCATGAAACTCAGACGAACAAGTATGGATAAACTACCCATCCCAAAGTATCCGCTTATGGTGGCAAGTCATTCATCGTTGTTTGCACGCTAATATTCTCGGTGTACATATTTCGCCCAGAGGTAGACTGTGACTTTGTCCCTTATGTGCACATAGGGATTCTAGACAATTGAGCATTGCTTCTTCCTCGGTGGTAGACATGTCGCATGCTTGGTTGTGGCTTCAAGGCCTCTTTTCACGCAATTTGAATAAATCCAAATCGTGTTATTAGCGCCTATCCAAGTGGTTGGGAAATTTTGGCAAAAGGGCGCTTCATTTGGCTTCCGCATGGATCATCCGGGTCCATCAAAGGTCTTGCTTGTTTAGATAGTTAATGTGCCCGACGCCCAACAACGAATTGCCAAAGTTATCCGTGTGCTCATCAATTGCTAATGAGGTGAAGAGCCGCATTTACACTATCTTCAGATTCACACTTACTCCGCGAGGGATCCGCCATTTCATGTTGTTTAAATGTTGTATTTGAGTGGGTGGATTTGCTCGCGGGTATACCCTCTCCAATCGGCTTTTTAGTCCCCATTGTTCTTTATCTCTTCCACACATCACATGGAAGCTACCGCACTACCTAGGGCGATATGCTGCTAGAGCCGCTTACATGTGATTATTTCATATGGCGTGCTTCTTAAGTACCATAGGACCAGTTGGTCGTACTTGAACCACGATCTCGGGGCAATGGATTTTTAAGGTCCCCATTACTAGACCAATCAGGTTTGAACCTCAGGGCGCTATTGGGTCCCTCACATCGACCATGCCCGGCGTGGGCAAAATATAATATAATGGCTTATAGGGGCAAATTCAAACTTGGAATTAAGTTATGTGACAAAAAATGACCTATGGGCCACCTCAAGAAATCTCTTTACTCAATTGTTCCTCTTGCAAAATTTTTGTTGCTTTAGAAAATTATAGTTGTGGGCTAACAAAGTATGCAAGAATCATCCTGTCTTGGCTTCAGGCCTAAAAGCCCTAAAATTCTAGAGAGAGAAAGTAGAGCAAGCGAACAACATGCACTAGTGAGAAAGAGCAGTCGCTACATCTAGAAGTCTCAATCAATTGGTTGGTGATGGATCACACCCTTTGAGCCAAGCTTTCGTTAGAAAAATAAATACCCTAGGTTTTGGTCAAGACCATTATTTGCCCATTGTGGCTATCACCACCCAAGGTTCACAACCCACTGGCCACTACTGAATGGCTGAGATGGGGTGTGTAAGTGGGTGAGTACAAGTCCCACAATGTCTAGTCTGTGCCTCACCCTTCATCATATTGAAAAAAAACACAAATTTAGCAAACATATAATTCCTATATGAAACAACACCCTAAAAGAACCGAAGGTAAATACTAACTTGTATATTCTAGGCATATACACTAAGATATGCCACAACATTCTACAAATCCTTTCCAATCTCACGGAGTACCTTTTAAGTCATACTGTAAACGACTTTCTTCAAAGTTGTATGCACGTTGTTTCAACATGCATTCTAAATGCATAATATAAGAAATATAAAATAGATACCCATGTCTAAAGGACATGATTGTAAGAATGTGCCAAATATATAAGAGATTATTACAAAGAGGTGGCCACCGCCACCACCGGCATCAACTCTTTTTGACATTCACTTAGTTTGTCAAACCCAACACTTTGTTCACATTACTAATATGTGAAATTTGATTAAATTACTCAAAGATTTAGAAACTCAAGGACCACTAATGTGAAGGAAACATGAATAGAGCTAGAGTTCTAAAGCATAACATGAGAATGATCATTTCCATGATTGATGGCATTGTTTCAATTCAAAAGTCAGACTTAGGATCTCCATTTTCTCATGTTCTATGGACAAGGTGGTTACACATGACCCATTTATGAGGGACTCGGTCCACCGACGCACCAACCGACATGGTGGAGCCTCATTCTCCAAGACAATTTTTGTGAATGAATTACAAGAACACACATGAAATGCACGAGGTAGGAGGTTGAAGAGCCCTTGTTTCTTTGCTTTGGAATAGGTAGAGTCTTTGCAATAGAGTTTTGGGCTCTTTTTGTGTAGAGATATGATAATGTGAGCACTATTGAAAGTGGCCATATGGCTACACAGAATAGCCAGATGGGCCAAAATGGCCGTATGCTTTACAAAGCAAAAGAAGATCGTGAAGAAGCAGAAAGGAGCATGTATGCGAGGCTTGACGGAGGAGGCCGTAATGGGGTTGGATCTCCGACTGGCCAGGTCCGCGTCCTCGTTTTGGGCGATGCAGGTTAGTCCTTACTAAGGTTTTCTTTTGCCTTTCTGCGCTAGCAAGCAACGGGAAAATGCGGATCCGATCTTTGATTCCACTGCAAATTTGATTGAGCTTTTTTATAACCCATTTGCAAATCAATACAATCTGCTTACTTTTTTCAGTCCACCTCTTAATTACTTAGGTCAGAGGTTAAAGTATCAATATTCAATCTTTGCTTAAGAACATGGATCCGAGAAGTATGTGCTTTTCTTTAGTGTCTATTGGAGATGGATTCTTCGTATAACCTTCCTTCATTATGGGCCATCAATTTGGCGTTATAGTTGTTTGATTCATATCTACTTGTTGGCATTGAGCTATTGCCAAAACTAATGGTTGTACGTACAGGAGTTGGGAAATCGTCTATTGTACATCTTATAGTTAATGGTAAACCACTGAAGGCTCCTGAAAGGACAATAGGCTGCAATGTTGATGTCAAGGTGTGCTTCTGTTACCCCTTTTATAAGCTCGTATACTTAAGGATGCATCCAGTAAATTAGCATGCTCATACTATTTGAGACATCAAATCTTGCTCATCATTATCCTCTCTGTCCATCAAAGCATAAATAATAGCAAATCGAAATGCACCATTTGACAGGCAAGGCAGCTGCTTCTGGTGGAACCTTTGCACTTTGGCTAGGATCTGTTAGAGGAGGTCCTTCAATTGTTTTCATTTAAACCCACTGATGCTAAGCCCCTTTCACAATTATCTTTGATTTTCACATGACTTGTTCTATTCCTGAAATTTTAAAAAGTGGGAACATTGTGTCGTCTTGAGATGGCAAAAGCAAAGTATGAACAACTAAATTGTTAACACCACAGAGGTTTTTGTCATGCATGACCAGTTTGGTTATGCAGATGAGTATTCTATAAACAAGATGCACTAGAAATCATAGCCAATTCAGGCAAGAACATGCTTATTATGGAAAACATAACATCAAGTTGGAATTGATGGAACACTAATTTTTGTTTCCAGAATAATTGGCTGGATAATGTTATATTCTTGAAATTACAGAAAGAGGAAGATTATTGTCAGTTTGAACATTCATACACTACCTAAAAATATAAAGAGCTATTGTCAACACTACCTAGGCTTTATGTCAAGCATGACGAATTTGCTTATGAAAGTAGACTAGAAAGTCACAGGCAATGCAGTAAGAAGCATGCTTACCATGAAAAAACTAACATTAAGTTGGGATAATCACCTGTTACTGTCATCTTTTGTGCTTCAAATAATTTTCACATGGCTGTCCACCACCCCTATATTCATTTGCCTCATACCTTCTACCTAAGACTACGTTGAAGATTCTAATAAAAATATGAAGTTACCGCTTTTCAATGTTACTTAGGCCTGCTTTTCAGTTGCAATTTTTTTTTTGCATGCATTACATGATCCAGATGATGGTTTTTGCAGCATATAGCATACAAGCATCCTCTGGAAAAGGCCCTGTCTGCAACTAGTAAAGATAGCTATCAAGATTTTTTTGTTGAGCTATGGGATGTCTCTGGAAATGAGTGGTACAAGGACTGTCGCTCGCTATTCTATTCTCAAATTAATGGTGAGGTTTTTTTGCTATGATCATAGGTATAGGATGCAAGTGTTTGTTTCAAGCTCTCTATGCAAGTAATCTAGATAATCCTGGTTTATCTTGGAGTATGCAGACACATGAGTTTTGGACATGAATCTGCAGGTATCATCTTTGTGCATGACTTGTCTCAGCGTAAGACTAAGTCCAATCTTCAGAAATGGGCAACAGAAGTTTCTTCTCTAGGGACGTTCTCAGCACCTTTACCATCAGCAAATGTATGTGGTATTCCTGTCCCCTTCATTGTGATAGGTAACAAAGCTGATATTGCTCCAAAGGCTGGTGGAAGCAGCAGCAATCTTGTTGACGTTGCCCGTCATTGGGTTGAAAAGCAAGGCTTGCTCTCACCAGCAGAAGAATTGCCCACATCAGAAAGCTTCCCTGGACCTCAAGGACTCCGCGCGGTACTGTTTGCTCTGAATTTTGAAGGGACATGATATATTTACCTTCTGTATGCAGCTGAATTCTTAATTTGTGCAGAGTGCAAAAGATGGACAGTTGGACTTGGAGGCTGTCAACAAGTTCTTCCTTCAGGTACGCTGAGAGAAGTGGAGCTGACTTTGGATTTGGCCCTCGCTTTCTAACTACTAGAATGCATTGCAGTTAATCAGACGGCGATATTTTGGACAAGGAATGGTTTCTAGCTTGTCATTGGATGATTCCTCCATAAATTCTTTTTCAAACATACAAAATGGTAACCTGTCTTTAAATATCCCATTGAGGTGAGTATCTGCTGTTGCAATTCATAGTTCTCGGTGTTTATTTAGTTTATGAATTCTACAACCTTGTTTCAACAGCTTCCCTGGGGATGACTATGATGTTTCACATACAACTCAATATCGTGCAACATATTCTCCAAGACAGTTAAGAGCACCTTCTTCCCCTAATCATCGGCAGCATTCTTGGATTAATGGGCAATCAATGCACATTGGGTCTTCAAGAACTACAGATTTTGATTCTTTAAGATAATATATTGTCTTAGCTCCCCTTGGTGCTTGTACCATATGTGCATTTTGTCTTGTACATAATTTATACATCCAAAGATTTGTACAATAAGGACTTATACACATAGTCTAACCTGTTTCTGCCTTATTAAAGAAATAGATGACTTTTACTGACCTGGATCATGCATCTTTAATGGCCCTTTTGAATGGTATCAAATGGATCAAAATTTTGAATACGTCAACAAAGGTTTACAAGATGATGTTACAATAGTGGGTTGTACAACAAATTCTTCTGTGCTTCTGATGGTTTCATTTTTATTTTTTTAATATTTTAATTTTTTTTTGCACCAGGATTATTTTTTGGTTAATTTGTTCCAATCAACTAAAGAACTTTTGCAGGCCCAAACTTATAATGTGGCTGAGATGTGGAATGTTATTTTTATAACCTAAGATTTGCAATGGTGTAATTGGGTATTTGTATGTGAGTATGTTATTTTGCTGACGGTGGCAAGGGGGATTCGAAACCCTGGAATGTAGGCCGAGCATCTTTTTCCGGCTGGCCGGAATCGGTAGTGTCACCAGAGGGTGCTCCGTGGATGGCGAGCTGCCGAGGCCTGAGGTCCCTGCGGCCTCGTGGGTTGTTGCTTTTTTTTTTTTTTTATTTTGGGATAAGCAGGGGTCTGTTCATATGGGCACATAGGTGTTTCTACTGTGTTCTTGTCTCGCCTTTGTTTTTTGTGTGATTTTCTCGCCATGTCTCTCCGGAAGAGGGCAAACAGAAAGGGGAAGAGTGTTGGTTGCTCGCCCCCTCGGTTCTCGGAGCCACATTGTAAACCCCGAAGTTCTTCCAATTCCCAAGAGATGGCCGTGGTTTTTCTGTTGAGCAGGACTGGAATCTTATAGATGTGAGTGTTACCTTAGGTCTGTCTGGGCAAGATGTGCCCATGAGTTTTTATGATGGTCTTGTGGGATTTTGTAATCTGAGGTGTGTTGTCGGAGTCAGGGCCATGAAGCGCGATGCTACCGAGATCATTTGCATTGTCAGTCGTGGTTTAGAGCCCTGGCTTAAAAGTCCTAGGGTCATGAATGATGCCATAAAAAAGATTTTAATTGGGTTTGTAAGCCTCCCGGTGTGATATTGGTGCAAAGCCCTTAAGAATACTCGCCTTCATTGTTTTGAGGGTATGATTGGGTATTGTATGAAGGATGTGGAAAGGTTCATTATGTCGCCATCTTCATAATGTGAGTGAGGTCGCCATCGAGAAAGGTAAGGATTTGTATTTGAGATGGGGAGTCGGGTGATACGAAAAATTTAGTTGTTCTTGATAACAAGAACTTGTTGAATCGAAGCTGCCCATTTTGTGAACTACCACCGAACCGTGAGATTGACCGCTAGCTTGTTGTATACACCGCCGTGATGATTCGCTTCCGAAAATTTACATTGTCTAGTTCTTGGATTATCCCTTCTAACACGCCTATATTAATGAGCACCGTGTCCCGGCCGCATGGAGGGTCCTCCCTCAATCCTAATCACCGATGCCATCGGATATGAGGACAATTTTGTTTAGGCTACCGCCAGTTTTTGTACCGTGGAAAGGATTGGGCCCGAGGAGGCGGTATTGGGATGATGCTATTCCCGCTGATGAACAAGATAATAACTTTGAGGATATTCATGATGCTTCTATAGTGGAGACAAGATGATGTTGTGATTCTTCACCGGGTGGATTTCATCCTTGTGCACAAGGGTGATTGTACCATGGCTATTGGGTGATGATCTTGGTTGCCTCTTCATTGTACAGCTTGGGTTTGTTTTCATAGCTTTTGTTTTTAGTTGCGTGGAATATGGAGATCGATGGGGAACCAGCTGTCGGGGCGTGGAGCAACCTCGGGCCAGGTTTTGCCCGACTTTTTATTTCGCCTTAGAAGCATCCCATTCGACCCCGCAGTGTGTTCTCTACCGAGCCTCGAGGCAACATTTTCTCGCCAAGAGTTCGTGAATAGTGTTATCCGTGTTGAACCGAGGCGATAGGATTGCGGCATCCTTGTGCTTGCTTAGGCGGCAGCCTTAGAGGGTTTTATGCCTCAATTGACAATGCCATATCCGCTGTGGAGTGGGGATCGCTTTTGGGGTGCCCGCTTCGAAGTTGCACATCTTGGCGCCTCATATGAGCCTCGCGAGGGTCTTGCTTGTGCAATAAATATGGCAACTAGATGTAGTTATTAGGCATGTACAACCGCTATGAACTGATCTGTTTACATGTTCTTGTTCTGTTGGCTTCTGTTTTTGTGTGTGGGTTTGATAAACCTTCATCCGGATTTGTATTGCTGAAATAATAGGTATGCTTTCCTTCTAAATAACGCGTTCAATAAGTTTGAGCAGTTGGAATTGCTTAACAAAAGTGTATGCTTTGCTACTTTGAAATTGGTTGTGGTAAATAACGTGTTGAATAAGTTTGAGCAGCTACAATTGGTTGACGTGTATGTATGCTTTATCGGCTCTAAAATTGGTTGTGGTATTTGGTTGTAAATGTGACGTTGAGCAAGTTTGAGCAGTCACAGCTTGTTAACCGTAATTGTGTGTTGTGAATATGACCTGCTCAATGAGTTTGAGCAACCGCAATGATAATGTGGCCGAAATTTTGAATGCTATTTCAAATTGTGTAATTGAAATGATATGCCGGTAATCGACTTCTTTGCTTTGTTAGTGGGCTTGTTCTAAGCATACTAGGCATCCCTCTTTTGGGATTCCTAGTATGCTTGGATGAGCGTCGGAACTTGTACTGGGGTTCGACTCCCCAGGCTCATAATTATTTGTTTGGTCAAACTTCCAAATTTGAGATATTGTATTTATTCAATGGTTTGTTGCATCATAGGGGTTGGTTGCATCATAGGGGTAGGTCAAATATAGGGAATTTGACCCTATCTTGACTTCCACTTAAGGGCTAGAATTTCACCCCATGGCATATGCTCTGACATATGCCACCATCGGATGGTCCCAAAAAAATAATAGACACCCAAATGATAATACACAATAAAGGAATTTGCCCCAACAGACACCACCACATATTAAAGCAAAACAGGATAACAAAGAAGGATTTAACCGTGGTAGCAAGGATCAGGCCGCCTCGATAAGATTTGGTTTCTGTGTTGCTCCCTTCTTTGCCGATGCATCTCCACTCCCATCACGATGCATCTCCACCCCCATCACATTGACGCCCACACAAGCCAATCATACGATCTCCTAGACTATGCAGTCCCAAAATCCCCTCTCCAACCCTAAGGTTTCACATAATATAGGCCGTATAGATAGTGGACGATATAGGGTTTTTTCGACCCTAAAACGTACGAATGCATACGGGAAGGGAGCTTTTTTTTGGACAATCTAGTGCAATATCTATAGGAAAGGGGTTTTTGGACCCTCGAGAAGGCATATCCTCCTCGCACATGGCATATCCTATTTATATTAAGTGACATTCCTGGGTCCCCAATCCAAGGGTTGGCCACAACAAAATACTTTAAAAAGCAAAAGCATCATAGAAGCTGGATTTGGATCTATTTAAATTATATTTTGATGGTGTTTCAAATGATGGTTAGCTGAATTGGAGTCTTTTTATTATGAAGATATTTTATATCATGGGCATCCATGGCAGATCTTGTATAACTAGCTAAGCATTACAATAAGAACTTGCTAGCAAGAGAATAATATTAATAACTTTTTATTTTTCCCTTTCCAGAAACCAAAGTTTTTCCTTCCAAATAGCGCTAATAGTGACGATAACACATAAAGATAATCAACTATTGAAAAATGAAAAGGAAAGAAGAATGGATCTTTTTCTGTAGAAATGGGAATATACGATGCACCACTAATGGGATTTGAAGAAGGAGAACATGAATTGTTTATTTTGTATTAATCAAGATCCATTTTACAAAATTCTATAACATTACAAACATGAAATTAAAAAGGAGAGTACAATCAATCTTGTTAATTTGAAAATATCCGGGTGGCAGAATTTTTTTTTGAATTTTTTATTTTAACTTCATTTTCTAAGATTGTTATTTTTTCTGGTGGCCAGAATGTTTTAATGTTGTTAATAGGGAGCAATTGTTTTCGAAGATATTCCAGGGTTTATGGGTTTCCTCTGCATGCATGATGATTTCCTATCCTTTCACGATCAGTCGATTTGAACTTCCTATCCACTATCCGAGATTGCAAGTTGGAGGTTCTAGGTGTCCAATTCTTGCCATGCAATTGAATCGTGCATGTGGATTTTGACTGGCCGATTGTATAAAAGGAGGCCTCGCAATTAATGGCATCATAGTTTGAGATTGCAGGTCAGTGTTTCTTAGATAATTTTTGCTTTTTGCAATTGGCTGGTAGTTCTGATGTTCGTTCCTCTTCTTCTCTATCCGATGTCATATGCTCTGAGGTTCCATGTTCTGTTGGATTCGATGCTTCATGTTCTTCTAATGTGCCACCCTCTGTTCCATGTGATTCTTCATGTTCTGATGTTCCTTCTAATGTGCCCTCTTCTTTTCCATGTGATTCTCCATGTTCTGATGTTTCTTCTTCCGTTTCACGTTCATTTTCAAGTAGTAGAGAGTCTGAATTGTTCCTATTCGTAGTTTAAGTCCGTACCTCTTTAATTGGAAGATTAAATGTAGAGTGACAGCGATGGTAGCTCTGAAGAAGTTTGCTTCGTCCAAGGTTACTGGAACTTTTTTCCATTTTGACGTGATTGATTTTGAATCATCCGAGATTAGAATGGTATATTTTAATGCCCTTGCCATAAAATTTGATAAGCATATCCGAATTGGTAAGGTTTTCGATAGTTGAAGAATGTGATAGTTGAAGAATGTGATAACGATACGAATATTCTTCACCATTTGTATAAATTTGTATCCATTGCGGACTTAGAATTCAAGGTGAAGGATTCTGTAGTGGATGTAATTGGTGTTGTTAGTGCAGTAGAGGAGGCGTCGCATGTGCATCGGAAGAACGGAAGCCCCGTTGATCGTAGGATTATCCATATGAAAGATGTACTTAGTAAGCAGATTAAAATTACTATGTGGAGTCAGGTCTCATTGCGAGAGGGAACAAAAATTGAAGAGGCTATGCGTGCGAAGAGGGAGCCAATTGTTGTGATAAGAGGGGCGAGGGTGAGCGATTATGCAACTAGATCTTTAGTTACTCTTCAACCAAGCCAGGTGCAAATAAACCCTTTTATTCCAGAGGCTAGGGCACTGAGGGCATGGTTTATTAAAGAAGGCAAAACGAGTGTTTCTCATTCTTTCACGATGTCTTCACAACCTTTAACTATAGGTGGTTCTCTGAAATTTGTATCTGACCTATCTGAAGCGACACTTAGAGATGTGGAGAAGCCGATATTAGTTGAGTTAAAGGGAACGATAATGAACATAGAACGTGATGTATTGTACTATGCAATATGCCCATTGAAATGTGGGAACCGCCAATGTTTCAAGAAGGGGAAAGCTACTAAAAATTGGTTGTGGCATTGCAGTAGTTGCAATGTCCGTGTGAAAGAGTGCTCTTACAGATATGTAATATCATTGCAACTATTAGACAACACAGGAAACTTATGGGTAGCAGTTATTTGGTTGTACATCAAAGCAAATGGATGTTTGGAACCAACCTTCTTTAAAAGTTTGCTATTCAGAATCAAAGTAAAGGAGGAAACATATAATGATGTGGAGAGAAACAGGTACATTGTTGAAAAATTGACGAGGTGAATTATTCAATGGGATGTGTGCAGTTGATGGAGACAATACAAAAGTTGTCTTAGACCTCATTTTAATTATTAGCTAATTGTGAATAGGTATTGTAATGGTCTGGATTAGTGAGTGCTATACATATTACCAACATTGTAAATAAGTTTCTTCAGGAAAGATAATTCAGTGTGTTAGTACTATTATTATCCTTTTAGTTGTGAGAATTGAAACTAAATCTGATTAATGAAACATGAATAACACCGTTGGAGCATGATGCATCTTTTTTTGGCAGTCTGCACAAAAGTAGAAGAGTCAAGTTTAGATGAATTTGAAGGTCTGCCCTTCGTAGCCTGAAGAAATTTGTCTGTTATATGTTCTTGAACATTCATTAAACGTGAAAGCTTTGCATGTAGATGGCGAGTTTGATAAATCTCTTCTTTTCTTTCAGCAACAATAACATTCAGTTAGCACAAGCACCTGGTTTTCCATTTAGCTTTTGGAAAGGTTAGATTATATTTCATGTACTTTCTGTTGGAAATATGATGCACATACAGGTGCTCTATTTGAAGTATACCGATGATAGGAGTGCTCACAATCAGAGTATCCATGTAGCATTGACTAGAAAATGTATGATTCCTATTCCTGATTGTCATCTTGTCTCCCCATTAGAGTTATGCTGACATTGCATATACCATTAGAGTTCCAGCTCAAGACCCAATAGGCCTGATTTGATGCAATATTCTATAGTCACTTCATATTCAAGCTAATATACCTATCCTTGCATTGTA
The DNA here is from genome assembly GCA_021234155.1 of Isoetes taiwanensis. Taxonomy (NCBI): domain Eukaryota; kingdom Viridiplantae; phylum Streptophyta; class Lycopodiopsida; order Isoetales; family Isoetaceae; genus Isoetes; species Isoetes taiwanensis. Next base: position 2,178,882 of record JAJEKV010000113.1, read on the forward strand.
CATCCCCATAGAATCGGCTAGGCATGTTGCAAAAGTAGGCATGTTGTCTTAATGTCTTTGTCTATCTTACAATGTTGTCTACTGTTCTTGCCAGAGAACAATCTCTGCAGACAATCCCTTTAGTTTAGTGTATTTGCCTTTGAAGATTTCCTACCATAAGACATTATGCTGACATTTTTAGACGCACTATTCATTAGCCCATGACTACTCGAACACATTCTTACATACATAACATTCAACAAGCCCTACTATATACTATCATGTCCCTAGACATTCCTCCACTTAACAAAATTCTCAATGCAATACCAGCAATGTTAGGCAATGCCCAAAAATACCAACCTTATAAATTGTTAAATAAAATGGCAAAACCCTAAAACCCTTTAGCAGGGATCCAGCAGCAGCGATTCGGGTGAGCAGGGGAAGTCGAGATTTGCAGCGGGATCGGGAGGCCTGCAACAGAGCAAAAGGATCTGCAGCAAGGTCGGAAACAGGGTAGGAGGTCGGGGAACAGACGGGGCTGCTGCTGCTGCTGCTGCTGCTGCTGCTGCAGCTACAGAGTGCAGATTTGTTGGTTAACTGAGCTTATAAGTAAGGTGAGAAGTTTTGATTCAATCGATTTCAATTGGATTTGTTTGTTGAATTGCTGCTGCACCCAAAAAACCAGTGACATTTAAAATGGAGATTAAGAGCACATTATGGGCTGCATAAGATGCTTTTGAAGTTAGCTTTGTTTGGAATGTGCAGGTAACAGTGTAGTGGGAGTTGGTATTCGGTGATTTTTGATCAGAGGGTTATAAAACTTGTTTTAACTTCGGCAAGATGTCTGTGGCAAATCCGCTGGGTTCAGTTGGGAAACATCGTCCTGTTGCTGCACTTATTCGCTTGACAGTATGTGCAGGTCAGGCGAAACCAGCTCCACCAGTTGGACCTGCACTTGGCCAGCACCGTCTGAATTTGATGGCATTTTGTAAAGATTTCAATGCTCGCACACAACATATCAAACCAGATGTTCCAATGTCCGTCATAATCACGGCTTACAAGGATAGCACTTTTGAGTTCACCATCAAGTCTCCACCTGTTTCTTACTTCTTGAAAAAGGCAGCGGGTATAGAGTTTGGAGCCAGCAAGCCTGGCCATAATACTGCCGGGGTTGTTACATTAAAACACATCTACGAAATTGCAAAGATAAAGCAGTCAGATCCATTGTGCCAGTACAAGTCCTTGGAGGCAATCTGCAAGTCCATAATGGGAACAGCCCGCTCAATGGGAATCGAAGTGAAACGTGATCTGGATTGACTTTATAGTGCTGCCTAAAGGTTTTTGAATCTCATACAATTATGCCCTCTACAAAAGCATTGGGTTATCTATTTCTCATGGCAGCTTACATTTCGTATTATGTAACTTGTGGAACTTCCATCAGAAAATATTATTCAATCCTCTCCATCTTCTAAGTGAACCTTTTTTTTACTGCAGTAGTGCTCTCTTGTGGATAATTGGTTGTTTTAATTCCTATGGCTTGCAGTTTTTTCATTCTGCAGACACAAGGTCATGAAATTTCCATGCAGAAGTGCTGGATTATAACCCTATCCCTGTATGGTTTGGCTTTGATAGTGGTGACAGAGTTTATGCATTTTAGTGAAATCAGAAATGTGCTTCTAGTGATTATTGAGGAGTCGTAAGGTTTCACAACTTCAAGCAAATTTTCTGTTTTGTAAAGCCCTTCATTTTGGGTTTCTGAGTTTGATTTGTCTGGTTTTTTTGCTTGAGTCCAGATTGAGCCATGGTATCTGAGCATCATATTTTTGCAGGTCTGATGCTTGCCTCTCTACAGCAAAATGTGACTGGTTCTTCAAGCATTATCTTGTTGATGCAACTGGGAACATAGCTCTTGGTATTGGACTCTAGATGAACGATCTTCCTTGCTCTCTTTTCTTTATAAAAATGTTATTCAGGTTCTTTGGATGACTCGTTTCTTGCCTCTGCCATATCTTTGCTTGTTGCCTAGGTCTAGCTTAGACATACATTTTGAATGTGTTGCTCATTCATAAGCTCATTTTCTAAGAGGGATTACTTGTCCCATCCAGTAGACTCCAAGACTCCAATGGTTCCAGCTACTAAGATTATTTGTTCCAGGGTTGAGCTTTTTGATGTACAGTGCACACTGTTGACTTTGTTAGAATTATGCTGACATGTATGATGACGTCACACTGCTGAGTCACGTGTTGCTGACATGGCACTCTATATATCAGCATAGTCACGCCTTATTAGTTAGTTCACTCATAGCATTGGTCAGATTGTGCTTGTCTCTTGCATCTTTCTTCACATTCCTCATCAGGTCACTGGATTCTATCATGGTATCAGAGCCTAAATGAAGGAAGGGAGAGAGTGCAAGATCGATCTGGTTTTGATCAACAAAATTTTGCAAGAAAATTTGCTTTAGAAGCCAAGCTTTCAAGGGCTGGATCAGATTGGCACAGGTAGCATCCTGGTGTAATCTGGATCGGAGGAATTCGAGCTGATTTCTTGGCAAGGTCACTTGCAAGATCAATTGGCTGAAAGGCTGTTTTGTCTTGGGTTTGTCAAAACTGACTCAAGATTGATTGATCTCTAGTTCTTGAGGTCGATTTAGACAAATATTACTGGGATTTACAGGGTTTAGTGATTCATCTGGCTAACACATCTTGGTAAATCTGTGTCAATTTGGGTGCTTGCCAAAGGCCTCGAAGTCTAGTTGGAGTTTGCTTGAGTTGGATCGAATGGTGATTTGGCAAAGATTTAGAGTAGGTATTGGATCGCTGCAACTGGAGGTAAAGTGCCGGATTAGGGTTAGGCTCCTATATGCCATGTGGAGAAATTGGTAAAGGATGTCGACACTTGGTCGAAGTTTTTTTGTGCAACAATAAGGAAGTGGAATTCGTTACCCTAAAAGGCAGAGAAATTGGGAACCCTAAAAGACAAGGGAATGTGCAGCGGAATTTGGGCTTGGATCTGGATTTGTGAAAAGCTTTCTTGCTACATGATCTCTAATTCTGGTATGAGTTTCTTATCCGGTGGTATTTGAAGATTCTTACTATTCTAGAGTGGATTATCATTCAGGAGGGGTTGTTCAGAGGTTATGGCTTTTCTATACTCATGGGAAATTCTTACATATGATCTTCTCAATGGTGATAATTACTACTCCTGGTTTGATAATTTCGAGATTCATATTGGTCTCAATCATCTATCTGAAGTTTTGAAACCTGCTTGGAATCCTGTTACTCCAGAAGACAATGAGAAAGATTTAACAGCTCTCACTCTTCTTAAGGCTACAGTTTCAAATGATTTCAAGAGAGATTTCAAGAGAGATCTCAGACTGTTAAGACATTTCAGCATGCATTGGAGTTTGTACAGCAAAATTCAGTCTAGAAAGGAGCTAGGCAGCAGGTTAATATTCAAAAGCAAATGCATAGTCTCAAACTTCAGGACTGCAAGCATGAGAGAGTATCTTGATCAGCTTAAGACTCTAAGGAACAAGTACCTTGGTGCTGGTGAACATATAGATGATGCTACTCTTATTGTCCATGCTCTTAATGGTTTGTCCGAAGAATATAGGTACATTACTAATTACTATGAGCTGAAGAAATGTATTAAGCTTACCTTTAATCAGATGCAGCAACAACTTATGGAGGCAGAAACTAGGTACAAAATGGACGATCATGTGGATGCAATAAACTATTCTAGTCAAAAGGATGCTGTACAATGTCTTCAGAAATAAGTTCTCAAGACAGATGCTAAAATTTTGAAACTCCAGGCAATGTTAAAGCAACGAGATTCAGCACTTACAGCAGCTAATCATCGTATTGATTTTTTGTTACAAGTTAATCAAGGTACATAGCAGTCTTTAGAAAAAGTTACGAAGCAGTTGCAGCATTCTCTAGATACATCTATAGTGCTGGAAAAAGACTTAAAGGTAGCAAATGCAAAGCTAGAACTTAGTGAAAGAACCGTATCAGAGCTCTGTTCTTTATTGGAAAAGGAGAGACTCATTTTTTGAGGATACAGTTGCAATTATGGCAGACATGAGAGATGACATGGATACAGCTGATGTACCTGTAGGATATACACAAGCAAGGAATGATAACGTGCTTGCAAGCGATAGATCTGAGTTAAAGCAAGAGGAGTTGCTAGCAACTATGCAAACAAAAAAGAAAAATGTCAAAGACAATTCGCAAAAACAGGAACATTTTTATGGTTTTGTTGATCTTCCTTGGATGGATATTCATGAACAGACTGCTATTTCTACTCCAATTATCACCAAGTCTGAAAATCATGTATTTCTTCACATTGATGCATCTGAAGATCAAAACGTGGATACTAGTCGTGGATGATACATATAATCTGCCAGTAGAGCATGTTTCTGAGTTACAGTTTTGTAGACCAGAATTTTGGAGCATAGATTCGGAATTACAGGAGTTACTTGGAATCGCTAAGACTTATGATTTACAATATAAATTTTCTACGGTACACAAGTCTGATTTCTGTGTATTATGGGAGATAACTCTGCAGGCACATTTTGGTAATGATTGGTAATGATGTGAATGTGTGTTTGCACAAGAAGAGGGAGTGGTATAGAGGCAGAAAGGCAACCATGCTTTATATTCTGCTTAAGTTTGTCATATGCTGAAGGGCAGTGTGACTCGGGTGTTTTTGCAGGCATGCCTTATGTTATGGCTAAGTTTACTGTGTATATGCTCCAGTCTTTCATATTTTCAGCAATGCTCGTCATCAAGAGGGATGTTAGAATTATGCTGGCATGTATGATGACGTCACAGTGCTGAGTCACTTGTTGCTGACATGGCACTCTATATATCAGCCATAGTCACGCCTTATTAGTTAGTTCACTCATAGCATTGGTCAGATTGTGCTTGTCTCTTGCATCTTTCTTCACATTCCTCATCAGGTCACTGGATTCTATCAGACTTCTCCATAACTTCTGCAAGCAGTAAGCCATGCCCTCTATGCTTCTTCAATAAAGCGCATGGCATAGCTTCAAGCAATTTCCTTGCCTTTGTATAGCACCCGTGTGCAAGGAGATCAGCCATGCACAAGGAGTGATCCAGTCACTGCTATATTTGTATCTCATTGCCTTGAAATAATTCCAATTTGACTGTAATAGTGTCTGGTTGACATTCTGTTCTTGCATGTCCTCAAAACAGGATAGAGTCATTCGCCTTCAGGGTTTATGCCATATCCTCTCGAAGTTACCACACTTTTCAATTTGATATTGTCAAACTTTTGGCATGACTCTGCAAGTCATACGAATCTATATCTTTTTTCGATGACCTCAGCATGTATTGTGTACATATGTCCAGTGCTAGTATGCTGCCACATACAAACCAAATGTGACAGCATTTGGAAATACGCATTGCTCATAGCATTCCAGCACTTCCAGCCCAAGTTCGTATTCAGCAAGAAGTGCATTCCATGTCACCACATTGCATACAAGCAAACGGTCAAATACTTCTTGTGGCTATAACTAAACCACCTTTGATGTACATATCCACACTAGCGTAGTGGCAACAAGGACATCTGAATTTTCCAGAAAGGGAAGGTATGCTATTTCACGTTCTTTTTTTAAGTTATACAAATATCGCTAATTTGGTTTATAGGTTAGACGATTGAGTGGCAATAGAAGATCAAGAAGCACCTTATTTCTGTAATATTGCTCTAGATATTTAAGTCTATCTGGATACAGGTATTGAGTAAAAAATCTGCTTCTTGATTTGAATTCCAAATGATGCACCAGAATTTTTATTAATAAGAAGTGTTCTGGAGCGAATTTAGATTGTATTCTTAACTTTTACAATGAATCTATCCTTATTAAACAGGCGAGTCATGGAAAGCCCATTTGCAAATGCATTGAGCAAGAGCCATACCATTTTTGTAAAATGGAAATTGTCCTTTTTTTTACGCTAGCAATTGTCGTACACAACTCTGCTTTGGATTAACTTTAAAGCAATGCAGTTCAGCTTGTCCCTATGTTCCACAATTTGCTTCACTGAAAGCAATGGAACAGGTCTAGGTCTGTAACTTATGTTACCATTGAAATTGACTTTAGGGCCTGGATTTCCATAGGTAGGCTATGGTAGATCTACACATCCCAAAGCTATTGTAGCATACTAGCGTATATTTGAGAAGACTTTCTACATGATATTTCAAAATCTAATTGCATAGCATAGCCACATTTTAGAATCTAATTGCATAGCAAATCTAGCATTTGGTTTCTATTGTCTACCCATGATGTTAACATTCCTTTGTTCTCTCTATGGTGTTCACGCAGCCAAGTTTGAGGGCACAACTTCTTCATTCTTGTTGGTAAAAAAGAGGAAGTTGACGTGAACTTCACTCAAGTTTGTCCAACAGACATGCCATGCGAAATGGTATGCATCTACAGAAATAGTTTGCATGCTTGCGATAAACAAAATAACAGTTTAGAAGGGTAGTTTAGCATACATCCCAAAGCTATTGTACCTATATTGAGGGAAGATTTTCTACATGATGTTTTAGTCACGATGTTTCAGTTATTTGCTATGTATTATGCAATTTGTTTCTAGCTTTTAAACCTAGCAATCACTCACTTCATGGGCCCTTTAATTTAGTTATGGTGTGACCATATATGAAAACCTCTTCTAGACTCGATAATTGTTGTATAATAGAGCACCCTTTCATCGCTCAATTTTCCCTTATCGCTCATTTTCAGCCCTTGATTTCCCTGACATTCCCTTACATATTCCCTCTCCTCCATCCGCCAAATCTCTGATGGAGTCAAACGGCGTTTTCCACTTCACCCTAAGATTCTTTAACCATTGCAATTAAGTAAAAACAAACAGTTTCCAAGGAGATTTGAATTCCCTGCCAGACTAGGCAGCGCCATAAGTTTTGAGATCAAACCTTGAAGAGAAGCCCTCCTTCCCATTCCGGCAAACGTGCTGTGCATGCCATCCTCCTAAACCTGCTGTCCAGAAGACCTGTTGCCCATCCGACTGCATCTGCTTGGTCTCTGCAAATAAATTAACATGAACAACTATGCAACTAAGAAAAATAGGTACAATAACATAAAGCAATGCCAAGTACACAGACGTGAGGCTCCCAAATGCCACTGCCTAAATTTTTAGATCATGAAAACCGGATTCTGACCAAATGCCATTGATGGAACCAACTGGCGAGAAGCTCTTTCCACCATCACTGACATGGTTTGAAATATCCAAAGTTATGCTACAAAAGCACTGTGTCACTGTTACCTGCCAATAAAAATCGTACCTGTCTTGAAAAATATGCATGATTACTTCTATCTAGTCAGTCTATAATTATTTAATTCCTTTATGCCCAAACAAAACCAAGAATTGATATAAACTGAAAGTGCCTTTAGTTAAAAACCCCAATAAACATTTCAAACATCATAGTCATATAACCCAATTATGGTACAACGAACTTCAGTCATATACACCTCATTGCACAATTTTTTGGGGCTGCAGTTTCTACAAATAACTCACAGGTACATACTTCACAAAGCATAATTTTGGAAATGGCAACCAAAATAACTTGATGCTATAGATAATAAAATTGCCATGAAGGACAAATGCTTGGTGGAGTCGTTAAACATGAATGCTAATATATGAAGTGTGCAATGTAGCAAAGACAAGCGATGGGATATGAAGCTTGTCTTCGCTCGCTAGTCACGCCAAAACCTAACATCCCATCAAAGAAAATGCACAAGAAAAGGACAAAACCTTCGATGTCGAAACCCTATTTCCACCGTCATTCTACGCCAAGGCATACGAATACCTATACTAAACCTTATAAAAATCATATGGTACGCTTTGTCTCTTTTCACAATTCCGAACTTTAATAGAGCAAATATCTCATCACGCAATATGACAAATAAAAAGGTAAGTTTGATTGCAAGGGCCCGAGGTAGATAACAAACCTCTTTGAGATATGACTCGAGACGATGACAATGAATGCTTTATTAAAAAAATGTTGAATCTGCTCTCAACAGAATTTATAATGTTTGGGCTAGAGGCTAGATATTGCAATTGTTAATAAATGCATGCATGGACGCCGCGTGATTGACCCGATGATCGAGAGCTCCGTGAGCCGAGACGGAGAAGCCACAATGTGGTGGTACGGGCCCGAGCGTAAGAGGTAGGGAGGGCCTCATTAACCGCCCGTGATGTTGATACTCGCAATGACATTCCACACGCCGGTACACATTATTAGGGCAAGCCGCCATAGTATCCAAATGCCCATCTTCCGTAGTCACATTCACAGTAGGAGACACGCAAGTGAAAGCAACCATTCTCATGCCGGGGTAGGCAAAAAGGGGGGACTGCCAGATGTTGACCGAGACCTGAGCCCGGCATAACAAGAAGACCGCAGGAACGAGTTGGCCGGGTTAAAAGCATCCACAGATAGGGAGGAGCTGCAGGACTGATCCGGAGCAAGATGCAAATCTTCAGGCCGCCAAATGCTGCGACGAATGCTACGAACCCTCCAACAGCCCCTGACCATGCCCCTGCTTTGCCTCGCATATTGCCTCACCCTTCGTTGTTCGCAGACATCTCATGCCGCCTAACTTCTACCATCTCCTCTTCCGTTTCCGCCATCGGATCTCCACCGCAAAGACTCGCTAATAAATATGAATTATGCCTCGGCATGGTCTCCTGGAATTGTTGGGGCGTCCTATGGCAGAAGGGATATAGTTCCAACTGAGTTGTCACAGACATGGATCTCATCTTCCTGATGGACTTGCTAGGATACTAGCACTACTCAATCTTCAATGATTGCACAGGAAAGCGGGGGCATGGACGGGGGTTGCCTGCTACTACAGGACGGCCTTGTCACAGTCAATCTCCTTGCTCAAGACGGACAGGCACAACCGATACCTGTGGATGCTTGTGCAAAATTGCAGTAGCATACCTCTCTTTATGGCAGCATGCTACTTCCCACATGCAAAGAGCAACTTCTATCATACCCACTCGGATGTGGATAGGCAGCTGGACCCCTATGTCGATCTATATGATGACATATAGCAGCATAAGCAGTTGGGCAGTGTCATACTCCTTGGAGACTTCAATACACGCACTGGGGTAGAACAACCCATGAGATTTGATCCTTTGATTGATGATGTATTGCAGCTGCGTCCTGCAGAAGGAGCTTGGCCATGTACATCAGATGACAATCAGGTCACGCGCTATGGTAAGTAGTTGCTTTTGCTCTGTGGTATCTTTGACCTGGTAATTTGCAATGGACTAGCACAGTGCCCCTCCTCCCCGAAGAGCACTTGCGTGCGGTGAAAACCGCTGTGGTGGACTATGTAATCGGTGCCCGAAAGATGATATGCATGTCGCCAAGCACTTCCGTGTGGGAACAACGACTAATAGGGATGAAGAGATCGACTCAAACCACCTACCACTTTACTTGCAGCTGGTTTGGCAGGTTGTGCGAACCCCCTATGCGATAACTCCTCAGATGCCTTAACTGCAATTGGATTATGAACATGCAGAGAGCTTATGCTCAAATGCTTGTAGATGACCTAGCGTAAATTTTGCAAGATTCTACACTAGAGCAAATGCATTGACTAGCCGATTAACGCAGTTTGGACTGCTGCCGCAGAAAAGATGCTTTGGGATACGCCACCCCTCGGCGGACCTCCGTGACCACAACCTTCCTACATAATCATTGGTTTGATGCGAGTGCAAGGAACACAAACGCCGGGTTCGCCCAAGTCACGCACCGCTTTACACACACACGCAAATCGATCAAAGTGCGGATCTTCCTTAAAGCTAAAAAGCCGTACATTGCACGATCAAAGGGGAATGTTCTACCTCCCGAAACAAGACCCGGGACCTTCCGCGAAGGGTTCTCGAAAAGCGATGTTCCCAAAGGGAACATCACTCTTTGAGCAGCAAAGAGGCAATATTTGCAACAGCTATACGACCCTCCAGTGCACAAGCAAAGATTACCCCCGAAGAAGGCCCGGTGCTGGAAATCACGAGTCGGACATGGACTACGGCTTACAAACTGGCCTTGCCAATGGGAAAAAGCGCCCGGACCTAGATGGTATGCGGTAGAATTGCTCAAGTGGGCGCTTTGTCCGTCCATAGTAATGCGGGTTTAATCGCCTTGTTCAACAAGGCGCATAGAAGGCTTCCCTCCGTAGTGGACTAATAGCAAAGTTGTTTCCATCTATAAGGCGGTGACCCGCGACTACCCAACCACCATTACCAACAATCATGGTCGGTTCGATTTGCAAAACCGCCACGCAATTCTCGAACAGTTTGACAAGCTAGGCGCAGGGCAACATAGGTGCGGCCCCTCACCCGTGCGTGATTTAGACCCCGCACTCAACCATTGATCACATCTTCACGCTGCGATTCTGGTTGAAGATAACAGAACCACCTAAGAAGACCTATATTGTTGCTTCGTGGATTTTGCAAAGGCATTTGACACTGTGCCTCGGGAATCAGGAAAAGCTATGGGCAAGATTGTGACAGTTGGGGGTTCTTGTAGATTTGTAGAATGCAGTGTACAGGTTATATGAGAGATGCTCGAATCGGTTGCAGCCGACAAGCCAATCATTTGCGGGGTTCATCATGGGTGCCCTCTCTCCCCAACATTGTTTGGGCATTACATTGGTTAGTTGGAGAGCTGACTTGCTGATAATGGAGGCGACAGAGCTTCATCTTCTGCACTGGATCATCAGGCAATTAATATATGCTGATGATGTGGACCTCCTAGCTTACACTCTAGCAGACATGCAACGCCATCTCGATGCCTTGGACACATTCTGCCAAGCGACTGATATGCGCATCAATCTAGCCAAGGCTAAGGTGGCCCTCATATCATCCTCACGTCAGCCGAGGATCCCCTCCTTCAGTTACCGAGGGCAGAATGTGGAAGTGGCACCCACATATAAATATTTGGGAGTGGAGTTTCCTTCTACTATACATTGAGACACATCCATACGGCTATGAGTGACGACAGGCTGGAAAGCACTATATGCCAATGCAGAACAATAGCCATAGAGCGGAGCTGTATGATTGGGCCCATCAGTCGCACCTGTTTAAGGTCTTAGTGGAGCCTGTCCTTTTATATGGGGCTCAGTAGTGTCCCTCGCTACCTGGAGCAGGTGCAGAAAGCCTTCTTGGTACGAGCACTAGGGGTGAAGTCCACAGTCCCATATCAAATTCTATTGCAGGAGACGGGTTTCTTGCCTCTTCAGAGGGCGGCCCTTGATCGCCACATTGTCTATTTTCAGAAGGTGGTCAATATGGATGATGATCATCTCGCTAACCTAGTTTATATCATGGGAATGGTGCCGTAGCGCCTCAAGGCCTGCTGGAAGGAAAAGGGAACTCAACGGTTGGCTAGATGGAATGTGCAGAAGCACAGGTGTATACATTTGTAAACAGAGGCAGATTGCCATAGCTTGAGGCAATATCTTGACACTTGCTTCCTCAGCAAGCTCTGGGATGCCAATGCCCTTGAACAGGTCAAGACAGCACACTACCAGTGCCACATAAATCGCACATTGGAACGGGGCCTGTAATGCTACATGCATACCCACTTGCCTATGAAAAGGCGCAGACTCATTGCCACGCAAAAGGCACACAGGGGCATACCATCTTCGAATTGAGATGGGCAGATGGATTGGTGAGCCACGCTAGAACAAGCTTTGTCAATGCTGCGAAATGGGAATCATTGAGGATGAATCTGATACCCTTCAAAGCTGCCTAGCATATGATCGAATCCGGATGCGCTATGCTGAGTTGGTCAGGCCTGGCTAGCCGGTACATGTGACATTGAGCACGGATTCTATACGGATGTTGGGATCATGCCTTCATGGATATGGGAGATCAGCTATTTCCTCGTGCACACACTTGACGTGTATATACATATATTTCATGATGATGTATACATGTACAGTTTGACAACATTCTTATTACTGTCACGGTTTTTCCCTCGAAAACCCTTCGCGACGGGGGTTTTTTAACCCGGACAGTAAAAGTTTGTTGCGCTCCTTCATTGGGTCCCATAGGGCGATTGGTCTCAGTGGACGATAAAAATCATTCTTTTTTTGTTTCTTCTTTAAGCCCCAACACACATCATAAATATTGACAAGCTAATACACTTTAGAATCTAATTGCATGGTGAATCTAGCATTTGGTTTCTATTGTTTATCCATGATGTTAATATCCTTTTGTTCTCTCCATGGTGCACGCAGCCAAGTTTAGGGGCACAACTTCTTTGTTCTTGTTGGTCAAAAAGAGGAAGTTGATGTGAACTTCACCCAAGTTTGTCCAACAGACATGCGAAGTGATATGCATCTATAGAAATAGATTGCATGCTTGCAAGAGACAAAATAACACTTTAGAAGGACCATATAGCATACATCCCAAAGCTATTGTAGCATATATTTAGGGAAAATTTTCTACATGATGTTTCAGTTATTTGCCATGTACTATGTACTTTGGCATCTCTTTCTAATCTTTAGCCTAGCAATCACTTCATGGGCCCTTAAATGTAATTATGGTGTCACCATATACGAAAACCTCTTCTAGACCTATTATTGTTGTATAACAGAGCAAATATAAGGGTACTGTAATATGACAACTAAGTGCAAATATCTATAGAGCAAATATATAGTAATGTAATATGACAACTAAGTGCAAATATCTATTACTATAATATGACAACTAAAAGGTAAGCTGGTTGTAAGAAGCCTAAGGTAGAAGTAATAACAGACCTCTTTGAGATATGGCTCGAGATGGTAATAATGAATGTTTTACTAAAAAAATGTTGGATCTTCTCTCAACAAAATTTATAATGTTTGGGCTAAAGACAGGGATAATGTAATTGTTAATAAATGCGTGCTTGAACGTCCTTTAAGATTTCAACCCCCACACACATTATAGATATTTACAAGCTAATTTATTGTCGCTTTTTCATTGCCATATTTTGCAATTTAATTGCATAGCGAATCTAGCATCTCATTTTTATTGTCTATCCATGATGTTAACATTCTTTTTGTTCTCTCCATGGTGTTAACACGTAGCCAAGTTTGAGGGCACAACTTTTTGTTCTTGTTGGTAGAAAACGAGGAAGTTAATGTGAACTTCACTTCAGTTCGTCCAACAGACATGCTAAGTTGTACGCATTGATGGAAATAGATTGCATGCTTGATATATATAAAATAACAAATAGCAAGGTCGCTTTAGCATACATCCCAAGCTATTTTAGTGTATATTTAGAGAAGATTTTCTACATGATGTTTTAGTTTTTTTTTTTTTTTTTTGAAGAATATAAGAGTATATTAAACCACTAGAATGCGATCAAGTACAATGATAAGTGTGGTGCTAAGAAATGAAGCGCCCATCATGATCCACAATATGTAGGAATGTCGACCAAATTTCCCGCTTTAACTCGCGCTGCATAAGCTTGAGACTTGGTAAGCCTCGCCACAACTTATGCCTCAAGATCTAAATCCAAATTTAAAAGGGCTAAGCACGCATTCGAAAGACCTTCGCCTCTTTTTTCAAATCAGCCACAAAAGCCAAGCTCGCATAAATGAAACGCCACCGCCACCACGCCCACTTGCTAGGAAGGACTCCCAAGAGAATCTTCGACCGCATAGTGAAGTCCCAAAGAGGGCTCTCACCCAGACCAAGCCGCCCCTACCTACCTCGTGCATAGGACAAAGCAAGGCTCAATGGTCTCACGTCGCCCCCACATAATGGGCATGTTTCCGCCACCCCGAGACTTGAATCTGTGGACTCCTGACATTCACCCCGAGGCTACGGCAAGATCCGCCACAAAAGGGTACAGATTTTAGGAGAAGGCAATGTATTCCACGCCCCACTTCCACATGGCGGGCCACTTACTCCCTCGAAGCTTAAGCGACCACTTATCCGGGCGGCAACGGTCCCAAGCACTAGGAGCCCATAAGCCGATGCTACAAACCGAGATGCATCAAGTCCACTATGCGACTTCCAAACGCCATTGACTTGAGAAGACAACCGCAATGGAATAGCATTGGTAATTCTCGCCCAAGTCCAGATGTCCCACCGCCAAGGCCAAATCTCTCCCTAAAACTCCCACTACGGGCCAGATGACCCCTCGCCAATACCACCACGGATGAATGTTACCCCGCACAATCCATCGGCGCCCGAAAATTACCGGGTGTAGGGAAGAGGCCAAGGGAGATGCAGAGTCCAAGGGTACCCAAAGAAAGGGCGATGAGGCTACCATACACCGCTAGGGTCCAATGAAAAGAGAACCTTGACCACCTTCCGTGCCTTCGTGAGACCCTTAAGAAAAAGCGGCATGAGGGAATGGCCGCAAATCCTCAAACAGAGCCCCACGCATAACCGAGCCGGAATAGCTGGCCTCCTAAACACAATAGAGTGACGGGTTTACCGCGGCCAACAAAGCCAAACCTCGGGATTGTTGCTCCCGCAACAACCGCCGATGAATTTCGACACCGTAACCTTCGTGGTGCAACGACACATCAAGCATGCCCTGCCCGGGACGCACACACTTCCACCATGCACCTTCAATGTAGCCCCCTCCTCATTCCCTCCCCAAACAAAATTGCAATGGTGTCATCCAACTCCTTAACCACACTTTCTCGGGCGCAAGTATGCAGGAGGTCACAGAAACATGAGTGCTACAGAAAGAATCGATTTGGCTACCGTAATCCTACCAGCCATGGTGAGTTTACTTCCCTCCACCAATTCAAATGTCGCTTAAGATTCTCGTAATGTCTCCGCCCAAATTGCCCTAGCATTAATGTCCAAGCCAAATGGTATGCCTAACAGTTTGGTCAGCTGCGGTGTGGCAAAGCAGTTAGAGCCCGTGGAATCGACTCAACCACGCAGAGGGAGGTTCCTCCAAGCACTACATGGCCGAAAGCACTTCGACCAGCCAAGCAAGCATCCCGCTAAAGAAAAGACATCCAAAATATTCTTGGCTACCCGAGATTGGACTCATCCGCATGAAGAAAGAGAAATGTATCATCCGCGAAATTGACCGCAAAACCCGCTATGACCCATCATCCATGCGAGACCTTGCACCACATTGTCGCTAATTGCCACCAAAAAGTCAGCGCGAGAGAGCTTCTGCCACTATAGTGAACAGGAAGGGGGCCAACGGACATCCCTGCCTAATGCCTCGACCCACAGAGAAGATTGAAGAGGTCTCACCCTGACACCACACTGTCGCCCTAGCAGACACGTATTTGATATGTACTATGTATTTGGCATCTCTTTCCAACTTTTACCTAGCAATCACTTCATGGGCTCTTTAATGTAATTATGCTATTACAAAACCTATCTTTCTTGTATAACAGAGCAAGTATAACCGAATATTGTTGTATAGCAGAGCAAGTATTTGCTAGGCAACTGACTGCAAGGGGCCTAAGGTAGACGTAACAACAAACCTCTTTGGATATTTCACGAGGTGGTGAGAATGAGTTTTTTAATCCAAAAACTGTTGAATCTACTCTCAACGGAATTTATAATGTTTGGGCTAAAGACTAGATATTGCATTAGCTAATAAATGCATGCTTAAGGTTTCAACCCCAACACACAGTATAGATATTGACAAGCAAATTTATTCTCGCTTTTGCATTGCCACGTTTTGGAATATAATTGCATAGCAAATCTAGCATTTACTTTCTATTGTCTATCTATGATGTTAACGTTCTTTTGTTCTCTCCATGGTGTTAACATGCAGCCAAATTTGAGGGCACATCTTGTTGGGCAAAAGGAGGAAGTTGACGTGAACTTCACTCAAGTTTGTCCAAAGAGACATGCAAAGTGCTATGCATCTATAGAAGTAGATTGCATGTTTGCTACGGCAAAAAATAACAAATTTTAGAAAGGTCATTTAACATACATCCCAAAGCTAATGTAGCGTATGTTTAGGGAAGATTTTCTACATGATGTTTCAGTTATTTGCTATGTACTATGTGCTTTTGCATCTCTTCCTAATCTTTAACCTAACAAATACTTCATGGGCCCTTTGAAGTAATTATGAGGTGACCGATATGGAAAACTCTTCTAGACCTGGTTATTGTTGTATAACAGAGCAAATATCTACCACCGTAATATGACAACTAAGAACAAGGTAAGCTAATTGCAAGGAACCTAAGGTAGAAGTAACAACAGACCACTTTGAGATATGGCTCAAGATGGTGAAATGAATGGTTTACTAAAAAAATGTTGGATATGCTCTCAACAAAATATTTGGGCTAAAGGCTAGATATTGCAATTGTTAATAAATGCATGCTTGGACGCCCGGGAGCATGTCACACAAAGCCACCTGATTTGCCGTGTTACCAACATTTCTTTTCAATACCCGCACAGACAATGGGTCATGGGGGAGTGGTTTGCTACTACCGGACAACCTTGGCACATTCCTCGTTACCCTCCGTAAGATCGTACCGGCACAACCGGTACTTCTGGGTTCGTGTGCATAATACCAGTGGCAACCCTCTTTTTCTGGCCGCCTGTTATTTCCCTCACGCAGACAGCACCTTCTATCGCAGCCACCCCGATGCGGATAGGATGGACCCGTATGTCGATCTACATCGCCAGCTGGGTAGGGTCGCCCTTCTTGGAGATTTCAATGCACCTGGACAGAGTAGAGAGTGCGACTTGACCCCCGGCCGACGATGTCCCCGGCAGCCTACGCCCGCCAGAAGTAGCCCGGCCACGCTGGTCGGATGACGCCAGTCACTCGCTTTGGCGCATTAGCTTGCTCCCCGCTATGTGGCATTTTTGACTTGATAATTTGCAATGGCCTTTCACAAAGGGGTCTCGATTCGCAAGTGCACATGCATGTGACAATCGTGGGGAGGGTCTAGTGTGGTGGACTATGTGCTTGTAGTTGCGCAAGATATGCATCTCATCACTGCTTCCTGGTGGGCACAGACAATTCTGGGATGAGGAGGTCGACTTCATCACCTCCCACTTTATTTGGACCTGGTTTGGCGGGCGCCAACCCCCACTATGCCACCGGGCCCCTCCCCCTCGCTTGAGACTCGATTATGAGCAGCAGAGGACTACGCCGAGATGCTCATGGACGCCCCCAAGAATTCGCACCTCCACACTAGAGCAGCCAGATGCACCCACCGACTTCGCTATTACGGATGCGCGGACAGGTGCTTTGGCGGGGACTTCGTCGCCGCCGTGGTCGCAACATTCCCGCCAAATCGATGGTTTGATGCGGATCAGAAAGAACGCATAGCGCAGCGGCGTCATTCGATCCAGTACAGCTTGCAGTTACCACACGCATCCACCCATCCGGGGACACAAAGGCGCTGTATTCCTTGCCAAACATCGGGGAGATGTTCGCCCGGGGACACTCATCCTCAACCTTTTGGCCAGAAAGTGCTTCAAGGCCAGCCCGACCTACGAGGGGGACATCACACCCGGCTGGGGAACAAGCACTTGCAGCAGCTCTATGACCCGCCAGGGACGCAGCACGCCCATACCCCCAATGTGATGGCCCCCCATTGGTTCTCGTGGACTAGGATGTTGAGGAGGGCCTCGCGAACGGCTAGCTAATGGGAAGGCACCGACCTCGATGGTATGCGGCCGAAGTTACTCAAGTGGGCGGGCAGCCCGCCAGGCCGGCCCTCACTACCCCCGCTCAACGTAGCATTGCAGAGGGTTTCCGACAATGGACCACAAGCGTAGTTGTTCCCATTCACAAGGCGGGCGACCCACCATCGTCCGCCAATTACCGGACGATCATGGTCGATTCAAGATTTTGCCAAACCGCTATCGGCATTCTCGAAAGCAGCCGCTTGACTCACGGGCGAGGTAGCGGATGTGCGAGCCCTCACACAGTAAAGCTTCACCCGCCACTCAACGATTGACCATATCTTTACGGGGGCATCGATTGAAGACAGCCGAATCATCTACTGACTTGTATTGCTGCTTTGTGGACTTCGCAAAGGCTTTGATACGGTCCCCCTCGAAAGTCAGGCTAGGATCGCGCCAAACCGGGCTCCCCTGCGTGCGTAATGCCATATACAAAGTTGTATGAGAGTTGTTTTGGCTGTGATGCGTACCGACGGGCCAAGCATTCACCAGTAGGTATCGGTCCCGCAAGGTTGCCCCCTCTCGCCAACACTTTTTGGCCTCTACATTGATCGGGCTTAGAGCCCCGGGCTTATCGAGCATGGGGGATGGTATACGCCTTTTTGCACTGTGTCATCCGCCACCATCTATGCGACGATGTTGGCTTTCGCCGCCCACACCCTGTGCTATGCCTCACCGGATGCCCTAGACACATTTTGTCGCTACATATTATGCCAATCCGCCAAGACCGGGTGGTTCTCATATCCTTTCACGCCACCCCATGCCTCCTCGTGACTCACATATCGGGACAGTACTGCGGACGCCACGCCCACCTACAAGTACCTAGGGGTGGAGTTCCCTCCCTCCCGGGCGGAGGCGCCTATCCACTTGGGGTGACAAAGAAGCCGGAAAGCGCTTTTATGCCATGCGTAACAACACCACCGTGCGTAGCTATATGATTGGGGCCATCGGGCACATCTGTTCCGCACCGGGTCGAGCCCGGCCCTTCCACGGGTCGAGGTTTGGGGCCCTGGCCGCCTTTTGGCGCACTGAATGACTTGGAGCAAAAGTGCATGCATTTTTGGCACGGGCACTTGGGTGAAACCTTCAGCCCCCTATCGATTCTCTCACAATAAGCAGAAACCGATTCTTTTGCCGCCAAATGCAAATTTTGATAGACACATCGCCTATTTTCGTAAAGTGGTTACTATGGGTGATGCTCGCTCCCCGCACCGCTTACACTCGCGGGCCATGAGTCGCCAGCCGCTTAGGGCCCGCTGGAGGGGTAAGAGAGATCGCACCGGCCAGATGGAACGCGGCAGAGCACCAGATGCGCATGTACCGGGCGCAATGCACGATCGCGGATGCCCAAGGGAGTACCTAGATGCTTGTTTCCTTTGCAAGCTCGGGACCCCATTGCTCTAGAGCAGTCAAAATGGCCCATTACAAGGAGCACATCAACCCCAGAAGTTAGCCCGGGCCCACAGCCTCTACTCATGCTCCCACCGCCTTTGAAAAAGCGCACTCATTGCCTCCATTCGACAGTGCCCACCATCTTCGCGATCGAGATCGCGGTGTGGATTGGGGAGCCCCCGCCAGACAGCTCGCAAGGCCGCCAAACGGGTGCCATTGAGGATGAGTCTCACACTTTCCGTGAGTTGCCCGCTGTTCGGCCCAGATCCCGCCGGACACGCCCCTTAGTACCGGCGGACGCGTTCCTTGCATTTGCCGATGAACACACCGCCGGGTAGACGCGTGCCTGGGGTCATACATCCAGAGGTACTGGACCTCGCGAGGTCACATTTGCCCCCCGCCGGGTCAGTCACGACTAGGCACTACAGGGGTGGTGCATGACTGTATATATTGGGATGTTTCTGCATTTTATATGATTAGCACAGTTTGTCAGCAGGCTGATTGCTGCCACGGTTTTTCCCTCGAAAACCCTTCGGGGCGGGGGTTTTTTAATCCGGGCAGTAATCCGCTTGCTGCGTTTTTGTATTGGGTCCCAAAGACCGATTGGTCTCCGTGGACGATAAAAGTACCTTCCTTCCTTCCTTCCTTCCTTTAAGGTTTCAACCCAACACACATCATACATTGACAAGCTAATTTATTCTCGCTTTTGCATTGCCATATTATGGAATCTAATTGCATAGCAAATCTAGCGTTTGATTTTTATTGTCTATACATGATGTTAACATTCTTTTTGTTCTCTCCATGGTGTTAACATGCATTTGAGGGCACAACTTCTTTATTCTTTTTCGTAAAAAAGAGGAAGTTGACGTGAACTTCACTCAAGTTTGTCCAACAGGCATGCACAATAGTATGCATCGATAGAAATAGATTGCAGGGTTGCCACAGATAAAATAACAATCTAGAATGATGGTTTAGCAGACATCCCAAAGCTATTTTAGCATATATTTAGGGAAGATTTTTTACATGATGATTTAATTATTTGATATGTATTATGTATTTTGGCATTTTTTTTCTAACTATTAACCTAGCCCTTTAATGTAACTATGGAGTTACTATTTACAAAGGCCTCTTCTAGACCAGAGTATTGTTGTATAATAGAGCCAATATCTACTACTTGCAAGGGGCCTAAGGTAAAAGTAACAACAAACCTCTTTGGATATGCTCGAGATGGCGGCAATGATTTTTTTAATTCAAAAACTATCGAATATGCTCTCAACAAAATTTATAATGTTTGGGCCAAAGACTAGATACTGCATTAGTTAATAAATGCATGCTTGGACATCCTTTAGTTTCAACCCCAACACACATCATAGATATTGACAAGCTAATTATTTCTCGCATTTGCATTGCCACATTTTTCGATCTAATTGCATAGCAAATCTAGCATTAGTTTCTATTGTCTATCCATGATGTTAACATTTTGTTCTCCATGATGTTAACAAGTAGCCAAGTTTGAGGGTGCAACTTCTTCGTTCTTGTTGGTAAAAAAGAGGAAGTTCACATGAAGTTCCCTCAAGTTTGTCCAACATGCGAAGTGGTATGCATCTATAGAAATAGATTGCATGCTTGCTACAGATAAAATAACAGTCTAGAAAGATCGTTTAGCATACATCCCAAAGCTAACGTATATTTATGGAAGATTTTCTACATGATGTGTCAGTTATTTGCTATGTGCTTTGGCATCTCTTTCTAATCTTTAACCTAGCAGTCACTTCATGGGCCCTTTAATGTAATTATGGTGTGACCATATACAAAACCTCTTCTAGACTCGATTATTATTGTATAACAGAGCAAATATCTACTACTGTAATATGACAACTAAGAGCAGATATCTACTACTGTAATGTGACAAATAAAAGGTAAGTTGATTGCAAGGGGACTAAGGCAGAAGGAACAACAGACCTCTTTGAGATATGGCTCGAGATGGTGACAATAATTGTTCTACTAAAAAAATGTTGTCTGAACAAAATTTATAACGTTTGGGTTAAAGACTAGATATTGTAATTGTTAATAAATGTATTGTCCTTTAAGGTTTCAACCCCAAAACACATCATAGGTATTGACAAGCTATTTTATTCTCGCTTTTTCATTGCCACATTTTCTAATCCAATTGCATAGCAAATCTAGCGTTTGATTTTTATTGTCTATCCATGACGTTAACATTCTTTGTGTTCTCTCCATGGTGTTAACACGCAACCAAGTTTGAGGGCATACGTTCTTCATTCTTGTTGGTAAAAAAGAGGAAGTTGACGTCAACTTCACTCACGTTTGTCCAACAGGCATGCACAGTGGTATGCATCGATAGAAATAGATTACAGGCTTGCTACAGATAAAATAACAATCTAGAAAGATCGTTTAGCATACATCCCAATGCTATTTTAGCATATATTTAAGGAAGATTTTCTACATGATGTTTTAATTATTTGATATGTATTATGTATTTTGGCATCTCTTTCTAATTGTTAACCTAGCAGTCACTTCATGGGCCCTTTAATGTAACTATGAGGTTACTATTTACAAAGACCTCTTTTAGACCCGAGTATTATTGTATAACAGAGCAAATATCTACTACTATCGTATGACAACTGATTGTAAGGGGCCTAAGGTAAAAGTAACAACAAACCTCTTTGGATATGGCTCGAGATGGCGACAATGAGTTTTTAATTCAAAAACTATTGATCCGCTTCTCGGTAATTTATAGTGTTTGGGCTAAAGACTAGATATTGCATTAGTTAATAAATGCATGCTTGGACGCCCGTGAGCTCCTCATTGTTGGGCGCCAAAGTACCTCGGCCTGCCCAGCTATCCTTTCTTGTTACTTGAGACTTGCCCTTTGTTTTTTGTGCCTAATGGCTCTTATTTGCCTTTAGAGGAGGGCCACAACCATGGGCCAATTGTGGACCATGCAAAAAATAGATCAAATTTACCAATAGTGGATCAACACAAATTTATTATCAAAATCCCAACCATTGAACGAAATGAATCAAAAAATTAGGTTCAATAATAATCATTCAATGTGATCCACGATAGAGGCATTTTATAATTCTTTTTATTTTTAGATAAACACATTTCATGGGCCATATCATGGTCGATTATCCCAAAAAAAAAAAAAAAAAAAAAAAAAAATCCATAATAGCTTACACAAAAATCATTTTAGGCATGAAATTTAAATAAAAAAATTAATTTTATTTGCAACATTTCCTTGGGCCTTATTCTTACCTGGTCGACTATAGCCCTCCCACCCTCCTCGCACCCACCTATGGAAGCGGATTATCTCCAAGGAAGGAATAAATTATGAAGTAAGACGGATGCAGCTTTGAAAGATAAACCCTCGGACCTCAGACCTCTCAGCCATATGAACTTAGTTATGCATTTTCTCATACCTGTCTGTCGAGAATGGCATAGTTTTTTGCTCTTCGCATATCATATTTTGTAAATTATGTCATGTTTTTTTGGGCAAAACAACTGTTGCCATTGCCTAGTCTTTCATCATGCAAATTCAGTTATTGCTGGGTGTGCTAAATGAATGCGCCAAATGCAAATGATGTGCATTATTTAAACGTCTTCTCATTTGCCTAGAATGAAAGCCTATTCTGGAGAAAAATAAGAGATTTTACAAAGGCATTTGGATCGAGAACCTAATTATCTGCTTCATCTTATGTGCATTTTTTTAACTTTTATGGTGGAGCTTTTGTCCAAACGTTTTTTCCATAACTAACCCTTGGGCAATTATTAGAAGTAAGGGTAGGCTTTTGCAACATAAAAAATATTATAGTTATGAAGATTTTTTTAAGCCAGGTAGCAGAAGGTGTAGACTAATATCATCTAAACTGCCAAAAACGTGTCGCCAAATTTAACAAAGTTGCAACTTAGATTATAGAGATACAACTGCTGCTCGATATGTTGTTCAATTAAATCCCTATATCTAGCCAAGCTATACAGATTGCTTCCCTTCTTTTCCTTAGAAGCAATTTTTACTGCCGCATTGACATCATTTGATTGGAAATATGACGCAAACACCACACCAACCTTGCTTTGTTGGGTCATACCCTCAACCACCTTACATTGAATGCAACCCTGAGTGGCCTCGAATTCGAGACATATTTATTCGAATACTAGTGTGTTCAGGCACATTGATTTAATTTCCACTAGCTTTAAGATTAAAATTGGAACAGGTGTTTTAACTAAGAAATCTTTGCCTCAGATTTAATACCTATTGAAAGGTTAGCTTCATGCATCTACCTTTCTCGAACCGGTTGAGGAATTTCATTTTACATTAAAGCCTACATGTTGCTTCTTAGTTGGAATACTGTTCTCAGTTAATATATGCATTTAAAAATACTTAATATTACATCTAGACATACCAATTAGATTAAGCCCTAGAAGGAAGGAAGGAAGGAAGGAAGGTAATTTTATCGTCCACGGAGACCAATCGGTCTATGGGACCCAATACAAAAACGCAGCAAGCGGATTATTTCACGCCCCCGGATTAAAAACCCCACCAAGGGTTTTCGAGGGAAAACCCGCGGGCAAAAGAATCACCCTTGGGCCGACAAACGCGCTAATCATATAAAATGCGTAAACATCCCAATATATACAACCATGCACCACCCCCGTAGTGCCTAGTCAGCGGACAGCCAGGCGGGGGCAAAGGTGACCTCGCAGGTCCAGTACCTCCTGGATGTATGACCCCAGGGCACGTACTGACGGTGTGTTCATCAGCAAATGCAAGGGCACATCCTACGCACTAAGGGAGCGATCCGCCCGCCGAGAAGAAGCATCTACACTTTTATAAGCTTCTCACGTATGGATTGAAATTTTTAAAGTTATGGAGTAACCGGACAAATCTACTATAGCTTTCATGGCAACAATATATGCAATGCTACACCACCTTGATTAGCCGATACAATCGATTGTACAAGGTGGACAAGTTTCGTATCTCATGGACAAGTTTCATATCTAGCTGCTCCATTGTTGATTTCATGTGTGCCTACATACGTGTTATTATCACCGCCATTTATTCAAGAATGGTGAGAGCATGCTCTCTTTTGGTGTAAAAAATACGCTGATAACCTATTGTAACAGCACCCTTGGGAGACCGCCGAGTGGATCTTGGTGTCACATTCTCGAGATAATCGCATAAATAGGTAGAAGCGACTACTCTTAAACGTCTAGATAGTTTTACCCAGTTGGTTAAGGGCATGTCTGTTAGAATGTTACATTTGGTATCGAAAGCAGACTCGGGTTCAAGTCTCCATGGGGCAAGTATGACCCGAATACCATTGGATGGTAGGTCATGATTTGGTCTTAGACACCATAATGGTGTGGTCTATGTTATGATGCTCGAGGACGCAGCATATTTCTAGTGGGAGAGATTGTAATGCACCCATGGAGACCGCCGAGGGATCTAGGTGTCGATTCCCCTAGACACCAAAGATAAATGGGTAGAAGCGACTACTCATAAACGTCTAGACAAATTTGCCCAGTTGGTTAAGCGCATGTCGGTTGAGAACGTTACACCTTCATTTACAATTTCTTAATTGCATGCAAAATGAATGGAGGCAAATCTAACTTTGCTCGGATCGATGTCCGACCATCATGTGGTCGAAAAGTTCTATTGCTTTCACTCTGTAGACTATGCTAGATTTCCTCATATTGCATGCATCTCCATCTTGTTGAATATAGTATTCATCTTTTAGTGCATGTGTATTTGTTTATCTTATGAGAGAGTTGTCCGGCTTTCACATTAATGATGTTGAGATAGGTTAGACGATTGAGTGGCAATAGAAGATCAAGAAGCACCTTATTTCTGTAATATTGCTCTAGATATTTAAGTCTATCCGATACGTATTGAGTAAAAAAAATCTGCTTTTGATTTGAATTCCAAATGATGCACCAGAATTTTTATTAATAAGAAGTGTTCGGAGCTAATTTAGATTGTATTCTTAACTTTTACAATGAATCTATCCTTATTAAACAAAGTAGTCATGGAAAGCCCATTTGCAAATGCATTGAGCAAGAGCCATACCATTTTTGTAAAATGGAAATTGTCCTTTTTTACGCTAGCAATTGTCGTACACAACTCTCGCTTTGGATTAACTTTAAAGCAATGCGTTCAGCTTTGTCCCTATGTTCCACAATTTGCTTCACTGAAAGCAATGGAACAGTCTAGGTCTCAGAACTTATGTTACCATTGAAATTGACTTTAGGGCCTGGATTTCCATAGGTAGGCTATGGTAGATCTACACATCCCAAAGCTATTGTAGCATACTAGCGTATATTTGAGAAGATTTTCTACATGATATTTCAGAATCTAATTGCATGGCATAGCCACATTTTAGAATCTAATTGCATAGCAAATCTAGCATTTGGTTTCTATTGTCTACCCATGATGTTAACATTCCTTTGTTCTCTCTATGGTGTTAACACGCAGCCAAGTAACCATCATTCAATTAAATTGGGTTTATGTCTTAATTTTGGGACAAATTTCATATTGCATGTTTTTAGTAGCATATTCAAATTCACACATTTCACCTCAAAATTATGAAAACGTAATATCATGTTATTTACAAAATAGTCAATATTTCACAATATAGCACCATATTATAAAAACGTGATAACAAAAATTTACATAGTTATTCAACTTTCTTCAAGCACCCCCAATGATATCATAGCCTTCTTCCTGACATCCTGAGGTATTGTAATTCTCGCATTTCTAGCTGGAATAGTGTTTGGAGTCCATGAGTACAAAACACTTTCATAGTCTAGCCAAAGATCGATCACTTTCTGATTTCTCCTCCATTTCTTTGTCCAACAATCTGAGTACCTTTCTTTATCCGACACGCTGGTCAACCGATGCACGACACCACCATTCCACCCGCATGGTGGTTGAAGTTAATATTACCTTCTTCTTTGCAAATATCGTAGATAGTGAACCCCAACTACACCGATATGTATCTAAATCTGCTTTTTACTACCACAAATTGGTGGCATTCCAAGTCGCTGGAAGGTTCATAAGCATCCATGCCTAGAAACTTTGGCCTATTGTTCTTAGGACCAACATAGTGTTTGTCGGAAGGAGGAGGAGCATATTGCTTTATGAATGCTACTTACAAGTCATCAAAAATCCTCAAGACCGCTAAGGTCTTCCACCTAGTTTTAGGCAACCACCCTTCTTTCAATTCATCCGAGGATGTGTCTATCTCCCCCAACAAAGTTTAATCACCTTCTTCCAAAGAAGCCACCAAGGCACTAAGGTGTCATCCGATTGGTTTGCCAATGCTTTATATAGTCTTGATTCCTTCCTTAGTCAATCCCAATTGCTTCACTTCTTCAAGAGGTTTTAAAGCTTTTGGTTGACCTAGAGGTATCATAGGCTTGCCATTCTCATCTCTACCATATTTCCTCCCTCCTCTCCACTCATCCTCCTCCAAGGTCTCATCTTCCATTGGAAGATTGGAATCCCATCTCTCACCCAAAAAGTGAACTGCAGAGGCCCTGAATGACCTTCAAGATCCAATGTATAACCATCCACAAAGCTCTTCCAATCGGCACTTCTTCTATGAGAGAAGCTATAGGGTTTGGAGTAGTGCATTCATGCAAGATTTCCATTAGCCTAGGAAAGTTGGTCACCGCTTGTCGCTTCAAGATACAACTATATTTGCCAAATAATGCATCCACATCCTCATGGGTATGCCCGGCATAAGAAACCCTAAATTAACTCTTTTCAAATATCCCCACAAACCGGTAAGTAGGATAGGAAAGAAAACATCCACCGTTTTATTTTGGCCAAAGACAATTATCAAGTTGCAAGAGAAACCTTTTGGGTAGATCTTGAGGTTTAGCACGTGAAGTTGAAGCTCCAACATGTTCATTAGACCCATGCTTCCTAAACCTTGCCTTGTCAACTTTTCAATATTGTTAGGGTTTCCATCTAACAATGCTCTATGTAGTGCCCGGCTAGTCAGAAGGTCCCTGAGGTGACCATTGTATCCATTTTCATAGTTTCTCAAACACCTCATGATACTCCCAATATGAAAATCTGACCCACTCCACAACTCCAAACTAAAATGGCCATAGTAGGTTTGATTCTCGCCATGCAAGATTGCCCCAAATTGAGATCTCAGAAGGGTATGATCTTCCACATGACTTTGGTATGTACTTGAATTGTGGAAGACAAGTCTTTTTGCTGGTCCATCTTGTCATGTATAATACATAAATAGTTATTGGGTTCCAATGCGTATAAAGTCCTCCACATCCAATAACATGATCTACATGATAGTTGGTCACCATATGGTCCTTCATATGCTCCCTTTATCCTAGCCCTTTGACTAGGTTGCACGCCTTATCAAGAGTCTCCTTCAACTTAGCACATAAATTGCACTTTGCAAAGTTGTTTGAAGTTGCTATGGTGACATGATTGAAATGCTTCTTCCATAACCTACTAAAGCTAGGTTGGGATATTGGAAGAATTCCCAATTCTCGGTAGGGAATTCACTTCTTCCAAAATACTCTTTTTGAGTACAATGTGATGGCAACCTTTTCAACAACCGCTTCTTCCCTTTTCATCCCTTCGCTTTTGTGTGGCATAGACTCGTGATTGAAATCAATATATTTTTCAAATATCTCCCCGCAGCCCGTGGTCCTAGCCGTTGGTCTCAACAAACCATTATTTTTCCATGTAAAGCAATCCCGTTCCTCTCACTGCTTTTTTTGCCAATTATGCCATGAAGAAGTTGGAATTGCATGGATACTCGCCATGCTTTTGCACATATCCATTTGCCTAGCAAAGGGTATCTTTTTCTGCTTGGGTTTCTTTCATCTTGAAGTGCATGCTCAAGATTGTGTACATGTAGGTCCTCCTCTCATCAACAAGTACTCTTGAAAAGTGGCTCTTGCTTCCACCAATTGTTCTATTGTGAAGAATTGCATACAATCACTCCAACAACAACTGAGCCCCTAACCTTCACCATTGTCTCACGCTTGGTGTCACTAATCAACTTGGCTCTTTTGCTAGGATAATGTCCGCAACCGATACTTCTCCCCTTTTGCCTAGGTTTAGAGTTCCAACCGCCAATGGATCAATATCAAGACAATCATTGTCCCCAACAACCTCGTGCTCGAAAAATATAATCCTCCACAAATTGAACACTACTTATAGGCCATGCCATGGTGCAAGGAACCTCCAATTGCTTGACACAACTAAAACATTCCTTGTCACCCAAACCTTTACCTTTCCAAATTGTCTTCCAACATCGAAATTGCAATACCAATATTGTCTTCCCCTAGCCTTTCATCATTAACAGCCTTGACCAGATCCGCTAGCACAATGACTCCTTGGCCTACTATTTCCTTTGTTGCACTTGTGCATGATTCTCACCTTCTTGTTCCTCCATTGCACCCTACTATAGAGGACTAATTGTTTTCTTCAACATTCTTGCTAGGAGTTGGTTTTTCATTGATATTGCTCTTTTCACCATCTTGAGTTGGAGGGGCACCATTGACCTAGGCAAATTGCACCCTTTTTTAGTCAATGAGTAAGAAAAAAATTATTACACCATAAGATAAAAAAAGTAATGCATATTTATGGAATATGTAGAGGTAAATCAAATTTTTTAAAAGCAAGAAATTCCTTGGAAATAGGTTTAATATAATAATAACAATGGGCGAAAACGAAATCATTTAAAACAAGAATTTTCATGGCAACAACAAGGAAATGACATTTATATAAATATATCCAAATTTTAATTATCGAAAATTTGGATATATGATTACTTAAAAGACATATAACTAATAGACGGAGAAATTTATTATCCATAATAATATACCCTAGATAATATAGTCAAGGGAATTTCGACACGCTGGCGTGTTATTTGAGGCAATAAATTATTCACGCTAAGAGCTAATTAACCCTATATAAAACCGGTTCACGCCTCAAGACCATTCTCATCCCCAATTTTTTTTTTTTACGCCTCACCATGAAGCTGCTCAGCCTCGGCATGAAGAACCCGAGGTCTCGCCAAAAGAGACGCCGGGTTGAAGAACCCCTCTCTTCCCCGCCATCGATTTCCTTTTGCCCAATTCTCCTCCGATTCCGATTCGAGGATGATGCTGATTTTGAAGAGGAGGAGTTGAGCTCCTCCGATTCCTCCTCGATTCAAGAGGAGGAAGAGGAGGAAGAGGAGGAGTTGGAGGAAGAGGAGGAGATGTCCTCCCAAGAGCATGAAACCGCTCTGCTTCAGGGTTGGCTTGACCCTGAAACAGAGAATGAAATCTCGGAGGAGGAGGAGGAGGAGGAGGAGGAGGATTCGGAAGAAGGTCGACAATTCGACCAATTTTTGGAGTGGTTAAGAGATGAACCAGGTTTGCATGTGATTTCTTTTTGTTTTTTGTTTTTTGTTTTTTGTTTTTTGTTTTTTGTTTTTGCACCTTTCTTTCTTTTCTAACACCTTTCTTTCTTTCTTGTTGCAAAATGGAAGAAGAGTGATGCGCATCCCTAAGCCCATTTTTTGTTTCCATTCTTACGTGTTTTGGACACGCCCCCGCAATTTTTTTTCCTCAGAATTGTGTGAAAAGCCTTCTCAACCAATCGCTTCCAAGCCTTCGGCATCTGTACATACAACTGCTTTTAATGAAATCAAACAGTTTTCTTCATAAACTTTGTCTTCAAACAGCTTTCTTCAAAACAGTTTTTCAGACATAAATTTTTTTTGATAAAATCAAACCAGTATTCTCCAATTATTTTGGCTCCAAGTCGCTTTCTCTAAAATTTTGTCTCTAGAATTTTGTATCTCAAATTTTGTCTCAACAAAGTCTCTCGAACACTATAAATCAACCACATGAGAAATCTCCGATTCGTCCACAAGAACCATAGGAAATTTTCCTATACGACCTAAAACAATTCCCCAACCTTACAAGTCATTTTTTAGCCTTCATAATTTTGCCTTTAAAATCATTTTTAATGTAGCCTATATAAAATTTCTAAATTCTATTTTTTCAATGCAATAAATGGAATAAAATGTCGTGAGAATTTATTGCATGAAATGCAATATTCTCCATATATACCATATACATGTCATGTCTCAAGGAAGACCGTGACGCCAAAGTGTTAATTCAAGCAATCAATTATTCACGCTTAACTTTTTTCTAATTGTGCCTATATAAATCCATTTTACGCCTCAAAGTTCCTACATTTTCTTCCTTCCTTCATAATAATGATTTGCCGGTTGCGCTTCTCGCGTTTTGATCCGCCGTCCCGAAATCTTGGTGAGCGATTTATATTCATCAATGTTAGATGTTTGGTTTCGCAATTCCTAACTTACTAAAAGACTCCGCTTTTGTTCAGAAAGACCAGAGTGGCGGAAAATCGGAGACTCAAATTAAAACCAAAAGCAGAGGACTAAGGTCTCATGAATCGAAAAGCCCTCTAATTAAAACCACAAGCATAGTCCTCCGCTCTTCTCAATCCTTCCAAATCGTAACTCAAGGTTAGTTTTCATTTAGTTTTAAGTTGCATCTCAATGGCAGGTTTAATCCAAGAAGACAAGCTTTTGCATTTGCTCGAGGCGCAGAGGAAGCAGATGATGTTTATGAAAACCGAATAGTTTTTATAAACTTCATCCGCTTTTTTTTGTTTCGAAAATTCTTGAGTTTCTCTTCTGAATTAATCATGCTATTGCATGCAAGTTTCTATTATGAATGTGTAGTAGAAAGCATTAGAAAAATCTGAAAGATAATATTTGAAACACGCTAAAGCGTGTTTTAGGGTAACCTTAGTTTTCAACATGAATACACGCCGGGCGTGCATTCGCCAGGAGGGAGAAAAAAAAAAAACATATATAGATAAGTAAATAGATAAAGGCCGTAATTATTTACACTGGCACTTGAATGCACGCCAACGTGTATAGTTTTTCCCTATATAGCGGTTTACACGCTGAAAGGCAAACAATTGTATCCCTACTTTCAACTTTTTACGCTAAACACGCCGCGCGGTTCTTAGTTTCTAAGTTTATAAATAAAGAAATATAACACGCCAGCGTGAATACCGATAATTCGGCCACTTCCTATTGATAGATGCCAGGTTGCATTAATCACCCCGGGTTGATGACGAAGATGGATTGGAATTACATTTGGGCCAAGAATCACACGTACCAGCTCGGTTTCGCTCCAATCTCTAGTCCGGTTGAACCGCGTACCAGCACCGCCTCGGCCGAGCACCCGCCTTGCAACCCCGGAGTACTTGGATCAAGTAATGATGATGGCAAAGAGAGCGCAGTGGCAATGATAGATCCGGCTCGGGGCCCTTGTAATCGCGACGGAGGCTCGCCCTCTTATCTAATCACTTCGAGAATGCAAGACATGCATTGATCGAGAGTGAATCTCGATCCGGCCACCGAGATTCAAAATGAGGAGCCAAAGTTTCTTAGTGGTTAGCCTCTATGCCCGGATGCCCCAACACGAACCACTACCACAAAGCGTATAATGATGCAATGGAGATGGCTCAACCAATGGAACCACTACCGCAGCGCCATACGATGCATTGGAGGTTCAACCAATGGAGCAGAGGTGGAGCAGGAGGAGGAGCAGGAGGTGGAGGTGGGAGCAAAGCGGGGTGGTGGAGCTAGAGCCCGGTGTTTTTGCCGGGTTTTACCGAAGAATTCACTATGCCCCGCGAATGGAAATGGGAGATCGATAGCCCAGCCTACTCAAGAGACCGGGCTTGAAACAAGAGGTCCGGATTTTTGTCCGGTTTATCCAGTTTATCCGTGATTATATACAATTGTAATCTTTTTCCAATGAATACAACAAATTTTGTCTACTTCTATATTTCTACAATGTAATACATGTTACATACCTTTTTAAGCGGTTTCTTGGCCATGCAACAAATGTTCCAACACTTTCTCCAACCAACCGTATCCCCACCGGGTGTTCTGCGAGGTAAAGCTTCATCCATAGCGCAACAGTTAATCATCAGAACTTTCGGACATACTTATCCCCGAAGCGGAATTCCATGACAAGCATACCGGATCGATGGAGTCGATCTTGCATAATCCTACTTTCCTTTTCTCGATTTGTAGTTAACATGAAACATTCATCTTCGACACTCAAAAAATTGCTATTCGAACACCTACTATTGGAAATTAATGTTCAAGCTATTGGAATGAGATGAGTACCGCAATTCTCAGAGCCATTCTTGAGAAGCTGATTTGAGTCTCCTGGCCGATTTGAGAAGTCAAGGCGCTATGGAAACTCCGGCCGGGAAAATTCAATTAGAAGAAAGATTAGGTTAACTACGCTTAGGCGGGATAAATTTGGCGGATTTTTAAAAACTTAATGAAAGAAGTCGGGCGACGGGTCTTCGCCATTATTATTTGTATGTGTCAAGAATATTTCAAAACCGCATTTTGTGTTTTCTTGAAATTCAAATTTCTATTTCTCGCATGTGTAGAAAAAGCTATTTCTTCGAAAGCGTACCGAAAGGCCAGATCCGAAATGCGACCTTCCGACTGCTACTAGGCTTACTCCGAGATGTCTTCTAAAGCCAATCGAGGTCGAGGCGACGGGCAGAGGAAGCGGTGGAAGAGGAATTCTAAACCCGCTCTTCTCAAGTTTCGTGAGGACGTTGATCGTAATACACGTATCACACGTAACCCTATTCAAGGTATTTAATTTGCCACGTATCACACTCGGTGTGGAGAGTATTATGCTTGCATGAATTTGAGATATTTCCTTTCACTTAATATGCTTTGCATGAGTTTGAGTTATTATGCTTTGCATGAATTTTAAGTATTAACATCGCTTAATGCTCGATTGTCCGCTCAGAGAACATAATTTTGCTCTGCTTTTATATATAGAATATAGCGGTGTTAGACAGTTTGGAGATAGCAATGTTCAATGAGGTTAAATAGTGTGAAATATGGATTCATGAAGGGTATGTAGCTTAAAATGTGGATGCAAAATAATTTAGTTTCAAATTAACGATAGCATGGTCAATAATAGGAGATACCAACACGCCAAGCGTGATTTGTACTAATTTAGGTTTAAATGCACGCCAAGCGTGATCTCTTGTTCTCGAAAAGTACTCTAAAAAGTGCTCATCTTCATTTGCGCGTTCAAGAGGAAGAAAACCCCTACTAATTCGGTTCTAATCCCGCCAAGAAAGCAAGGGCGATCGACCCGTGATGCAAGCATACCATATGATCTCACCTTAGATGATGAAGGGCCGATTCTTATAGCAAACCAACACCACCCCCGGCCTCGCCTGAAGAGGAAATGGACGAGGGTGCCGAGTGGTACGCTGACCTTGCCAAGACAAATGGCAAGCTCGACTTAACTCTCTTCTCGAGGAAAAAGAAAGCGCACAAGATGGCCAAACAAGGGATCCTAATCTCTTGTGAGGAAGAGGATGACACCCACCGCAAATTGCTCTTGGAGATTACACGTAAGCGTAAGAAAGATCCGCTCGGACTTACTCACCAGAGAGCTACCGCATACAAGGATACGCTCATGAAGACAGATGTGAACGGTGAGACATGTTTTAAGTATGGTTGGCCAACCAATGTAGCATTCGCCAATATCTATTTGCCAAGGGGTTACAAACTGCGTAGAGGCATGTTCACTAAACCCACACCAAGTCACTATTTGCGCCAAGCTAGGGAATTAGCCGACTTGAAAGCTTCTAAAAGGGTCCTAGATCTAGGGAAGAATGTTCAACCCGGCAGCTGTCGGCTGGCATGGAGGCTTCGCTTTTTAGAATGAACAGACGTAGTGGCGCAAATGAGAGGCCATGAACAAGTCAATAAGTACGCCGACCATTATCCATTGGGTCTTAAGGAAACTTTTGCATCCATGTGAAGTCCTCATCCGTTCACCAAGCTCCATTTATGTTAGCAGGAGATATGATCCAAAGACATGCCATGGAGATTGTTCGCAGCATGATTAGTAATCCGTGTCAAATGCCTATGCCAGCCGGATGTGCTACCTTTGGGATATGATCTCAACAAGCTCGGCTGTGGGACTAACGCCCAGAGAGATATTATCAAGTGATGATATTAAATATGTCATCATCGACGGGCAAAGATTCCGCTGAGGCACAAAAGGCCATCATCGAGGCAAGCGTAACAAACAGCCAAAAGTGTTCTACAATCACTATGCGTATAGGAGGTGTCGTGATCTTGATGCCAATACTTCACCCGCAGATTTGGTCGAGATTAGTGCAACTTTGAATGAAATGGGGAAGACATTTCTATACAAAAGGTAATCAACCCGGTTTCATAAATTGTATTCACGCCAGCGCAGTTAAATCAAACCAATTCACGCCAGCGCAGTTTGAAATCAATCGACGCCCAGCGTGTTTTCAAGTCAACCAATTGATTTGAAAACACCGGGCGCGAATTCGATTGATTTTGAAAACACCGCGGAATTGGTTTGATTTGAAAGCACGCCCGGGCGGAATTGCATTAGTAACTTTATTCATTTCACGCCAGCGCGTGATTTTTCTCTTCATCAATTCTATTCAAATCACGCCCCGTGTTTCTATTCTATGATACCGATTCAATGTCCGTACTATTGCAGTCCATACGCTGAACAACCGCTTCCACGCCAACCGCGCAGGGTGGAATATGGCTGCCCATTGCCCACCGCATGTATTGGGTCAAAGTCCGAGGCATTCAAGCCTGCCGGAGCGGACTCGCCGCAGATAATTATACAGAGAAGAAGAAGACCGCAAGAAAATCAAAGAAAAAAAGGTGGTGATGACATTGCAGATCCTTCGAAAGCTCATCCAAAGTCGACCAACAGACTCAGATAAGATTGTGTTTTGTAAGGAGGCAAGATGGCTCAAGTGGAATGAATTCGGGACGCTTATGCACAAGGGAAGCCGCCAGATACTATGGGTAGGGTGCCTCCCTGATGTAAGCATCTTTGACTTGAATGTGACAGATGAGAAAGACTCGGGGGGCTAGACGACACCGAGACCATTTGGGTTTTAGACCGCTTAAAAGAAGGAAGTCTTATACAAGAAGGGTGCTTTCACCAAGGATAGGATGTCCTTCGTTGAGTGCTTTCAATCATGTAAAGGATGTATGCGTACAATGAAGTCACCAGAGCCGAAGTTACAAAGGCTATCGGGG
The DNA here is from genome assembly GCA_021234155.1 of Isoetes taiwanensis. Lineage (NCBI taxonomy): Eukaryota > Viridiplantae > Streptophyta > Lycopodiopsida > Isoetales > Isoetaceae > Isoetes > Isoetes taiwanensis. The sequence goes on from JAJEKV010000113.1 coordinate 2,214,112, forward strand.
GGATGTGGCATTATCCGAAATTGATTGTCGGACAAATACAAGGTCGTGAATGATGACATCAAGAAGTTTGTATTCGGTCAAAGGACTTCCTAAAGAATTGGAAGGCTAAAAATACAAAACATAAGGAGACTCTACCCCTAAGGTAATCGGGCCGAGTTGAGAAGAAAAGTGGCCCTTGTGAAGAAGATTACCGGAGAAGACGACGATAATCGCCCAAAGATTCTCCATTGGGTACAAAGGTCTCTTGCCGATTCAACTTCGGGCCTTAAAATATATCACTCTTTGTGTTGGACCGGCCAGGGTGGGAGAGGAGATATGGGCATGAACGTAGGACTACAAGAGCTTCTTTACCAGGCTAGATAGGATTGACAACCGAGAGGTCCTTCACTATTGTCATCGTTTGTCCTTGGTGAGTCACATCCGCATGCACTATCTGGCCGCTCATGATCCGGAGTGCCTCAAAGTTATTAGGGAGGGATGCCTAATATATGATGTTAAGGATAATGAGAGTCTTGAACGTAACGGAAGATGGCACATGTGATCTTTATTATGATATCCATGCTGTCAGACGAGGAATATGATATTGCTAAGGCCAAGGGTGACAATAGCAGTGCATGGGAATGTTTTCTTCTAGATGATCCAGACTTAAGAACTATATTCTTTCATACGGATCAGGATCACGTAATCAGGATGAGTCGAAGAGGATGAGGATCGGGACCCCTCTAAGTGGGGAAATCAAGGCACGAGCTACAAACTAAGGAGAAGGGCCCCTTAAATAAAAATGGATTTCCCCCGTCTATGGCTGCTTACCTCGTCGAGGCATTTGCTCCAATTGATACAACCTGCTTGGAGCTTCATGTTGGAGGTTATATTGCCCGAGAGGCTCTTATGGGTGCAAGAAGATGTCACTGCTTTGTGAGTGATGAGCATGCCAAAGACTTTCTTGAACCATTCCTCATGCATGTGCTTGCCAAGTCTCCTAAAGGCCCTTATGGCAACCTGAAATCATCAGCAATCAAAAGTCTCGTAGACTTGTCCAATTCGAAAGTGGACGTTGCTCCTGGAGAGGGAACTAGTAATCTGCAGCCTGATAAGGAAAGCAGTAATGAACAAATAGCTGCTAAACTGGTTGCTCAAAGTACTGTGATGGCGGCGAACTTAGGGAATATCCTTGCCCACATTGCGGGTGATGCAAGCAACAATAGAGTAGATTCACAGGTTAACAATGAAATAATTGACAGGGAAACCGAAAATGAAGGCAACGAAGGCGGCTCTAGTGATTCACAGGTTTGCCAAATCAATAGTAAAATAATGTCAGTTGTGAAGGACGCAGCGGAACTAATAGAAAATAACAATTCTAACAGTCAGAAGAAGACGAAGATTAAGGGTGGCGGAGGGGAGAATGACGCCGATGACGGCAGCGAAACTGAAGATGATAGGTATGGCCTTGCCCACGAAATAGCGCCACGCGTGATTTAATTTGTATTACCTTTGAATTAAATCGCCCAAGCCGTGCTTTGATTATTTTTCGTTGTCAAACTAAATCACGAAAGCCGATTTGGTTATGACTATTTCAAATCACGCTTGGCGGCGTTTGTATTGTTTGTGTTATCGTATCTTCTTGACCGGGATACATGTTTGATGTTTCACTTCCATTGCGTTTCTAAGAAGGTTGTGGTGTTCGACCTAAACGGAGTCCTTTGCAAGACTTTTCCGAAAAATAAAGTGGCTAGAGAACAGTTTCATCAGACACCAGTAGAATCAAACACCAAGTGGATCTATCCGCGGCCGCACTTGAAGGAGATGCTAGACGAGGCATTCAGGTTATTTCGAGTTGGTATTTGGTCATCCATGGAACTAAGGAACATCAAGGATACTTTGGAGGCATTGGGGGAAATGCGTAGAAATTGGTTGACCCTTTGGGATCAGAACAAATGTGTGAAGTTCACTAATCCCAAGGATCCAACAGGCAAGCCTATCTTCATCAAACACTTGAGTAACATGATGGACGAACTTGGTATCGAGAATAAGGATGATATAATCATAGTGGATGATGATGCTCTCAAATGCTTCTACAATCAAACACAGGCCCTGAATCCACCATCTTACGATCCAAAAAACGTTGGGACAGATGATTTTCTGGTGAAGTTTGTGTCTATTATGCATAATTTGGCTATGGGGATGACGGTGGGTGAAGTGTTAGATTCGTACCCAGAACTGGATAGAACGGCTGACATGGAACCACACCTTGTTAAATACGTGGAAAAACATGGATTGATCCCTTAATGTTTTATTGGAATATATGATATTTTTGTATGATATTTGTGCCATGTATCGATAATTTCGAGTCTGGAATTGCCTCGCAAATAATGCAATTTGTTATTATCAAACCTAATATTATCATCTATTGAGCAAGCAATATTTGTCTCATCTATGTTAGCAACTTGCTCTTCATTTCTGCATATTTCAATTCGCATATGAAAAGTCACACGTGAATCGCAACCTTATGTTATTTTTGAAGTCCAAAAAAAAAGATTAAAAAAACAAAAACCCCCTAGAAGACAATAGCAGGTTGGCGTGATTTTGGAGTTGACATAATCCCAATTTAATTGGATGATGGTTAAGTTTGAGGGCACAACTTCTTCATTCTTGTTGGTAAAAAAGAGGAAGTTGACGTGAACTTCACTCAAGTTTGTCCAACAGACATGCCATGCGAAATGGTATGCATCTACAGAAATAGTTTGCATGCTTGCGATAAACAAAATAACAGTTTAGAAGGGTAGTTTAGCATACATCCCAAAGCTATTGTACCTATATTGAGGGAAGATTTTCTACATGATGTTTTAGTCACGATGTTTCAGTTATTTGCTATGTATTATGCAATTTGTTTCTAGCTTTTAAACCTAGCAATCACTCACTTCATGGGCCCTTTAATTTAATTATGGTGTGACCATATATGAAAACCTCTTCTAGACTCGATAATTGTTGTATAATAGAGCACCCTTTCATTGCTCATTTTTCCCTTATCGCTCATTTTCAGCCCTTGATTTCCCTGACATTCCCTTACATATTCCCTCTCCTCCATCCGCCAAATCTCTGATGGGGTCAAACGGCGTTTTCCACTTCACCCTAAGATTCTTTAACCATTGCAATTAAGTAAAAACAAACTCCTCTCAAAGAACAGTTTCCAAGGAGATTTGAATTCCCTGCCAGACTAGGCAGCGCCATAAGTTTTGAGATCAAACCTTGAAGAGAAGCCCTCCTTCCCATTCCGGCAAACGTGTTGTGCATGCCATCCTCCTAAACCTGCTGTCCAGAAGACCTGTTGCCCATCCGACTGCATCTGCTTGGTCTCTGCAAATAAATTAACATGAACAACTATGCAACTAAGAAAAATAGGTACAATAACATAAAGCAATGCCAAGTACACAGACGTGAGGCTCCCAAATGCCACTGCCTAAATTTTTAGATCATGAAAACCTTGTGCATCAGTAGGATTCTGACCAAATGCCATTGATGGAACCAACTGGCGAGAAGCTCTTTCCACCATCACTGACATGGTTTGAAATATCCAAAGTTATGCTACAAAAGCACTGTGTCACTGTTACCTGCCAATAAAAATCGTACCTGTCTTGAAAAATATGCATGATTACTTCTATCTAGTCAGTCTATAATTATTTAATTCCTTTATGCCCAAAAAAAACCAAGAATTGATATAAACTGAAAGTGCCTTTAGTTAAAAACCCCAATAAACATTTCAAACATCATAGTCATATAACCCAATTATGGTACAACGAACTTCAGTCATATACACCTCATTGCACAATTTTTTGGGGCTGCAGTTTCTACAAATAACTCACAGGTACATACTTCACAAAGCATAATTTTGGAAATGGCAGTCCGTGCGAACTTGATGCTATAGATAATAAAATTGCCATGAAGGACAAATGCTTGGTGGAGTCGTTAAACATGAATGCTAATATATGAAGCAGGCAATGTAGCAAAGACAAGCAGATGGGATATGAAGCTTGTCTTCTGTTCGCTAGCTGTTGCCAAAACCTAACATCCCGACGAAGAAAGTGCACAAGAAAAGGACAAAAACCTTCGATGCTGTGAAACCCTATTTCCACCGTCTGCATTCTACGCCAAGGCATACGAATACCTATACTAAACCTTATAAAATCATATGGTACGCTTGTCTCTTTTCACAATTCCAGAACTTTAATAGAGCAAATATCTACTGCTGCAATATGACAGCTAAAAGGTAAGCTGATTGCAAGGGGCCTGAGGTAGATAACAAACCTCTTTGAGATATGACTCGAGACGATGACAATGAATGCTTTATTAAAAAAATGTTGAATCTGCTCTCAACAGAATTTATAATATTTGGGCTAGAGGCTAGATATTGCAATTGTTAATAAATGCATGCATGGACGTCGGGCAGGATTGACCCGATGATCAGAGAGCTCCAGGAGCTGAGACGGAGAAGCCACAATGTGGTGGTACGTGGCCTGGCAGAAGAGGTAGGGGAGGGCCTCATTAACCAGTTCCAGATGTTGATACTCGCTCGAATGACATTCCACACGCTGGTACACATTATTAGGGCAAGCTGCCATAGTATCCAGCGCCCAGACCGCCCCCGGGTACTAGTCACATTCACAGTAGGAGACACGCAAGTGAAAGCAGCCATTCTGCGTTAGGGTAGGCAGCTGAAGGGGACTGCCCTGTATGTTGACCGAGACCTGAGCCCGGCATAACAAGAAGACCGCAGGAACGAGTTGGCCGAAGTTAAAAGCATCCACAGATAGGGAAGAGCTGCAGGACTGATCCGGAGCAAGATGCAAATCTTCAGGGTCTCTTGGAATGCCGCGGCGAATGCTCACGAACCCTCCAACAGCCCCGACCATGCCCCCTTTTGCACCTGGATCTGATTGCCTCACCTTCTGTTGTTCGCACATCTCATGCTGCTTCCACTTCTACCATCTCCCCTTCTGTTGCTGCCACTGAATCTCCAGCTGCAGCACCTGCTAATAAATATGAATTATGCCTCGGCATGGTCTCTTGGAATTGTTGGGGTGTCCTATGGCAGAAGGGATATAGTTCCAACTGAGTTGTCACAGACATGGATCTCATCTTCCTGATGGACTTGCTAGGGCACAGTGCCCCTCCTCCTGTAAGAGCACTTGCAGGCAGGAAAACCAGTGTGGTGGACTATGTACTGGTGCCTGAGCAGGATATGCATGTCGTCAAGCACTTCCAGGTGGGAACAGCTAATAGGGATGAAGAGATCGACTCAAACCACCTACCACTTTACTTGCAGCTGGTTTGGCAGGTTGTGCGAACCCCCTATGCGATAACTCCTCAGATGCCTTAACTGCAATTGGATTATGAACATGCAGGAGCTTATGCCCAAATGCTTGTAGATGATCTAGCAGAAATTTTGCAGTACCCTACACTAGAGCAACAGACAGACTAGCTGATTAACGTGCTTAGGACTGCTGCAGAAAGATGCTTTGGGATACGCCACCCTCGACGAACCTCCAGGACCACAACCTTCCTACGTAATCATTGGTTTGATGCGGAGTGCAAGGAACACAAACGCTGGCTCCGCCAAGTCACAGACCCTGCTTTACACACACACGCAGTCAGACAGTGCCAGATCTTCCTTAAAGCTAAAAAAGCCAGGTACATTGCACGTATCAAAGGGGAATGTTCTACCTCCTGGAACGGCACCCCGGGACCTTCTGGCGAAGGGTTCTCAGAAAGGCAGTACAGCCCAAAGGGAACATCACTCTTGAGCAGTGGAGGCAATATTTGCAACAGCTATACGACCCTCCAAGTGCACAAGCAGCATTACCCCTGCAAGAAGGCCCAGTGCTGGAAATCACAGAGTCGGACATGGACTACGGCTTACAGCGTCTTGCCAATGGGAAAGCGCCAGACCTAGATGGTATGCAGGTAGAATTGCTCAAGTGGGCAGTGCTGTCCATAGTACCGGTGCCGACCGCCTTGTTCAACAAGGCGTTACAGGAAGGCTTCCTACTGCAGTGGACTAATAGCAAAGTTGTTTCCATCTATAAGGCAGGTGACCCGCACTACCCAACCAATTACGAACAATCATGGTCAGTTCGGTATTTGCAAAACTGCCCGCTGCAATTCTCGAACAGCAGTTGACAAGCTAGGCAGAGGCAACATAGGTGCGGGCCCTCACCCAGGCAGGATTTAGACCCCGGCACTCAACCATTGATCACATCTTCACGTTGCAGATTCTGGTTGAAGATAACAGGAACCACCGGCAAGACCTATATTGTTGCTTCGTGGATTTTGCAAAGGCATTTGACATTGTGCCTCGAGAATCGAGAAAAGCTATGGGCAAGATTGTGACAGTTGGGGGTTCCTGTAGATTTGTAGAATGCAGTGTACAGGTTATATGAGAGATGCTCGAATCGGTTGCAGCCGACAAGCCAACCATTTGCGGGGTTCATCGTGGGTGCCCTCTCTCCCCAACATTGTTTGGGCATTACATTGGTTAGTTGGAGAGCTGACTTGCTGATAATGGAGGCGACAGAGCTTCATCTTCTGCACTGGATCATCAGGCAGTTAATATATGCTGATGATGTGGACCTCCTAGCTTACACTCTAGCAGACATGCAGCGCCATCTCGATGCCTTGGACACATTCTGCCAAGCGACTGATATGCGCATCAATCTAGCCAAGGCTAAGGTGGCCCTCATATCATCCTCACGTCAGCCAAGGATCCCTCCTTCGCGATTCTGGGCAGAATGTGGAAGTGGCACCCACATATAAATATTTGGGAGTGGAGTTTCCTTCTACTATACATTGAGACACATCCATACGGCTATGCGTGGACGGCAGGCGAAAGCACTATATGCCAATGCGTAAACAATAGCCATAGAGCGGAGCTGTATGATTGGGCCCATCAGTCGCACCTGTTTAAGGTCTTAGTGGAGCCTGTCCTTTTATATGGGGCTCAGTAGTGTCCCTCGCTACCTGGAGCAGGTGCAGAAAGCCTTCTTGGTACGAGCACTAGGGGTGAAGTCCACAGTCCCATATCAAATTCTATTGCAGGAGACGGGTTTCTTGCCTTTTCAGAGGGCGGCCCTTGATCGCCACATTGTCTATTTTCAGAAGGTGGTCAATATGGATGATGATCATCTCGCTAACCTAGTTTATATCATGGAAATGGTGCCGTAGCGCCTCAAGGCCTGCTGGAAGGAAAAGGGAACTCAACGGTTGGCTAGATGGAATGTGCAGAAGCACAGGTGTATACATTTGCAAACAGAGGCAGATTGCCATAGCTTGAGGCAATATCTTGACACTTGCTTCCTCAGCAAGCTCTGGGATGCCAGTGCCCTTGAACAGGTCAAGACAGCACACTACCAGTGCCACATAAATCGCACATTGGAACGGGGCCTGTAATGCTACATGCATACCCACTTGCCTATGAAAAGGCGCAGACTCATTGCCACGCAAAAGGCACACAGGGGCATACCATCTTCGAATTGAGATGGGCAGATGGATTGGTGAGCCACGCTAGAACAAGCTTTGTCAATGCTGCGAAATGGGAATCATTGAGGATGAATCTGATACCCTTCAAAGCTGCCCAGCATATGATCGAATCCGGATGCGCTATGCTGAGTTGGTCAGGCCTGGCTAGCCGGTACATGTGACATTGAGCACGGATTCTATACGGATGTTGGGATCATGCCTTCATGGATATGCGAGATCAGCTATTTGGGTGCAAATATGGTAATGCTACCCAAAAAGCACTATCCGGACAAGTGCTTTAAGTGCTTTAGGTGCTTTACCCTCGAGTGCTTTTTCGTTCAATGACCTCGGGGGGTTGTTACTCCAGAAATAGGATGGATCATCCCGTGGAGGTAAGGATCGATGACATGGATGATCCCGCGGTGGGAGATCTCCGAAATGGTAAGGATCGCTGATGAGGATCTTCAAGGGCGGGAACTCCATTGGCGGGACAAGATTGATGGAGTTTCTCTTTTTCAATGCAGTATAAGAACACAAATTAGAGTTCAAATCGGCATAGAAATGATAGGTGAATTAACAATGTTTTATTGCAATTTGATTTAGATTGATAATTCAATCTTTGTTGCATTGGAGATTGAATTGTGGGCAGCTCTCTTGAAAGCATCCATTTAACCAGAAGAAGCTTTTTGGGATTCAAATCAAGTGAGAAGAGACAATCTGATTACTCTTTGTTTTTCTTAAGAGTATTTTTGTTCCATTCTTTCAATGTATTATGCATCTCTAATGCTGTATCCTAGATCTACGTTATTTTTTTTTCCCCAAATCACTCAGACATTGATATCTTGAGTTCTACCAATCTATTTGGAGCGATTTTATTTTGATCTAGAAGTATACTTCGGTCTCTTTCTTTTGCAATCAAAATCACACAAATCCGATCTCTGAGGAGTGAGAAATAGCCTCTCAAACTTGGCTGATTTTCTGTTACAGTGGGTGCAGAAATTGATGTCACAAGAATATACAAAATTCAGACTTTAATATCTTGAGTTGTGCTGATCGGTTTTGAGTGATCTCACATGAATTTGAAACTAGACACTTAGCACTTTCTCTTGCAATTTAAATCACTCAAATCTGAGCTATGAGGAGTGAGAAACAGTCTCTCAAAGTTCTGATTTTTTGTTACAGGTTCTAATTTTTTGTTACAGGTTCTGATTTTTTGTCACAGAAATATACCAAAACTCAGAATTTGATATCTTGAGTTTTAATGAATAGTTTTTGATGATTTTACCTGCATCTAAAAGTAGACACTATGGCCTTTCTCTTACAGTCTAAATCAATTAAATCTGAGCTTGGATGCGGGAGAAATGACCTCTCAAAGTTGGCCAAGTTTCACTAATAGTGGGTTAACATTGTCTTTTAATTTCGTCTCTGTATTAAAACAATCTTAATACTATTCATGCAATTCCATTGCTTCTTAGTTTTATCCTTGCAATTACATTACTTCTTTTTGAACAGACAACCAGTCTTCTTTGTTTGTTATTTTCTCTCTAACTTTCTCCATACTCTATTGAAACCAATCCAACATCGAAACTGCCATGTAATGTATCTCAACAAATTTTTTTTTTGACATTACACGGCATCAAAATGCAAAGATTGGAGAGTATCAGAGGTGATAATTATTAATCTAACTTAGCCGAGAACAAAGTACAAGCAGGAAGCATTTACGACATGACTTTTGGCCGTGCGCAGCCAAGTGCTTTAAGTGCTTAAGTGCTAAGTGCTTTCGCGTTTTTTTGGGTAGCATTACCATATTTACACCCATTTCCTCGTGCACACACTTGAAGTGTATATACATATATTTCATGATGATGTATACATGTACAGTTTGACAACATTCTTATTACTATCACGGTTTTTCCCTCGAAAACCCTTCGCGACGGGGGTTTTTTAACCCGGACAGTAAAAGTTTGTTGCGCTCCTTCATTGGGTCCCATAGGGCGATTGGTCTCAGTGGACGATAAAAATCATTCTTTTTTTGTTTCTTCTTTAAGCCCCAACACACATCATAAATATTGACAAGCTAATACACTTTAGAATCTAATTGCATGGTGAATCTAGCATTTGGTTTCTATTGTTTATCCATGATGTTAATATCCTTTTGTTCTCTCCATGGTGCACGCAACCAAGTTTAGGGGCACAACTTCTTCGTTCCTGTTGGTCAAAAAGAGGAAGTTGATGTGAACTTCACTCAAGTTTGTCCAACAGACATGCGAAGTGATATGCATCTATAGAAATAGATTGCATGCTTGCAAGAGACAAAATAACACTTTAGAAGGACCATTTAGCATACATCCCAAAGCTATTGTAGCATATATTTAGGGAAAATTTTCTACATGATGTTTCAGTTATTTGCCATGTACTATGTACTTTGGCATCTCTTTCTAATCTTTAGCCTAGCAATCACTTCATGGGCCCTTAAATGTAATTATGGTGTCACCATATACGAAAACCTCTTCTAGACCTATTATTGTTGTATAACAGAGCAAATACTGTAATATGACAACTAAGTGCAAATATCTATAGAGCAAATATATAGTAATGTAATATGACAACTAAGTGCAAATATCTATTACTATAATATGACAACTAAAAGGTAAGCTGGTTGTAAGAAGCCTAAGGTAGAAGTAATAACAGACCTCTTTGAGATATGGCTCGAGATGGTAATAATGAATGTTTTACTAAAAAAATGTTGGATCTTCTCTCAACAAAATTTATAATGTTTGGGCTAAAGACAGGGATATTGTAATTGTTAATAAATGCGTGCTTGAACGTCCTTTAAGATTTCAACCCCCACACACATTATAGATATTTACAAGCTAATTTATTGTCGCTTTTTCATTGCCATATTTTGCAATTTAATTGCATAGCGAATCTAGCATCTCATTTTTATTGTCTATCCATGATGTTAACATTCTTTTTGTTCTCTCCATGGTGTTAACACGTAGCCAAGTTTGAGGGCACAACTTCTTTGTTCTTGTTGGTAGAAAAACGAGGAAGTTAATGTGAACTTCACTTCAGTTCGTCCAACAGACATGCTAAGTTGTACGCATTGATGGAAATAGATTGCATGCTTGATATATATAAAATAACAGTCTAGCAAGGTCGTTTAGCATACATCCCGAAGCTATTTTAGTGTATATTTAGAGAAGATTTTCTACATGATGTTTTAGTTTTTTTTTTTTTTTTTTTTTTTTTTTTGAAGAATATAAGAGTATATTAAACCACTAGAATGCGATCAAGTACAATGATAAGTGTGGTGCTAAGAAATGAAGCGCCCATCATGATCCACAATCTGTAGGAATGTCGACCAAATTTCCCGCTTAACTGTGCCAGACAAGCTTGAGACTTGGTAAGCCTGCCACAACTTATGCCTCAAGATCGGAACCAGCCGAAAAGGGCTAAGCACTGCATTCTGAAAAACCTTCGCTCTCTGTCTTTTCCAAATCAGCCACAAAAGCCAAGCTCTGCATAAATGAAACGCCTGCCGCTTGGCCACTGCCCACTTGCTAAGAAGGACTCCCAAGAGAATCTTCTGACTGCATAGTGAAGTCCCAAAGAGGGCTCTCACCCAGGACCAAGCTGCCCCTACCTCTGTGCATAGGACAAAGCAGTGCTCAATGGTCTCACGTCGCCTCCCACATAATGGGCATGTTTCCGCTACCTGAGACTTGAACCTGTGGACTCGGACATTCACCCTGAGGCTACGGTGCAAGATCTGCCACAAAAGGGTACAGATTTTAGGAGGAGGCAATGTATTCCACGCCCACTTCCACATGGCGGGCCACTTACTCCCTGGAAGCTTAAGCGACCACTTATCCGAAGGCGGCAACGTGTCCTGAAGCACTAGGAGCCCATAAGCCGATGCTACAAACTGAGATGCATCAAGTCCACTATGCGACTTCCAAACGCGATTGACTTGAGAAGACAACTGCAATGGAATAGCATTGGCAATTCTGGCCCAAGTCCGTATGTCCCACCGCCGAAGGCCAAATCTCTCCCTAAAAAACTCCCACGGCGCCAGATGACCCTGCCAATACCAGTCACGGATGAATGTTACCCCTGCACAATCCATCGGCGCTGAGTACCTGGGTGTAGGGAAGAGGCCAAGGGAGATGCAGAGTCCAAGGGTACCCAAATAAAGGGCGATGAGGCTACCATACACCTGCTAGGGTCCAATGAAAAGAGAACCTTGACCACCTTCCAGGCCTTCAGGAGACCCTTAAGAAAAGGCGAAGCATGAGGGAATGGCCGCAAATCCTCAAACAGAGCCAACGGCAACTGAGCCGGAATAGCTGGCCTCCTAAACACAATAGAGTGACGAAGCGACTGTGCCAACAAAGCCAAACCTGGGGATTGTTGCTCCTACAACAACTGCCAGATGAATTTCGACACCAGAACCTTCGTGTGCAACGACACATCAATCATGCATGTCTGGGACGCACACACTTCCACCATGCGACCTTCAATGTAGCCCCCTCCTCATTCCCTCCCCAAACAAAATTGCGAATGGTGTCATCCAACTCCTTAACCACACTTTTCTCGCAGGCAGAGTATGCGGGAGGTCACAGAAAACATGAGTGCTACTGAGCATCGACTTGGCTACCGTAATCCTACCAGCCATGGTGAGTTTACTTCCCCTCCACCAATTCAAATGTTTGCTTAAGATTCTCGTAATGTCTCCTACCAAATTGCCCTAGCATTAATGTCCAAGCCAAATGGTATGCCTAACAGCTTTGGTCACTGCGGTGTGGCGTTGTTAGAGCCCAGGGAAACTGACTCAACCACGCAGGAGGAGGTTCCTCCAGTACCCACATGGCCGAGCACTTCGACCAATTAAGCAAGCATCCCGAAGCTAAAGAAAAGACATCCAAAATATTCTTGGCTACCTGGAGATTGGACTCATCTGCATGAAGAAAGAGGAATGTATCATCCGCAAATTGACTGCAAACCTGTTGCGACCCATCATCCATGCGGAGACCTTGCACCACATTGTCAGCAATTGCCACCTGAAAAAGCTGCGAGAGAGCTTCTGCCACTATAGTGAACAGGAAGGGGGCCAACGGACATCCCTGCCTAATGCCTCGGCCCACAGAGAAGATTGAAGAGGTCTCACCCTGACACCACACTGTCGCCCTAGCAGACACGTATTTGATATGTACTATGTATTTGGCATCTCTTTCCAACTTTTACCTAGCAATCACTTCATGGGCTCTTTAATGTAATTATGCTATTACAAAACCTATCTTTCTTGTATAACAGAGCAAGTATAACCGAATATTGTTGTATAGCAGAGCAAGTATTTGCTAGGCAACTGACTGCAAGGGGCCTAAGGTAGACGTAACAAAAAACCTCTTTGCATATTTCACGAGGTGGTGAGAATGAGTTTTTTAATCCAAAAACTGTTGAATCTACTCTCAACGGAATTTATAATGTTTGGGCTAAAGACTAGATATTGCATTAGCTAATAAATGCATGCTTAAGGTTTCAACCCCAACACACAGTATAGATATTGACAAGCAAATTTATTCTCGCTTTTGCATTGCCATGTTTTGGAATATAATTGCATAGCAAATCTAGCATTTACTTTCTATTGTCTATCTATGATGTTAACGTTCTTTTGTTCTCTCCATGGTGTTAACATGCAGCCAAATTTGAGGGCACATCTTGTTGGGCAAAAGGAGGAAGTTCACGTGAACTTCACTCAAGTTTGTCCAGCAGACATGCAAAGTGCTATGCATCTATAGAAGTAGATTGCATGTTTGCTACAGACAAAATAACAGTCTAGAAAGGTCATTTAACATACATCCCAAAGCTAATGTAGCGTATGTTTAGGGAAGATTTTCTACATGATGTTTCAGTTATTTGCTATGTACTATGTGCTTTTGCATCTCTTCCTAATCTTTAACCTAACAGTCACTTCATGGGCCCTTTGAAGTAATTATGAGGTGACCGTATATGGAAACCTCTTCTAGACCTAGTTATTGTTGTATAACAGAGCAAATATCTACTACTGTAATATGACAACTAAGAACAAGGTAAGCTAATTGCAAGGAACCTAAGGTAGAAGTAACAACAGACCACTTTGAGATATGGCTCAAGATGGTGAAATGAATGGTTTACTAAAAAAATGTTGGATATGCTCTCAACAAAATATTTGGGCTAAAGGCTAGATATTGCAATTGTTAATAAATGCATGCTTGGACGTCCTTTAAGGTTTCAACCCAACACACATCATACATTGACAAGCTAATTTATTCTCGCTTTTGCATTGCCATATTATGGAATCTAATTGCATAGCAAATCTAGCGTTTGATTTTTATTGTCTATACATGATGTTAACATTCTTTTTGTTCTGTCCATGGTGTTAACATGCATTTGAGTCAAAGCTTTTTGGTGTTCCCGGGATTAGTAGAGCGGAAGTTTTCCATTTGGCGGGACTTCTTGGGTGTGGTAGATGGTGATGGCCAGTTTGTACAGCAGTAGAGTTGCAGTTGTTGTGGAGTGTCGAGGTATCACTGTCTCTTTGGGGCAGTTCTCCTTCCTCCTCACTTGCTTTGTAACATTACCATTCTTTTAATATATTGCTGACACAGTTCTTCAAAAAAAAAAAAAAACATGCATTTGAGGGCACAACTTCTTTATTCTTTTTCGTAAAAAAGAGGAAGTTGACGTGAACTTCACTCAAGTTTGTCCAACAGGCATGCACAATAGTATGCATCGATAGAAATAGATTGCAGGGTTGCCACAGATAAAATAACAATCTAGAATGATGGTTTAGCAGACATCCCAAAGCTATTTTAGCATATATTTAGGGAAGATTTTTTACATGATGATTTAATTATTTGATATGTATTATGTATTTTGGCATTTTTTTTCTAACTATTAACCTAGCGCTTTAATGTAACTATGGAGTTACTATTTACAAAGGCCTCTTCTAGACCAGAGTATTGTTGTATAACAGAGCCAATATCTACTACTTGCAAGGGGCCTAAGGTAAAAGTAACAACAAACCTCTTTGGATATGCTCGAGATGGCGGCAATGATTTTTTTAATTCAAAAACTATCGAATATGCTCTCAACAAAATTTATAATGTTTGGGCCAAAGACTAGATACTGCATTAGTTAATAAATGCATGCTTGGACATCCTTTAGTTTCAACCCCAACACACATCATAGATATTGACAAGCTAATTATTTCTCGCATTTGCATTGCCACATTTTTCGATCTAATTGCATAGCAAATCTAGCATTAGTTTCTATTGTCTATCCATGATGTTAACATTTTGTTCTCTCCATGATGTTAACAAGTAGCCAAGTTTGAGGGTGCAACTTCTTCGTTCTTGTTGGTAAAAAAGAGGAAGTTCACATGAAGTTCCCTCAAGTTTGTCCAACATGCGAAGTGGTATGCATCTATAGAAATAGATTGCATGCTTGCTACAGATAAAATAACAGTCTAGAAAGATCGTTTAGCATACATCCCAAAGCTAACGTATATTTATGGAAGATTTTCTACATGATGTGTCAGTTATTTGCTATGTGCTTTGGCATCTCTTTCTAATCTTTAACCTAGCAGTCACTTCATGGACCCTTTAATGTAATTATGGTGTGACCATATACAAAACCTCTTCTAGACTCGATTATTATTGTATAACAGAGCAAATATCTACTACTGTAATATGACAACTAAGAGCAGATATCTACTACTGTAATGTGACAAATAAAAGGTAAGTTGATTGCAAGGGGACTAAGGCAGAAGGAACAACAGACCTCTTTGAGATATGGCTCGAGATGGTGACAATAATTGTTCTACTAAAAAAATGTTGTCTGAACAAAATTTATAATGTTTGGGTTAAAGACTAGATATTGCAATTGTTAATAAATGTATTGTCCTTTAAGGTTTCAACCCCAAAACACATCATAGGTATTGACAAGCTATTTTATTCTCGCTTTTTCATTGCCACATTTTCTAATCCAATTGCATAGCAAATCTAGCGTTTGATTTTTATTGTCTATCCATGACGTTAACATTCTTTGTGTTCTCTCCATGGTGTTAACACGCAACCAAGTTTGAGGGCATACGTTCTTCATTCTTGTTGGTAAAAAAGAGGAAGTTGACGTCAACTTCACTCACGTTTGTCCAACAGGCATGCACAGTGGTATGCATCGATAGAAATAGATTACAGGCTTGCTACAGATAAAATAACAATCTAGAAAGATCGTTTAGCATACATCCCAAAGCTATTTTAGCATATATTTAAGGAAGATTTTCTACATGATGTTTTAATTATTTGATATGTATTAGGTATTTTGGCATCTCTTTCTAATTGTTAACCTAGCAGTCACTTCATGGGCCCTTTAATGTAACTATGAGGTTACTATTTACAAAGACCTCTTTTAGACCCGAGCATTATTGTATAACAGAGCAAATATCTACTACTATCGTATGACAACTGATTGCAAGGGGCCTAAGGTAAAAGTAACAACAAACCTCTTTGGATATGGCTCGAGATGGCGACAATGAGTTTTTTAATTCAAAAAACTATTGGATCTGCTCTCGACAGAATTTATAGTGTTTGGGCTAAAGACTAGATATTGCATTAGTTAATAAATGCATGCTTGGACGTCCAGAGCTCCTCTATTGTTGGGCGCCAAAGTACCTCGGCCTGCCCAGCTATCCTTTCTTGTTACTTGAGACTCGCCCTTTGTTTTTTGTGCCTAATGGCTCTTATTTGCCTTTAGAGGAGGGCCACAACCATGGGCCAATTGTGGACCATGCAAAAAATAGATCAAATTTACCAATAGTGGATCAACACAAATTTATTATCAAAATCCCAACCATTGAACGAAATGAATCAAAAAATTAGGTTCAATAATAATCATTCAATGTGATCCACGATAGAGGCATTTTATAATTCTTTTTATTTTTAGATAAACACATTTCATGGGCCATATCATGGTCGATTATCCCAAAAAAAAAAATAAAAAAAAATCCATAATAGCTTACACAAAAATCATTTTAGGCATGAAATTTAAATAAAAAAATTAATTTTATTTGCAACATTTCCTTGGGCCTTATTCTTACCTGGTCGACTATAGCCCTCCCACCCTCCTCGCACCCACCTATGGAAGCGGATTATCTCCAAGGAAGGAATAAATTATGAAGTAAGAAGGATGCAGCTTTGAAAGATAAACCCTCGGACCTCAGACCTCTCAGCCATATGAACTTAGTTATGCATTTTCTCATACCTGTCTGTCGAGAATGGCATAGTTTTTTGCTCTTCGCATATCATATTTTGTAAATTATGTCATGTTTTTTTGGGCAAAACAACTGTTGCCATTGCCTAGTCTTTCATCATGCAAATTCAGTTATTGCTGGGTGTGCTAAATGAATGCGCCAAATGCAAATGATGTGCATTATTTAAACGTCTTCTCATTTGCCTAGAATGAAAGCCTATTCTGGAGAAAAATAAGAGATTTTACAAAGGCATTTGGATCGAGAACCTAATTATCTGTTTCATCTTATGTGCATTTTTTTAACTTTTATGGTGGAGCTTTTGTCCAAACATTTTTTCCATAACTAACCCTTGGGCAATTATTAGAAGTAAGGGTAGGCTTTTGCAACATAAAAAATATTATAGTTATGAAGATTTTTTTAAGCCAGGTAGCAGAAGGTGTAGACTAATATCATCTAAACTGCCAAACGTGTCGCTTTTCAGCTGTTAACAAAGTTGCAACTTAGATTATAGAGATACAACTGCTGCTCGATATGTTGTTCAATTAAATCCCTATATTTAGCCAAGCTATACAGATTGCTTCCCTTCTTTTCCTTAGAAGCAATTTTTACTGCCGCATTGACATCATTTGATTGGAAATATGACGCAAACACCACACCAACCTTGCTTTGTTGGGTCATACCCTCAACCACCTTACATTGAATGCAACCCTGAGTGGCCTCGAATTCGAGACATATTTATTCGAAGACTAGTGTGTTCAGGCACATTGATTTAATTTCCACTAGTTTTAAGATTAAAATTGGAACAGGTGTTTTAACTAAGAAATCTTTGCCTCAGATTTAATACCTATTGAAAGGTTAGCGCCCATGCATCTACCTTTCTGAACTGGTTGAGGAATTTCATTTTACATTAAAGCCTACATGTTGCTTCTTAGTTGGAATACTGTTCTCGGTTAATATATGCATTTAAAAATACTTAATATTACATCTAGACATACCAATTAGATTAAGCCCTAGAAGAAGCATCTACACTTTTATAAGCTTCTCACAGAAGTGGATTGAAATTCTTTAAAGTTATGGAGTAACTGGACAGTCTACTATAGCTTTCATGGCAACAATATATGCAATGCTACACCACCTTGATTAGCTGATACACCGATTGTACAAGGTGGACAAGTTTCGTATCTCATGGACAAGTTTCATATCTAGCTGCTCCATTGTTGATTTCATGTGTGCCTACATACAGGTTATTATCAGCTGCCATTTATTCAAGAATGGTGAGAGCATGCTCTCTTTTGGTGTAAAAAATACAGTGATAACCTATTGTAACAGACCCTTGGGAGACCGCTCGAGTGGATCTTGGTGTCACATTCTCGAGATACTGGCATAAATAGGTAGAAGCGACTACTCTTAAACGTCTAGATAGTTTTACCCAGTTGGTTAAGGGCATGTCGGTTAGGAATGTTACATTTGGTATCAGAGCAGGACTCGGGTTCAAGTCTCCATGGGGGCAAGTATGACCCGGAATACCATTGGATGGTAGGTCATGATTTGGTCTTAGACACCATGGAATGGTGTGGTCTATGTTATGATGCTCGAGGACGAGCATATTTCTAGTGGGAGAGATTGTAACAGACCCATGGAGACCGCTCGAGTGGATTTAGGTGTCGCATTCCCGAGACACCAGCATAAATGGGTAGAAGCGACTACTCATAAACGTCTAGATAAATTTGCCCAGTTGGTTAAGCGCATGTCGGTTGAGAACGTTACACCTTCATTTACAATTTCTTAATTGCATGCAAAATGAATGGAGGCAAATCTAACTTTGCTCGGATCGATGTCCGACCATCATGTGGTCGAAAAGTTCTATTGCTTTCACTCTGTAGACTATGCTAGATTTCCTCATATTGCATGCATCTCCATCTTGTTGAATATAGTATTCATCTTTTAGTGCATGTGTATTTGTTTATCTTATGAGAGAGTTGTCCGGCTTTCACATTAATGATGTTGAGATAGGAACTCTTGTCGACCCTCAGATCCTTTATGTGCATTTGTTGAACAACATAAGACCTTTCTTTAGAAGATGCTTCTCATTGTAATCCTTACTTATTGTATTCCAAGTTACAAGATCATTCTGAGGCACGTCAACCTAAAAGTTGATATAGTAATATGCGATGTTGTCTACCAACTGAGATGGATAGGAAATGTCCAATCTCTAGAGGGAGGCTTGAATGTTGTCTACCAATTGAGATGGATAGGAAATGTTCAGTCTCTAGAGGGAGGCTTGAATGTTGTCTACCAACTGAGATGGATAGGAAATGTCCAATCTCTAGAGGGAGGCTTAGAGTTGATATTCGACAGTGGTTTCCTAATAGCATCAACTCCGTGGTCAACCATTGCGAAAGAGGTGAGTATGAGCTCGATGCCACTTATGGTAGATGCGACTATTCTCAGTGGAGTCAAAAAGTTAATCCGCTTATCTAATCTATCTAGAGAACCTTCATATCACCTGGACAGGGGCAATCCTCTAGCTCATCGAACGTACAAAAGTTATGGAATCTTAGGAGTGGCCTTCATCTCTATAAGGTTGCAGTTGATAATGTATGCTGCATAAGGGACAAATGAGGAACACATGCCACTTACGCAAATGAGGAACTCATGCCATTGTCCATGCCAATAGCCAATTTGAGAACCATAACCAATTCGTCAACCTCCAGTTGGAAATGTAATGTGGTCATTCCCATTTTAAACTAGTGTGATTTAAAGGTCATGGAACTATAAGATATATGCTTCCAAAATCTTACATCACCAAGCAAACCATTGTAATAATTGCCACAACGATGCGAAGACTAGTAATTGCTTGTAGAACGATCTAGACAAACGTGTTGCTGCTACAAAGGTTGTTACACCTAACTATAAGCGGGCAACTTGGCCATTTTGAGTTGGAAGATGTAAATAATACTACGGAGTTTTCCAAACATGGTAGAACAAATACCAAATGAGTTATTAATGGAGATTCTAAAGTTGATATGCAATTGTTGGTAGGGATTCTAAAGTTGATATGCAATTGTTAAAAAAAAATTGTTGGCATAATGGCAGGAAAGTTCAAGATCTATTGCGCATCAAACCTTGACCCAAGCCAAAGGGCAAGCCTTCTCATACCTATTTGAAAACAAAGACGAATGCTTGGAATCTATTGCCCTTCAAACAATGACCCAAGTTAAAGGCAAGCTTTCTCATACCTATTTTGAAAACAAAGACGACCAAACCAATGCTTAATATTCGACAAAAAATCATTTGTCTCGTTTCTCATTTGGACAAGAATAATTTTACCCTGGATTACCATTAACATATTGACATTTCTCAAACCTCGAAAAGTAATCTTGGCAATCTACCAATATGATCTCGAAAAGATATACCATATCCAACATTTCAAAAGCCAAAATCCCCATGGTCTTTTCTACAAGGGTAAATTAGCCAGCTCTTTCCTCACTCCTCACACCCTGCTCATTTCCTCTCCAAAGTTGTTACTTCAATACAGATTACTAAAAGACAACTTAAAAGAACTTGAATGTCCAACAAGTGACGAACCAACTTGTTCCAAGTAAGATTGTCCTTACGTTGTATGTACATAATAAAAGAATCATACTTACAACGAAGTTGATGTCAAGAGTGGCTTGTGCTTGCACCAATTTCTCCATGCAACACATCAGAAGTTCTTAGCGGAGTATATTCATCACTCTCTTTCTTCTTCATGAGTCTTAGCGGCCAAAATGAGAACAGTGTGTCGGAGCGTAGACACAATATCAAAGCATAACACAAAAATGCAATGACACAAGCAATAAGAAGAATTGCTAATGCCATCAAAAACTTTGAACCAAAGCCCCCTCCCCAACTGTTGGCACCTTCTGCAAATGAGTTAAAAAAAGGGACAATAAAATCATGAGATAAAATTTTATAAACTCCCATAAAACATTTCAATCGGACAATATAAATGAAGAAACAAGGATCTACATTTGATGTAGAGTGAGACATAATTCATAGATAATGTAACAATGACGAAGAAATGTTCTTAAACACAAGGACAGGACTGGGTAAAGGTCATGGTAGTCTCAATATTACTTTATGGAAACAATTAGAAGAAGAAGAATTCAAACCAATACAACATACCTTGGGATATTAGACAAAGATGATAAACCGAAGATTGATATCCTGCCACAGCTACAAGAACATTGTACACTGACATATTTCCATTTCCCAACATTCGAAGCGGCGGGCTCTCAAATCCATTCTTCAAAGGAATTGAGCCAACATAGATCTCATGCTTTGCATTTGCCTGTAATTGTTTATCATGAGACCAGGCAAACATACAGGAGACTGAAAAGAAATTCAAAGGCAAACATACATGAATTTTACTTTTAGAAATCTGAGAAAACAAAAGAATTAATACCTGCGTTTGTGGCAAAACAGTGTTAACACGTATTTCTGACACACCATGGTCCACATGAACTTCATAGCTGAAGACTTCAGGGCGAAAGGAAGGTACGAGTTTTGCGCCGGATGAAAGCGTTAGATTCGCTAGGGTTGCAAGAGGCGGGGGCTCTGAAGAAAAGCTTCCATCTTCGAGTTTAGAAATGGCGATGCGCTGCTCCGAAGACACGAAAAAGGAGAAGAGCATCGACGCCGGAAAGAGCCACAGGGGCGCCATCGTCGACCTTCTAAGGAATGGACGCATTGATTTAGGGCAAAAATGAAAACGCGACACCTGCATCACACTCCATGCATGTGTTTTGTAGCACTTGAAATTTGACATATGTTATTGGACGGCCCGGATTTCACTACGGTCCTTGCTCTAGATTAGATGAAGCTTTCTATCGCCATTCCTGAGCCTACACCACGCTGGCGGATGGCAGCATCTCATTCACATATGTGTCATGAGATGCGTAAAGAACAGTTAGCTGCTGTTCTGCCCTCTCATCCAACCCTATGCCGCCACGTGGCAATTTTTAGCAGACATTCATTTCCAGGGAAGTACAGCAACAAAATATGCATTGTTTTCTTTTTAGCGATTCTTTGCTCCAACCATCGGATGGCTGACACGTGGTGCACCACGTGTCAGCCATCCGATGGTTGGAGCAAAGAATCGCTAAAAAGAAAACAATGCGGCGAGCCCGTTTATCTGCTGTAAGGGGCAAGCAGGGGTGTTTATCCCCTTTAATCGGCAGGCAAGATTCCTCACCCATTCCTGCACCCACAGCTCGATTATCATCTCCATAGCATGATTATCAGCTCCCACAGCTAGATTATCATAGGTTCGGCACCTTCCAAAGCTAAGTTATCAGCTCGAGGCTGAATCCAATGCTAAAAGCTGCAAACAAAGATTGATGCTGCCTGTTTCCGCGTTCTAAGCTGCCTCTTCATCGCTGTTATGGCCTATCACAGGGCTGCAATCAACAGTGGGCAACGGTTGGATCCGAAAGCCTGCCGGTTAAGAGCACCTAACTGTCCTCCACATTATAGGGAAGCCCATTTATAGGGAAGCCCATTTATAGGGAAGCCCACTAAATGGGCTTTCCTATATACGTAAACGACATTTACGTGTCATCCTGCCCTAGCTTCCATTGTGGCGTTGACACGTAACATTTTTCAATTCCAATAATGTGCAGTAAATTTAGTTGCATTCTGTTTCTACTTGCATTTTCACTTGCAAACCCTTGTTTATGTGGGTTTATGGCATATCCTAGGTATATGCTAGAATATACCTAGGATATGCTGATGACTGCTCCAAACCTACTCTTCGCTGTAAACTCTCGGTCACCTGTTTCGGGATCCGGATGCTCCAACCGAAAATAACCGGCGTAATCAAGATGCCCAAAAATGCCATTGCCCAAGCCCAATCCTTGGTCGCCTCTCTTTTTTGAGCTGATTCTACCCGGTTTCTCGTCAATGGCTCCACTGTGGCATTCGGCGGCCATTATGGCAACATGCTCTCCTCAGGGACTATCTCATTCTCCCTAGAAATTGTCACATTTCTGCCGTTTTCGCTATGGTTCTATCTCGGGGCAATTCCTCGTGTATTTGCATCCTATTTACTGACGAAATCACGGGCATTGCTCATGGCGTCCACCCTCGGTGTTGAAGACGCTATATGGAGATTCGAAAGCATAAATCCGGCAAAATAGGTGCGGTTCTTGTTGTTTCTCCTACTTATTTTGGTGTCTCAGTAGTCGCCCGGATGAGATAGCATTGGTGTGTAAGAGACATGGCGTGCCTCCTCCATTGTTGATGAGGCACATGGAGGCCATTTCCATTTTCATCTTTGAAATGCCCAAGACAAAGATTAGAGCGAAGTCGACATTGCCGCTCAATCCACACATAAGGTTATGAGTTCCTTGACTCGATTCGCTATCTTTGCATTTGAAGGGATGCAATGTGGCATCCGAGAAAATTGCTAAGTGCCTCGGGCTTTGCAAACCTCCAGCCCCAAGCTATTTATTATTGGGCTCATTGGATGCAACAAAGGGATCGGATGAGTAACCTACATATATTTGATGATGCTCTTCATTTCGCAAACATGGCACGCCATTCTTTGAAGCTGGTCCCCGGAATTAGGGTTTTAGGTGGCGGCGGTTTACATGCTCTTAAGATAAAAACCGGGGTTCTATCGGTTTGGATCCCCTACGCCCCGATTTGTTGGTGTATGGGAATTGGGTATGACAGGCTTTGAAGCCGATGATATCCCGTGGTACGAGTATAAGGTAGTAGCCGAGCTTCCTTCAAGTTATTCACTAACATTTGTTATAGGCATTGGAACACGCTTTAGATGATATTAAACTTTTAGTTGAGGGTTTCCGGGTATCTCAATCCAAAGCAAAGAAAGAGCTGGTGAAAGCATTACTCATCCATGGATTCCCACTTCTAACATCCTAAATATCATGTTGAGTCCAAGAGATGCATTTTTTGCAGACGTGGAGATATGAGAATTGAAAATTCTGTGGGTTACGTTTGTGCAGAGCTAATATGCCCATATCCTCCTCGGGATTCCCCGTAATATTCCCGGAGAGGTTATTACCCGAGAGAGCCACCTTGGATCACTTAGAAGTTCGGTTGCCAAAGGTGCCTTCATTAGTGGAGCATCGATCCATCTTTATCGACGTTGTTGGTTTGTAAATTGTAGGGTTCCAAAGAGCTAAGTTGGTTCATGTAGATAGTTGACATTTGGATCTTGCTTGAATGTTGTTTTGGGGAATGGTCAATGCAGATGTGTGCAAGACCTGCTTTTTTGGGCTTTCGAAGGATACATATCGAGAATGTTTTATTAGTGGCCATCCTCGTGGACAATGGGCTGCAAAATATGTCTTTGCTTTAGGCCTAATGCTTCACCACGCCAGAGTTCTCGTTCAATTATGTCTGCAAATGTTTACAACTGCAGTAAAGCAGTGCATAAAGAAGGGTGTTAGATTGAAGCAACATTGCTATGGGAGACTCAGAAAGATTTAGGACTAGGAAGAGTTAAAAGTTGGGTCTCAATATCATGAGCTTTAGTAAGGGCAACAGATACATGTTCCATGTTTGATCTTCATTTCTTGTTATGAAAACCAGGAGCTCATTAACACCATATAATGTTGCACATAGAGATTTAATGATTTTGCATTAAACGCTTGATACATGTTAGTTTTCCACCAAGTGCCTATTAACTTGTCGAGGCTAGACACCATGGCGGCTGCAGCTCCAACAAAATACTGCCTCATGGCCAGTGCATCTGCAGAATCTGGATCAAACAGGAAGCTAGCAAGCAATTCTCTCAGTTTCTCATCGAACTTCTTCATTATATGCCATCCCTGCCTAATTTCTCTTCTCAAGTCCTCTTCATTCTTCACCATTTAATGTTCTTTACGCATCTTTGGACCTTCGGTTTCTCTTGTGTCCGACAACGATGAATCTGGGGATGTGCGTAAGCAAGATAATTTGATAAGGTTTCAGATTAGAGAAACTAGGCCACGAAATGGCCTGCAAACTTCCATGTTTCCCAATGTCTGAATGTTACATGTTTTCCACCTTATAGAGCCATTAGTAGGCGTGCTTATTTTAGATTCATTGGGACTGTTTTGCCAATATGATTTGGCCTGCAACAAATACGAGGGGGTCCATCTGCTTTGCCATCAAGCGAGGGAGCCCAACAAACTTACCTGAAGGTACAAATTTCTTTTAACAGTGTTCCTTCCTGTTGTCTAAT
Organism: Isoetes taiwanensis; assembly: GCA_021234155.1. Lineage (NCBI taxonomy): Eukaryota > Viridiplantae > Streptophyta > Lycopodiopsida > Isoetales > Isoetaceae > Isoetes > Isoetes taiwanensis. The sequence goes on from JAJEKV010000113.1 coordinate 2,239,146, forward strand.
TCATTGATGTTCTATTCCAATCTCTCTTTGGGCTTCGCATACTTGATGGGACAAGGCAATTGCCAAGTATTTTTTCTTTAAGATAGGTTGCTAAGAGCAAAGGTAATGGGCATGTATTGGGTTTCCAAGACTGACATCCTTAAAATAAATAAAAGTTAGATGTATTTAACCATTTATGCTATTTTGACCTTATCTAGTACGATATTTATTTGTGAGCTAGCATCTAGACAAAAACTGGTTTTCTCTAGTTTAGGCATACTATCATTTCACCACAACGTAAAATTTGGGTAAGCAATTTTGCCACCACCACTATGCCGAACCAAAATTAACTGACACCAACCAAGTTAAACGTGCATATTAGAAAATGGATTACTACATCATCAAGGCACTTAAACACACATATTCGAAATGGGATTGTTATATTACCAAAGCACGAATTGGTTCTTTTGTACCATTGGGTACTCTATTCTTAATATTTGTATGCATTCACTAAGAAAATGTAAGCATGTATTCATACAGGCCCTGTACAATTTCCATTACTAATATAACTACAAAAAGCATTCTTCATAAATGGCTAATATGTTTTAGACAAAGATCATAATCACGTCAATAGGTACTGAGATTTGCAAGCCTCTTCTTGGTCCATGTACAATTCATAAACAAAACAAAACAACACAAAACAAAACTCCACGTTCAAACCATTAATAAGCCCCGACACATAAAATGACCCAACAAGAACCATGAAAACGAAACGACAAGAAGAAACATGAAAACACATTCTCGGGCCACCGTAGGGCAACCCTCCGTGCGCAGCACCTTGTTTTAGTTGCATTCTGGATTTCTGCTTGTATTCCAAATCTACTTGCATTCTCCTACACCATCCAAAATTTAAAGTTCAGATCTAACTCGTGAATTCAATTAGCAATTCAATAAATTTAAACTACGACATAAATTTAAATCATGAACAATCAGAAATATATTACCAATGCAAAAGTCTCATTATATTCATCAAAAGTATCAGAAGAGATCATAGTGTATCAAGTTGACTTTGCACTTCACTTGAAATTGAAAATACAGTTATGAAAAGTTTTTCCTATAATACTAAATTGTTGTGCTGCCACCTGCTTCTCTAGATCATCCCAATGATCGTTTAAAAAAGCATCATCTTCAATTTCTTTGTCCTGCAGACCTGCATGTGATAGTATAGCACCTGGACTGGACCATCGACACTAACTGGCTGAACTTCCTTGACAACATCTAGCACTGTCGCTGACACTGGAGCAGACAATATCGAAGCAGATGTAGAAGATAAAGAATTACCACGTGGAGCATCCGTCTTACTGTCAAATTGCCCTTTATCATACTTTTCCAACTCTTCTTTCGGTGGTGCTAGTCACACGTTTTCACTCATAACAGGAGATCCAGAAGTCCGTTTCAGCTGAAATTTGTTGCGTTGGAAAGCTCTCTTAGCAACCTTTCGATGGTGTATGATATAACCCTGATTGACTAAGTTATTTCTGTGATAACAGCAATTTTCCGGCCGGTTTGCTCTTCTGGATTCTGGATTAGGGCTTCACATATTCCCTTGACTTGCCCTAATTTGTTGGTCCGTTTGATTCAAGATCTGTCTAGGTACCCATGGACACTCTCAGGACATCCCCAACCCAACTCGAGAACCAGACCCGCACCTGACACTCGACCACGGTACTCGACATGCCCACTTGGGAGGAGCATACAGGCGGCCCACCGCGCAAGAGACCTAGACCTAGCAGTCAGGCCAAGGGAGAAGCCTCTTCCATGAAGAAGGACTCGTGCAAAGGCTCAGGCGGCAAGCTCACTCAACCCGGCGGACACGGTCGGCACCCAAATTTTGCACCTCGGGACGCCCGATTCCACAAGGATGGCACACCAGTCATGCCATGAGAGGTGGAGACAAACACAGGCGATGGTTGAGGATCACACCACTCAGATCTCACACCCAAGTGCTTAAGAAGCAACTGGCTATAGTAAAGCAACAGTTTGCAGGCATTGAGACCCAAGTGCAACAATTGCTTGACAGTATTCGCTTGTTGCAGTTTGAAAGGGAGCAGGATAGCCGGACTCTTGCCGGCCTCCCGGGCACAAATAGACACCATGTCTACCGTGAGATGAAGTTATAATGAAGGACAAGGAGAGAATTGAGCAGGAGATGGTCACTGATATCTCCCGTCTTCGATCAGACATTGTAGATGTCATTGCCACTCAGGGGGCATTTCAGATAGCAACTAACGAAAGTCAGTTGCTACAGCAGGCCCTTCATAACAGGATCAGCACAATGGAGATCACCTTCACATCGACAGATGATGTAATTGCCTCTAGGATACAGAAGTTGGAACAGCGTTCCCTTGTTCAAGAGCAAGAGGCACACGACCTACGAGAAGCTACAATCCAACAGGGGAAAGGACTCCATGCCAATGCACACGAGGCCTTGCAAAATTGTGTATCCGAGTTGGAGCGGCAGAAACAATTCCAGCAGGAGCTGAGCTCTCGGCTTCAGAAGGCGGAGGCAATCTCAGGCACCTCAGCTGCCACCCATGCTCAAGCACCCATGCGAAGTCAGTCTAGGCAGGCACCACGACGCCCTACTTCACCATTCCGCCCACGCCAACAGACCCTCCCTGCTCATGGACATCTGGACAAATTTTCAACTCACAGACAAAGCCCCGGTACATGCTGTCCCAAAGAACGCTGATCCACGTGAGCTTAGTCAACGCAGACGGAGAGGTCATAATTTGGTGATCCGTGGCTGCACCTAAGAAGAGAGAGAGAATCTCATTCACCGACTCCGTCTGCGGATCATCAATCGTATGACATTGCCGGGCTCACACATTGCTCGAGCCACCGTCATGGTGCTCGACGTTCTGCCTACAACCGTATTGTCATATTCATAGTAGCAGATATGCAAGTACGGGATGCCATACTTCGCCAGGGCAAGCAATTGAAGGGAACATCCTTGTATGTGGACCGAGACCTCACCCTAGCGCAACAAGAGTCCCGCAGGCGTGAGCTCACCAAGGTTCGAGGCATCCGCCAAAGGAGGAGCATGGGACTAGTTCGAGGCAAGATGCACATTTTCCGCTCACACCAGAATGTTGCTTTCGAGACCCTCCGGGCCATTCAACAGCCCCCCCTCCTCCTCGATCATGCTCCTCCACCGTCTGCTCCAGCCCCATGCCCCGGCTGCCCACTTGCCACTACTCCCTCAGTCATATGCCACCCCAACTCCTCTCGCTTCTCACTCGCCCCCAACCCCTCTGCTTCTCACTCTGTCCACATGACTCGATCACTCACGCTTCCCACTCTTCCCCACAACTCAATCTGCGCGCATGCCTCTGCTGCTAACAAATAGGGAATGTGCCTTGGGTGGTCTCCTCGGAATTGTCGAGGTTTTCGCATGGCGTAAGGGGGATAGTCTCAACTCTGTTGCTGCAGGTATGGATCTCATCTTCCTCATGGAGACATGGGAGCACGCAGGACACATGCTACCTGATCTTTTAGGCTATCAACATTTCTCAGTCTTCAATAGCTGCACAGGCAAGAGGGGACATGGAGGGGTTGCCCTGTTATTACCGGAGTCTTTGGCACACATCGGTCTTCCCGCACAAGATTGACAGACACAACCGGTACTTGTGGGTGCAGTCAGTGAAATTGTAGTGGCAACCCTCTCTTCTTGGCTGCTTGCTACTTTCCACATGTAGAAAGCAACTTTTACCATGCCCACTCAGATGTGGACAGGCTAGCTCCATATGTCGATCTATATGATGACATACAAAGAACATAGACAGATTGGGTAGTGTGGTACTCCTTGGGGACTTCAATGCACCTGACGGGAGTAGAGCAGCCCATGAGACTTGATCCTTTGGCTCGGATGTGTTACACCGCTACCGGAGGCGGCTTGGCCAATTAACATCGATGATAGTCAGGTCACGCGCTTTGGCAGGCAGTTGCTTCTACTATGTGGTGTCTTTGACTTGGTAATTTGTAATGGCCTGGCACAGTGGCCTTCCTCCTGTAAGTGCACCTGCAGACAAGAGAATCAGGGTGGAGGATCTAGTGTGGTGGACTATCTATTAGTCGCTGAGCAGGATGTACATTTGATCAACCACTTTCGGGTAGGCACAGACAGTAGAGATGAGGAGACAGACTCAGATCACCTTCCACTCTACCTGCAGTTGGCTTGGCAGGCTGCTAGAACCCCTTCTACGGCAGCTCCTTGTATACCTCGCTTGCGATTGGATTATGAGCAGGCAAAGGATTATGCTGATATGCTCATAGATGACCTTTCAGGAATTTTGCAGGCCCCCACGCTAGAGCAGCAAATGGGTCAGCTGATTAAGCTCCTTGGTACTATTGCAGAAAGATGTTTTGGGATAGCATGCCCGAGAGGTATCACAGGGACTGCAACATTCCCCCGTAATCGGTGGTTTGATGCTGAGTGTAAGGAATACAAATGCCGGCTCCGCCAGATCACAGATCCTGCAATGCACCCACATGCCACCACACAGTATCGTGCTTTCTTGAAGGCAAAGAAATCTTAGTACATTGCACGTCATCAAAGGGAAATGTTTTCCATGTTGAAAAGCCATCCTAGAATCTTTTGGCGCAAGGTTCTTCGAAAGCCAGCCCAAATTTCACGGGAACATCACTAATGAGCAAAGGGGAACAATACCGCAAAGAACTCTATGATCCTCAAGGGACATGAGCACTCATACCCCCACAGAATGGTCCGACATTAGAAATCACAGAGGATGATGTTACCCAGGGTCTGCAGCGTTTGGCCAATGGGAAAGAATTGGACCTGGATGGTATGCAGGCAGAGTTGCTCAAGTGGGCAGGGGAGCCTATGGTACCAGTCCTAACCACTATGTTCAACAGAGCGCCTGGGGAAGGATTCCCCAGCAAAGGGACCACAAGCGAGTTGTCCCCATTTACAAGGCGTGAGATCCACATAGTCCAACCAATTACCGAACAATCATGGTCGGGTTCGATGTTTGCCAAACCGCTAATGCATTATTGAGCAACAATTGACCAGTGGGCGTATAAACAGTGTGTCGCGAAGCTCTCACACAAGCAGGTTCGCACTCCCGCATTCAACCATTGATCATATCTTCACATTGAGGACTTTGGTTGAGGATAGCGTAAACCGCCGGGCGGGGACCTGTATTGTTGCTTTGTTGACTTTGCGAAGGCTTTTGACACCGCGCCCTCGGAAAAGTTATGGGAAAGATTGCGGCAACTAGAGGTTCCCTGTGGATATGCAAAATGCAAAGATACAAAGTTGTAATGAGAGTTGTACAGTGCCGATGCGGATGACGGGACAACCATTCACTAGCGTGATTGGGGTCCGCCAGATGTCCTCTTTCCCCAACATTGTTTGGTCTCGTACATTGACCGGTTGGAACACCGCTCATGGACAATGGGGTGGCAGGGACCCAATCTTTTGCATCGTGTCATCGACAACTCATCTATGCAGACGATGTTGACCTCTTAGCTCACACTCCGCAGGATATGCGGTCCTCACTTAGATGCTCGATACATTCCCGCCCACCACGACATGAAGGTCAATCCGCCAAGACCAAGGTGGTCCTAATCTCATCCTCGCCCATCCAAGGCCCCCTTCATTCACTTATCGAGGGCAACAAGTGGAGGTGACACCCACCTACAAGTATCCGGGAGTGGAGTTTCCTTCTACACTATCTTTGGACACTTCCATAAGATTGCGTGTAGCAAAGCCAGGCCGAAAGCACTCTATGCAATGCGTAATAATAACCACAGAGCGTAACTATATGATTGGGGCATCGTGCACATCCGCTCGTGGTATTGGTAGAGCCCGCTCTTTGTAACGAGTTGAAGTTTGGGGCCCGGTGGTGTCCCTTGCTACTTGGGCGACTTAGAACAGTGCGTAAGGCCTTCTTAGCACGGGCACTTTCGGAGTGAAATCCACGGTCCCATATCAAATTTTGTTGCGGGAGACAAAGTTTCCCGCCACTTCAAATGAAGCGGCCCTTGATAGACACATCGCCTATTTCCGGAAGGTGGTAAATATGGATGATGATCGCTCACCGCGACTTGGCTTATGCAAAGGGCAATGGGACCACAACGACTCAAGAATTGTTGGAAGGATAAAAGAGTGCGCAGGCTAACTAGATGGAATGTCCAGAGCACATGTGCATCCGTAGAAACAGAGGCGATCGTGGATACCCGAGATGTTACCTTGATGCTTGTTTCTCCAAAGAAGCTTTGGGATTCCGTGGCTCGAGCAAGTCAAAACAAAGACATTACAAGCAAAGACATAAATCCCACATTAGAGAACGAGGCCCACAGCCGCTACCTCGCTCACATCCGCCCATGAAAAGCGCAGCATATCGCCTCCATTCGCCGCAGTGCCCACCATCTCCGGATTGAGACAGTCGATGGATTGGGGAGCCACGCCGGATAGGGTTTGTCGGTCTTTGCCGGGACGGGAGTCTGTTGAGGATGAGTGTCACACTTTCCGAGCTGCCCAAAGATATGATCGATTCGACACACGCTATGCTCGCTTGATTAGACCCTCGATGAGCCGCTACACATGATACCGGGCACGACTTTCTGGTGCGCTCACTTTGGATCATACATTCAGAAGTACTGGACTTGAGGGCTCGATATGCCCCCACCAACCATTTAATTGATGTCGCCAGCCTTATTGTCGCCACGGTTTTTCCCTCAAAACCCTTCCGGAATCGGGGGTTTTAATCCCGGCAAGAATGTGATCTTTCTTTAGCTTTTTGTATTGGGTCCCATAGGCCGATTGGTCTCCGTGGACGATAAAAACAATTCTATTCTATTCTATTCTATTCTATTTATAAACATGTTCAAACATTCTTCTTGCACCAGTTGCACCAAATGGCTTTCCAGCTATCTCCATTGCAGCCTTCACTTGCAACTCGGAGGTTTTATCATACCTACAGAAATAAAGAAACATTAATGGATAACTAACTATACAACAAAAAGTCGCATTTAATTAAAGTGGGTCTCATTCCATTCCCATTTTTTTTGGAACCCTGTTATTTTACACGAAAAGGATGAGGGAAACTTTTGAAACCGCATTATTGCTTTAGAAGATGCCTGTTTTCCTGCGTGAAAAAAAATGTTAAGGGAAATTACGTGGTCCACTTTTCTCAGTTAGCGAGTCGAGAAGAGAAAGGGCATAACTAAAACCAATCAAAATGCTATCTCTCTGTAAACAGTGTTGATCTGCCCTGAATTTTTATCCATAAATAATTTCACTACATTGTATTTTATAGTGGTTGAAGATACCATGATGGTCGGGCTGGCACAAATATTACATCATCTTCGCATACAGGCCACCTTCTAGGAACAACATGCAGAGCCGGGTCCGAGGTGTTCCAAGCCACGAGTGCAACTTGAAGAGAATAGAAATCTGAACACGCTGGCCTGAACAATGCATGTCACCAACCTCTTCTCGTCCTCTTTCTTCAATGAATGGGTCTTTCCATGGCTCCCGATCATGTCCTTTATGTTCGTGATCTGTACTGGGAAAGGCAAAATCAAGTTAATGCAAGTGATGCTACAGATAATACAAATAAGAAAACAACCAGTTCTAAGGGCCATTTCTGAAGAAAGTAGGTCTGAGGCCCTTTCTCGACTCGCGAGTCGAGAAAGGCTCTAAGGCCCCTCTGAGGGCCTTTCTCGACTCGCGAGTCGAGAAATGTAGATAAGAGCCAAAAAATAAAAATAAAAAGAAGAACTTTTTTCCCCCTTTTTTTAAGTAGGAAAAAAAAAAGGTTTTTGAGGGCCTTTCTCGACTCTGAGGGCCTTTCTCGACTCGCGAGTCGAGAAACGTAGCTTAGAGCCCAAAAAAAAAAAACGAAACTAGCAAAAAGGCACGCCAGAGGCTTTGTAAGGAAAGGGAAAGATGAGAGTTGTTTTGTAGATTTTATTTAGAGATAGGCATTCATCCATGGTCATGCCCATGTGAAGTATGGAAGCTTTAGGTGCTGATATATTGCATTTTCCTTTTTATCATATTGTAATTGTCTTCGACATTCCTTTTTTTTTTAAAAAAAAAAAATAAAGAATTCTTATTTTATAAGTGAAGTATTCTTTTTCTTAGGCTGTGGTGTTGGCAATGTTATAATAGCAAGATATTGAGTGTGATCTATAAAGTTGGGATTGTTTCATTTATAGAGCAAAAGCAGTCATGGACTTTTGTAGACCTAAGTGACCAACTTATTTTGAAGTTTGAGATTGTTATATCTAATTTTTTATTTACTATAACCATGCCTTTTATCCTTGTTTGATATGGTAGGTGGAGTCATGCATGAACCCAAAACAACTAGCACTTATCCTTGTTTGAAGTCATAGTTGCTTGATACAAGGATTCCAATAAACGTTACTAGGCCTATTCTCTAGTAGCTAATCTAATTTTTCATATACACATCTTGTAAAGTTGTAGAGAACCTTAGATGGCAATTTACACCGGATTTTTAAGTGATTTAACATGCTCTCCAATATGTTTCAATGCTAAAATTATAAATTGCTAACTAAAATGTGTGGGTCGACAGTGGGGAGATATTGCTTCACCAGTCCACATGCATAGTAAACATGAGAAGTTATGGAAGCCAATTGCCAGGTATTGTTATTAGTGAAGAAAAAAATGTTGACATTCAACTCTTTTGTGTAATTCTTAAATAGCTTCGAACTTGTGTTTATTAAAGATGCAGTGATGACAGGACATTGCCCAATCTGTTCAAAGGCTTTCTTTGGGGACCTGGGTGGAGATGTAGTTAATCAACACATTGACAAGTGCCTCTCGCAGGTGACTTCGGCATAAACCACAGTTTTGGTCTATCTTAAGGCAGTGAGCTTTCTGCAGTTACAATGCCCATAAAGCTGCAAGTTTTGGAAATGTAAACAGAACCAACTTTCCCTTTAATATAAAATCCGGCTTTGCTTCATCTGCTTGTAGAAGCTACTGAGAGGAGAGAAATGCCCTATTGCATAATTATCTAGCTTGCTTTTTTGTGTATCTTCCCGTCAACTGGGGCAACGGGAATGTTCCATGGGTTTAATGCTGCGGGAAACTTTGTCCAAGCAAGCATAAGGTATCTAGGGTTTCATTTAAGGCATCATGTTACGCTTAAATTTATAATAAAACTACCAATAAAAAGGAAAAGAGACATACAACACAATCTAAACGGAATAAAAGGGCTAACCAAAGTCTAGAATTATACGTACGAGCAACTTGTAGAATACCAACCCACCATTTAAGATGTAGCTCGTTTATTAAATTTTAACGTGTGGTTGGCTACATGATAGAACCTTGCATATTAAGGAAGTGATTATTCTGAATTTGGACAACCTGATCTGACACTACAATTTTCCATTGTGCAAGTCAATACTTGGAAATGTATTCCTGCCTAGAAGAAACAAAAAAATAAAATAAAATCAAAGAAGTAAATTCACCATGTTTTACGTTGCACTTAAAAACACAAGTGACTTCTCAAATTAGTTCAAAACATAAAATTTCATATTAACAGACTTCTTAATTAGATTCTATTCTATTCTTAAGTAGATTTGTTTGTTATTTCTGTGGACAATAACATGCCATGCCAAATTTATGGATCATCTTCCTGCCAATGCTGTTTCGTTAATCTTCCTTTTGAGAAGAGTAAGTTTAACATGTATATATAAGCATATGCCATGCAGAAGTTGGATCGTTCTCGTGCTGTTGCTCTTAACTCTTCTTTATCTCTGATTTTTTTAACACTTTTAACATCTTTCTTAGCAGCTAGTCTTGTCTTGTAAATAAAGGATAAAAGATGTTAATAACGAGCCTTAGAAGCACCAGATTATCAACAAAACCAATTGCATGCAAAGTTTCTGCTCTTAGACTCAAATAGACCATCATAAACAAAAGTCTGCACGCAAATCCCTGATCTGTCTTATGCGTACATGAGATTGATCCCAAAGCTACATTCATAATACCACAATGGGGAACAGATAGAACAGAAAAAGTATCATTTTGAATTATTTTTGCTGCAGGGGACAAATCAGTTTGTCTGTTGAGTCCAAGAATAGAAAAGAATATGGATGACCTAAAACAACTAAGGTCAATTAAAAGTATTAGAACTACCACCTTTTTAAAAATTCCAGATTGAGTCTTGTCATAAAATGGACGCTTCCCGCATAGCAGTATGTATGTTATGACATCAATACTCCATACATCAGATTCAGGCCCTGATCTCCTTTTCAAAACTTCTAGAGCAACATAATATGCACTGCCAACAATATCACAAAACCGCTTGCCTGCAAATAGTTGAGAAACCATCGTTAGATACTTTTCGAGGAATCAAACAAGATTACACAGCTAAGGCTAATTGGACGAGATATGGGGGCCCTTTCTCCACTACTCATAGTGAACAAGATGTACCAGCTTTAGACATTCAGTTGTTTGCACATTCCTTTGCATACAAAACAGGCTTCTCATAATACAAGTTAATCGTTTTCAAATACTGTCTCAGGTAACAACAAGACCAAGAATTGTATCTACGAAAAAATATGTTGCCAGACGTGATGGCAACTTACAGTTCGCTGGTGAATCTCATCATAAACATTTGAATTGAATCTCAGAAAGTACCAGAAATGTTGTTGCCTATTTTGATATCCTCCTGGCTATGCTTTACTTAGTGACAATACAGGGGCAACATCTGCCCTGAAGTTGAGAATTGCCTATGCCACTATGCTGCTTATAGGGTAGATCTACCTACCCATGTAAGAGTTTTCCCATTTTACATCAGTCTATACCAAGGAAGAGGAAAAGGAAGGGGCACTACCCTGGCCTTATAAAATCGGATAGACCAAAGTCAGTTGCTATAAGTCGTGAGTCTGGATCCTGTAACTTGAAAAGGAAGTTCTACAAAAGCATAGCAAAGGGCAAGGATGCAGCTAAAGTCCACCGACATCAAAATAGGACTTTACATTACCTCTGGCTTTAGATCACGATATACAAGATGGCAGCGAGCAACAACCGTTAACATTTTCCTGACAATGATTGCACAATGATGGGTCTTCTGCTAGGGCTGCTAGAGCTGGGCATTCTGCCACTTTGGTTGGTTGCAGAAGCTCAAATGTGATTGGATGGTAAGAAACGAATGGAGTATTTTAAGCATATTATTCATCACAAAGAAGAAACATGGAATATTAATGGTTGATTGATTCCTACTGTAAATTCAAGATAAAGACGCATATTCTAATTGCAAGAACATAAAAGGGAATCCAAACATCGCAATGGGTGAAGAATGTACCTGATAAGCAAAAGGACTTTCTCAATGAACTGCAGCATGTAAGACCACATGAAAAGATGCAAATGTCATCAAAAGAAGTTTTTGTACGCTAGCCTTTTTCTAAACAGTTGTAGACACTTATAAGAGGTAAGTTATCTCCTCCACAGAAGATGTCAGATGGCCTTTTTCGAAACAGTTGTAGACACTTATAAGAGATAAGTTATCTCCTCCACAGAAGATGTCAGAGTGCTCGCTTCTTTACATGTAATAATAAATGGGTCTAACTGGAAACACGGCTAAATTTTCATGAGAGCACAGCCTGAGTAATTACAAATGCTTATAAATAAACAAACTCTAATCCCATCTCTGTATCAACTACAGCTGATTGAGACCTTTATGGGGAAATGGATTGGAAATCACTTATAGCAGATGAAATTGATAAGCACGCAGTTAATGCATTTTGGATGAAGCCACAGGGGAAAGCTATAGTCGTAATGGCCTTTCCATAGGGCCGTTGACCCTAAGGGATAACAATTTCAACGTGAATATGCCAAGTAAATGGGATGCACAGAACCATAAGTCCAGCATCTTATGTCCATATATAGGTTCACAAGTCATTGTTAATATGCATCGAAGATAAGTCAATATATGAAAAAAAATTAGGCCTAGACTACACTCAAGAATAGCCTAGCCCCCCTAAACTAAAACATCAATTCACTGGATTTATTGCGGATGTAATGGAAATTCAGCTCACCATTCATCGTATAAGAACATTTGTCTATGACACATCAAAATAGCATCCCATTTCCTAAGCTTGCCAGGGAATATTTCATATTGCACCGGTAATCGCCACGATGACTTTGTGTAAACAATAAAGGAATAATAAGAATAAATACAAATTTATGTTCCGCAATATGATGTCCCTGATTGCCTTGACGTTGTGGTAGTTGTAAGGCAGCATAATCAATCAAGAAGTGTAGTGGTGTAAAGTACATTTGAAGTGACATGCACAAAAGGTTGTGGAGAACCTGCAAGGTAGGTCGAAAGTGGAAAAGGAGAACCGATAGCACCATTGTTAATAGGGTGAAAGCATGTTAGGGCCTACATAAAAAATTACCAAAAAGGTACTTTTCTGTGTACTTCTGTGCAAGTACATAATTGTATTTTAAAGTACCTAGACTACAAGATTGACTAAAAGAAATTGTGTTATGTTCAAGAGTAGTAGTACATACATGTTGTAAGGTACTTTGTGATGTCAAGAAGATGTTAAGAACTCAAAATATATCATCATCTTTGACTACCCAGAGTATTTTCCAGGTAGTTTCCAAAACATGTAGGCCCTAACATGCTCTTACCCAATAGCATAGCCATTGATGTGGCATAAACCTAGCATATAATCAGCCGTGTCAGAAGCATGTATAGAGTTGCAAGTTTTGCCAATACAGGGAATCAGAATCCTTCTTTATTAGAAACTCCGTGTAAACTCCTGCTGATGCTGAAAGGCAGGCCGACAATATACCAAACATATACCCCTGTATTGGTGCAGAGAAAAGTTTGCCACAGTCCGACTTGCCACAACCCTTTATCTGCAGTACAAGGTCAGAGAGATAACTCTATATGCCTTGTCCATACACCAGATTCCTCTTTGCCCATTCAAACCTAGCTTGTAGTTGTTCCAAGTGCCAATAAAATTATAGCTATCCACTGCAAATTTGAAAGCCTCCTTTTCAGAAAGGCCCTACAAGACAGATGCCCAAATGTCAGATCAAACTAGGTACTATATTTCGGTATTGGTATCTCACTATAATATTGTCTTACCGAAATAAGATGCCAATTGTGATAATTTTGAGATTTCCCATAATTTGGTATGTTGATGTGTCCACATATGTGAGAGTTGCAAACTGTACAATATTGTGAATGAGATAAATGATGGATGGAATTGTGTACAGCCGTATGCTTTTCCAGTCTACAATCATTTTGATTATTAGAGAACTTTTACATTCTTTCCAAAGCAGCAGCTAAACTATCTAGCAGATATGGTTTTGCCCATAATGTGCATAAGCAGCAATCATGGCATCAGGATATTATATTGGGTTTCAAACCTCCCATCTGCATTTCTTTGAATAAATCAACTGCAATGCTTTTGTTATCAAGCTGTAGATAAGACACAATCATGATAGTCCAAGAGTACACATTTTTATGGTGACAAAACCTTCTGTGCTTCCATTACAGACCCAGATTTACAATATATCTCAAGAAGTAAATTACCCATTATTCTCTCTTGCTGAAATCCATTTCTACTAACAGCAGCATGAACGCAGTTACCCAATACGAAAGCCTTTTCTTTGATACACTGCCTTAGAAGGGATGCATAAGTAGCAGCATCACTCTCCATTGCAGCCCAGAAAGATGTGTCAATTCCTGCTTTAGCGATCCACACTATCCAGAAATAGCACCCGTTCTAGTGTTTGAAAAAGGATTATGGATAGACAGAATTTTGCTTGAATTATTGCTGATGCCTGATCCTGAATGTGCTGCTCATTCTTCTGCTAGAACGAAATGAATGGACAAATTAGATACGATAATATTGACAAATACTAATAGAAAACAGAGACAAAAACATCCTCAGACTACGGAGATAGAGTGTCTACAGCGACAAATGAAGCTCAATTCTCTTCTATTAAAAGCCGACAACTTGAAAAGGCTCCTTCGTGTAATATATAGAACAAACTTTCCTGTTTACACAGCCAAACAGTGTATTAAACACAGATTCATTTGGCATGACCAGTACATAGCATCCAAAAAGGAAAGTCTTTGCCAAATCATGACAAAGCTTGGGGCCCATCCCTAGTTAAATCATAGACAGCTATGCACTCTGCTCCCAGGATACCACTAAAAGACTATAAATGATACAACAGTGAGTGTCATAATCCAAGCTCCAAGTTGTGAATCAACAAAGACTCCAGTATTTGCATATTAAAAATAATAATAGCGAAATAAAAATGCGACCCAGGAATGTTGCTGATAACAGATATTATCAAGGCTCTTTCCAGCTTCAACATTACTTGCTCTTTTGTTGCAGATGCTGATTGTATTTCCTGAACACTGATAAAAAGCAAGGGGCGCATTAATGGTTTTGAAGTTTGAAAGGAATACAAGTTCACATGAGGCCTTCTATGGTTCATATATTTAGCATCTGCCACTCACAGTGCTAGAATGCACATCCTAACGCCAGAGATCCCCACCTTGTGCAGTAGCTAAATTATCTAGCAGATATGGTTAAGATGCCTAACTATATGCCTTGATTCTACCAAAGTTGGAAGATCAGATTATAAATAGAAATAAGATCAAACACTTTAGTGCTCTGGTCTATGCTAATCCTTATCAATACCGCTTTGCGCATCAAACAGAGAAATAAAAAGAACCTTAGCTGGCAATGGTCTAATGGGCTCATAAAGACAATACTACCTCCCAGATCTGGATCCAGAATGCCTTTTAAAACCAGATCTCATAATAACTTCACGGCTAAAACGGGTAAAATCTTTTGAATAGAGCTGAAACACTAACCTGGGAGATTTGATGAATGTGAGACATGCTATCAAACAAGAAATGGCAACACTGACAAGCCTTGAGTACATGCTACCAGACTTGAAAAGAAGGTTACCTTGTCTGGCTTAAAGTCATGCCATTGCATTTGTCCAAATAGTTCCATGGCCTCTTCCCA
Organism: Isoetes taiwanensis; assembly: GCA_021234155.1. NCBI lineage: Eukaryota > Viridiplantae > Streptophyta > Lycopodiopsida > Isoetales > Isoetaceae > Isoetes > Isoetes taiwanensis. The sequence continues at coordinate 2,254,194 of JAJEKV010000113.1, forward strand.
ACAACATGATGAGCATATCCAGACACCATGGCATTCCATGAAAGAATATCTCGAGCTTGCATTTCGTCAAAGACCTGGCAGGCATTTACAATGCTGCCACATTTAAAGTATGTGCCTATGAAAGAGTGGCCAATGCAGATACCTACAATAAGTCCAACATTTATATGTTGAATATCTTCATCTTTTCGAAGACACTTATAGCTTCACTACTTTTGCCTCGCAGAGCAATGCCTTGAAATGATTATGGTCCATAAATTCAAATCATAAAATGACATTATTTCAAATACTCGATACTCTGCATTTAGCATACATGCCAACAAGCATACTTCAATTAGCAAAGAAATTATATTTTAAAAATTGCATGGAAGGTAGACATTTAAAACCTGGTAAATGAAATAGCAAAACAGCCCAATAATGCAACCACACAACCTGCAAATTGCATAAAACCGTGCAAATTGAGCCAGCCTAAGAGCATCTGCAATCTGTGCAATTATAAATGATACAGTAGTGAGTGTCATAATCCAAGCTCCAAGTTCATATTGTGAATCAACAAAAACTCCAGTATCTGTATATTTAAAATAATAATAAAGAAATAAAAATGCGACCCAGGAATGTTGCTGATAGCAGATATCATTAAGGCTCTTTTCAGCTTCAACATTACTTGTCCTTTTGTTGTAGATGTTGATTTGATTAAGGTTCGAATGCAAGCAGATTGTAGATTAGAGAAACATGGTAAACTTAGAGGATTGGCCGGAATAATCCTACTGAACCCTAAAAACTTGAACTGGGATTTGAAACCATGGGAAAATCTGGCCTAGCTTCTTACAGGAACAGAGATCAATAAGAATTGCATAAAAAACCTATTTATATAGATGCTCACATGCATATGGATGTGTTTGACACATCCTAAAGAACCAACATTAATATGGCATTTAAGATGCTGATATATGGATAGACCTCCAGATGTAGAATATCGTCATCTTTTTGTAGAATGGTAAGCAAAGCAGCCGTAAGAAGACCTTGCACGGTGAGTGGATGATAGTTAGCCATTGCATCCACAGTGTTCTCAAATGTTGCAAATTTCATTATAGTGTAGGGAACCTGCCGAGCCCAAAGAGGGCCGATCCCTCGATAAAGCCCTTTCAATCCATCTTCAATAAAAGATCTATTCAATTCAATTCCCGGTTGAATTTGGATCTTCACCTTCACCACCTCGAACGGGCATAACGCAACGTCTGCAATTAATTCAGCCGATGCAGAGGCTGCCAGGTAAATTGGAGTCTTGTAATCTGACGAAATGTTTGGGCCTGCTATGCTTGAGTAGAGATTTTTGAAATATTTGTAGAAGCCATGTTTGCAAAAGCCTTGTGCGCTGTAGCCGATTAGAGTGGGAGACCAGCGCCGAAGAGGGACTGAAATTCCATGCTCTTTGAGTATGACGCACAAATGGAGCAGAAGCTAGAAGATAAAAAACCAAACGAACTTTCTGCACCAGCACCAAAAGAATGGATCGACGCAAAGAGATATTCTATCGTGCCGATTTTTGGCCAATTTTTAAATTTCGGTAGCCGTAGATCTTAGAAAAATAAGATCTTACGGTAAAGTTTAATGCCATGTCAATTTTTGATGAGATGGACATGCTACGTGGATAGGCTAGAATTGCAAGAAAGGCTGCAAGCTTGGTTAGGCTGGCGTGCAAAAAAAAAAAAAAAAATCCTTTTTTTAAGTAGAAAAAATTTTTTTTTTGAGGGCCGTTCTCGACTCGCAAGTCGAGAAAGACCCTCAAGGCCCCTCTGATGGCCTTTCTCGACTCGCGAGTCGAGAAAGACCGGCCTTTCTCGACTCGCAAGTCGAGAAAGACCGCTCAGAGTGATAAATGCAGTTTTCAAGGCCAGAGGTTGAAGTGGGCCCTTCAAAGTGAAAAACGCAGGTTTGAGGCCCTTTCTCGACTCGTGAGTCGAGAAAGGCAGTTCAAAGTGAAAAATGTCATGTTGGGGCCCTTCAAACTGAAAAAATGCAGGTTGAGAAAGGCAATTCAGCCAAAAAAAAAAAAAAAAAAAGCCAGAGGTTATTTTTGTCAAAGCACCATTTTAAAATGGTTCACAAAATCTATTAAACTTATGCACTAAATCTATGAAATCTATGAATTAAAGCATGCGTTAAACCTATGAAATGATTAAACTTTTGGAAACCTATACATTAATCCTATGAAAGCCAGTTCGAACATTACTTTTTTTAAGTATTATTTTTATTTATCACTGTACCCTGCCTTTTTTTTTTTCCGCCCGTGTTTAGAAATTTGAAATTTGATACATACCTTTTGGGCCTTTTCGATTTGGGCATGGCTCTATGCTTCTGCTGGAACACCTCCATCTCTTTAATTCTCCACATCCATCACTGTAATCGGGATTCAAATCTTCCCTATGTTAGTGCAAATCCAAAGCTCTGAAGCTCTCTGCATCGATTTGTTCGTGGGCCAGTTTAAGGCAGCCAATAACTTCGGCAGCCAATAACTTTGGGCCCAAAGATCGGGTATGGCATCGAATCTGCGAGGACGCCATAGCCATTCTTCTTCTTGTTCCGGTAGAAGCTTCAGAAAAGGCTGGGCTCGAATAAGTACCTTTCTTCGCTTTCTTGGATTCTTTCGACGGGCAGCTGCGAGGGAACAATAAATACGGCGAAGCTACTTTCCGCCATGGCCATAGATAATCATACACATCATTAATATGCCAGAAGAACGCAAGGCTTCGGCTCGGATATGGCGACTCTGCTTGATCTCCTCTTTGCATTGCAATGGGCAAAAGGGCAGGATCTTTCCGACGGATTAAGGCTGGAACTCATACACAAGGATTCAATCCTTACAGTCTCAGCCTTCTTTGTCAGATCGGTTGATCCAGGCAAGGGAGAGAAGCCATGCCCGCGCAAAACTTCTCCAGTCGGGTATGGCGTCCAAGCTAAACAGTTTGTGCCAAGAACTCGAGCTTTCCCTCAGAACTCCGCCCCAAAAATTTCTCAGACGGATGCAGTCTGTACCTTGGCCGCCATCTTTGCTTCCGATACTCTGGCATGCGCTTAAAAGGTACCATAAAGCAACATATACGGCAAGGTGAGTTGTGGCTATGGCGGTGCCGGAGCAGCTGATGGATTCTTCTACAAGCAAATGCGCCATTTTGGTCCTTCATGGCTTTGGCTCATCTCGCCTTGCTGTTATGCCAGGTACATCATATATTTGCTTATCATATGCCAGGATTGGGGCTAGAAGCAGGGGGGAAACAGATTTATTCTTCTTTAGGTAGCTGTGCGAAGAAGAATCCTACGCCAGAAGAAGAAATCGGCCCAAATCAACTTTTAGAAATCTTGAAATTACAGGGGTATCCCATGATCTTCTCATAGAATTTGGGGTCCGGCTTGTATCTATAGATCAGCCTGGCTATGGCAGAAGTGACTGCATAAGAAACATGTTATTATAATAGAAGGGCTTTTTGTGCTTCGATAATACATTGCTACAAATAAAGCGTCTATGCAAGGATTTTTCTGATTCGTTATGAATCCTGTTTTGCAGGATACAGGAGCAAGCAAGAAAGAACTAGAGGATGCATTTAAGAGCTCAAATGGAACTCAGATAGAAGCACATATTCCCATTGAAGTGCAAACTAGATTTGTAAGCCAAAACAGAAGGAAGCTTGGCTTATTTAGAGAATGCGCTCCTTGCCATGTCAGACAAATTCTGGAGTCTGTTGCAAAGGAAGTAGGTTTCCCAACTTTCGTGACTTATTTTTAAGAGCTTGGTCGGAAGGAGCAGTCCGGTAGTTCTTGCCCTCCTGCTCTCGCTTTTCTTGTTGTGTTGCCTTTAAAAATTCGTTTAGGATGCGCTTGCTACCGGTTGATCCAGGCAAGGGAAAGAATCCATGCCGGCGCAAGGGAAACAAGGGAAAGAAGCACACGAGGAATTGTGCCCATTCTCGCCTGGCGAGGCGAGAAAAAACCTTTCTAATTATGCATTGTTTGAATTGTTTAATTATTTATTGTCTAATTAATTAATTATATTATTTAAACTAATTGTCTAATTATTATTATTGTCTAATCAAATGTAATTATATTATTAATTAATTAATTATTGTCTAATTAATTAATTATATTCTTTTGTCATGTTTTCCTTTTGCTCCTCCTCATATCCCACCCCTTTTGCCCCTTTGCCCCTACCCATACACCCCAGCCCCTACCCATACACCCATGCCCCTTTCCCTAACCCACCCTCTTTGCCCCTACCCATACACCCCAGCCCTTTTGTCCCATATCCCCCTTTGCCCCTTTGCTCTCCCTTTTTGCCTCTTCTCTTCCCCATGCCCCTCCCTTTTGCCCTTCCCCCTCCTCCCCTTCCTCTCCCCTCTCTATTTCCTTTGCCCTTTCCCCTTCCTCCTGTCTCCCCTTCCTTCCTACTCTTCTTGTTAGTTAATGCTAAGACTTTCAAAGATAGAGAACTTGAATCCTTTATGAATTGACACAAGCTATATGCATAAGCAATATGAATATTTAATCAAACCTTAGTCTTTAGCTTAACACATATAATATCTGCAATGGTCGGGCATTCACTGATAGTCTTAATGACTTCAAACATACAGGAACTAAGAACGATTGCTATAACAGATGTGTTTTCACAATACAACTCCGCCTTATTTTATCATTCCGGCCAACTACAAATGCAATCTAACAACACGATATATGTAGCGGTTCTTCGACGGTTATGCCGTCTCAAGTGGCCGACACACCTTCTTGCTATTTCAAATATGGAATGGGCTCCAAAATCTTCTTATCCCCTAACACTTAAAATAGCATATGATATCGGAAATATGACTATGCCTTTTCCCTTTCATAATAAACAATCTTCACCATGATATGGTATAGGGAATTTCAATTTTCCTTGGTAACCCTGTAATTACAGACAAAGATATTTACAATTTCTTATACTTGCATGTTCCTTATGCCCATGCTTAGAATCATGTGATGAATCATTCATTTCCAACACTCCTCCTTCAGCACATGATTCAATAACTTTCAATGCTGATTTAAACTGATAGAATTTTCCTTCAGGTAATGCCTTTGTGAAGATGTCTGCAACTTGTAGTGCTGTGTTCACATATATCATCTGCACATAATTCTTAGATGCCAAATCTCTAATAAAGTGTATATTCAATTCAATGTGCTTCGCTTAACCATGGTCTCTTGGATTTTTGACAATTGCTATACAGACTTTGGCTATCGGGCTAAGATCTTTGTTGGCCCTGCTTTTGCTTGCAGTTCAACTCCTCTAAAAGCCGCCTTTAACCATGATATTTCCTTAGCTGCTAAAGAGGATGCTGCATATTCCGCCTCAGCTGAGCTCATTGCTATAGCACTCTGTTTCTTGCTCCTCCATGAGATTACTCCTCCACCTAAGAATACAGCATAGCCTGATGTTGATTTTCTGGAAGCCAAGTCCCCTCCCCAATCTGCATCACTGTATGCATATAATTGTAAATCACTTGAATCATAATTGATTCCATGATGTTTTGTCCCTTTCAGATATTTTAAGATCCTCTTTCCTGCCATCCAGTGATTTTTAGTCGGATTGTGACATCTCCTGCTTAATACATTGACTACATATGAAATATCTGGTCTGGTATTATTAGCCAGATACAACAAACACCCTATTAATGCACGGTATGGTATGTTTTCCATCTCTTTGATGTCCTTATCTGTGAGAGATGTTTCTGCAGTAAGTCTATGCCCTGGCACTATAGGTGTTCTAGCTGGATGTGCTTCATGTAAATTAAACCTTTTAAGCATATTATCAATATGCAAACTCTGCTGTAACTTTAGAGTCCTTTTCTCCCTATTTCTGTCCACCTCTATTCCCAGAAAATATTTTAATTCCCCTAGATCTGACATTTTGAACCTTGAATTCAATATTTCTTTGCACTTATTCAAAACTTCAATTGCATTTGCTGCCATGATGCAGTCGTCCACATAAAGAGCAATGATGCAAAACAAATTTCCAGTTTGATATCTATACAAATTTCCATCATTCTTTAACTTCTCAAATCCTTGGTCTCTGAGAAAGTTGTCTATGCACAAGTACCATTCTCTGGGAGATTGTTTGAGTCCATAAACTGCCCTATTGAGTTTCCAAACCATGCCTGTACCTTGCTCATAACCTGGGGCTTGTTTCATGAAAACTTTCCCTTCAAGTTTTGCATTTAGGAAGGCCGTTTTAACATCCATGTGGTGCAGTTCCAAGTCTAATGCATTTGCAATGGATAGCAGAATTCTCAAAGTGGTAAGTTTCACGATTGGGGAATACGTTTCATCATAGTCCCTTCCTTTTTCTTGGGTGTATCCCTGTGCCACAAGACGTGCCTTATACCTTTTACTCCCATCAGAATTTGCCTTGATTCTATATATCCATTTACTTCCTATTACATTATGTTCAGCTGGGAGTTTAACCACATCATATGTTCCAGTTTCTCTAAAAGATTCCAGCTCATCATTCATGGCAGTCAGCCATTTATCCTTTTCATCACTTGCTATTGCCTCATCAAATGTTTTTGGGATTATAACATCATCTAGAATAGCCATTATCTGGTCTGTGTCAAAGCCAAGCTTTTCAAGTCTTCTGCTCTTGCCATAATTATTTCTGCCATACAATTCTGGTTCAAGTTTGGCCTCCTCCATCAATTTTTGTGCTTGAGTCTTTCTTTTAGCAACTACCTCTTGACCCTTTTGTTGATCATCAAGGTGATTGTCTTTATATTCTTCATTTTCTATTGCTGGTCTGCTGCCCTGGTCACTTACATCAATTTCAGAATCTGAATCAATATCTCTTTGCTGGTCTGATATATCAGATTTAGCATGGTCAAGTTTGGCAAGGTCATTTACCCTTTTACCTTTCTTATATCTATCCTTATACAATGTATCTTCGTCAAATAACACATCCCTGCTGATTATTATTTTCTTGCTTTCAGGGACATAAATTCTATATCCCTTAGATTCCTCGTCATAACCGACAAGGAATCCTATCTCTGCCTTATTGTCTAACTTCTTCCTCACTTCATTTGGGACATGAGCATACACAAGACATCCATAAGTCTTGAACATTTCATAATTCATATGTTGATTTTCCTTTGACCATAGAAGTTCGGGCACATTACCTTTAGTACTGGAGGATGGGAGCTTGTTCTGTACTAATATAGCTGTCTTTAATGCCTCCTCCCACAAGTAGTTGGGCAGACCACTATTTTTTATCATGGATCTTACCGCATCCATGATAGTTCTATTCTTGCGTTCTGCTACTCCATTTTGCTGAGGACTGTACCTGCAGGTTAATTGTCGCTTGATTCCTTTTGCCACACAAAAAAGTCTGAATTTAGCTGATAAATACTCTCCTCCTCGATCAGATCTGACACATTTTACTTTTCTTCCTGTTTCTCTCTCCACTTCTGCCACGTACTGTTTGAATGCAGTTAGGGCTTGAGATTTTCGTTCCAGACAATAACATTTGCATTTCCTGCTGTGATCATCAATAAAAGTAATAAAATACCTCTTATTTGTTCTCCCTTTCACGTTCAAAGGGCCACACAAATCAGTGTGAACCAATTCTAGTACCTCTTTGGCTCTCGTTTTTGCTTTCACGAATGGTAATCTGTTTAATTTCCCAAGTATACACCCTTCACATAAGAACTTGTCAGCTTTTATATCATTGCATTTAATCCAACCCTTATTAGCAAGATATTTTAGATTATTACAGTGTGTATGTGCCAACCGGTTGTGCCAAAGTTCGAACTCAGCTGAACTAATAGTATTCACACTGCTACATATCATGCTATTCATTTGAAACAAGTTTCCACAACGTTTTGCACGAAACTTTATATCATTTCCAAGGTAGATATTACATTCATTTGATTCAAAGATAACCCTGTAGCCCAAATCAACTAACTGACTGACAGAAATTAAATTCTTAATTATGGTGGGAACACACAAAACATTCTCTATGTCAACAATATTTCCATCTAAATCCATAAGCTGCAGCAGCCCCCTCCCTTGTATTTCTTGAAGACTCCCATTTCCTACTTGAATTCGTCTAGAATGAGTGGCTGCTATTCTTGAGTAGATCAGTAGATTGGACTACTGATCTTTCAGCTCCACTATCAACTACAAGAGGATCACATTTGTTAGAAATATTATTCTTGTCAATAATTGCACAAGCATGAATTACCTCTTCATCATCCTCATTTTCAGATTTTTCTTCCTCCTTTTCCTTTGTAACATAAGTTTCAGATGGTTTCTTCCCTCGTCCTCTGCCTGAATTTCCTCTACCTCTTCTGAATCCATTGTCTTTATATTTTTCACGTCCATAGTCTTTAGGAGTAGGGCACTTTGCTGCCACGTGGCCTTTTCCTCCACATGTGTAGCAGTTGATCTGCTTTTGCAGTTTAGGGCAGTCCCTTTTGAAATGTCCATTTTCATGACAATTATAACACATGATCTTATCTCGTTTACCAGCAAATAAGATTTCAGTTGTTTCTTCCCCTTCCCTCATTATTTTTTTCTGCTCAAATTCTGTCCTGAGAATGTTCTCTGCTTCTTCCCTTGATTTGCTCATATTTCGGATGAATAAGGCAAGATTCTCACTGTCACTTACAGCTCTAGAAATTTGAAGCACTTGGCTTCGTTCTGATACATTTACACCAGCTCCAGATAAATCAGCAATGATGTTATCGAACTTGTTAAAAAATTCTGTCACATCTCCATCTTCCCTTAGTTTTAGACCCCTTAATTCATTTTCAAGCAAGTCTATCTGTGATGAGGTCTTTTCTTCATAATGTTTCAGTAAGAAACACCACATTTGCCTAGGACTTAAATTCCTTAACTTAAGTCTGATTGTGGGACTGACCTTACAGCAGATAATTCCTTGTGCTTCTTTAGCCTTTGCATGCAATGATCTACCAGCTCCCTGACTAGTCCCTCAAAGATTTATTCTGGGGCTCAGATAACATTTGACCTCATGTTCACAGAACCTTCAGAAACTGACCTCGTTATGGTGTTTGCATTGATGTCACCATCAGGATCAACAAGACTCCAGAGATCCTCCACCTCCAATACATGCTTCACAGCATCTTTCCACACTTGGAATCCTGGTCCACCATTGTAGACCTCCACAGTGCTCAGCAATGTTGCTCCAAAACGACTAGACATGATAATAAATTGCTCCTGGTCTGATGAGCCTGCTCTTCGATACCACTGTTAGTTAATGCTAAGACTTTCAAAGATAGAGAACTTGAATCCTTTATGAATTGACACAAGCTATATGCATAAGCAATATGAATATTTAATCAAACCTTAGTCTTTAGCTTAACACATATAATATCTGCAATGGTCGGGCATTCACTGATAGTCTTAATGACTTCAAACATACAGGAACTAAGAACGATTGCTATAACAGATGTGTTTTCACAATACAACTCCACCTTATTTTATCATTCCGGCCAACTACAAATGCAATCGGCCAACACAGATATGTAGCCGGTTCTTCGACGGTTATGCCGTCTCAAGTGGCCGACACACCTTCTTGCTATTTCAAATATGGAATGGGCTCCAAAATCTTCTTATCCCCTAACACTTAAAATAGCATATGATATCGGAAATATGACTATGCCTTTTCCCTTTCATAATAAACAATCTTCACCATGATATGGTATAGGGAATTTCAATTTTCCTTGGTAACCCTGTAATTCTGTACAGTATATTTACAGTACTTATACTGCATGTTCCTTATGCCCATGCTTAGAATCATGTGATGAATCATTCATTTCCAACACTTCTTTCTCCACCACCCCCCTTTATTTTCTCGGATTGTCATGTGTAAATGTTATTCTTATTTTATCAAGGAAAAATTTAATAATGATTCAATGGCAACTTACCTTTTTTTTGCATGAGTCCCATTTTCTGTCTGAGTCTCAAACTTCGAGATTTGGCCCACTTTAATTAAATGCGACTTCAAATTAAATGACTAGATAAAAAATAAATTACCTCTACATGAACAATTATCTATAAAACAAATTAAATGACTACAAATTAAATAAAGAATACCTTTGAAATGCCTCTGTACTGCGATGCCCTATAACTTTCATGCCAATATTAATAGGTACACCAGCTCGCGACAGCCTAGAAACTAGTGTCGTTCGTCCACTCTTTCCACTGAAAGCACCATCGACTCCTATAAGTGGACATCTTACGTCCACTGACCCTATGCTTTACATTATACCATGCCATCCAGAAATAGTTTCAGAAATTACAATTCAGAAATCAGAAATTCAGAAATTCAGAATTACAAAAGGAAAGTACTTACCATCTTACGTGGCGAAACTATTGCTTATTTGAACAACCAGTCCTCATCAGCGCTTGTGCATGGATAGTGGCGAAAGAATTGTTTGAAGGTCACAATCACGTCATCTTCATAAACACGAAGAGGCATCCAAAAGGACTCTTCTTGGTACCTATCCATGCTCACGTCATATTGCTTTGAAAGTCTCTCATTATATTCCACAAACTCCTTTCCGTTTTCAGCTCCTATCTGAAAATCTCCCACCTTCAGACCTTCCAACTCTTCCTGGCCCCTAATAGCGAATCTGGATACACAGTAAAAGAGCAGCCTCTTTTGCAGACCAATGGAATGATGTATTCCATGGTCGACATTAGATAAAAGGGCTTCCTCATTTGCAAAAGAGATTTCATCTACTTTCTTTCTTTTCTTACAAACCCCTGGTGTCATCCTTGACCTTCTCATTGCAGCAACATATGCAAGCCTTGCTCTCGTGGACACAACACTATATTTAATATTAAACGAAAATTCTTCCACACCAGTTTCTGCCTGTGCTCCTGCTGACGTCAAATCATGACTCCAAATCTTCTAAACAAATATTGAAGCCTAAAAAAAAAGGAATGTCAGAATTATATAAAAAGGAAATTCAATTAAATGTTTTTACTTACGTTTCAGATGGGAACATCGATCCATCTAGCTTCACAACTTGAAGCATGAACAACTCCAACATGTCTGCGAACTCCTTTAAAAGCAATTCTTCAACTTTCTTATCAATAGCAATCTTTGAATGGACTCTCCAACTGTCAAAGTGCCTCCTTGCCCACTGAATTTTTGCCTCAGACTTGCTAATCCCTCCGCTACGAACTTCTTGCAACAAATCATTATCTAATTCCAAAAAAGGAACTGCTAGTTGTTTCCCAGAATTCTCCTTCTCATTTTCACATGGAACAAGCACACTTAGATGGCCATTAGATTCCGCTTCTTCGAGATATTTGGTAATTGCCTCCTTACAAAACTCATCTTCAAAGCTAGCATCTTCATCCTGCAGGTTAGTTATATCACATAAAGTGGAAATTTCTGAACTAACATCAGCTTGGGATATATGCAGATCAAAGCTTGGCTTAGAACTTTGACTCGAATCCATGCCTGCAAGCCTCCAGGCAGCATGCTCAGAACCTCCAAATAACAGATAAAAGACTAGTAGATGAAATTCCATGATCCAACCTCCAAAATCTTCCAGTACCATCTTTTTCCTGTATAAGAAAAAAAAACATGCATAAGAACCCTAAGATCACATATAAGAATGAAAACTAACATGCAGTAATCTAAAATCTACTAAATCTACTAAAAGACCAGCATGCAGACACTAAAATCTACAATAAGTGAAGCTTTATACCTTCTATGTGGTCATTGTTATGAAGAAGCTGGGCTTTCCGTATGCTCTCGACAATGCTAATGAGTTTGCAACTTGCACTGAATACCATCTCTTACATCTCAGGAAAGACGCTGGAAGTGTTCCTCGGCGTGCGTCTTTGTCTTCGTCATCAATGAAACCTTCTTCATGTTGCGTTAGGTTTCAGCGATATCCTTCTGTTGCGATGTAGTTGAGGCACTCTTCCTCAACTCTCGAGTATATATCCACTAGGTACTCATTGCATAGCCTATCGAGTTGTAGAAAATGGGGCTCATGCAGCAATCTCGTTCGGTACCAATCTAACTGTAACATTTTTTGTTGGTTTCTTTTTTTTTGAAGGACGTGAGACTCTTTTTATTGACAAGAATAAAGGCGCAATACACAATGCACAGACAGGAATAAAACCCTAGTGGTTTCTTTTTTGTTGGTTTCTTGGATGCTATCCAAGAGTGTCGTGTGGAAAGAATAATGGATATTGAAGTAGTTCATATATGTGGGATGGAGAATACTTATGAATACTAGCTTTTGCTACACTACAGCTGATCTCGGCTCTATTGTGATGCTATTGTTTGCGTGGACAATTGCGGCAAACTCATTCGATGCAGGTGCATCGGCAAGTGTTAGTTTTGCTGGACATGGATGTAACTCTTTCATTATCTTCAACTCTTTAAGATATGGGCTTGTAATATCTAATACTGAAGTGACTTTCATGATTTAGTTTGCCGGCACTTTCATTTCGTCACGGAGCTCAAACCGCCTTGTTTCATCGTATATGTACCAATGGGGAGTGCTATTTGGTTCACTTACATACAAAAGACGGTAATATGTTCGTCCCATGATGGCAACACATGTTGAAAGCTTTAGATCTACGAAGTTTTCCTTGACACCGAGCGCTGTGAAACAAAAGAGATTATTGATGATACGTGAATTTGAGCCAAATTCAGGTAGTGAGTAAAGATGTTTCAGCTTGCTAGGAAGCCCTCAAGTGGCGGGAGCAATCGATGGCCATTGTTGCAGCAGAATATAGGATTATCGGAGTCAAGCATTTCAATCTGACATGTTTCGCATCTTCTGTTCCATTTCAAAAGCTCATAACCCACAGGTTTAATGTTTTGTTCCATGAGATTGATTTGACGTCGCCAATGGCGTGCTGCGGAACTAGTGTCCAGGCAATCTGTAAGTAAAGCGGGCATGATGTAGGTTTCTTGTTCCACAGGGACTTCACTGATTAGTGGAATCTCTGTGGAACTATTATGACCGGTTGACGTTGCATCTGCATTAGAAATGGTATCCGCTACTATCTGCAGGATGCATCAACTTTTTGGACCTCTTCATCTCTATCACACAACTCTAGTCTAGATTGCCAATCATGCCTATGAAAGTGAATTTAATCAAAAATAGTTTAAGACGAGACAAAAAATCTATTACTGATAGACTATTAAAAAAACTAAAGCATCAATGAAAACGTGCCTGGGCCTTTTAGCTTGCTTGAACCTTCTCTTTCTCTGGCATTCTCTTTGATATTGTCTTTGATAAACTCGACGGTCTAATTGGCTACTTGATTCTTTTTCTTCTACAGTTTGTTCACTTTCTTGACTTACATTCTTGTTGGAACATAAATTACATTGTTAAGGCTTCATCTTCACTGGACAATTCTTATCTAAGTTGCATATTATACTTACGAAAGTAGATTTGATGATAAACAATGTAAAACGAGAGAGATCTCTTGATGTGATGTAAAAACAGGAAATGGCAAAATTAAAATGTACCTAGGCCACCCTCTTTTTTTTATTCATTCCTAGGGGTATCTAGCTCAGGCATTTTCCTGAATTGCATAAATAGATCTTGCATTACATTTAAGAGGTTTAGCGCATACATCGGTATGAATAAAGCACATTTTTGTCTTCAGCTCGTCTACTTGTAGACGAGCCGTGATGATGTTATATCCATGTCACAAAAAGTTTTTGACTAGGAGAAACTTTGTTTGCTAATTTTCTTGTCACATTGCCATGTTATCTTTTGCTTGCCAAATCATCACTTTTGTTGCCAAATCATCCATCCCTAGCCTTTCTTGCCATAAAAATAAAAAATCCTTATAATCCAAATTTTCTTATTCCAAAATGCAATGGGCTTTGAAAAAATTGAATTTGGCCAAATTTAGACAGCCAAAATCAATTTCTTGGGATGCATGCAAAAATAGAAAATGACAAAATTAGCATATCTACTCCAGACCTACCTACACCTAGTTTCCTCTTATCCCTCTCCGCCACAACTCATATTAGAAAAAACATTCAAGAAACATCATTAAAAAAATCAAAAATCTTAAGTTCTAAGTCATTGTTGCAAAGTGACTTTAGGATCAATGCCGAGATGTCTGTTACCATTATGTTTCAAAGATACAAGAGTATCTGAAGGGCTATGTCTTCTCGGGTAAGAGCATGTTAGGGCCTACATGTTTTGGAAACTACCTGGAAAATACTCTGGGTAGTCAAAGATGATGATATATTTGAGTTCTTAACATCTTCTTGACATCACAAAGTACCTTACAACATGTATGTACTACTACTCTTGAACATAACACAATTTCTTTTAGTCAATCTTGTAGTCTAGGTACTTTAAAATACAATTATGTACTTGCACAGAAGTACACAGAAAAATACCTTTTTGGTAATTTTTTATGTAGGCCCTAACATGCTTTCACCCTCTCACGTAAAAATAGGGTGAGCCAGTTTCTGCCCTATCCGCTAATCTATGTCTACCAGGTGGCATACATTCTTTCCAGGAATTACTAATTCTTAAACTTAAATTTTCAGGAATCATCTATTCTTTTTAATCGTGTGTTTTTCCAGTTCAAATTTCTTGATTAGACAGAAATCAATAAATCCATTCCAGATATTCATCAGATTCGTAGATAGATTCACACAGATAAGATTAAGAAAATCATCACACTATATTCATAAAATTATCAAGGAATTACATAGAATCACAAGGTGGAGATAGAGACAATCCTTCTATCTAAGGCCCACCTCTTACTGGTAACTGTATTTCTTCATCCCAGTGCCCCTTTTGTATTATTTGAGCTTTGGAAGTCCAAAAGCCCTCTCATTGTTGCTTGCTTTCTTGTAATATTCTGCATAAATCCTTTTTTGGTCTCAAATCTGAGCCAATCTATCCACTCTTCAAGCTCCAGATCTCTTGTATTAGCAGATCCCAGTAAATTCTCAGGCCACAGTAAATGCTGTAGTGGTAGATCTAGTTACGACCGTGACGCAGATCCCTCATGCTCTATTTTTAACCTCCATAGCCATAAGCTTGCTTTGCTCCAAGAAACTCGTCCACATCATTAAGTAGCTCCAAGAACTTGTCCACAGGGCCAAGAAACTCGTCCTAGCACTCTAGAAACCCAGATATATAAAAAATCGAAGCAATAAAAGCAAGAATAGCAAGAAAAGAAGAAAATTTAGCATCACACTTATCATTGTACTTGATCGCATTCTAGTGGTTTAATATATTCTTATATTCTTCAAAAAAAAAGAGTAGCAAGAAAACATGAAAAATCAACTACTTACCGAAAATTATGGAAAAACAGAGGCACTGCACCTAAAGCTTCAAGAAACTCGAGAAACAGTAGCCATCAACTTAAAATGCTCTAAGAATGGCAAAAAAGAGTGGCGCTCCACTTGAAAACCGAATAGCCAGGATTCCATAGCCAAGCCGCTCCAAATGACGAAAGAAACAAGCCGATCTTGGCGTCAAAGCGATGCCATAGCTGAAGCCAGCAAGAAGAGAGAGAGAAAGAATAAACAGTAACTTTTTTCTGGCCCACCCTATTTTCACGTTACACCAATGTTCATGTGTAGCGAATTCTGGCCAGAAAATTGGCCTCCATGCATCGTACGCGCGTCAGCCAATTTTCTAGACCAGAATTCCCTCCACACGAACATTCCTGTATACTTAAATATGACATGACATAATGTTTGCCCTGTGTTTGTTGGAATGTGTCAAAGGGAAATGCGGCTGACAACTTATATGAGGCACCTGATGCATCATTATTGATCTACCATTCTGGATATTTTTTGATCTACCTTTTGCATGCCCTTGCCCACCCTACACCACAACACAAGTGGGGAAGACAACCCAAAAGCCAGGTATGGTTCTGTCTAGGTCATATTTACCCCAGTTGGCTGTAATTTTAAAGATCCTCACCTCTGGTAAAGCAATCCAGAGGGGGATATTCATAGTTTCTGCAGACATTGAATCAGAAAATATTAATCTGCCACCTAATTTTGAGAGTTTTGGCTCTTGCAGAACCAGAATAGACTAGTTCAAGTTTAGAATCTGCAGAATTCAATGTGGGAAAGAATTATTGCCCTTCCCTGGCCTTCTCTGACGGCTTCAAAATCAGACAAGGCTATGTCGATGCAAGTCCAGCCCGGCCAGGGCATCAAGAAGCTCCACGATTATGCTAAAACACGTGCGAATTGGGGTTGGATTGGACTAGGAGACTCATCCAGATTGCACCCATAAATCCACCAATTGGGCTGGGAGATTTGACCAACTAGGTTGACAGGCACATGACTTTGCCCCAGGCAATCTAAAATTTGCTAAAACATTTATGGATTTGGTAATAAAAATCCAACAATTTTCTTATAGAATCAATGGATTTGCATGGGACATCTTTAAATTAGATTAAGAATCTACAAATTCGAATGGCGATGTATCTGGTTACTTTGTTTTGAAGACCACATCTCCATTGAGAATATAATAGCTTTACGAGCAATAAAGCATTGGGGTATTTGCTAAAACTAAATATAATATCCTATTGTTTAAATTTGGTTTTTCCGGGTTCCGAAAACTTTTTAGAATTTTCTCTTAATTTCATTTCCTAAGGTTTCGATGGTTTTGGCGGCCGGGAAACAATTCCGACTTGCCAAAAATCAGAAAGATTTCCTCGGCCGAGGAAATCTTTTTTTTTTTTTTTTTTGCTTTCCGCTTTGGCGCTGGCGCCGCTGGAGGCGCCGCTCGAGGCCCCGCCGAAGCGGATGCAATGATGGATGGCGTTGGAGCAGCGCCAGTGAAGGATGGCGCCCAGTGTGCCTCGAGTGGATGTCCGCTGCGATACACGGGCGCCGGCGCCTTGGCGCGGGGCTGGTGGATGGGTGAGGAGGCACCTCCGATGGGCGATTTCCGAAGGTTTTTTTCTCGAAAGCCGCCTTCCCCGCGTGTGCACGGGCGATTGGCGTTAGGGGCGTCATTTTTTCCAAAGACCCGCCAGTGAAGAGGTTACGGTTCGGAGTTGCTTGGTGAAGCTTTGCCTCGCTGGAGGTATGAAGGTATGCTTGTTGCTTGTGCAGGCAAAGATGGGATTTTGGATCGGTGAGCAGCCATAGTCATCCTGGCAACGGTTTTTTCCCAGGTGGTTTTTAATCCGGGTCATGATGGTTGTGTTCTAGCTCACGTTGTGCTTTGGTTTAAGGGCTTCGGCCCATGTTCTTGTTTGGACTTCGGTCCAGGACTTCGGTCCCTTATGTACTTGGTCCCATAACCCGATTGGGTTCCGTGGACGTTAAAAATTTTTCCTTCCTTCCTTCCTTCTCATTTCGCCCCTTCTAATCCGGCATGCAAATCCGGCATGCATATGCCACGACCGCTACCGTATATTCAAGGTAGTGGCTTGCCCAGCCAGCCAAGTCCAAGACCACATCCGTTGGGTGATTCGGAGATGCGAGCCTCAACTGCCCAAAAGCGAGATAAAGACTGGGCAAGAACACTTGGTTGTCTTCATGATTCATCCGTTCATCCGTCTTTGTATGCCTTGGAATTCTTATTTTAGACTTCAGGTATATGCATCAGAACGATCTGAGTAAGTTTATTTCGAATTGGGGATGAGTTAGTGTTCCCGTGCTGTGATAAACTATCAAAATTGAAGATGTATTTCTTATTCATCATGCTTGATTCATCTATCAGTATTGCAGGCTTTCGATATTGAAAGAGGGGTTTTTGCTCTGTTGTATAGAGCTTTGTGGACTTGCAAAGCCAGCCTGTCCAATGTTTCTAATTGCCATGTTTCTACTCTTACGCAGTTGGAAGCCACTATAGAAGTGGGGCCTCATCTAATAAAAGCAATTTCAGACTATCTGAGGTATTTGAGATTTCTTCATCTCTCTTTGTCATTCTTAGAATTGCAAAAATGCAGCAAAAGCTGCATCTTCTCCCTTCGTTGGAGTAGTTTGCATTTTTTTTTCTCTTTATGTAGATAAGTACTCTCTTTGATAGTGTTCGATGGTAACCTGGGGCATTTTTATTGCTTGAATCGTGATTTTCTCATCATCAAATTGGTTACACCCATGATTTTTAATGATTCTGTAGCAGAAGGAAGTAGGACAAGTTCAATATCCATTCATCTAGAGTCTTTCAGCAATCTGAAGTCAAAAGTCTTTCTGCAATCTAAAGCCTTAGTCTTTAATTTGTTCTGTTGCGAACCCACTCTTTGATAATCTAAATACTTTATTTGTTATTTATTGTCATGTGTCTACTGCTTAATCACGTTTGAAGCTAGAAAATATTGTTGTCTTATTAGGTTCAACTTCAGATCAACATGTACTTTTTGTTTTTTGTTTTTGATGCATATACATCTTTGCTTAGAGCTAGCTTTTCCTTTTAGATGGAGTTCTGATGGAGACAAGGCATGTAGAAGTTATGATGGAGGTGAGGCGCGTAAGTGTCAATGGAAAGGAGGTAAAAAAAAATTCAAATATTTTGCATTCTGATCTGTTGCATGGTCAATTTTGTGGTATTGCAGTTTATTATATGGATGTTCATTTGATCCATGTTAATTGAGGACAAGCTGCAAAGGCAAGCAATTTAGCATGTATGAATGCCTTTTTTTGAATAGTCATTTATGTTTGTGTATAGGATTTTCTTATCCTCATCATACAATTAAGTTCAGATTTTTATCTAGGCATAGAAATTTTCAGTTGCAGCATGATAGAACAGCAAGGTACAACACTGTTGATAGCACTCTTTCTAAATGTTCTAGGTTTCTACTTATCTGGGTAGACCTAGAATGCACCCGATTGTTAGTTTTATCAGCATGTGATCTCTGCTAATGTTCAGCTTTCATGGTTCTCCTCAATATGAACATTTTCCCTGATGCTTGGCTTCATGCTATCAAGGATATAGCTAGGAGTATATGATATAGCTATGAATACACATTTGCATGGTCCACATGATCTAAAGTTTTCTGGCGTTAGACATGGGTTTATGCCAGTGTCACTCTAGGTAGATGAGTGAATTAACAAAATTTCTGCACCAATGGGTCTCCTGAATCGAAGCTTTTGTCACATGAAGACTTAAAGGGTTTTAAGCATGTTCGCATCCATCATAGAGTTGCCATAATCTATATCTGGCATGGTGATTTTGAGCTACCTCAGTTTTAAGTGCTGGATGCAGACAAGAGGGTTGGCAAGGAATCATCCATTTGTTTACTTTTCTATCATGGCATCTCTAAACTTTTGTTTCTGTACCAAAACTAGAGATGTGCATGGTCATGCTATCAGTTGTCCAATCATGCAATATCCTCAATACAGATTATGCGTATTGCCAAGACCTATTATGATGGCCCATTATTATGCCGCATACCCATCTCACTCATCTACAGAGAAAGCCAAGTCCACAATGAAGCAAGCTCCACCTGCAGTATGGGACCTTTTTTTATATTGCAGACCAACTTATTTGATGAGCCGTAAGAGAACATATTAGAGGAGCACTATGAGTACATATGTATCTGTTACCAGGAAGGCCTAGCATTCAGCCACTACTATAACTGGGTAACATCATATATTCGGACTTTGCAACATAAGGGCATAGATAAATAAATAGAGAAGAGAATCTGCAATAGGTCAAGCTGCTAAAGGTAGACTGTCCATTTTGTTATGGACGTTAATACAAATTATAAATCCAAATGCTATCTTGCATTAGCTATAGAAATAAAAGGACAAGCGTCTTAAAATGATTGAGGATTATCAAAAAAAATATCTGCAAAATTTGAGGTAAAGTATATATCTAAACAATATATACTCTGGTATATGTTTTTGCAGCTTACAGCTCTTCCATCATGGAAAACATCATTGTGTAGGTAATTTATACAAATATTTTGCTAGCATGTATTCTGCCCCAAAAATTTAGTGAATCTTTGTTAATAAAATGTAGCTGCAGATTTGTGCAAGTCGATAAGGAGATTTGTGCAATGAATAGAATTTAATATCTATTCACGAGGCTATCGAGGATGGCAGGATGGAATAGGACTTGATAGAACATGCAGAATATAATATTTATCCACGGGGTTATCGTTGATGCCAAGATGGAATAGGACATGATATAACTAACATTCCTATGCTGATAAGTTCCATTTCTTGATGTTATTTTTTAAGCTTTGTAGATCTTATGATTCTCTTTTTTTCTGCCATGTACTACACATTGAAGAAACTTGGACAGCTATGTGTACAGAGCACTGTAAAATTTGTACTGTTCCCAAATTTTTTTGGAAAAAACATGATTCAGGTGGTGTTGTAGTGACACACATTTTGCTGTGTAGTTATGTACCTTTATATCTTCACTTTGTGGCATCAGAACTTGGTGTATGATTTCCACTTTTTACAGGACCATGGTTCCAGCTATCTATTTCAAAAAGACCATTGTTGTGATGCCAATTAAATGTTCGCATGAGAAGGCCATGGTGCTAGCTATTCATTTTAGAATATTGTTGTGATGTCAACTAAATATTTTCTTTCTTATATGTGCAGAATTCTATATAGCATTAGCCATCTAAATATATGTAGCAGACCATCAATATAAACATTCAATAGATGCATTTGGAGGTTTTAGCAAGTTGTCTGTAGCTATTCTTGACTCATTCTCTTCGCTCTCTCATCAGGAGTAATTATGGCCCACTGTACTGTTGAAAATGTTTAGATGAAAAATCATAGATTATAGGGTATACATGTGGGTTATTTCTTTAAAATGCAGGGACTTGCTTTCTTAAAATGCCTAAAATGTGAAACCTAGAATAACATTTTCTACGTCAGGGGACATTCAAATTCTATTTCATAATTTCTAACTAATTCGTTCTCTCTCTGCTTTTGAATGTTAATCTCAATTGTCAATATTCTTAGAAATTTTATAAAGCATTCTTGGTTCTTTAAGGCCACAAATGATCTGGGGAACCTAGGAATTCTACAATGAAAAGCCTCAGAAGTTGCAGATGACTTTGAATAATTTTTTTAAAGCGTTCAGAAATTCTAAGCTACAATTCCACCACTTGCATAATTGTTCTTACAATGATGTCTCTTATAGAATTAAAATGCTAATATAAGATGTAGATCATTGTTTTATTCCTAAAGCATTTCAGTTCTAAATAGAATGCCTATCATAGTGTCTTTATTTCCTAGACCAAATACAAACATCAAGTAGTGAATTTGACCCACACCACAATTGCTAGGAAGTGATTGATACCCATGGTAGATCCTAATCCACAACATGTGCTATCCATTGTATATCCTAACCCACGTTGTCTTGATATAACTTAAAAGATAGCTACATTTGCATGCCATTTCACACCATAGAGAAAATCATGCCACCTTTTAAATAATTATAAACCACATCACCCATAAGAGTTACCTGTCAAACAAGGTGCAATTGGGTTCAACGCAACTTAATAACCTACATAACAATTACTTTACATGCCAAAAAAGTTGCAATTCTCCTATATAAGGACATTAGAATAATATATTACCCATTGAAATAATTTTCTCAATGCATATCTTAAATGATGAGAACATGTATAATACAAAGTCATATGACCATTGAATGGTGAAAATATTTAAATGCTACTTTTGTAGATGCCATTGTTACTTGAAACCGTATGCAGTGTTTTTTTTTTTTTTTTTTTTTTCTGTATACCTAACTGCCACCAAAGTAGTTGCCATGTATAACTTAAATAGAATACCATTATTGTCCTATTGGGACAATTCAATACATCAAATTTTTGTTTGCTATATGTATAGTTATGTATGTCAACAGCTTCATTGTTGTATAGTAGAACAGTACTTATGCCCGGCAACGCCGGGCACCCATTACTAGTAATACTTATAGACAATTTACCTTTCAATATCTACAAATTGTGGCAAATTGGTCTTTGCTGTAGTGCTTTATGGATAATGCACTCAATGGCTTGTTTTTCAATAGCTCATCACAAAGAACTGCATCTCACTTCCCACTATAGCCGTGTTCAGAAGCTCCTTACATCATGAGGGTCCATGCAAATGCCAGAGCATGCAATAACAACCGTGTTCACTGCTTCAGGAAATATATGAACCATCCTGAATGCCACAAATCCTTCATAGCTCGTCCCTCCCACACCAAACTTGGATATCCCAATTTCTTTTAATAACATACTGATGCATTTCGCTCTGTCTTCTCTAGCCTTGTTGATTCGACTTTCCCAAAGTATGTATAGATCAAAATGCACCAACTAATCATGTACAACTTAATCTTGGAGAAGAACCTAATCTTGTAAACCAAGTTTGGTTCCAAGAAGAACTTTGTTAGACAATCTGCATCTATGGTAGCTTTTTTTCTTATTTGGCTTTACAGCCCCGCAAACAAAAATTGACTTGCTGATGTTGTGGCTTTGAAGTTGGGCATCTTGTATTTTTGTCTTGGAGTTTTGGTTGCTGATATGGAATGAAGAAGAAGAAGAAGAAGAAGAAGAAGAAGAAGAAGAAGAAGAAGAAGAAGAAGAAGAAGAAGAAGAAGAAGAAGAAGAAGAAGAAGAAGAAGAAGAAGAAGAAGAAGAAGAAGAAGAAGAAGAAGAAGAAGAAGAAGAAGAAGAAGAAGAAGAAGAAGAAGAAGAAGAAGAAGAAGAAGAAGAAGAAGAGGAGGAGATAAGCATTATGTGGGACTGTATACTACAGCCTTTGGTTGATCCAAAAACCATGTTGAACGGAAAAGGCGTGGCTAAGATAACCAAGTATAATCATGAAGTTGAAGATAAATGGTGTTTAAAAGGACCTGCACTCAGTATGTGCCTAAATAGAATTATATTGATGGTTGTGTGATCATGATCCTGAGTTCCCATAGCATTAGAGCATATGGTTGGTTGGAAGAACTTTGGAGTTAAATGCTAAGTTGGTACCCAATAGGGATAAGTGGGAAATACCATACTAAAACATTGGATGGTGCCAATAATATTTATAATTGTAACGTATGGGGCTGCTTGTGTTGGCTTTTAACATGAAGAATGGGAATGATGGTGCCCATTAAAGGTTACAAAGGTGACTAAGCATGGGTTTGGTATCAATAGAACCACCTAAGATTTGGTAGATTTGCTGGCCAGGCTTTTAATGTTATAGGCTAGGTCAGAGAGCGCGGCTTACTAGACAAAATTTTGGGGCTCAAAATCTTTTGGAGAATTTCGGTGCCAGTGATATTAATGCTGCTACCAGGAGTTAAGAGATATGATTTGGCGTGCAAATGCCCTGGTAATAGTTACCAGAATGGCTTTTGCAAGCTAGGTGTTCAATTTTTTCTGTATACTTGGTGTGGCGCTTGCAAGATTGAGCATTCTGTCTGTGACCTTTATTGGAAGTTGTGTGATGCCTAAGGGTGTTTACGAAAGGGGGCCCGGCAAAAAGAATAAAGGCCCTAATAACAACAATGGGGTTCCCTCAAAGAAGATCGACAAAGCAAGTTTTAGCAGAAAGCCTGCTAATGGTGGAACGTTTCAAAATACGGTGAAGCGTGGAGCTCCAAATCAGGTGCGTGGCTGTGTCACGATAGAGCTGATGGAGTTAAAACCAAAGGAACATGTTGATTTAATTGTGTACAGATAAAAGTCCTAGTTAATCATATAGAAAGTCGTTCTGGAAGATTTATAGATGGGTATGATGGGGCTTTGGCTGGTTTAACTGGTTAAGGTATGAATATGAGAGCAAAATAGGCTCGTGGGCTCTATGGTTATCTGTTACACCAGGAAATAGTAGTGGCCGGGCTGTCAAACAGAGTTCATAACTATTAAAATAAGCTAACGCTTATGGGGCGGTATAAGTATTATGTATTGGTATAACAGTTTTGGTATGCAATGTAATAGATAATAGTATTCTAATGGAAGAGCATACCGTCAGGCTGTCTATTGGGTAAAAATGATGTGTTACTGCAAGATTAAAAGAAGAACCTCCCTGTTTGCCTGAACCAGGGGCTTGTTGCGTGGCCTGTTCTATGCAGTGGCCGGATTTATGAGCTTCTAGATGATAAACCTATAGAAAACATGGTTTATGTAGGCCCCAATGGTGTGAAAAAAGCGGATCTAGTTCTTGTTATCGTATACTTGACATGGGTTGCTAGATATGCAGGATTGTCAATGAACAGGCTAGTCTTTATTGAACTCTAATTGAGATTTTTCCACTTTGAGGGGAGTAGTACATAGTTTAAACACTATTATTACAGATTTGTTGACTGCTACTTACCATCTGTTATTGCAGATTCCATAACTTTATCCATTAAATGGCAGATTAATACTAGCCAGGCTAGTTTGGCCAAAGAATAATGGATATTTCAGCTTGTATTAGCCTAATAGAATGGTTTTCATTGATTGGGCTAATATGTTATATGTGTAGCTGATTGATTTAGGTGAAGGGCGATAAGCCAGAGTGTTCTTTAGCTTACCTGACGCCCCTTGGCTGGTTACCAGATTATGCTAACTTTGTCATTGATTGGGTGCAGGTAACCGGGACTCTCTCTCCTGATATTTCAGTTACATTGTTGTACAATCGAAGGACCATGAGAACAATATGGCCGGTTGTATCACTAGTACAATAAATGGGTGAGATCTTTCCTTTTGGAGTACATCTCTGATCAAAATAATCTGCCTTCACTTCGGTCTTGAGTTGGCATGTGTTGTATAGCAATTATAACTTCTATGGAGTTGTCTTCTTGAGTGGAAAAGTGGTCTATTAAGACTGTTTAGATTGAAAAATGGGGAAGTATGTGAAAACGATTCAGAATTACTTGTAAAAGTTACCATTGAAACTGATTATTGCTTTAAATATTACTGGCTGCACTATTTTCAAGGATGTTACAGGGAATTTAATTTATGAGATCATTTCTTACACTTTACATTCAGGATGAGTTAGAATACAAGTTACTTAACTAAATAAGAAAAGATAAAGGAAAAACAGCAAAAATGGAATATATGGGTCATTGGTATAAGCTGAAAAAAAGAAAAGAAAATATGTGACATGTGGACCAGGAAAATTTTACTTAATGAACACATACTTATAGACTTGCTGAACATAAACCTTGTGTTTAATTCTGAATGGGAGTATGAGTACCTGATGTGGCCTGGCCTAGAAAACCAGGGTAGGTATTGGGATAAATGGTCTTACTTTGAACGAGGCTTATTGTGGTTTTTACATATATTTGACCGTAGTCTTAGTAAGAACGTAATCGAAGAAGAAATTGTGACATCTACTTGCTGAAGGTATTTGGCAAACACATCATTTCGGAAACCATTCCAACTATGGCAGTTTTAATCTCAGAGTTGGCTGCATATTTAAAGGTTTAGTGACTTAAATAATTGGGATGATTCTGTCCTAATAATGGCTTGAGCACTAACCAGTATTGTTTGTTGATTGCTTGACTTCTTAAGTTATGAAGATAGTACATGTACAATACATCAAATTAAGTGATGAATTTTGAATGATTTTTACAGTACAGGGAGTCTGGATCAAGCAGTTGGCTGATCTAGGATATGGAGCAGTTGGACGGGCACCTAACAGGGCTGTACAATCACTGCTGTGTCTGGTTCCAAATCCAGAGATACACGGAATCATTCTTCGACTTAATAGGAGTCTGCCACCTCAGGCTTATTCACCTGTGGTTCACTTAGGATTCACTGCCTGGTTGGACCTTTTCCTTAGGCTGGATGGGCTTGGTATGGGGGCCCTTGAATGTGAGCCAATTCTACAGCAGATTTTCAGTGACATGCCAAATATTCTTGCTGACCGGACTGACCTGACGAATTCTCTGGCAATTGAATGCAAAGCCGGTGTGGCATTCCTGGAAAAGGTTAACAAGGTTAAGGATAAGGACAAGACCTTTAATAGTGATCCGATGCTAAATGAAAAACCGACACCAGGATTCACTAAGTTCATACCAAAGGAGGACCTGGAAATCATGAAAATGGATGGTGATTATAGCCAGGCTACTCCAATCGTGGAGTGCAATGAGGATCTGGTAAGGTTAACCTTACACAATTGTCTCCGATTCCCCATTATCTCAGAGATGGCAATTGAATGGCTTGGGGAAGAGTTTGACCATGGGTTGTGGCGCAGCCAAAATTTCAGCACTCTTGCTCCCATAAATCCACAAGCTTGGATTATGATTGCTGGCCTGACTAATGACCACTTAGTGGAAGTTGATGAAGCTGCCAAGAACTTGACAAAATTGATCGATAAGGAAGAGGTGGAGTTTCCCTTTGGGACAAACCTGTTTGATAAGCAGTGTCAAAACAATAACGGTACCACTATATTTATCAAAGCACACATGGCTTATCCGGGCATTAAAAGGGAATACAATTATTTACACAGGATCTGGAGATCATTCAGTCCGTACTTCAAGTGCAATTGTACTGATTCCAATGTCTGCAAGGACTCTATAACCTGGTTTGATCAGGCCATTTGGTTTGCATGCAACCATCTAGATCTGATATACCCGAGGTACTCACCTGCTGGAAGAATGGGTGCTTTTCTGAACTTCATACAGCAGAAGCTAAAACGACCTGTGATGGCGCATCTGGTTTACCTCCAAGTGAGGGCTATGATGGTCAGGATTACCAATAAGCTGGTGGATGACCCTGGCTGTAATCTACAGGCCACATTTGGAAAGTGCAAATTAGTGGATGTATGCGAGATGATGATAAAAGACAGGGATTTCGTTTTGGCCAAGCATAACATGGCTAAGGAGGAGTGCAACAATGATGTACTGGCTATCAACTCAATGAGCAAGCTGGATGATTACATGCCTCCTAGGGTGTCTAGGGCTAGTGCCAGTTCCAGCTGCCAGCTGGTTGAAAACATCACGGATGTTTCTGATTCCATAGTAAGCTGCACTAAAGATGAAAACTCTGTCTGCAAGGGACCTAAGCCCGGAGATGGTGGAAGAACAGAAAATATGAAGCAAAACCTTTTAAGGTATTCTACATAGGTAACTTATGATGACACATAGTTCCTGATTACTGAAATAGTCCAAAGTACTAATTCAGCCTGTTTATACTCATGCAGTATCTTTGCTGGCACCAATGATGCTCTGCATACCACTTACCCATCTGGTTCTTCTTGATTGGAGTAAAGTTCGGATATCATATTATATTATATGTATACAATGGACCACATGTGGCAAATTTTGGATTATTATAACCTGTTTTTATGGTTATGATTATGAGCCAGAAAGACCGTCTAAAACATTTTGATGGCCCTATTTTTGAAGTGTACTACAACAGTCGACTAAATATAAGAAGTATTGACTAATATTGTGGATTAACTAATAAAGCCCGGTATCTGGGAAACATAGGACTGAATTTAAGTAAAGAGTGCAGGAAAACCCAAAAAAGAAAGGGGCTCCTTTTCAAAAAATATCACTGTATTTCTATCACTCAAAATTTATTACAAACTAACTCAAATACATTATCTTAGGTGGAAGATGATGGGGAGGATGTTGAAAGAATTATCACTGTCGGTTACAGTGGTAGAAGAATATTATCTAAAAACATGAGGACTACCATAAAAAAGGTTAGAGTGCATTTCAATGTCTCTTCCAAAATAATGGATTCTATTAATCTGAGAGACACCATCAAAGAATATGTGTATATGAGGTTGGGTGATTTTGGTAATCACATCATGCAAAATACATGTATTGGCTGGAGATATGAGGACCAGCTTATAGATCTGGTTTACAAACCATTTGGGGTGTTTGCTGATATTAAGATGCCTAGGTGTGTCTGTCATATGCCAGGTATGGATAAGTACATTGACCCATTGGTAGGGCATGTGAGAACCATGGATCTGAACATTGTCAAATCCAAGAAATTGAGAAATATGTTCAAAAAAGGCTTGAATTTCATCCCAGACAAACCGTTAAACATGCATAAATTCATGATCGACATTGGTAATGGAATCAGTGAGATGTTCAAAGGTTTTGAGAAAAATGGGGTGGTGCTGCACCCTTATGAAGTTGAGAGCATTAAATGCGGGTTGTTGGAGTTTATCAAATGCAAAGCCACATCCGTGATAAAGCACACTAGCAGGCTGCATGACTTTACTAAAGATGACAGGGTTAATAGCTGCCTAAGTTGGTTAACGAGAAATCTATATATCTCGGCTATTGATAAAGCCTCTAATGTACCCTCATTCATCTGCCCATGGCACATAAGGGACAAGGCTAGGGAGAGACTGCAGGGAAAGGATTTTATCAGAATCAATCATGACAGGAATGTAATACTGCAGAATATTAACTCTGAACTTAAGGACATTTTTCAGTTGGAGTGTCCTCACTCTGATCGGCTGCCATATTTGCTTGGCTTATTCAAAGCTCACAAAAGCGAGTATCGGTGGATCACCAATGCCAATAGAACGGTCTTCACGTTGCCTTCCAGAATTGTCACAAGGGGATTGAGAGGTTTGGCTGAAGCATTACCTGGAGCATACATGAAAAAGCTTGAAAAAATCAATGTACTTTTGCCAGGAAAAGTCAATCCGTATTGGATTGTTAGTTCTGTGTACGAATGTATGCTGAATTTACCCACAAAAATTACAAGTGTTTTCACTGCCGACATCTCCAAGTGCTATGAAAACATCCCGTTACAGGGAAAGGATGGAATCTGCACTGTCATAAGTGAAGTAATCAGCTTGGCTATTGACTATTTAAGTGGCAATGGTAAGGAGGTGATGCTTGGGTACAGGGTACTAGATGATGATGTTATCTACACCTGGGATTGTGTGAAGCAACCAGGGAAATCTTGGCAATACATGAATAAGGCTGAGTTCTGCAGGCTCAATGTCTGGCTCCTTAATAATTGTTATATTATACAGGGGGAGAACATATGGAGGCAAGCTTGTGGAATACCTATGGGGTTTTCCTGCTCCCCTGAATGGTGCAATTTATATTTGTCATTTTTCGAAATGAAGCACATTGAGAGATTGGCTGCTGCTGGAAGATTCCAGGAAATTATAAAATTCAAGGATGCAAGAAGGTATATTGATGACCTTTGTATCCCGAATGGGGGAGATTTGTCTATGTACTTTCAGCAGAACAAAAACTGTGAGGAATGCTGCAACATATACAATCTGGAGGTCCTGCAAATTAAGGATGAGACTCAATACCAAATGAAAGGTAGTGGTCCTGTCATGATAGGTTATAAAGGTAATTTTCTAAATGTTACCATTGAAGTGGTAGAACCACAGTCTGGACTCTTCATTACAACAAAATACGACAAGAGAGACAAGCTGCCTTTTCAAGTTATGAAGTTTATTCATGCTTCAGGTTGTCGTCCATATTTAAATGCCAACAGTTATATTTCGTCCCAAATCCTACCTATACTATATGTGAACAGCAGTCCCATCAGGGCTAAGGAGGATTTGAAAATGCTAATACAAGAATTTGTGAGTAATGGCTTTGAACTCCGGGACCTTGTTAAAAGCATAAGCAGACTGATTGAGGGGAATATCTTTCCAGGTTTAATGTTTAACATCAATGAAATAAAATGATCAATGTGTATTCTACTTCTGGGTAAGGATGTAGGACCCTTCCTTTTATAGGGGGGTCCTACCTCGAATCCCCTATAAAATGATGGGCCTTACATCCCGAGGGAGGGATGTGGGAGAAGAAGAAGAAGAAGAAGAAGAAGAAGAAGAAGAAGAAAAATAAAAGGAGGAGATAAGCATTATGTGGGACTGTATACTACAGCCTTTGGTTGATCCAAAAACCATGTTGAACGGAAAAGGCGTGGCTAAGATAACCAAGTATAATCATGAAGTTGAAGATAAATGGTGTTTAAAAGGACCTGCACTCAGTATGTGCCTAAATAGAATTATATTGATGGTTGTGTGATCATGATCCTGAGTTCCCATAGCATTAGAGCATATGGTTGGTTGGAAGAACTTTGGAGTTAAATGCTAAGTTGGTACCCAATAGGGATAAGTGGGAAATACCATACTAAAACATTGGATGGTGCCAATAATATTTATAATTGTAACGTATGGGGCTGCTTGTGTTGGCTTTTAACATGAAGAATGGGAATGATGGTGCCCATTAAAGGTTACAAAGGTGACTAAGCATGGGTTTGGTATCAATAGAACCACCTAAGATTTGGTAGATTTGCTGGCCAGGCGTTTAATGTTATAGGCTAGGTCAGAGAGGCCGCTTTACTAGACAAAATTTTGGGGCTCAAAATCTTTTGGAGAATTTCGGTGCCAGTGATATTAATGCTGCTACCAGGAGTTAAGAGATATGATTTGGCGCCAAAAATGCCCCAGTAATAGTTACCAGAATGGCTTTTGCAAGCTAGGTGTTCAATTTTTTCTGTATACTTGGTGTGGCGCTTGCAAGATTGAGCATTCTGTCTGTGACCTTTATTGGAAGTTGTGTGATGCCTAAGGGTGTTTACGAAAGGGGGCCGGGCAAAAAGAATAAAGGCCCTAATAACAACAATGGGTTTCCCTCAAAGAAGATCGACAAAGCAAGTTTTAGCAGAAAGCCTGCTAATGGTGGAACGTTTCAAAATACGGTGAAGCGTGGAGCTCCAAATCAGGTGCGTGGCTGTGTCACGATAGAGCTGATGGAGTTAAAACCAAAGGAACATGTTGATTTAATTGTGTACAGATAAAAGTCCTAGTTAATCATATAGAAAGTCGTTCTGGAAGATTTATAGATGGGTATGATGGGGCTTTGGCTGGTTTAACTGGTTAAGGTATGAATATGAGAGCAAAATAGGCTCGTGGGCTCTATGGTTATCTGTTACACCAGGAAATAGTAGTGGCCGGGCTGTCAAACAGAGTTCATAACTATTAAAATAAGCTAACGCTTATGGGGCGGTATAAGTATTATGTATTGGTATAACAGTTGGTATGCACAGAATAGATAATAGTATTCTAATGGAAGAGCATACCGTCGTCATTTCTATTGGGTAAAAATGATGTGTTACTGCAAGATTAAAAGAAGAACCTCCCTGTTTGCCTGAACCAGGGGCTTGTTGTGTGGCCTGTTCTATGCAGTGGCCGGATTTATGAGCTTCTAGATGATAAACCTATAGAAAACATGGTTTATGTAGGCCCCAATGGTGTGAAAAAAGCGGATCTAGTTCTTGTTATCGTATACTTGACATGGGTTGCTAGATATGCAGGATTGGCAATGAACAGGCTAGTCTTTATTGAACTCTAATTGAGATTTTTCCACTTTGAGGGGAGTAGTACATAGTTTAAACACTATTATTACAGATTTGTTGGATCGCTACTTACCATCCATTATTGCAGATTCCATAACTTTATCCATTAAATGGCGATTAATACTAGCCGTGGCTAGTTTGGCCAAAGAATAATGGATATTTCAGCTTGTATTAGCCTAATAGAATGGTTTTCATTGATTGGGCTAATATGTTATATGTGTAGCTGATTGATTTAGGTGAAGGGCGATAAGCCAGAGTGTTCTTTAGCTTACCTGATGCCCCTTGGCTGGTTACCAGATTATGCTAACTTTGTCATTGATTGGGTGCAGGTAACCGGGACTCTCTCTCCTGATATTTCAGTTACATTGTTGTACAATCGAAGGACCATGAGAACAATATGGCCGGTTGTATCACTAGTACAATAAATGGGTGAGATCTTTCCTTTTGGAGTACATCTCTGATCAAAATAATCTGTCTTCACGGCGGTACTGAGTTGACAGTATTGTATAGCAATTATAACTTCTATGGAGTTGTCTTCTTGAGTGGAAAAGTGGTCTATTAAGACTGTTTAGATTGAAAAATGGGGAAGTATGTGAAAACGATTCAGAATTACTTGTAAAAGTTACCATTGAAACTGATTATTGCTTTAAATATTACTGGCTGCACTATTTTCAAGGATGTTACAGGAATTTAATTTATGAGATCATTTCTTACACTTTACATTCAGGATGAGTTAGAATACAAGTTACTTAACTAAATAAGAAAAGATAAAGGAAAAACAGCAAAAATGGAATATATGGGTCATTGGTATAAGCTGAAAAAAAGAAAAGAAAATATGTGACATGTGGACCAGAAAAATTTTACTTAATGAACACATACTTATAGACTTGCTGAACATAAACCTTGTGTTTAATTCTGAATGGGAGTATGAGTACCTGATGTGGCCTGGCCTAGAAAACCAGGGTAGGTATTGGGATAAATGGTCTTACTTTGAACGAGGCTTATTGTGGTTTTTACATATATTTGACCGTAGTCTTAGTAAGAACGTAATCGAAGAAGAAATTGTGACATCTACTTGCTGAAGGTATTTGGCAAACACATCATTTCGGAAACCATTCCAACTATGGCAGTTTTAATCTCAGAGTTGGCTGCATATTTAAAGGTTTAGTGACTTAAATAATTGGGATGATTCTGTCCTAATAATGGCTTGAGCACTAACCAGTATTGTTTGTTGATTGCTTGACTTCTTAAGTTATGAAGATAGTACATGTACAATACATCAAATTAAGTGATGAATTTTGAATGATTTTTACAGTACAAGGGAGTCTGGATCAAGCAGTTGGCTGATCTAGGATATGGAGCAGTTGGACGGGCACCTAACAGGGCTGTACAATCACTGCTGTGTCTGGTTCCAAATCCAGAGATACACGGAATCATTCTTCGACTTAATAGGAGTCTGCCACCTCAGGCTTATTCACATGTGGTTCACTTAGGATTCACTGCCTGGTTGGACCTTTTCCTTAGGCTGGATGGGCTTGGTATGGGGGCCCTTGAATGTGAGCCAATTCTACAGCAGATTTTCAGTGACATGCCAAATATTCTTGCTGACCGGACTGACCTGGACGATATGCTGGCAATTGAATGCAAAGCCGGTGTGGCATTCCTGGAAAAGGTTAACAAGGTTAAGGATAAGGACAAGACCTTTAATAGTGATCCGATGCTAAATGAAAAACCGACACCAGGGTTCACTAAGTTCATACCAAAGGAGGACCTGGAAATCATGAAAATGGATGGTGATTATAGCCAGGCTACTCCAATCGTGGAGTGCAATGAGGATCTGGTAAGGTTAACCTTACACAATTGTCTCTGATTCCCCATTATCTCAGAGATGGCAATTGAATGGCTTGGGGAAGAGTTTGACCATGGGTTGTGGCGCAGCCAAAATTTCAGCACTCTTGCTCCCATAAATCCACAAGCTTGGATTATGATTGCTGGCCTGACTAATGACCACTTAGTGGAAGTTGATGAAGCTGCCAAGAACTTGACAAAATTGATCGATAAGGAAGAGGTGGAGTTTCCCTTTGGGACAAACCTGTTTGATAAGCAGTGTCAAAACAATAACGGTACCACTATATTTATCAAAGCACACATGGCTTATCCGGGCATTAAAAGGGAATACAATTATTTACACAGGATCTGGAGATCATTCAGTCCGTACTTCAAGTGCAATTGTACTGATTCCAATGTCTGCAAGGACTCTATAACCTGGTTTGATCAGGCCATTTGGTTTGCATGCAACCATCTAGATCTGATATACCCGAGGTACTCACCTGCTGGAAGAATGGGTGCTTTTCTGAACTTCATACAGCAGAAGCTAAAACGACCTGTGATGGCGCATCTGGTTTACCTCCAAGTGAGGGCTATGATGGTCAGGATTACCAATAAGCTGGTGGATGACCCTGGCTGTAATCTACATGCCACATTTGGAAAGTGCAAATTAGTGGATGTATGCGAGATGATGATAAAAGACAGGAATTTCGTTTTGGCCAAGCATAACATGGCTAAGGAGGAGTGCAACAATGATGTACTGGCTATCAACTCAATGAGCAAGCTGGATGATTACATGCCTCCTAGGGTGTCTAGGGCTAGTGCCAGTTCCAGCTGCCAGCTGGTTGAAAACATCACGGATGTTTCTGATTCCATAGTAAGCTGCACTAAAGATGAAAACTCTGTCTGCAAGGGACCTAAGCCCGGAGATGGTGGAAGAACAGAAAATATGAAGCAAAACCTTTTAAGGTATTCTACATAGGTAACTTATGATGACACATAGTTCCTGATTACTGAAATAGTCCAAAGTACTAATTCAGCCTGTTTATACTCATCATGCAAAGATCTTTGCTTTCAATGATGCTCGCATACCACTTACCCATCCGGTTCTTCTTGATTGGAGTAAAGTTCGATATCATATTATATTATATGTATACAATGGACCACATGTGGCAAATTTTGGATTATTATAACCTTGTTTTTATGGTTATGATTATGAGCCGAAAGACCGCCTAAAACATTTTGATGGCCCTATTTTTTGAAGTGTACTACAACAGTCGACTAAATATAAGAAGTATTGACTAATATTGTGGATTAACTAATAAAGCCCGGTATCTGGGAAACATAGGACTGAATTTAAGTAAAGAGTGCAGGAAAACCCAAAAAAGAAAGGGGCTCCTTTTCAAAAAATATCACTGTATTTCTATCACTCAAAATTTATTACAAACTAACTCAAATACATTATCTTAGGTGGAAGATGATGGGGAGGATGTTGAAAAAATTATCACCGCTTGCCATGGTGGTAGAAGAATATTATCTAAAAACATGAGGACTACCATAAAAAGGGTTAGAGTGCATTTCAATTTCTCTTCCAAAATAATGGATTCTATTAATCTGAGAGACACCATCAAAGAATATGTGTATATGAGGTTGGGTGATTTTGGTAATCACATCATGCAAAAATACATGTATTGGTCGGAGATATGAGGACCAAATTATAGATCCGGTTTACAAACCATTTGGGGTGTTTGCTGATATTAAGATGCCTAGGTGTGTCCGCATCATATGCCGTATGGATAAGTACATTGACCCATTGGTAGGGCATGTGAGAACCATGGATCCGAACATTGTCAAATCCAAGAAATTGAGAAATATGTTCAAAAAGGCTTGAATTTCATCCCGCACAAACCGTTAAACATGCATAAATTCATGATCGACATTGGTAATGGAATCGATGAGATGTTCAAAGGTTTTGAGAAAAATGGGGTGGTGCTGCACCCTTATGAAGTTGAGAGCATTAAATGCGGGTTGTTGGAGTTTATCAAATGCAAAGCCACATCCGTGATAAAGCACACTAGCGGCCGCATGACTTTACTAAAGATGACAGGTTAATAGCCGCCTAAGTTGGTTAACGAAATCTATATATCTCTGGCTATTGATAAAGCCTCTAATGTACCCTCATTCATCTCGCCCATGGCACATAAGGGACAAGGCTAGGGAGAGATCAAGGGAAAGGATTTTATCGTAATCAATCATGACAGAATGTAATACCGCAGAATATTAACTCAACTTAAGGACATTTTTCAGGTTGGAGTGTCCTCACTCGACGATGCACGCCATATTTGCTTGGCTTATTCAAAGCTCACAAAAGCGAAGTATCGGTGGATCACCAATGCCAATAGAACGGTCTTCACGTTGCCTTCCGCAATTGTCACAAGGGGATTGAGAGATTTGGTCAAGCATTACCCGGAGCATACATGAAAAAGCTTGAAAAATCAATGTACTTTTGCCAGGAAAAGTCAATCCGTATTGGATTGTTAGTTCTGTGTACGAATTTATGCTGAATTTACCCACAAAAATTACAAGTGTTTTCACTGCCGACATCTCCAAGTGCTATGAAAACATCCCGTTACAGGGAAAGGATGGAATCTGCACTGTCATAAGTGAAGTAATCAGCTTGGCTATTGACTATTTAAGTGGCAATGGTAAGGAGGTGATGCTTGGGTACAGGGTACTAGATGATGATGTTATCTACACCTGGGATTGTGTGAAGCAACCAGGGAAATCTTGGCAATACATGAATAAGGCTGAGTTCTGCAGGCTCAATGTCTGGCTCCTTAATAATTGTTATATTATACAGGGGGAGAACATATGGAGGCAAGCTTGTGGAATACCTATGGGGTTTTCCTGCTCCCCTGAATGGTGCAATTTATATTTGTCATTTTTCGAAATGAAGCACATTGAGAGATTGGCTGCTGCTGGAAGATTCCAGGAAATTATAAAATTCAAGGATGCAAGAAGGTATATTGATGACCTTTGTATCCCGAATGGGGGAGATTTGTCTATGTACTTTCAGCAGAACAAAAACTGTGAGGAATGCTGCAACATATACAATCTGGAGGTCCTGCAAATTAAGGATGAGACTCAATACCAAATGAAAGGTAGTGGTCCTGTCATGATAGGTTATAAAGATAATTTTCTAAATGTTACCATTGAAGTGGTAGAACCACAGTCTGGACTCTTCATTACAACAAAATACGACAAGAGAGACAAGCTGCCTTTTCAAGTTATGAAGTTTATTCATGCTTCAGGTTGTCGTCCATATTTAAATGCCAACAGAGTTATTCTGTCCCAAATCCTACCTATACTATATGTGAACAGCAGTCCCATCAGGGCTAAGGAGGATTTGAAAATGCTAATACAAGAATTTGTGAGTAATGGCTTTGAACTCCGGGACCTTGTTAAAAGCATAAGCAGACTGATTGAGGGGAATATCTTTCCAGGTTTAATGTTTAACATCAATGAAATAAAATGATCAATGTGTATTCTACTTCTGGGTAAGGATGTAGGACCCTTCCTTTTATAGGGGGGTCCTACCTCGAATCCCCTATAAAATGATGGGCCTTACATCCCGAGGGAGGGATGTGGGAGAAGAAGAAGAAGAAGAAGAAGAAGAAGAAGAAGAAGAAGAAGAAGAAGAAGAAGAAGAAGAAGAAGAAGAAGAAGAAGAAGAAGAAGAAGAAGAAGAAGAGAATATTCTCTCTGGATCTTCAAGTCTTAAGATAAGTTTTCATGAATTTTGCTGCTAGACATGGTTGTTCTTATAAGGGTCCTAAGGAAATGAAATATCTTTCAAATCCATGATTTGGAACTATGAAAACTATTCATAGATGTCATGATATTAAATATGGTCTACATGGTTTAAATATGGGCCATATAGTTTAATGGTCAAAAAGGTTAGGATATGGAATATTGTTGCATTTTGGAAAGTCTATGCAAAATGATTTATGGGCTTGCAAAAGTGGCTAAGATGTGGTAACTCACGAAATAGTTATTGGTTAACCCTTGGGGTATTTAAATTGGGATGTTGAACTTTATTTCTTCTTTGAAAGTGTGCATGTTTGCCACTTGTTGCCTTTAAGAAAAATAGGTTGCATGTCTATGCTTTTATTATGTGGACCACATAAAAATGATGCTAGGATTTGGAGCTTCGTCTACTTTCAATAGATTGTTGGCAAAAAGCCAAGTTTTGGTAAAGGCAAAAAGCAATAAAATGGTTTACATGCTTAGATATGTGCGTATAATAATAATGATGGCGATTGCGGTGAAAGGGCCAATTGTGGCTTTGTAGCTTCACATGCTTTTTAGAGAACAGATATATTGAAAGGTGACACCT
Organism: Isoetes taiwanensis; assembly: GCA_021234155.1. Taxonomy (NCBI): domain Eukaryota; kingdom Viridiplantae; phylum Streptophyta; class Lycopodiopsida; order Isoetales; family Isoetaceae; genus Isoetes; species Isoetes taiwanensis. The sequence goes on from JAJEKV010000113.1 coordinate 2,291,683, forward strand.
TACGAAATTAAAAAATGAAAAATAGAGTGATAATAGACTTTGACTCGAATAAGGAAACTTTTTTAGGGTTGCAGCCTACAGGTCGTCTGCGGCAGCTATGGATTATGGTTCAGCAGGCAGGATTTGGAGCACAACTCGAAGCACATAAGTCCGCCGTAAGCATTCATTATGGTAGGTAACTTCATTCCTACAGTAAATGCTTGGGTTTATAAGGAAATGGCAGACCATTTTGTAGTGGCAAACACAAGAGTTGAGAGATCTGGCGATAGTTGTGGCGCCTTACTCTGTGGTAATATAAGTGGATCTAAAGGCTTGCTAACAGGATGCCGAAAGGTGTCTGAGCCAATCCCCGGGCAAAATAAGAAAGCTCTACAAGCTAATAATTTCCAGTTCAAGAAGTCCAGGCACCCAATTACGAGTGGGAAGCAAAATAACCTGGTGATTGGTGCACGAAGCAAAGCTGATGGCCGTGGTGACTTCAATCAGGTCAGCTTTGTAATATTTCATGATTCGTTAATATGATGGCGACGTGCTTAAACACGGATGGTCATTAGATGCGTGAAGATGCTTACATGTTTTACTGATAAAATAAGTCTTATATGATATTTAATTTTGGATAATAGATGAGCTGATTTAGGGCAAAAATAGATAAGACTAAAAACAGAGATGGCTGAAAATAGGGGGATTAACCGATCTGTTTGTCATAGCTGAATATTAGATTTAAAGCTAACTAATAACAGGGTTTTGAAAGATATACAGATATATGGATATGTATGATAAGTTGAGGGGCTAATAGATCTATCATAGATGACGGTAACCGGATGTGAAGATAGATTACTTTAAGGACACTTATGGAAACAACTTAAGATAGAATGATATTGCTATGCTGGCTAAATAAATAGGTGGACTATGGTTCTTGATGGTGCTATTGTTATAACAGAGATTTAGACATAATGATTGATAGATTGAGCATATAATGGGTCTGTCTTCATATCTGTTACAGATATATAAATACTGCTGGGGTAAGCAGCAATAAAAGCTATGGTTTAAGCTTAATGTTTACTGTGTTATAGCAGCCAAGTCTCATAAATGAGATGGGGCCTAAATCTGGAAAAAACTTAGGTGAAGGGCTTAAGAGCCGTGGTGTCTTATCAAGCACCGTTAACCCTTGTATGCTACCCTCATCAAAGTTAATCTGTTGCATTGTTTGGTTACAGGTAACCAAGACACTCTCTCCTTGGAGTTTTTTCAAGTATTTCAGCATATGATTTGGTATCTTGAAAATACATATACAGCAGTACACCAGGGAAGTTGTTACATAAATCTGGTTAAAGTTATGACTGTTATAAGAAAAGCAAAGAAAAGAAAAATAGTATAAGGTTATTGCTATGACAGATGATGATGTAAAACAGATCACGATAAAGTATGGACACATATATGGTAAACAGTGATGTCTTCTTTTGATTATGTGATAAATGGAAAAGAATTTGTACGAATTTTGCTTTATTAAAACTGTGATAATGTTAAAATTTTAGGAATTTGTTAAAGGATACCTTAGATGTGGCCCTTGGTAAAACTTGGGATAGATATATGGGGTTGTGTTTGCATCTTGTATGAAACCTTGTCTTTGTCTTTGTACAATGCTTGGTGTAAATCTGGATGTGAATGTAAAAAAGAAGAAAATGTGACTTCTATCTGCTGGAGTTATTCGGCAGACACATCTACTCTTTAACAAATTCTGAGTTTTATACTTATGTTGGTTTAAAAATTTAGATTGACTAACTATTTACATCTGTGATGTAGAAAAAAGTTTCATGGCTGAAGCATTTATTTGACTTGGGATATGGGATGGCTGGTGAACCTCCCAACTATGTGGTGCAAGCAGTTATCAGTATGATTCCTAATGCGGAAGTCCATGAGCTGCTGAAGACACTGAGTAAAAATCTATCTCCAGGTTCTTTTTCTCCTATCTTACACTTGGGGTTTAGTGCTTGGTTTGAGCTGTTCCTTAAGCTCGATAATGTAGGGATGGGACTAAGGGAATGTAGACCTATCCTGGAGCAGATATTTCAGGATATTGAAAATATCTTGGCAGACCGTACCGACCTTGATGACCTGCTGGCTATTGAATGCTGTGCTGGCACACAGTATTTAGAAAAGATGCATAACCTGAATGATCATCTATTTGAAAAAGTTGTGGAGAAGGGTAAGCAGACTGAAATTGATTTGGCTGATAATCAAAATCAAACTCAAGGATTTGCCAAATTCATCCCTAAGGTTGACATTGACTTGATGAAGAAAGATAAGGAAGCGGCCATGAGAGATAAAATCAATGAAAACTTGGTTAGGTTGACCCTCAATAACTGTATCAGGTTTCCTATAATATCGGAGATGGCCATTGAGTGGCTGGGTGCTGAGTTTGATCATGGATTATGGAGAAGTAAGAACTTTGGGACCCTGGCTCCTATAAGTAAGAGTACCTGGAAACTTTTTGCAAACATAAATGATGATGAAGTTGCTGAGGCCATTGCTGCTACCAACAATCTTGAGAAATTGTTTGACAGAATTGAAATTGAATTCCCATTTGGAACTGACATCTTTGATAAGGAGTGCAAGAATAATAATGGATGTAATGTGCTTATCAAAACACATATGGCTTTCCCTGATGTGAAGAGAGGTTATTCGTATGTGCACCGCATATGGAGAAGCTGGAGTCCATATATTAAATGCAATTGCCAAAAGGATTCATGTGGGGACACAATAACGTGGTTTGACCAAGCTATATGGTTTATCCTAAACCATCTGGAAATGGTATATCCGAAATATTCACTGGCTGGAAAAATGGGATGTTTTCTGCATTTTATACAGACGTATTTGAAGAAACCAATTCTGGCCCATATTGCATATCTGCACTTCAGAGAGACCATGGTTAATATAACCAATAAATTGGCCAGTAACCCTGAATGTGACGTTAAAGCAGTCTTTGGAGATGCAAAGATAATTGAGGTCTGTGAAATCATGATTAAAGATGAGGAGTTCATGGAGAAAAAACTGAACAAAAAGAAAAAAGATGATAAAAACTCCTCTATCTATACACCACAAACAAGTGGTGGCAGTGGAAGCTATATGCCACCTAGGGTATCACGAGGCAGCTTGGGGTCTAGCTGCAAAATTATTGAGAATATTGCTGAGTTATCTGATAGCATTGTTGATTGCACCCCTGGACTTGGGTCCGTGAATAAACCCAAAGCTGATTACTTTCAGAGGAATGTTGATGGTGTGCAGACCAAGCTCTTCGTTGAAAAGTAAGTTATAATCTCATATGCTACTAAGTATTGAATAAAATTAGTCCAAAGTACTGATTTTATTGGCCTAAATGCTATGATTGGCAGGGCTGGTACCAGGTCCAATGCTACCTGAGACCATTGTGATGAACTTATAATACTGTTGGTGACATCAAATGCTTTGTTAAAGACATAATATGCGGATATACATATGAATATAGAAGATTTTCTCTAGTACTGGCATAATGCAGCTTTAACCTGCACATTGATAATAGTAGTATGTGGTGGCCCGGCTAATATATGCCATATTAATAGGTGTTGATGTGTCACTTGCAACACGAGCATTCAACGCTTGTGTAATATTAAATTTTTGTTACTCGAACGATGGGCATAATGTATGACTTTTCCAGAATATAATCTTATATATTGTGTAATCGATGTCTTCATTACGTGCTGATAAAAGAAAAGTGTGAAATACACATGAAAAAGTATAACGAATTAAGAGCATAGAGAGTATAAAGAGTAAATATAACTGTTGAGAACAAAATATATGAGCTGTGTATAAGTAACTAGAACCATGTAAATATATGGGATGAGGAATAAAGGATGACATAACAACATGATTATGGTTAAAAATATATGAATTTTTGCTCAATGGCCAAGGATCTAACTTAAATATATAATTGTCTGCTGATGCAGAGTACTGAAACAAATGACAGAAATATTGGTCGTGGATATGATGGTCGAAAAGCTTTATTAAAACACACTGGGGAAACAGATGATAAGGTCAGAATACACTTCACTTTCAGTTCCAAAATCATAGACAAAATTAAGATAAGAGAGTTGATCAAGGAAGGGTTATATGAAAGACTAGGAGACTTTGGATTACACATAATAAATAACACAGGCTGTGGATGGAGATATCAGCAAACATTGATGGAATATGTATACAAACCATACAAGGTTTTTGCGGATGAACAAGTACCTAAATGTATTTGCCATGAGCAGGGAATGAAACCATTCATAGATAATAAGATTGGGCATGTAAGAACAATGGATTTGAAGTTTATAAAATCTAAAGAGCTTAGAAACATGTTCAAGAAAGGGCTAAATTTTATACCAGATAAACCATTGATTATGGATGAATTTCTGTATGATGTTGAAAGGGGGATCAATGATCTCTTTGATGGGCATGAAAGGAAGGGGAGAATATTACATCCCTATGAAAGAAGAGATATCACAAAATTTCTGGTTAAGAAAGTCAGTGCGGAAGCCTCCATGGCCATTAAAGCCCAAAGAAAAATCAAGTGTGCATTTTATGATGAGAAGGTTTGTTTATGCCTTAATTGGCTAGTGAGAAATGTATACACAGCAGGTGTTGATAAGGCCACAAACTGCCCTTCATTCATATGTCCATGGCATATACGTGACATGGCCAAACAAAGACTGCTTGGAAAAGATTTTGTACAGATTGCTGAAGAGAGGAAATCTGTGATGGACAAACTCGATTATGAGTTAAAAGATTTATTCTCCCTGAACTGTCCATATAATGACAGATTGCCATATTTATTGGGTACTTTTAAGGCACACAAGTCTGAATACAGGTGGATTACAAACTCTAACAAAACCATATTTACCCTGCCTGCTAAAATTGTAACAAGGGGACTGAAAGGGCTACTGGAGTTTATTCCAAAAGCATTCATGCAGAGGCTCAGTAAGGTTAATATGCTTTTACCTGGAAAGGTGAACCCTTTCTGGATTGCTAATTCTATCTATGATGTAATGATTAATCTGCCTACAAAAATGCATACACTATTCACAGCTGACATATCGAAATGCTATGAAAATATTCCATTAGATGGGAACGATGGCATCTGCAATGTAATTAGAATGGTCATTGATATGACTGTTGAATACATGAGTGGAAATGGGGCAGAATACAAATTATGGTATAAGATCATCAATGATGATGTCTCATTTCTATGGGACAATAAAAAACAGGATGGGATAACATGGAGATGTTTGGACAGACAGGAATTTTTTGAGCTTAATAAATGGTTATTAGGCCATTGCTACATTATACAAGGTGTAAATGTATGGAGACAGGTATGCGGGATCCCAATGGGATTTTCTTGTTCCCCTGATTGGTGTAATATATATTTGTCATATTTCGAAATGTTACACATTGAGAGACTGGCATACGCTGGCAGATACAATGATATTTTGAGGTTCAAAGATGCGAGAAGGTACATGGATGACCTTTGCATACCTAATGGTGGTAATTTGGATGAATTTTTCCAGGAAGGCAAGGATAGGATGGAATGCTTTAATATATATAATCTGAATGTGCTAAGGATAAAGGACGAAACAGAGTATAGACTGACAGAAGACAACAAGGCTATTGTTGGATTCAAGGGAAATTTTCTCAATGTCACATTTGAGATTATTGATCATGTATCTGGATTGTTTTACACGAGGAGATATGATAAGAGAATGAAGTTATCATTTAAAACAGTGAAGTTTATACATGCTACAAGTTGTCGACCATACTTGAATGCAAGTAGGGTGATTATATCACAAGTGCTACCTTATGTTTATGTCCATAGTAGTCCGATTGCTGCTGCTAAGGATCTGCATATGCTGATCAATGAATTCGTGGACAACGGATTCAAAAGGGATGATATGCTGGAGAATGTTAGAAGGATGCTTCATTCAAATCAGTTTCCGGGCATTATGTATGACATTAATGACCTAAAGAAAATGGTATAGATGTGAATATGGCATGTAGGGTTGTAGGCCCCCTTCTATCATGGAAGGTGGGGCCTACACCCTACTTCTATTGATAGTTTGGGGCCTGCTACCTGAGGGAGGGTAGTGGGAGAAGAAGAAGAAGAAGAAGAAGAAGAAGAAGAAGAAGAAGAAGAAGAAGAAGAAGAAGAAGAAGAGAATATTCTCTCTGGATCTTCAAGTCTTAAGATAAGTTTTCATGAATTTTGCTGCTAGGCATGGTTGTTCTTATAAGGGTCCTAAGGAAATGAAATATCTTTCAAATCCATGATTTGGAACTATGAAAACTATTCATAGATGTCATGATATTAAATATGGTCTACATGGTTTAAATATGGGCCATATAGTTTAATGGTCAAAAAGGTTAGGATATGGAATATTGTTGCATTTTGGAAAGTCTATGCAAAATGATTTATGGGCTTGCAAAAGTGGCTAAGATGTGGTAACTCACGAAATAGTTATTGGTTAACCCTTGGGGTATTTAAATTGGGATGTTGAACTTTATTTCTTCTTTGAAAGTGTGCATGTTTGCCACTTGTTGCCTTTAAGAAAAATAGGTTGCATGTCTATGCTTTTATTATGTGGACCACATAAAAATGATGCTAGGATTTGGAGCTTCGTCTACTTTCAATAGATTGTTGGCAAAAAGCCAAGTTTTGGTAAAGGCAAAAAGCAATAAAATGGTTTACATGCTTAGATATGTGCGTATAATAATAATGATGGCGATTGCGGTGAAAGGGCCAATTGTGGCTTTGTAGCTTCACATGCTTTTTAGAGAACAGATATATTGAAAGGTGACACCTTACGAAATTAAAAAATGAAAAATAGAGTGATAATAGACTTTGACTCGAATAAGGAAACTTTTTTAGGGTTGCAGCCATGTGTCGTCGTCTGCGGCAGCTATGGATTATGGTTCAAAGAAAGGATTTGGAGCACAACTCGAAGCACATAAGTCCGCCGTAAGCATTCATTATGGTAGGTAACTTCATTCCTACAGTAAATGCTTGGGTTTATAAGGAAATGGCAGACCATTTCGTAGTGGCAAACACAAGAGTTGAGAGATCTGGCGATAGTTGTGGCGCCTTACTCTGTGGTAATATAAGTGGATCTAAAGGCTTGCTAACAGGATGCCGAAAGGTGTCTACGAGCGAATCCCTGGCAAAAATAAGAAAGCTCTACAAGCTAATAATTTCCAGTTCAAGAAGTCTGGGCGACCCAATTACAGTGGGAAGCAAAATAACCTGGTGATTGGTGCAAGAAACAAAGCTGATGGACGTGGAGACTTCAATCAGGTCAGCTTTGCAACATTTTTTTTACTTGTTAATAGGATGCTGACGTGCTTAAACACGGATGGTCTTTGGATGTGAGAAGATTCTTACATGTTCTACAAATAAAATGGGTCTTATGCGATGATATTTATGTTTGGATAATAGATGAGATGATTCAAGGCAAAAATAGACAAGAATAAAAACAGAGATGGCTGAAAATAGGAGGATTAACTAATATGATTGTCATTGTGGAATAGTAGGTTTATTGTCAACTAATAAAAGGGTTTTGAAAGATGTACAGATATAATGGTATGTTAGATAAGTTACGGGCATATAGATCAATCATGGATGACGGTAAACAGAGGTAAAGATTGATTACTTTAGGGATACTTATGGAAACGACTCAAAGGAGAATGATACGGCTATGCTGGCTAAATAAATTAGTGGATTATAGTGCTTGATAGTGCTATAGTTATAACAGAGATTTAGATATAAGGATTGATAGATCTAGCATATAATAGGTCTGTCTTCATATCTGCTGCAGATATATAAATAATGCTGGGGTAAGCAGCAATAAAATCTATGGTTTAAGTTTAATGTTTACTGTGTTATAACAGCCAAGTCTCATAAATGAGATGGGGCATAAATCGGAAAAAAACTTAGGTGAAGGGCGAAGAGCCAGGGTGTCTTACTGCTTACCTGTTAACCCTTGTGGCGTTACCCTCATCAGGCTAACTGTTGCATTGCTTGGTTACAGGTAACCAAGACACTCTCTCCTTGGAGTTTTTTTCAAGTATTTCAGCATATGATTTGGTATCTTGAAAATACATATACAGCAGTACACCAGGGAAGTTGTTACATAAATCTGGTTAAAGTTATGACTGTTATAAGAAAAGCAAAGAAAAGAAAAATAGTATAAGGTTATTGCTATGACAGATGATGATGTAAAACAGATCACGATAAAGTATGGACACATATATGGTAAACAGTGATGTCTTCTTTTGATTATGTGATAAATGGAAAAGAATTTGTACGAATTTTGCTTTATTAAAACTGTGATAATGTTAAAATTTTAGGAATTTGTTAAAGGATACCTTAGATGTGGCCCTTGGTAAAACTTGGGATAGATATATGGGGTTGTGTTTGCATCTTGTATGAAACCTTGTCTTTGTCTTTGTACAATGCTTGGTGTAAATCTGGATGTGAATGTAAAAAAGAAGAAGAAGAAGAAGAAGAAAAATAAAAGGAGGAGATAAGCATTATGTGGGACTGTATACTACAGCCTTTGGTTGATCCAAAAACCATGTTGAACGGAAAAGGCGTGGCTAAGATAACCAAGTATAATCATGAAGTTGAAGATAAATGGTGTTTAAAAGGACCTGCACTCAGTATGTGCCTAAATAGAATTATATTGATGGTTGTGTGATCATGATCCTGAGTTCCCATAGCATTAGAGCATATGGTTGGTTGGAAGAACTTTGGAGTTAAATGCTAAGTTGGTACCCAATAGGGATAAGTGGGAAATACCATACTAAAACATTGGATGGTGCCAATAATATTTATAATTGTAACGTATGGGGCTGCTTGTGTTGGCTTTTAACATGAAGAATGGGAATGATGGTGCCCATTAAAGGTTACAAAGGTGACTAAGCATGGGTTTGGTATCAATAGAACCACCTAAGATTTGGTAGATTTGCTGGCCAGGCTTTTAATGTTATAGGCTAGGTCAGAGAGCGCGGCTTACTAGACAAAATTTTGGGGCTCAAAATCTTTTGGAGAATTTCGGTGCCAGTGATATTAATGCTGCTACCAGGAGTTAAGAGATATGATTTGGCGCGCAAATGCCCTGGTAATAGTTACCAGAATGGCTTTTGCAAGCTAGGTGTTCAATTTTTTCTGTATACTTGGTGTGGCGCTTGCAAGATTGAGCATTCTGTCTGTGACCTTTATTGGAAGTTGTGTGATGCCTAAGGGTGTTTACGAAAGGGGGCCGGGCAAAAAGAATAAAGGCCCTAATAACAACAATGGGTTTCCCTCAAAGAAGATCGACAAAGCAAGTTTTAGCAGAAAGCCTGCTAATGGTGGAACGTTTCAAAATACGGTGAAGCGTGGAGCTCCAAATCAGGTGCGTGGCTGTGTCACGATAGAGCTGATGGAGTTAAAACCAAAGGAACATGTTGATTTAATTGTGTACAGATAAAAGTCCTAGTTAATCATATAGAAAGTCGTTCTGGAAGATTTATAGATGGGTATGATGGGGCTTTGGCTGGTTTAACTGGTTAAGGTATGAATATGAGAGCAAAATAGGCTCGTGGGCTCTATGGTTATCTGTTACACCAGGAAATAGTAGTGGCCGGGCTGTCAAACAGAGTTCATAACTATTAAAATAAGCTAACGCTTATGGGGCGGTATAAGTATTATGTATTGGTATAACAGTTGGTATGCACAGAATAGATAATAGTATTCTAATGGAAGAGCATACCGTCAGGCTGTCTATTGGGTAAAAATGATGTGTTACTGCAAGATTAAAAGAAGAACCTCCCTGTTTGCCTGAACCAGGGGCTTGTTGTGTGGCCTGTTCTATGCAGTGGCCGGATTTATGAGCTTCTAGATGATAAACCTATAGAAAACATGGTTTATGTAGGCCCCAATGGTGTGAAAAAAGCGGATCTAGTTCTTGTTATCGTATACTTGACATGGGTTGCTAGATATGCAGGATTGGCAATGAACAGGCTAGTCTTTATTGAACTCTAATTGAGATTTTTCCACTTTGAGGGGAGTAGTACATAGTTTAAACACTATTATTACAGATTTGTTGACTGCTACTTACCATCTGTTATTGCAGATTCCATAACTTTATCCATTAAATGGCAGATTAATACTAGCCAGGCTAGTTTGGCCAAAGAATAATGGATATTTCAGCTTGTATTAGCCTAATAGAATGGTTTTCATTGATTGGGCTAATATGTTATATGTGTAGCTGATTGATTTAGGTGAAGGGCGATAAGCCAGAGTGTTCTTTAGCTTACCTCGCCCCTTGGTCGGTTACCGATTATGCTAACTTTGTCATTGATTGGGTGCAACCTAACCGGACTCTCTCTCCTGATATTTCAGTTACATTGTTGTACAATCGAAGGACCATGAGAACAATATGGCCGGTTGTATCACTAGTACAATAAATGGGTGAGATCTTTCCTTTTGGAGTACATCTCTGATCAAAATAATCTGTCTTCACGGCGGTACTGAGTTGACAGTATTGTATAGCAATTATAACTTCTATGGAGTTGTCTTCTTGAGTGGAAAAGTGGTCTATTAAGACTGTTTAGATTGAAAAATGGGGAAGTATGTGAAAACGATTCAGAATTACTTGTAAAAGTTACCATTGAAATTGATTATTGCTTTAAATATTATCGGGTGCACTATTTTCAAGGATGTTACAGAATTTAATTTATGAGATCATTTCTTACACTTTACATTCAGGATGAGTTAGAATACAAGTTACTTAACTAAATAAGAAAAGATAAAGGAAAAACAGCAAAAATGGAATATATGGGTCATTGGTATAAGCTGAAAAAAAGAAAAGAAAATATGTGACATGTGGACCAGGAAAATTTTACTTAATGAACACATACTTATAGACTTGCTGAACATAAACCTTGTGTTTAATTCTGAATGGGAGTATGAGTACCTGATGTGGCCTGGCCTAGAAAACCAGGGTAGGTATTGGGATAAATGGTCTTACTTTGAACGAGGCTTATTGTGGTTTTTACATATATTTGACCGTAGTCTTAGTAAGAACGTAATCGAAGAAGAAGAAGAAGAAGAAGAAGAAGAAGAAGAAGAAGAAGAAGAAGAAGAAGAAGAAGAAGAAGAAGAAGAAGAAGAAGAAGAAGAAGAAGAAGAAGAAGAAGAAGAAGAAGAAGAAGAAGAAGAAGAAGAAGAAGAAGAAGAAGAAGAAGAAGAAGAAGAGAATATTCTCTATGAATCTTCAAATCAAAGGTACTTATAATTTTGACTTGTTATTAGCCTAATGATGAAGGAAATAAAGCATGGTATAAGTTACATAGATACACATTTTCAATTACTAGAGGTATGAGAAATGCCTAGATATGCACTTATCTCTTATGGTGTGATTTTAAGAAAAACAAAATATTGATGTGACTAGAGCATGGTTATGATGGACTATGACTTTAGTGGATGAAAAGTGAAGCATGCAAAAAGAAGAAAAATGATATTTTATTATATCACATCATTGCATTTCATGCAAAATCGTGAGTATGATTTTATAAAAAGATGCCCCTTCATTTATTAGTTGTCAACACTTAAACCTTAAGGTTGGTGTATGGAAAAGCAAAATGCGGTATCCAAGGTATGACCAAAAACCTTGTCTTTAGTGTGATTTCGTAGCTATTGTTCTAATGGATCCAAAATCATCTAATATAGATAAAGCTCTAGAGCATTTCCAAGTGGCCGAAAATAGCCGATTTCTGGTGCTCTACTTTTTGTGACGGCTTATGCCTAAGATAGTTTCCATTAGATTAGTTTCTGGAAACACACAGGGAAGCGAGAAGCGGCGGGGGCTTATGATTCTTAAGGCTTACCTTGTTGATGAATAAAAAATGGGCGATGCATTTTGATATACCCTGATATCGCCTCATAAGCGGCTTGTTTGTAACATTCGCTGCCTCTTTGTGGATTGAAGACCCGAAATGCATAAGGGTGTCTATTTTCGTGGTTGCACGGCAAAATAAGCTAGTTGCAGACCTCTGCTTGGCTACCTACAGGATTTCATACAAGATCGATGCCTAGAGTACTGAAAATGCTAAGTCCTCTTAAAGAAGAGGCCGAAATTGCTCTGGTAAAATGCTGTTAAGGTTTTATGCCTTTGTGCATTTCGTTTTTCTTCCCTTTTTCTTCCCTGATAGACTCTTGGACGCCTGTGTAGCATGCCAGAACAGATGTGGTACATCTATGGCAATAGACTAGCAGGACATTCAACAGATCAAATACCAAATCATCTTGCCGGGAGCGCACATTAATCAGTTTTGGCCTTTCTGGTTTTTTAATCTATTTTAAGATAGCTGATACATACAAAAGCAGAGTTAATATTATAAATGATGCTATTCTTGAGATATATTACGATGATGCCTCCTTAGAGATTAGCTAGAAAAACTACAGATATATGATACGAGTTCTCTGATGTAGATAAAACTTTTGTATTACTAGTTAAAGTTCATTTATGACAGAGTAATTTACACGCAGACTACTACATGATAAATACGTTTTATGCACTCTAATATGGAAATGAGAGATTGTGGTATCGTCACATGCACGAACTAAGATGTTCTTTAGAAATATGCGATAAGAAATATGCCAGGATGATAGGTGATATAACCGGTTATGCATGTTTTTCATGCTTGTATTGCTTTTTTAATTCTCTTTAGGGTAATGCTTGGCCATGTTTCTCGTTAATATTGGCCATGTTTGGATGTGGTTTCCATATACCCAAGGTATATCAGAAGGATTTACATGAGGCCTTTGTAAAGACATAGACATTATGCACTATATGCTAGTAATTTAAATTGGGACGGCTTAAAAGAATATGCATAGCAATAAAATACAGGTTACTTTAGAATGACCTGCAATATACTTTGGCTGAGGTAGGCAGCCATATAACAGAATGTAATAATGAAAAACACTTGCTGTTATGCTCTAAATCTGTGCGCTTCATGTGCCTGCTAGTTTTAACTGATATACAAGGATTTTTCGCTGAAGTAAGCAGCAATGCAATAGAAAACATTGTATTTGAGTACATTTGGTTACTTGCAATAAATATGAGAGCTCATTTTGCTTAATTGACACCATTCTATTTTGTATAAGAATAGGTGAAGGGCGAAGAGCCATAGTGTCTCATTGCTTACCTGACGCCCCTTTCCTTATTACCATTTTCATGCTAATATTGGTCTGTTTGGGTGCAGGTAACCGAGACTCTATCTCCTATTTTTTCAAAGTTACATGGTTGCAAAATTAAGTGGTTGCAGCATGAGGGCAACTACTGGATATATTGAAGACTACAGTTTCTTGAAGACTATAAATTAAGACCAGCGTGTGCTATTGCCGCAATATTGTATTATATCTGGTGAGATCTTTCCACGCTAAGAATGTAATCTTGAAGATATCGGATGTTACAGATTTAGTCCTTTTCTTGAGCTGCTACTAAAACTTAAACATTTTTCATAGATCACGTTGAAATATGGCTTTGTGAATGTGCTGTTACTATATGTCTTCCTGTATTTGAAAAGATTATTACAGCTATGAGTACAAAATAACTTATTACAAATGCACACGCTACATTAAAATTTAATGCATTGTTTTTGAACCTATATGACCAATTGCGTTGTGAAACTTGGATCTTCTGAAATGCTGAATTTGGGAATTACTTGACCATTGGTTTACTTTGTGAAACTTTTATATTCGGAAAATTGTATTGTAAAATGACTATCTAATAATTGTGACTACTTCCTTAAAAGAAACTTAATATTTTTATTTTGCTATGTAAGATCATATTTCCAACCAAGTAAAGGCTACCTTTTGGCTGTGGCTTGGGTTTTACCCTTGATGGATATAGATGGGAGAAATTTGCATCTTGAACGGAACTATAAGTTTGTATTTATGCATTTGTAGTGTAAGTCTAGATGTAAGTGTGAAGAAGAAGAAGAAGAAGAAGAAGAAGAAGAAGAAGAAGAAGAAGAAGAAGAAGAAGAAGAAGAAGAAGAAGAAGAAGAAGAAGAAGAAGAAGAAGAAGAAGAAGAAGAAGAAGAAGAAGAAGAAGAAGAAGAAGAAGAAGAAGAAGAAGAAGAAGAAGAAGAAGAAGAGATTTTAACGTCACGCCACAAGGCAGCGTCCTATCACGATGCCAAATACTGATAGACGGATGGATGGATGGATGGATGGATGGATGGATGGATGGATGGATGGATAGATAGACACTACAAGAGAACAGTGGTTTATTGTCACTTTTTTTGTCAGTAAAATAACATGTCAAAAAACTGATACAAAAGTGACAATAACTGTGACAAAATTAGTGTCATCCATATGACAATGGAGAGCCACAACAGTGACAAAAAAAGTGACAAAATGATGACTATCATATGACACTAGACTGACATGGTTCTGACAAAACCGTATGTCAAGAATGTGACAACAAATTGTCTTAATAATGACACAAATAGTGCCAAAAAAAAGCGACAAAATGATGACTATCATATGACACTAGACTGACATGGTTCTGACAAAACCATATATCAAGAATGTGACAATAAATTGACTTAACAATGACGAAAATAGTGACAAAAAAATGATATAAATCTGACTATAACGTACCATTTAGATGACAAAATTGTGACCATAGATTGATATAGTTTTGACAAAAGTATTTGCCAGAAATGTGACAATAGACTGACTTTATAATAACAAAAGTAGTGACAAAGAAATGATATAAATACTATCACAATATGCCAATAAAATGACCCAAATGTGACAAAAGAGTGAGAATAAGTGACAAAAAAGTGACAATAAGTGAGTGTAAAGTGACAATAAAGTGACTTTGTAGGTAATTTGATAAAAGTGTCTTCAAGAATGTAAAGATACCATCAACCATCTCCTTCATGCTCATCATTGAGCTTTAATGCAGTAGTATCAATAAGACGTCTGCGCCTGGGTACAACATGAACCACAATCCACCACCTTGGGTTAACAGGGTTTTCAGTAAAGAAAACCTGTTAAACTTGTTTAGGGTAAACAAATGGTTCGTTCATTTCTCCAAGAATCTGTGTTGAATCAATCTCATAGAAACCTGAAGGATGTGATCTTACGGTCTTATTTCTGCCTCTATAAATAACTTTGAACCACTTTGCCTTCAATATAGTTACATGAAATGAACGGAAGTCAACATCAATAATATTGGTGATTTGCCCAACATAATTAAGATCACCCGTAACTGGTTGCCGATCACGTTGACTAGCTTGGCTTTTTTGTTCAAATTGAGAAGCAATTCCACAGTCATTTGTCAGACGACCTTTATCGACCTCTATAGTTCGAAGATGATTTCCATAAGCCCACATGGAATTGTGGAAACGAGCCTGCATTTTACAGGATATGAGAAAGCAAATCATATGTATGTAGCAAACATTACCAATAAATAGAAAGTTATACCTTCTTAACGCATCCAAGTGCGATATTGAAGTCATCCTTTGGAACATCCTCTCCATTATCTCGCATTTTCCATTGCTTCAAGCAACCAATCACGAGTCATATCCTCGAGCAATTCTTCCAATGATTACGGATATAGAACACGTTTTCGGCCATGATGTATGCTATTATGTGCAAAATCTTGCCTGGCCATCTCCCTCTCTTCTCTAGCAAGTCTATACCTCTCCCTCCACTTATCAAGACTATCAGTATTACGTATTACAAACTTATTTATTTCTTCAAACATTTCCTCATTCAATTTGCGTTGCACTCCATGACCTTGCAAGACTTCTTCTGCTACTTCCTTATCTTCCTCACCATTCCAAATCTTTGGTGCATCTTTGTGTATTGAAATTGTGGCTTCACTTAAAAAGAACAATGTTTCATGAAGCAAGTGACCCTCGGTCATGGACCCCTCAGGCCTAGCCATTTGCCGGATGTATCCTTTCAAAACTTTCATGTACCGTTCTAAAAAAAACATCCACCGACTTGGAGCTGGTCCAAGAAGCCGGATTTCTTCTGGTAGATGAACCAATAAGTGTACTTGAAGGTCAAAAAAACTTGTAGGAAGCTCTTTCTCCATCATGCACAGCTCAACCTCCATTCTTGAAATGTCATCTAAGCTAATCTCTTTCATTGAGACCCATCTATACACAAAATTGGTAGTTGTTAACAACAAAATTGAAAACAAACTACTAACAAAGTTTTTAAACCATACCTTGCAAACTTTCCAAGTCGATATATAATGTCACGTATGTTACTCGTAAGACAATTCTCAATTGCACATGGAAGAATGTGCTACAATGCAACAAACATACATAATGAAGAAATATCCAACAAGATAATTAATACAAAATTAATACCTGTATAAATTTGTGCCAATCATGGGACTTTAACCCACTAAGATCACCATCTTTTGTGAAGGCTTTACGTAGTGACGCACCATAGCCGGTAGGAGTGCGCATTTTGGATATAATATTAGTCACTTGCAACTCCTCTGATTTACTTAGAACCCACGGTGCCTTGGGTAACATAATGGCTTTGCCCTCCTCTTCAATAGGCCATAAGGTACGCATTATGTTACAATCTTGTAAGTCTCTTCTAGCACTTAATTTCTCCCAATCCCCAGTCAAATGTCTCCAGAGTGATTGTCCAACATTTTTGAAGACATGCATAGGATCGAGTAGGTGCACAAGTTCTAGTAGTTGACCACAACTATGGGCCACACTATGTTTTGACGATAACGTTCCAAAAGGGCAAATTCCATCCATTCCAATAGCAAGGCGTAAATTGCGTGGTTCATCCTTGAATACCCTCCACTTATCTTCTATGTGTTTCATAGCTTCTCCATCCGCTGGAATTCTTAGAATTCCATCCTTACTTCGATGTGTCATATGGAAATCCATTAATGCAGACAAAGATGGAGAACGCGATTGTAGACGTGGAATTATGGGCATGTGCCGCAAAACTTTTCTAGGAACATTTTTCTTCTTCATATCCATCTTATAGCGTGGCTCCTTGCATTTTGGACACTTATGTAATGATGCATATGCATTCCGGTACAATATACAATCGTTTGGGCAGGCATGAATGCAATTATATTCCAACCCTAATGCACGCAAAATTTCTCTTGCTTCTCTCCTTGTTTCGGGAAGACAATGACCACTAGGTAATATCTTACTTAGCAAGCTACAAAATAAAATGCAATCATCACCTACAAGTGATAAATGAATTCATAAGAAAATAACTCATTCAAACAAATAACATACCTAAATAGCTCGATTACACTATTATTACTCCATGCAAATTTGTGCTGAAGATTAGGATTAGCAAGCATGTTGCAAGACGTGACATCCTAGCCCCAGGATATAGTGGTTTGCCTGCCTCATCTTTTAGAATACTTGCATCTTCTTTATTGCCTTCATCGTTGGCCTCCTCATTGGCTTCATCATTATCTCCATCTATAATAGGGTAATAATTGTCAATAGCTTCAATTAAACCGGTCTCTGGGATCTCATTTCCTATTGCAGACGTTGGTTCAGAGCTTGATGTAGACTCTTCAGTAGACTGCAATATTGCCACATTAGTGCAACATTTATTAAACTAGCAAAACTTGTTATATTGATATTCAATATTCTAGAAGGGAATAATCATCATGCAAAGCATTATGCAATGAACTAGTATGCAATTTTGTCCTCCCTAGTCCCCCAAACAAAAAGTTAAAATCCAAAAAGAATATTTCCAACAACTGAATATCATATGATTAATGGAGCAATTGCATTACACACAGGAAATAGTATTTGGCACGCATATAAAGGTAATAGAAAATAAAACAAAATTTTTTAGTTAATCATAAATCTAATTTCTAATAGTCACAAAGTTTTTTTCTTCACATAGCTTTCTTTTTGGCCTCCCTAGTGGAACAATGAGGTCACCCCCGTTTAGCTCCCTACGTCTTCGAGTTGGTATGGGTCGTTGAAAACTATAGTTAATAAAAATCTCATCCCCCGGTTTCAAATTTTTAATAGCGCAAATGCGCACATAAAATCCAGAATGGCCATTCATGTGACTGGAATCATGAATATCCGTCTCCTCAAAAATAGCATTAGACAACTCCAGATGACCATGTGAACTGTTAATAAGACCAGCAATATTTCCATGCACACTAGGACGCCCATCTATGTAAATCTTGTCAGATGGTGACACATCTTCTCCATCTTCCTTCCTTTTTGCCAATTGGCACCAATTCTTTACTAGACCATAGGTCGACATGCTAGGCATGAATGATGCTAATCTTAACCAAACACCCCAACTATATTCGGGCCCTCCATATGCCATTAGAGTCGTCGGATTTTCAAGATTTCCATACACACTTTCTAAAATATATAAACCCCTTCCTGCCTCCGGAATTTTTCTGGATGGCGCAATCATATATCGACGTCCCCAATAAATGAATTCTTCCAACATAAGTGGGAGTTGTCCCTCCCAACAACCAAATATTTTACGATTGAATGGAACAATTGCATTCCTAAGACTATCTGGCATATGAGCATGGTAATCCTCATCAGTCTCATTGACATGTGCAAGAGAATATTCATTTGTGCTAAACCAAGCCTTGATTGAAAGTGCTGCAGATGCTCCCCTTGTCCGTCCTCGTACTTGTGGAGTCTCTACTACCATTCTTTCTCTATCACTCGAGGAGGTACTCCGTTCACGACATTTACGAAGCCGAACCCTAGGTGGTGTAGATGAGGATGTGGAAGGAGATACGATTCGATGTTCACGTGCAATTTGTGTGTTCTTGTGCAACCCCCTCATGTACTGCAAAACTAAATAAATTCTAACATGGCCAATAATTTGATTATAAAGAAAAGAGTTTGATACCTCATCGGCTTTTTTCCGCATCCGTCGTTCAGAATAATCAGGGGGCGGTGCATCTGGACACCACCCAAACCTTATTTTATGATCTTCTCTAACACTGTACTCCAATTTTTTCGAACCTCGACACGTGAGACACCAACAAGGCCATTTGGCCTGATATAATCTTTGGATGGGGTCGAGTCTTATATTCTTTGATCGTGCACCCCTACTCGAGTGTGAAGAGGAAGAGTCCATACTGCATTTAATTAACACATGCATTATTAAGATGTTGTTTTATAGAAAAAATATAACAAAATCAAGCTAACCATTGTTTTCGACGAGTGAGATGTATTCTTTTCTTTCTTGAAGGCCCTGCACTTGATTCAGTTGACTCACTTGATGATGCAACACTTGCATTTCCACTTGATGAACTCGATTCACTTGACTCACTTGATGATGTAACATTTGTGTTTCCACTTGATGAAGAGCCCATCTTCATGAATGTAAAAAATATTAGTTTTACATTAGAGGGAAAGGGTAAGAACTTGCTATGTTAAGCCTATGTAATTACCAGTCCAAAATCTCCTATTTGGTCCTCTCACCATGTTAAAGACATTGTGTTCCTACTTCATTATTTTCTCACTTTATCTTTGCTATGTAATTAGTAGTCCAACACTTTATCCTTGCTATGTAATTAGTTACTAATTACATAGCCATGAATGATCCTATGATACATTATATTTGGACAATCTCTAACTCTCAAAGACAAATGTACTAGTCCGTTAAGAGTTTAAAATACAAGGCTATGGACACAGTCTATGGGATCGCAGGAGAAACTCATATCTAATCTTCATTTTTATGCCTAATGATTAGGGCCATTTCTCGAGTCATTTACTACCCAAATATTAAACTAGAAGCTCACGTGATTAGGCTAAGCATTGTTTTTGTGCCTAATGAGTATGACATATACTTAGCCATATGGTTTCTATTAGAAAATGATTTCATTCTCAAACTTGAAATATTCCATAGGCTAGGCCATGTGTTTCTCCTTCATAGGATCATTCATAGGATCATGTGACAAAACAATGTGACGAAATTTTCGTCACTATTTTGGCAAATTATGCATGAATTTTTTAAGGTTCCCGCCTAATCAATTAACGAGTGTCAACCACTAAAAATCAAGAAAACAAAGAACTGCGTCTCACCTTGAGATCCGACGGCCTCCTCCTCCTCATCGATGCGGTGCCAAAGCCAAATGACGAAATGAGAAGAACCTGATAGAAGCAATTGCTTGCTGCTAGAAGAGAAGAACGGTGGAGAAATAGGTGTCAAGCATCGATTGCAGTCTTTTTTTGGCAACTTTTAGCTAGAACCAAGAACTAACGGGCATTACATTTTTCTGTTCTTCAAGAAGATCACAACACACGGGAGTCATTTCAAGGAGATCACAACACAGGGGAGCCATTCACAGGAACTAGAGCAAAAACACGGATCAGGTAAGTTCATTTCTGGGAGTCTGATTATCAGGGATGTCTGGTGTTTTTCTGAAATAAAGTTTTCTAATCCATCCTGCCATTCCCGAAACTGAAGAAAGTTACACCCTTATAGCTTTGCTGCAGGCCTGTGTAATATTGCAGGCTTGTCTGTACAGGTGTCTTGTCCCCAATGTTCGATACTTACTGCCTACGATTCTCAATGCTTCAACTATTAACGGGAAAGGAGGACGATGATATATATAAAATAGTTGATCATGCTGTTGACCATGAATCCTTGAATGATGTTTTAGATTCTAGTGCTGGAGGAGAATGGCCTTTATTTGGAGGCTATGCAGATGGCTGCCTTGCTCTTAGATGCACCGAAAGATCAAGCAACAACAGGCCAAATTTGGAAATTGATATATTGAACATTCTAGAGAGGATAAAGGAGTCTTGTGATGATCTTTTTCACGTCAATGATCTCAAATTTTTGCTTATCTAAGAATACCAGACCCAGATGAATGCCCTAGTAAAAGACACACCAAAAAAATGTTTATTGTTCTGTGATTGTACTATAGAGTTTTTCTCTGGTCTGATACTGTGATCCCATCTGTCTTTCTTAGATCTAAGGCCCTTTTTGCATGGATGGCACTATTTATTTTGGCAACATGCTGCAGCATGAGAATTTACATATACATTATTAAGCTGGACTTGTGTTCATAATGTACTGGGTTCCTGTTTTTGAGAAAGGGGTTGTTGTTTTTTATAACATCTTTTTTCTGAAAATTTTTACCTTATAATTTTCATATGAGAAGATTCTGTCCTTGAATGACATGGAAATGCTTGTTTCAACAGGCCATTTGCGTAAATTCGTGCAATCCAGAGCAGGTTGTCACTGCGAGCAATCACAAGGTTATAAGTTTTTCCCCTTGTAGTTACATTTAACTCTTTATTTTAGAGAGAGTTTACATATTTAGTTTAGATCTAGTTTCTATTCTAGTTTCTATTCCCAAATGCGCCAGCTATGACATACTGCATAAAAAGAAACATCCTGCAATCATGCTTAACAGGGCCCTTTTCCAGCAAGTGAATGGTTGCTTAGATCCTTTGGAACTTGGTATAGATTGGTTTAGATTCCTCTGCAGACTCATAAGAAGAGGAAGGAGAACTAGATCCAGATGCAGTAACTAAAGGACTAGTAGAAGTGAAGAAAGCCTAGTTCTAGAATGCTTATTTTTTACTTATTTGTTATTTATATTGACTTTAGGCAAATGCTGTTGGCATCGTGTCAAAATGCCTGTGTCTTGTTTGCACATGAGTACGATATGTTTGTCTTCATAGTTATCATCGTAAGCAGAGCAGAAATCTAGCCAGCCTCTGCAAAGTCTGGCAGAGATCCAGCACAAAGCTCTATAGAAGTCAGGCACAAAGCTCTGTAGATGTCCAGCATGAGAAGAATTGGGTACTGGCAGCACATAATCAACTTGGTCTTAATGTTTTGTGGTAACTTTATTTCTATGCATGTTTTCTACTATGGTAGCCACCATGCTTGAATACATCAACCAGAGAGCTGCACACATCTGGATTGGTTGCTGCTTCCTTTGCTGTATCTTTATTCTGCAAAAATCTCTCTAAGATCCAGGTTGCACGTTCTCTTAAATGTTCATTCCTATGTTGCTGGAGGATTGTTATCACAGGCAATGGCTGACCATCTCTGCACCTCATCTAAGTGTATTGTATTAAGAAATGATTTGAACAGGAAAGCTAGGTCATAATCCATGGCAATCTCTAGAATGTCTGGATCCTCCAGATTGAATGTGAACCTTGCCAACACGCCAATTAGTCTTTCCAGCAATTTTGATATAAAACTCTTGGTCCTTATTCTTGGAGCCATGTGCCCAACTTCCTGAATTCTGCGTAGAATAACTGGAAGATTGGCTAAAATTCCTGCAGCATAAGCAGCTATTTCCGTACTTTGATCTTTATATCCCACCAAACTCACCAATGTTCCAAGTTGATGGGTACTGATTCTTAGGCCATCTGCAAGTTCTTGACCCATATGTGGTGAAAGGCAGTTCAATAGCCGCAGCAAAATCATGACAAGATCTTTTTGAGGAGCCTCCAAGAACTGTATGACACTCACAATTGGCATCTCTGAGTTTATTGTTAAAGAGGCAAGGTTTCTCTTTATTTATGAATAAGAATGGTTTTTCAAGGGATAGTTCAGGTTTTAATGAGAAGTTGTAAAGCAATTTTTTTTATGATTATAGAGCTTCAAAGACATTTGAGCTACTCTCAAATGACAGTTCATGACTTTGCCACAATGGCATTTGCTCTGACCTACCTCTGCAAATTTAATACCATGCATTTTGAGTTTAATGCCATTGTAGATTGTTGAGTTTTAATATTGTTCTTGTTGTTATTGTATCTGCAATTCAATATGGCTAACGGCAAGGAAAATGAAAAGGGAAAGGAGAAAGGTGTCTCAGCTAAGATGCTATCAAAGATCTTGTCAATGTTAACAGAGGAACAAAAGGACGCAGTGGCACATGAACTATTAAATGGAGGCGCATCGTCATCAAAGAAATCCAAGAGAAGGTCTTCCATTGGTAGTCGCACTTCCAAGACATCGGGAGAAGGCAATGAATCGATGGCATCGGGAAATTCTCGTGGTATGAGCTTTAGGGTGAAAGCATGCTAGGGTGTACCATCTAAAGTACTTTTTAGGGAGTGCAAAAGTACCCAGAAAAGTACCCAGCATTGGGTACTGGGAACTTGCATAAATGCTGCAATAAATAATAAGTTTGAGAGTTAATCCATTTATATTAGTCTCTAATAGTATTGTTATCCTCTAATACTATAGATTGACATGTTATTGACCTTCAATTCAAAAATTTTCAATTGATTTTAATGGAAAGAAAAAACAGAAAGTACCAGTTTTAAAAGTACCCAGTGTAGGTACTTTTGAGGGTTCCAAAAGTGGTACACCGTAGCATGCTTTTACCCTTTAGGAAGTTGGGCGACACTGAGGTATAACTTTGTGCATATTTATTTTGAGTGTTGTCTTATTATCTTTATCTTGTTGATGAGTATAAAGTCTTATTCAAAATATATTATAGGTGTGTGTTTCTACGGGTGGAAAGATTCATCCTGATGCGCATGGAAAAGAGTTTATGGATGTTGCCACTAGTTCAATGATGGATCACTGCCACGAGATACATCTAAACTGGTGACAAGTTAAGTTGCGCCATAAGCAAGAAGTGATCAATCACTTGAAGGATCAATTCGGTGCTGGTTTTAATGAGAAGGACGTGTTGAAACAACTTGGACGCCGATGGAATCATCACAGGTTAGATCTAAACCCTATCCAAATATTATTTATTTGCTTTATCTAGAGTTTTAATTTTCTTCATACATTGGTAGGGATTACCTAAGACGGAAGGCACGAAAAGGTTTGACATCCAAGCCTTCATCTGTTAAAAAGGCAAACTGGAAAAAGTTTCTTGAATTGGCGAAGGTGGAGCACCACGTGAAGAAATTAGCAGCATCTCAAAGGAAGAAAAAACCATGTACTGGTTCAGGTGGGGATAGATCGATCATCTCTAATTATGTGAGTATTACTTCTTATTTGTTTGAAATCAAGTTAGTATATGATACTTATAACTACCCCATATTTTCAATATTTAGTATGCCCACACAACTACCATTAATATAACAATCAACACACAACTACCATTAATATTATTAACACAAACCATTGCATTTAACACATTTTAATTAAAATCCCCCTTAAACCCCCTTTGGTTTGGGTGCATATTCACACGGGGGGTTACTCCGGGCAACGAGAGCTGTCGGATGGGCATATTTGCCCTTTATTCCAAGATCTGGACCGTACATAGCGATCCTCGTTTGTGGGGTATGCATGTACAAGTTTTTGTATACTGTATATTAAGGTTTGTAAAATACTATAAGGTTTGAGAGAATGTACTTAATGGTGTTAATTTTGTACATGTATTATAAATATATTTTTGGAGCTCACGCCCTCTACGGAACCCCCGTGTGAATATGCACCCAAACCAAAGGGGGTTTAAGGGGGATTTTAATTAAAATGTGTTAAATGCAATGGTTTGTGTTAATAATATTAATGGTAGTTGTGTGTTGATTGTTATATTAAAAAAATTTTGGGCCCTTCTGCCCTAACTAACGCAAAACATAAGTAAATGTTATGGGCCTAAATATTAATTACTAAATATCAAATGAGCAAATGCCGAGAGAAAATATTATGGCAACCATGACAAATGCGAGGAAAACATGTCCAAAGAAAATTGGAAGGTGTAGAATGTAAGAACAACCAATCCTATGAACAAAGCAATAGAAATAAGGAATTGAAGTAGTATGATACGAGATCCGTAAATATGTTGTTGCAAGTCTCTTCAACAATTTGGGATCATTAAAAGGAAATCTCACAAACACCAATCTTATGCCAGGATAGGCCATTGCAACTCCACAAGAAACCATTAATTTGGTAGTTAAGCCAAACAGTACAAAAAAGAGCAATTGGAATGTATTGGCCACAATATTCTCCTCGAACTTTGATATAAAAGATCCCGAATGATGGAGTAAACCAAAACCCTTATGATGTAGCAATAAGTTCTAACTTGCTTGCCTGGATATCCGCCAGTTGTTATTGGTGCTTCTTGACCTCTTCAATCTTCAATCTGCTTGCGGGACCTCACGAGAAATAAGGGAATCGGGATGGGAATCCCCACCACAATATTCCTGAAAGTAATTAGCCATATTAAGCAATACAACACAGATGAACCAAAGTTACCATTATGAATAGATTTGGCAAGAACAAATAACAGTGTGACAGAACATGGTTGGAGAATGATCAGACCAACATATTGAGTCATCCCGAAAGCCAAAACTATCAAAAACTACTGCATTGTGCTACAAGTTGTAATTAACCTTTTCATTTATTTTAGTTGGATATCCAAAGGAAAGAATGAAATGAAGCATAGCCCCGTGCTACCGGCGTCATCAAGCGCCGCAACACATGGCGAACTTTGCCTTCTAACAGCTCCAAACCGGCACCTCCACCGGTGGAAATGTGACTCATCTTATCGGCTAAACACCTTTCTCGACCGCCCAATCAATCGCCACCACCAATGATAGTTGTAACCCCCTCAGCCACTCAATTCAAGAAGCTTCTTTGCTATAGCCTATTGCAAAGAACAAAAGTGCAATCTTAGGTCCGGCAATATTACGAAGATTCAAAAATAGCATGGAGAGATTTTTAAAAGCGTAATCGATGCAAGTCTACCCCAAGGTCCCCAACTGCAAACTTATCAAACTCAAAACTCCCATAGGTCCATTCCAAATGATAGTCTTTGTTGTATCTAATGCCTCATTGAAGGTGTTAATGGAGTCTGGTCTGTAAGTCTACAATGCACTATGCAGTTAAATAGCAAATATGAAGCTTATTTTAATTTAATACAGACGATGCACCTACAGCTATGTTTATGGAAAAACCGTCTCTTGCGCTCATCGTTAGGCAACTTCAAACTTCCCGCAAGTATATTGGTTATTAGACTTGCCAATTGTGACATTAAAGTTAATGGCTCCACCGGGAAGCAACTCCCTTATAGCTTTAATCAGATTATACGGTATCCCCTGACAAGGCCAAATCCAGCAATGCTAACAATTTGTCATCGGGAATCAAACCAACCTGAAGAAAACAGTGACCCTGTTTAGATATGATCTAAGCCTAGAGAATATTGATTATCAAAAATTTTAAATCTAATACAAAGATCATGTAGTTTTTTCTACATTACATAAAACCATAGATGAATCAACAAACTTACAAGCTCTTGGACAGTTGCAAACCTGATAACCTGACCCAGAAGTGCGAGTTGTTCAAGTGTTGTCTCAAAGATCCCGAAGGAACCATCGATTGCGGCAATCGACTCCACGATCTACATCTATTTCTTTTGTGGCTGACATCAACAATGGCCGCTGGGATGCAGTGCACAGCTCAATCTTCCTAGAAAGAAGCTCGAAGACCTTTATGAGCAGGTAAATGGTTTCTAAATGCAGATCGTGCTGTAAATGATAGGACTACGTGAGTTAGACACAGCAAAGGCAATTTTACGGCAAACACAGGCCATGGGTTATATGATAGATACTTGCGCCTTGAACATCTTCTTGTTCGAACATACTTTGACCCCGTGAGGTCTGGATCTAACAGCATCTCTATTGTGATAATCATATAACTAGTACTAGTACAACCATTGCAGGCTTATCAAGAATCATCTTAAGGAGAAACGCAGAGCACAGATTTCCCAAGGCATATCCTTTTTCCAAATCCGAAACCCTAATATTAACCACAAACCTAATATTAACCTAATATTTGAAACCTAAACACAACCACACGATTTTCCCCCTTCTTTAAAATCAATGGCTAATAAATGGGTGCACTCTAGAAATACTGTTTAGTACGTCCACGTGAATACGTCCGTGAAATCATATGAAAACCATGCCAAAAAGCGTATAAAATCACAAAAAAAACCCCCTGTTATAATGCTACATATTCCTAGTGAGAAGGTCATTTCTGAGATTAAGGAAATTGGAGGATGGAAGAAATGGATCAAACGCGAAAGTGATGAAGGACGTGTATTCCCAGAAACAAAGGTACAATTGCAATTTTAAGACTCATAATTTGAAAATATATATGTAAGGCATTACTTGGCATTAACTATTTTATTCAATTATATATGTTGTAGCACATGGCACAAGATTACGTAGGCAAGGGCATTGTCCCGCCAATAGATGTCAAAGGAAAAGCCATTGCGCAAGTAGCAGATGAGGAGAATGAAGGCACTGAAGAGATGTTCTAGCTAGATACAGTACATGCTTGTGACTTTTAAATTGTAGACATATAACCCTTTTTTTTTTCTTTTTGTAGCTGGATATAGACGGATCATCAAGCAGCAGTGGAAGCGAAGATGAATCCAAAGATGATAGCCAGAAAAGTACATCTAACGAAAGAAAATGAAGACGTTGAAATTGATTAACACATTTCCATTATTTCCTTGTTGAGAAAACTATATTTATGTACACTGTTCATTTTACTAGGTTTATGTACATTGTTCATTTTAAATGTTTTGAATCAAACATGGTGAATTGACAAAAGAGATTGACAACAATCTGTAAAAAACGTGACTAAGCATTGTTAAGAGAAATGACATAAATGTAGTAAAATGATGACAAAAAAATGTAAAAAAATAGCCTCAAAATGACCTAAGTATGTGACAAAAATTAGCCAAAAAAATGAAAAATATGACCTAAAATATGACAAAAGAGTGTCAAAAAGAACATAAAATATGACAAAATAGGGACCATAGAATTGCCAAAAAATTGCCTAAAATTTGACAAAATAGGTGTCAAAAAATAGCCAAAAAAAGTGACAAAAAGGCTATAAATTATGACAAACAAAAGCCAAAAAAAATGCCAAAAAAATGGTACAAAAATTAACAAATAGGCATTACAGAATTACCAAAAAAATGACAAAAAAGATAAGAATATAACATAGAAAATGACAATAAAGTATCCAAAAATAACCTAAAGTATGACAAAATAGGTGCTGAAGAATTGCCAAAAAAAGTGACAAAAAAAGGTTTAAAGTATGACAAAATATGTGTCAAAAATTTGCCAAGAGAAGTGCCACACAATTGCCAAAAGAAGTGACAAAAGAAGGTTTAAAGTATGACAAAATATGTGTCAAAAATTTGCCAAGAGAAGTGCCACACAATTGCCAAAAGAAGTGACAAAAAGAAGGTTTAAAGTATGACAAAATATGTGTCAAAAAATTGCCAAGAGAAGTGCCACACAATTGCCAAAAAAGTGACAAAAAAAGGTTTAAAATATGACAAAATATGTGTCAAAAATTGCCAAGAGAAATGCCACACAATTGCCAAAAAAGTGACAAAAAAATGACAAAACAATGACGATGCATCGTCACTTTTTTTTGACATATTTATAGCATGTTTTTGTCAGTTCTCCAGAATTTGCAGTAGTCTGCAATGTGACAAAAAAACTGACAATAAACCCCTATTCTCTTGTAGATAGATAGATAGATAGATAGATAGATAGATAGATAGATAGATAGATAGATAGATAGATAGATAGATAGATAGATAGATAGATAGATAGATAGATAGATAGATAGATAGATAGATAGATAGATATTATTTTAACGTTCATAGGAACCTTGGGCCATGAGACAGGTGTGTACATAGTACGACTCTGGACGATCTCAAACTCGAGACATACATGGTTTAGAACTTGTGTCGTACCGCTAGCCCAAAGGCCCAAATGATAGTGCAAAAACAGGAAGTGTAAAAAAAATTAGTACAAATACTATATCTCAAATAGGCGAACAAACTCCAGATTTTTTTTTTAGACAATACCAAATCTAATGTTTGTTGGATTTGTCGAGATCCCAGGGCCCCGTGCTTGCCTAAACTTTGCAGTCCCTCGCTCTGATTCGATTCAAACTAGATCGGCTGATCTTTCTGTCGAATTGCCCATTTTCCTATCATTTTTTCCTGGAGCCATATCCAAAGCTTGATTAAAAAATCACGAACACTAAAATAAAGACACTGAGGCTGCATGCACATGTCCAAGATACATACACCACCACGTACAAATAAAATATACATGGGTGCTCACCATTGGAGAAAAACATGAAAATAATTCTCGACGTATGCGCATTCCAGATGCATACATTAGTATATCTACTCAAATACACCACAAAATCATAGGAAAACCATTGTAACAAGGTGCTGTTGCATTAAGGATTGCCCTCATGAATAGGGTTGATAGTGCTAAGTTGTATTCCATACATGAAACTATAACTCATTATTAATTGCAACCTGCATACGAATATTCCCACCTTCCTATATAAAAGCATCCAGATTATAAGGTGCATCCTAAGCAACACGTAATGTCTAAAATTAGAGGCATAAATCTTGCAGATGATTTCCTCGGATTCCCTTTTAAGCAATATCAGACCATCACTTAACTAATAATCCTAATTACTTGGGTCGTTTTACGATGAATCGAACACTAGGAAGGCAGGATTTAAGTAGATCAATATTGTAAGCTTTTTTTTTAAAAAAAAGCATAAACCCTACTTACTACAACCATTTACTGATATGCAGAATTGAACCAAAATTTATCAAAGCACATTTTAATTTTAGATGAAGACTACAATCAGTCTTTGAGAGCTTGATATCCAATCAGATATATCATAAGCAATACAAAGCTTCTTACCAAAACCATCAACGTTCAAGAAATTAGCATCTCAATGCACTAAATCTTTTACTTCGGATCTGTATGAAACTTTACTTTCAAAATCACAATATATTTCACATCACTAATTTGTTGATTGATTTTTTATCAACATTTACCTGTTATCACCATTATTATTCATCACTTTATAGCCTGACACAAATGTACCGGCTATAGAGGGCATCTAGACAACCATCTGTCACTAGCAGTCACACCTCCATAGCACCTTTGTAGCACAGAAATAAGAATAGGCATGCAATCTAGCAAGAGCGGCAGATATTTCTATCAACAGACTCCCATACCTAAAAATTAATCTATCAAGGCATAAATCTACAAGGCAAAACTAAAATTGCAAAAGCCAAACTAGGAGATCAGAAAATAGCATGCATGAAAATGCTTATCGCATGTACATCTAGCCAACTTATTAAGCAACCTACCAGCACAAATTAACCCATCATATAAGCCATATAAATTTTGATTTCATTATCTAACTTTCTAACCAGTAAAATATGGAAACTATGTCGAATTGCACATAGAATTCGCCATAGCCATTATAACCTGGAAACCATAATCAAGCATGCATATAGGTAATTATTGTGGCCAGACTTGTATGAGTAATACGTAGCCTATTTTTTACGTAATATCACATTCAATTTTTTAAGAACATATATTCAGCTTTTCAAAGGAAGTGGTTACTTTCCAAAAGCACATACGCATTCTGGTACTACTGTTAGTGCGTAGAGAAACTCAACCTCTACACATCATCATATTTTTAGCAGCCATAAAACAACTCAACATTCTAATTTTTGCCTACACGGCAACTACGGTAGCAGACCAGTATGTAGGCGTCCAGATAAATACCTCAGACTATTTATTTTGGCAGTACCTTTAGGGCAATCCTCTACATTTATTTTTATCTGAATCATATATCTTTAACCCGATTTTGAAGCTCCTTTATCAGCAATCGTCCTTTGATCCCTTCCATGTGTAGGTTGTCTCTTGCCATAGCATTTTCCATGCGGTATAAATCACTCGGCATTAGAGCTCGCCATATCATTTGAGAGCCAGATGTGCCATCAAGTCATAGCATCTGTGTTATGCTAGCGTGAGAACTAGGATGTGCCATGAAAAGTAGCATCGGCATCTAACTACAGACCATTTTTACTAGCCACCAGGTGCAGGTCAGTGCCACTCCAACAAAAATCATGTAACAGAGAAGCTCCAGCCTCAGTTTTTTTAATCAAAAGTGCAAGATTAGGTACAGATTTGGGTTTTAACAACTAGTTACAACTAACCCAAGAATATCTGCCTTGGGGATATTTGTATACTTGATCTGAAAACCATCGCCTCGCCTATTTTGCAGCATTTAGGTGCTTTGTCGCAACAGCAACTAGCCACAAGAGCTTTTCGAGAGAGTTTTGGCGACTTTTGCATGTTTGCTTGTTAATGCGAAATTAAAAGAAAGTAGTGAACACGGCTTTGAAATGTCTCTTCGCTTTATATCCAATCTCAGCCATCAAATCATTACTATCCCAGCATCTCCACCTTTCCAATGGAATATGTGGGGCATATCCCACTTCCACACCAACCATCCCTAGGGGTTGCCCTTTGGGCAACCCAAAAAAGCATAAAAATAAGGGAAATTTATAAAGCTACCCTTATATTTATGCAAAATTATGAAAATGCCTCTATTTTTAGGGGTAGTTTTGATAGAAACGACTATAACTTTTTTGTGATGTTCCAAATACAAAGTATCCTTCAGATACATTGTAGATGAGGATGATGTCTTTCTATTAAAGATAAAATCACCTGAATCGGAGTATGAAATCTTTATGATCTTCTAAATTTGTACAATTTTTTGTGAACAGAGATTAACATAATTTGTAATTCCAGACTCCAATTCAGGTGAGCCTAGCTTTGACGGAAAAGTGTCATTCTCATCTATAATATTTCTAAAGGATACATTTCTATTTGGATCATAACAAAAAAGTTATGGTCATTTCCATAAAAGATACCCCTAAAACATGGGCATTTTCACAATTTTGTATAAATATAGGGGTACTTTTATTTTATCGTTTGGGGTGTATTAAACATGGGCATTTTCACAATTTTATATAAATACAGGGGTATTTTTATTTTATCGTTTGGGGTGTATTATCGTTTGGGGTGTCTATTAATTTTTTTTGACCATCCGATGTTGGCATATTTCACAGCATATGCCATGGGGCGGAATTCTAGCCCTCAAGTGCAGGTCAAGATGGGGTCAAATCCCCCATATTTGACCTACCCCTAAGATTCAACCAAACCATTGAATAAATACAACATCTCGAAATTGGCAGTTTGACCAAATAAATAATTATGAGCCTGGGGAGTTGAACCCCAGTAGAAGTTCTGACGCTCATCCAAGCATACTAGGAATCCCAGAAGAGGGATGCCTAGTATGCCTAGGGGCCGAAGCCCACTAACAAATCAAACAAGTCAGTACCAACGTATTGTTTTCAAAAACAGCATTGGAAATTTCGGCCACATTACAGCAACAGGCTGCTCAAACAGATTGAAGAGTTGATGAAAATAACATTCCACACAAATGTGCTGCAAACACGTGACAAATTCAGAGCCAGCAAAGCATTCATACCTGTCAAGCATCTCCATGCTGCTGAAACATATTGAACACGACATTCAGAACAAAAACAAACCTATTATTCCCACAATACAAATCCAGAAAAAGTTTTCTCAAGCCCATACACAAAAACGGAAACAACAACATGTAAAGACATCAGTTCATAGTGGAGCCACTCTGTGCATGCCTAATAAGTTCATCTAGTTGCCGTATTTCTTGCACAAGCAAGACCCCTCATATGAGAGCGCAAGATGTGCAACTCACAAACGGGCACCTCCAACTGATCCCACTCCACAGCAGATATAGCATTCTGAATTGAGGTATAAAACCCTCTAAGCTGCCGTCTGAGCAAGCGCAAGGATGCCGCAATCCTATGCGCCTCAGTTCCAACCTAGATAATGCTATTAACAAACTCTTGAGCACAAAACACTGCCTCAGGCTCAGCCGAGAACACAACAGGGTCTGGATGGGATGCTTCTACAGCAGAAGAAATCAAAGAGTCAGGCAAAGACACAGCAGGTTGCTCCACGCCAGCAACTGGTTCTCCATCAGTCTCCATATTCCCTGCAACTAAAAACAAAGAAAGCCATGAAAAAAAAAACCCAACTGTACAATGTAGAGGCAACCAAGATCATCACCCAACAGCCATGGTGCAATCGCCCTTGTGCACAGGGATGAAATCCACACCAGGCTCAAGAATGACAACATCATCACTGTCTCGACTATAAGAATCATCATAAATATCCTCAAAGTTATTATCTTGTTCATCAATAGGAATGGCATCATCCCAATACCGCCTCCTCCCTGGCCCATTCCGCTCCACAGGTACAAAACCTGCTGGCAGCCCAAACAAAATTGTCCTCATATTCGATGGCATGCAGTGAGAAGGATTCAGCAGCACCCTCGGACACGGTGCTCATTAATATGGGCAGTATTGGAAGGGATAATCCAAGAACTGGACAATGTAAATTTTCCAGAACGAATCATTCTGGCCAGTGTGAACAACAAGCTAGCAGTCAATCTACGGTTCCCATGATAGTTAACAAAATGGGCAGCTCGATTCAACAAGTTTTTGTTATCAAGAACAACTAAGTTTTTCGTATCATCAGCTCCTCGTCTCAAATACAAATCCTTACCTTTCTCGATGGCAGCCTCACTCACATTATGAAGATGGCAGACATAATGAACCTTTCCCACATCCTTTATACAATACCCAATCATACCCTCAAAACAATGAAGACGAGTGTTCTTCAGGGCTTTACACACCAATATCACACTAGGAGGCTTACAAACCCAATTAAAATCTTTTTTTATGGCATCATTCATGGCCTTAGGACTTTTAAACTGGGCTCTAAACACAGCCTGACAATGCAAATGATCTACAGTAGCACCACGTTCCATGGCCACAGCTCCAGCAACACACCTCCGATTGCAAAATCCCACAAGACCATCATAAAAGCTCATGGGCACATCTTGCCCAGACAGACCTAAGGTGACACTCACATCTATGAGATTCCAGTCCTGCTCAGCACAAAAATCACGACCATTCTCTTGGGAATTGGAAGAACTCAGATTCAAAATGTGGCTCACAGAACCAGGGGCAGACAAAAACAAAGCCACAGAAAACAACATGGCTGGCTTACCTATCTCCCTTTCCAGAACACAGCCACGACACATCAGACGCAGCTCTGCCATCCCTGGAGCACCCCAAGGAAAAACTCACAGTTCCGGCCAACCGGGCATCACCCTTGCCACCGTCAGCAAAATACCATTCCACATACGAATACCCCAACCACACCATTCAAAACCTGATGTTATAAATATAACATTTCACATTTCGGCCACATTATTGTTATGCCAGATATTAGATTTATCCATTTTCTAGCTATCCCTTCAAAAGGAAACTCACTCATCTAATTTCGAAGAGAAAGCTCGCTGCTTGTTTATAAGGTGCTACTCAACTTCTTTCCGCTGCGAAGAATCTGAGATGGATGGTATTCCAAGAGATGACTTGGAGCGCCTCATGTTCTTCGAGACCACAAGAGAACAAGCTGCTGCGGATTATCTTCGTAGCCCACATGACCCTGACGTGAGTATCCGTGGAAGATAGGGTTTTGTGAGGGCATGTTTGTGTCTCAGCCTAGAACAGTATGCAG
Organism: Isoetes taiwanensis; assembly: GCA_021234155.1. NCBI lineage: Eukaryota > Viridiplantae > Streptophyta > Lycopodiopsida > Isoetales > Isoetaceae > Isoetes > Isoetes taiwanensis. The sequence continues at coordinate 2,326,234 of JAJEKV010000113.1, forward strand.
TTCAGTATCAATCATGTCATGGATTATCAGTATCAGATGTTAGGGGTTCTCCATTAAAATCAGCTCTAGTCCGATATCTACCTGTTTTCGTCTTATCCTGCCCAGATTGGAATTGTCTTACTTATATTTTAATTGCAGAATTTGACAAAATGGGGGGGCGCATTACTTGAATTAGCACATTTTCGGCAAGGCCAAGAATCGGTTGATATGATTCAAGGTGGAGTGTGGATTTGATGTTATTTTAAATCTTTTCATTTCTGATTTTTTTTTGTATTTTATTTTCATTAAGATGCGATTAGTAAACTCGAGGAGGCCTTAAAAATAAATCCAAGAAAGCATGATACATTGTGGTGCCTAGGAAATGCATTGACTTCACAAGGTTTTGTAATTCCGGAGGCCGATAAGGCTAACGAGTTCTTTCGAAAGGCGGAAGTGTATTTTCAACAGGCTTTAGGCGAGGTTAGTCTGGTGGTGGTTAAGATGACTGAATGGGAACATTTGTTGGCAACAAGCCCACTGATTAGGAAGATTTGTTTGTGTTCACATACAGTTCTATTAATAATGAACTGGTTTTTTCATTTATAGGAGCCTGGAAATGAACTTTATCAGAGATCACTTGACATGTCCCAGAAGGTATTTCCTTTATCCATACTGTAAGTTGCTTCTTGAGTGCATATGATATCTGACTACGCACGCTGATTGTTTCAGGCTCCAATTTTGCATATGGAGATCCAAAAACAGCTAGGTAGTGCTGCATTAAGTTCACCTGGACCAAGTACCTCTGCAAACAACAATAGGGTAAAGTGCTTCCTCATCCCTTAAATGGGGGTCTTTCTAACATGATATTCTGACCATTACAGGGTAAGAAGAAAAAGAATAAGAACAGCGAGCTTAAATATGATATTCTTGGTTGGGTCATACTTGCTGCTGGTATAGTTGCATGGGTAGGCATGGCAAAATCAGCCTTGCCGCCTCCCCCGCCTTCCCCTTCGAATCTTTGAGCTGATTTTTTGACCGTCGAAATTGCTTGGTAGAAATTTACAAGCAGCAAGAGGGTAATGGGCTTGCTTCTTTTGATGTAAATTTTGTACTTGACATTGAGTTACAACAATAAAATCAAGAGTGTTGAGTCATCTGCTTTCCACAAAAATGAACTCTGATTGTTTCCTTTTTACTGGTTGTTTCATTTGTTGGCTTGTGCCTTTTTCTTTCAACTTTTATAGCTCTTTCCCAGGAGATCTACGTGAAATAGGTGATCAGGATTTGTATTATTTCCTTAACCTTTAGGTTTTTTTACATAATAAAAAAATCACTTCATGTACGCAGGGAAAGAATGAACACAGTGAATAAATTATCTCCCAGAAAATGTAGACATTTTTTTCATATATATTCTAGGTCGGGAGCTCTGTAAAAGTAGTGTATATGTAAACATACAGTACCTTTCTGTTCAAGGAATTTGCTATACATGTGGGTTCACACTAAGATTCAGCCTGGCTCCACAATGCCTGTGCATAATCTTGTTCCGCTTCTGGAGAGGGTGCTTCCTCCTCAACATCAGAGTTATCAGAGATGTCAGGCTCAACTTCCAAATGTTCTTCCACTGGAATACCTTGATTAACTTCATTTTCTAGATGGTTTTCCATATTATTGTCTTGGCCGACTTGGGCCACCAAAGATTTTACCAGTTCTCTTAGAGCCTTGCCTGTTGCAGGCCTCTCATGAGGTTGATAAGCAGGTGGAGGTACTAGAAATGGAAGCACAAATCTATCAAGGCCATTACAATTGTCTAAATTCCTTGAACTTGGCTGGCGCTGACATCCCTTTAGTTTCATAGCATCTGAGCGTGAAACAGGAGGCTCAACGAATATTAAACCAAGCTCGTAATTGCAGATGTGTAGCCAAGAGGATTCCTTAAAATTAGTACTTGTGTCACCGCGTCTGTTTATAGGCTTTCCCCATGCGGCAGGACTAAAATTGTGAGAGCCACAATACAGCCAACCAAAAGAAGCCATTGAGCTAGAATCCTGAAATCGTCTTCGAGCTATCTGAAATTAATAGGTACATAAAGCATTAAAAATCCATGACTTTACTGCAATCTAGGTAAGCATAAGAGTCCACAAAGATATGTACCTTAATATGCATAGGAAATCCTGCACGTTCTGTAGGATATGGCACTGCATCGTGTAACATCCCAAAGGTTTTCAAGCGCTCCCATGTGCTCTGCATTTTAAAACATTATCAAGGCGTTTAAAAAATTAAACAGTTGTACACGGAATTTATCTAATTAGTCATCAAGAACGAACCTCAGCAAAGCACATAAGCCCACAGTATGAAAATGGGCCATATTTGCCATCCTTTACACGGTCAATGGTGGGAAATATCAATTTAATAGAAGGTGACCGAGCTTCATGTTTGTCTGTCCAGCATCCCCACTATAACATATGATCATCAGCCAGGTGGTTTGCATCTTAAAAATGTCTTTAATGCAGATAGATCAAAACTCCAAACCTCAGGATCTGATTCAGACGAATCTGAAATGGGTATTGCACGACGACCAGTTGCAGCAGAGAATGCTGCTAAGAATTTAGAATTGAGAGATGTTCCTACTGAGGATGCACCTTCAGATCATACAACATTATTAGCTAAAACATCTCAACGCCAAACATGACCCACATTATCTTCCTTACAATAAACAAATTCGCTCTCAGCAGCATCAGGCCAGTTATGTTGGGAGAGAACCTGCACCACAGGAGAGAAAATTAGGATCAAATTGACAGTTTATATTTGTATTATTATATAATACAAAGAGTAGTACCTCTTCAAGGCGCCAGATACCATAATTATGCTGTAAGAATCGGCGGAGGCAACATAATGCTGTTACCTGATCTGGGACATGCAACTGCCGAGATAGATTTATGAACTGTTTGCTCTGCCAAAATAAGTCTTTATGTGAAGGATTCCCATTACAAATCACCTCAAGAACCAGATGGACGCATACCTCGAACACGTATAATGCCAACCGCACTTTGATTTCCTTTTGGCCTGAAGCAACAAGAAGAGCTTGCTTTGGCCATATGCGTGCCTTGAATGAACAGATTGCACCATCACATAAGGGGGAAACCCATTTTGCTGTATCTCTTGGAAGAAACCCAAGATGTATGTGTTCAGTATCTTCAGTCTCTGATGTATTGTAGTATGTTAGAGGAAGTTTTCTGTTCAAAGAAGTCTCAACTTTATCGAATAAATATTGGCATATTGTTTGAAGTCAAGAATTAATATGTAAATACAGCCTGCACATCATAAGTATGTCTATCGGAACTCAAAGTTTACAATTTGATTATGAGAGAATTGACAAATTGTAGGCTTCTATAATGCTTGGCCATGTTAGTATATAAGAGGTGGTCAATATGCAATAAGAATCTATCATGTGCCATTATGAACACAGGATGCCTGATTGCCATTGTGAATACAGGATGCATGATTAGATTACACAAATTCCATCCTACAGTGTCTTTACAAACCTACCTGCGACCGTCTCTTCAGAAGTCATATAACTGCGACGAGTTTTAGAAACTATGACAGATACTGCATTTGGGTCGCAAAGCACAGTTTTTGCCCTCTTTAAATGCACCTCTATCATGCCTTCTGAATCAATACCAATCTCATTAAAAAGTGCAGCAAGAGCTCGCAATTGTTCGCCTTTAGAGTCCACCTTTGTGTGGAATCGTTGGGCAATTCCAACAACTGTAGTTGGCACAACTCCCAAGTATTTCTGGACAAGATAGTTCTGCTGCAAAAGAATGTCTTTATGCTTCAGTAATTCAATATTGCCACATGGGAACTGTGTTTTGCTCTCATATTTTTGTGAAGTTTGCCCAAAACTGATACCTCAATTTCTGAGTGACATATTGATGGTACGCGCTGCCCATGGATTCCTGGTACAGAGGCCACTAAACGCACAGTTGCATTTGAAAAATCATATTGCGCCAAGTCGATTGCCCAATGTGCTTTTTGTGGAACATCAGCTACAAGACATGCAACAAATGCAGCTAATTGAGCTGCAAAGTCATTAAATCTGTTCCCAGTATTTGAATGCTCCATTGAGGAAAAGAGTGCATGATAATTTCCAAAATCCAAACGAGGAAAATCTTGCCACCAAACAGTATTAGAGACTCTGAGCCACTGTATCAAAAACATGGCAGTAAGATGGCAATGTAGAATATAAAATGTTGCATTCAAATCATGCGATGGACAAATGGATACCTGACGCTCGTTCAGATTGGCAGATGTAATAACAACACGAATGGTATCTTTGCGCTTAATAAGAAACAATTTTGGATGATGACAGCCAATTCCACCTCTGTTTTTAATTGATGCAATCTTTGGAAAAGGTGGATACCTGTGAAACATTAATACCAATGATGGCAAGGCTCTCTTAGTTGTTGGAATACAATAGATCCATCTGGTATATCTAAGACAAAAAAACTGCAATCACTTACACAACTGTCAAATTTGGCCATTCCTGGTACGGTAACTCGTATCGATCTCCGGGTAAGCTACTCCAACTTTTCTCATAATGATGACATGCAACTGTTACAGGTAGATTCGGAGATATATTATTTGAATGAAGAAACCTGCAAGAAGGGAATACATTTTTTAAAAACCTCAAGAAAGGAGATTAAAAATAATGACAACTTGCCTACACCTTACCATAAGATATCACTGGTAAAGGTTGCTACAAATATCTCCTTTATATCTTCCACAGGAGCTAGAAGCTCTTGAAGTGAGATAACTGAGCATGAATTAGATGCTGAATCTATGTTCTCCAACCGATTTAGGAAAAACCCACACGATGCTCCAGAGCAACCTAGATTGACATTGGCATCTTGAACGGAATCAACTTCCCCTATGGACTTGGGATTGGGCATGAACTTCAAGTTATTCATCTGAACTTCAGGAATTTCCACTTTAGTCTTCGAATTAAGAATCTCAGGCTCCCGTGTTGTCAATCTGCTGCATGAAGTTTCTCTATAATGTTTATTCTCATAATTCACATGAAACTTCATTTTCTTCATGCCAATGTCACTCACACCACCTAATTTAGGGGACAAAACATCCTTTACTAGCAAAGTACCAACATTAGCACCAGCAATCTTTTCTGAAGTTACAATCATGTTGTAATCCAAGCTTCTCATAATTGACTTCCTCAGTGCTTCACTAGAATTAATAAGTTCTTCAGCAGCCTTTATAGAGACAGATTGACTATGGATTGAAGCCTTTGTCCTTTTCCTTAACCTCTTGCTGAGATATAACAAAGGAGGAGAAATCTGCCCTACTGGTTCGTTTCTCCAGAGCAATTTGTCCTTGTCGCTTACAAATGTTGAGATTGAATTTACACTATACTTTACAGAAGTACAATCTTTTCTGTTGACAGTATTATTGGCTTCATTTTCTGATCTAGTAAAGCTGCAGCAAATAGAGGTCAAACTGGTCCCCTTTTCAATTCTTTCCGTGCTTTTTGATTTTCTCGTTGACCCTGGAGGATGCCCTTCTTCTCGTGTCTTGCTGCCTACAAAACTTAGATTACCAATTCTGTTCATATTGTTAGTATAATTTAATCTGTCAGAATTTTTCCTTTTATTTGCCGCATGCCTATAACGTGTAGTTTCTTCATCATTCGCTACTACATAATGAATGTTGGGGCTCAATTCCATTAAACTCTCTCTATTTCTGGATGCACGGTGTAGCTGCTGAGTTTCAAACTCAGTTCTAAGCAGCTGAATAGATTGTGTATATGCTATATCTCTGGAAGAGGAAGGCCGATTTGGCCATTTTTCTTCCTCTTTCATTTTCAGCATTTCAACAACAAACCCGATTGCATCTCCAAAGCTATCATCTTGAGGATGGCCTCCTTTGGCACAGGGTACTATTAAACTTACTTCGCTTCCAATATTGAGGGAATATTGATTGCCAAGATTAACTTTTCGGCCATCCACATAAACCCCATTCAAAGACGATCTTTTCTGATAATATAATTCATAGAGTTAAATCGTATGCTAAGAATGAAACAATAGAGGAAAATCGTTATACAATCATTTGCTTACCGGATCGATTTTGTCTGAAGAATTTGAGCTTATTCCGTCCAAAAGAACAAGGGTCTGTTCCAAATCATCCCAAAATATATGGCAATGCTGACGACTAACTCTGATATCTTTGAACAAGATATCGCAGCTACTTTTAGACCGACCAAAAGTATAAACCTTTCCGTTTGAAATGTCAAAATACTCACAGGATTTCCCTGTTTTAGCATCAAACATGGGAGCTGCAAGAGGACGAATTCTTGCCTGATACATCCCATTCTGAGACATTCTCGAACATTTAGCGATCCAGAACGAAAAATAGTCATCATCCGATCCAAAGGAAATGGCGCCGTGTTAAGATCCGGCTTCCCGCCAACGTCATTGCCGTTAAACGGCGTGAACCTCATTTTCGCAGGCTTCTTCAATACGATATCCATTCAAATATACGTATTACGTACACAGGTGAAATTTACTAGGTCCTCATTTGGCCATTGGATTGCCCCTTTGTGTTTTCATATATTTTGGCATATAGGCATATCTTATGATCTAACTGCCATTATTACTAATCGTTTTTTTCGACGGCGAGAAACTTTTGGTATTTTCTCATATGAATGTGCCCTAAGGTTTTTCATGTTTTAGGCGCCAAATTTTTTTTATGGCAATGGAAAAACTCATTTTACCCCTTTTTTTTTCCCTTGAGCAATTGGTTTTTTGGGTTCCTCTAAGGGGGCAAACCCTTATTTATGTGGGTTTGTGGCATATTCTAGGTATATGCCACTATATGCTCAAAATATGCCAATAACTGCTCCAAACCCATTATCGACTGTAGACTATCGATGGCATGTGTTGCTGGGTGACCACTCTGGAAACTGGCTAACTGATTTCACCACTTTCTTACCTTGCTCCATCTTTTAATGTAGGACCCGAAGATTTGCATCCTTATGCAGATCAAATCCGTGCCTTGGTGGATGCCCCGGTTTTGCATCTTTCTAACCTGATATCGAGCTATGACCGACCTCCTTCACTAGAGCAGCCTTATATTTGGGTAGACTCGAAGGCAAAACTTGAAAGTCTAGCTGCAGAGCTTGCTAGCAAAAAGGAATTTGGTGTTGATACAGATTGTTCATTATTTTCTTGGTTTCACAGCTCTTATCTAGGTATTTGTCATCAGATATAACTTGTTATATTGAACGTTCTATTCCCCATTTTGTAATGCACTCTGTAGATATCCACCCATAACCATGAGTATTTGATTGATGCGATTGCCCTTGTTAAATATATTTGGCAATTGACATCTTCAACAAAATGTCAAAAAAGATGTGGTTTCGTGGACACCCATGATTACAGTATATGATCAGCATGGGCGAGATGTACTAAATTTAATTCATGAGATGGAATGGAACTGCATTGTTTGATGAGGTAACCCTTTGTAGCATTTTTCATGCATATAGTCATGCTAGTTTGATTATTTTCTTGATACAAACAGTATATCATCCGAACTTGATCTGGAAAGATCTGAAAAGAGAAATGATTAGAAAAGAAAAGAAACAAGAGTGACTCAATGATCGAAATGGCCATGGCAAATATGGTGGCTATGGGCAGTAATGGAAGGTCAAAAGTGGTGATGGTGGTTGTTGTTCCATTATTAGATCCCAAAGAGGAAGACAACAGTGGAAGCACATAATGATGGGTCTGGCTATGGTGCCTCTGGAGCTCTTAGACCATGTATTATCATCCACTGGGGTTCCACCATGGTTATATCCAATGGGATTCATCACCGGAAGGACAAAAAATAAAAAGACTTCAAACCAATAAAAACAGGGAAACATGCCGCCGAGAAGTCGTCTGTGTGCACGATCCTACATGGAAAATAGAAGGATTAGAAGGGCTGGAGCTTCCTAAACAAGGAGGTAAAATCTATGCTTTTAATTTCAGGCAACTAATCTAATGCAAGTAACAAATCCATACTTTCAACAAATTTCCACAAATGAAGTTGAATTACTCTCCATTTGATATGCAGGAATCTTTCTTCTAAATATATTTGATGGAGTTGACTGTTATAATTTATCTGTGTTGGAACAATCAATTATGTATATTTAACACTAGAGTCGTCACATGATGAACCATAAAAGGTGCATTTGCACTGTTTGCTTTAAAATTCATATAAAATCAAAGGTTCAATAATCAGTCAAACCCTTCTTATATGTTAATATATAGCAGTCACATTGCATGGGAAAAATACCTAAAAATCTATTGGTCCCCATTCATGAGAGTTACACTTAGGTAAACCCAAGGGGGTCAAGTCTGTTTTGCTACATGTTTAGATAAAGTAAAACTGTCTCGGTAAGATGATTTTTATGATTTTTTTCATTATTTTTTTATTTTTCTACACAAGTTAGAGAGTAAGACACAAAAAACTGCACCTCAATCCGAGGTCTGAGAAGGGAGATAGGGTTGTTTGAACATGACGGGGTCAAAACTGCTGCTTGTCTTCTGTGAACCAATACTGGTTTCCAGAAAGCTGTTCCCAAATCAAATCTCTAACTTTTGTAGGAAAATGAATTTTGACCCAAAATTTTGAATATAAGTATTAGACAACTTGCTTTATCTAAGAAAAATGTCCATTAGCCTTGATGATGAGGATTTTTTCAATTACAAGTGAATGATAACTTATGTCTATATAGGAGTAAAATGATTCAAAGTCATCCGCAAAAAAATCACATTATGAAAGGTTACCACGATATGGAATCACCCCAAAAACAAACACGTAAAAAAGCCATAGCGTTTGTTTTCAAGAAATCAAGAAAGGTTCGTATTCTTCTTTTTAAAATTAAGAACTCCCTCATGTTAATCAATTTCAGTTTCAATTGCGCGATATAAGCACCTCATGAGCTAATCTATTCATTAAAAATAATCAATGCTCCTGATCTTGAGGTTTAGCATAAACTTTCTAGTGTTCATTCCAAGTTATCTGTTAGAGTACGCGTTCCATGGATTTCATAAACCTATGTATTGAATGGTGAACTCAAAACTTGTATTTTTTATCTTCTCAAGTTGTGGAAGCAATGCAAAAGAATGAAAAACAAATATAAAAAGCTAGAACTATGAAAAATAAAGATAGACTGCTATGTCTGTTTCCCATAACCCGATTGGGTTCCGTGGACGTTAAAACTTTCTTCCTTCCTTCCTTCCATTGCTGGTCCACATGGCTTATGATCATTCAAGAAGCCAATAGATCCTCATCTTAATTAGTTGGTTGCTAGAATTGCATTATTTAATGGTAAAGTTGAAGCACAAGCAAACTGAACCTATATGAATCTCCACTCACCCTTCCAAAAATTATGTTAGAGAAGGTAGAAAATTGCCATATCATTGTATAAGTGACAAATGAACAATAAATAAAATTGGTAATCATAATTAGAGAGATTTAATTCTATATCCAATTCGTTAATTGTGGACCATAATGGTCCATGCCCATTTATATTCAAATTTTACATATAGTAGTATGTTATTTTTAACATCAAATTGGAGATCTATGTTGCCAATGAAGCTTGAACCCATAAAAATTATAGTTTATCATGAAAGACAAGCTAAAGTTACTATTATTATACCTAAAGTAGGAACTCTTAAGCAGCAAACACGTGTACTAAGTTTATGATAGTAAAAAATAAGAAGATTTCATCGTGTATTTTGCACTAAGACGATACAAACTATATTTTAAACTTCTATCACATGTTTCGTCAATCATGAGTTGAAAAAGAATGCTATCTTGCTTTAAAATATGGCAAGCCTAAGTACAAACCAGAAATGGTCCATGTCTATTTTAAATCAAATCTTGTACATAATATGTTACTTTAACATGAAATTCAAGATCTATGTTGCCAAGGAAGGGTGACATTCATAAAAAATATTGCCTACTATAAAAGAAGAGTTTTTTGTATTATTACCTTAGCTAAACTCTAATTTTGTGTAGTGGCAACCACTTCTAAATGTAAAGAATACATGGTTATTCACCATATTTAAGTTCATAATTTTCTTTATTATGAATGTATAAGTGGAATGAATGGAGTGCATCATTTATTGCCTTTAGAAAGCTTATATATAAGTTTAGTTAAACCACGTTAGTTCTATTTTTGTCCTGGATTCTGTATCGAATCTTTAGTGAAAATTGAGATCAACATGACTTATAGACATTTCAAAAAATTATTGGACTATAGCTCTTAGAGTTGACAACTTATGGCCGCAAGTCTTACGTCAAAACTTGTTATAGTAAAGGAGAAACAATTCACAACCTCAAACAGCTTTTTTGAGCTAAAAATGGTTTGGCGACTTCATATAATGCCATCTAATAGCAACGAAACATGAAAACATGTAAATCAACATGTTTTATCATAAAACGTAAATTATTTTCAATTTTAGAAACGTTTGGACCCCTTTATGCTAGAAAGTTTGAAGAATGCAGTTCTGGCCTGGCGTAAAAACTGCTGAATTCAATGAGGTTTGGGCAATCACCACAACATATCAGTAAATCTATTGGTCATGAAATTCTCCACGGCCATAAAGAATCGAGTGAAGATTCCAAAAGTGGTGGTATCTTGTGAAATGGAAATTTCTCTTGTTAGATGCCTGGGTTTAAGTGGCAGAGGGTATGCTGGACCAATTATGGTGGATGAACCCAGAATAGTTCCAGTAACAACTCTAGTGTTAAAGTTTGTGTTAGGTGATATAGGCATGTTGAGGGCCTGTTAATAGCACATGTATATAGAACATGTCATCTCTTTGCAAGAGGCTTATCAACAAGAAGGACATATCTTGAACTAGGCTATGCAACATATCATCGTGTTGGGAATTGTTGGAGCATTAACATTCCTTCATAATCAGTGCACTTCTCCTACTTTACATGCTGATGTGAAACCTAGTTATGTTCTTCAGATTGAGGACATTGTTCAATGGGTTAAAAGGCAACTGCTAATGGAGGCCCTAGAACACCAGCCATGAGATTAAGAAGATACCTATGATATTTACTAGCAACTTATGCATCAATATTGCCCAATAAAATTGGATGATTTGATAGGGAAAAAATGCTGACATTGTAGTATGTTGCAACCGACAAAATATTGGATCTCGTTAGCTACTGGTCTTGGATATGGGCCCTCACACACATTGTCTTTTATACAATTCATAGAGTCTAGCACTTTGGTATACATTAGAGTTGGTTAAAAAAGGCGAGACATCAATTAGAAGAGTTTTGTTCCGCTCATATTTCGTGTTCCTCACGCCATGTTTTTCCTATGCCTTTCCTTCTTCTCAAAGCTTGGCATGCATAAATAAAGATGGTGACCCTCGTCCAATGTCTATGGTAATAAGGAATGAAGAACTGCTCATTTAAGCAGAACAGAAATATGAAGAGCAACTGCTGCAGAAGCATGAAGAGAAATACTTTGAGATTAGTTCTAGTTTTAGGTTTATAGATTTCTTTTTTATATAATTACATCAACAGTAACTAATTATGATCTTTCTTGGTGCATCAAAGAATATACATTTAGACATGCAGGCATGACGCTTAAAAAACTACGTCTGAACCAGAAGAATTATGTCTTCCATATTATATATGACTACAGTGAGACTGGACATAATTGCAATGTCATCTAGTAGGAGGAGTTGCACTACCACATCAAAGGAATCTCCAGAATGTTGGAAACATGTCCAGTTGGTGAAACATCTAAAGACATATGGAAAATAGCCCGCAGGGAATTGCAGAGTCTACTGTTCCTTTTTCTCTAATGTAAATGGGAATTTTCAAGATCCCGTGAAGATTTTATATGCATGCTATCAGACGACGAAGTTCGTTGTAGGTAAGACAATGGTTCGCTTAAAAGTTAGTTTATGCAGCTACTCAATAATCTCAATTGTGATCCACATGATGCCTATGTTCATAAAGGTTGATTTCTACTTGGGGTCTGTCAAGCCCACAGAGACATTATGGCCTTTCTCGAGCTGCAAATAATCTGTCGGAACATTATACAACTTAAGTGTAAGGTATCCACTAGTATTCCTTTTTAGAAACATTGTACTAATTTGTTTGTAGAGCTCGATAATAGTGTAGAAGTAATTGGTAGGCTAATATGGGCTATGACTTGTTTTATTTTAGCATCTCCATGCTAGTGATGCAGAAATTCTCTGAAACATGTCACGTCAGCTGCCAATATGTTGGTCCTTCCACTGTTCTTCAATGAAGAGATATATCGGGTCCAAGCAAGAAGTTGTGATGTGAATTGTATTGTGCTTTTATCTTTAGATAATATAAAATAATAAAGAAAAGATGTCATGGCATAATTACGACATGGCAATTGGTAATTCAAGAGAAGTTAGAATTTAGAAAACAAAGCATAGGAAAGGGGAAGGAGAGAAGAGACAACGGAGTATAAAAGAGATAATTAGGGATTTGAATAAGCAATTTAGAGGTAAGACAATATTTTATGTTTTAAAGGAAGTAATTCTTCTGATACAAAATATAGAGGAAGAGAAAGAAATCAATCTATTTCAAGAACATGCTGAATAATATATCCATCTCAGTCTCTGATTCTAAGAGCCTTTGATTCGGCAGGACCTAATTCCGACAGCCATGTCTCAGTTTAATTTTTGATTCGACAATTTGATTCCGCTCTTGATTCAGAGTCCCGGCTCAGGATGATGATTGAAATCCAAGGTAAGATCAATTCAGAAGTTACTGTACCAAAAAGCAATGCCTTGGCTTGGAAATCTTCGATTCCGATATACTGCTTCAAATCGTGAATTGATGGTTTTCCCTTGGAGCCCAAAGGCTTTCGCTTCATCTCCAGATGTTGGGGATCCCTCTGGGGATCATTTCGATGGGCAGGGCAGGCTATCCGGCCGCTGCCTGTGTCAAACTAGAGCCAACGATGGCTCTTCATGACCCACCCAATTAGGTGATGCCACACCATCTTTTCATAAGGGATTTTTATTTCATACCTATGTTTTATTGTTTAGCCATAAATTTTATAACATGTAATGCACTATTATATCTGAAAGCAGGATGGTTTTTGCGGATACAGGGCAATCGAGTTGCCTAGTTTTTTCGCTCCGGCATGTTATAAATAAAAGAATGCCTGGACATCATATGAACTAAGGGTTATGTACTAATTGTTTGCAAATCTAGAATATGTTCAATCCGTTCAGGGCATGGACATCTTAGATAATAGATAGCAACATACATTCTGGTGATATCTTTAGGCATTAACAAGGTTCCATTTAATAGTGGATCTTACCAAATGTAATTGGATACATGTTCATAAATAGCCTTTCTCGAGTTAGCATATTCATAGAAATACTGAAAATTGCTCATATTGCTAGCCTGGATTGCACCTTGGTCTGCCCACAACTCTCCGAAGAGACTAAGCAGAAACCGAGGCCACAAGTGTTAAGCACTCAACACTAGTGAGTGGGCACTGATGAAGCTCACTAATGCGGACTCGACGCTGGTAACGTCGAGTTGCTTCTAGGTGAAGGTTATTCCCCGGAGCTAGAGACCTGTAGCTTAGGAGTACTGCAACATATTAATTGGGGTTTGGGGACGACATGTAGGTTCTGCACCCATGGATCTTGAGCATTGTGTTAAGTATTTAAATAACAACCAGTGTCGGGCGAAGGACCATCGCATAAGTAGTTTATGCATAATGCAAAGTTTTTCTTCAAATTGTAAAATTTATTTGGCAATACAGGAAATCTCTGTAAGAATGTCTACTATATGCCATTGTTACTGGCAATATATTGTAGGGATACAAAGCATTCAATTGTTTTCTTCGAGTGCACTAATATTGAACTATTGGGGAAGCAGGAATTTGAAGATGAAAACCAAAGAGCACGGCCATGGTACCTTCTATAATCTTAGTATATTTCTTGTGCAGGGATGGTAGATAGAGATATAGCAGGGCTGAACTAATTGTTTAGCCTCTCAAAAAGCATCAACAAGCATCTATATTTTTTTTTTTGCTTTGTTTCTTATAGATGCATATAATTTCGGAGCAGATCCTAATGCTTTGTGTGCTTATGCACCATATTCTCAAAGCATGTCATCCTTAACCACCTGATCATTACATTGCATGTGCAGTCCGAATGCTGTGGCATCTTGTGGATCTCTTACATTGATGTATTTATCATGCTTTATAGTGTACTTTGGAAACTCATGAACCAATATGCAAGATGTGAATAACACGATTTATACTCCACAACATTCTCAAATGTCATTTTGCTGATGCCTATCCTACATCTATATGTAAAGGTAAGCTTTGGAGTTGTATCACGAGCTCAAATTTGAAGACTATTTCAAGAGATACATATCAATTTTTTACCTAGAACCATAGTAGCAATTAACTTGTCTACATCTAGAATTTCCTACAGTTTTTGGAGAGGAGATGGCCACAAAGAGAGTACAATAATTTTATCTCTTTTTGAAGGATCTTTATCATGCATTTAAAGGTCCTAACAACAAGCTTATTTGACTTTGAAATTGTATAGCTAATTAGCCAAGTTTCTGATTATTGACATGTTGTTCCAAACAAAACAGTGAGGATGACATCAAATCAACTACAACTCTAGCCCATTCTTCTAGCAAGGATAAATAGATAGATTCCTAGAATGCAAATTTCATCATGAATTCTGTGACAAGCTAAAAGTTAGAAAGGGCCTTTGGTAGTGCTTTATTTCTCAAAAGATTGTACATGCAGTTATTTAAATCTTACACTCATGAACTTATTTTAAAGCAATGACTCTTATGACAAAGCAAAAAGGATTCCCTGAAATCCAACCTACATGAGTTTTTTTTTAGTATGTGGAAACAACGAGGGCTATGTCATCCCTTCAGGCCACCAGAGGAACATTCCCTCTTGCCACCGAGGGCAACCCTCCGTACAAAGCATCTTTGTTTATCTTTAAGCTCTGCATTGAATGGCTAAGATCGAAATTCTCTCAACATTATGCGTTAAAAAATGCTAGGTAGCTTGACCGGAACTCAACTCTAGCGCTCTCGGCTGCCATAGCTATCCGAATTCAATCCTTAATTCTTCCATAGCCGGATTCTTTCTTCTTCTGGTTATTACATGTCTTTCGGAAAATTTAGTATTTTGGATTGCTGTAAAGTTGCAATCATAGATGGGCGTGGATGAATGGAGCATCACACTTGCATTTCCATTCGAAGATGCCGTGTGGCCTTGGAGTCTGAAGCACAGAGGAAAATGTTTCTTCTTTTCTCTCCACATAAGTGCAAAACCGACTGATTTCCTTTCGTCATTAACTCAGTTTTCATCCTCACTTCGTCCATGGAAGCCATAGGTCAGGCTTTTGGAGGCTATATATACTGCTCATATGGGTACCGCTCACATGTACTGATACATAGCCACTTCCAGATCTTGCCCAGGTCTGGAAATAGAGAATACATAGCCACTTCCAGATCTTGCCCAGGTCTGGAAATAGAGATTATTGACGATCCTAAGTAGAGGCAAATCATGCTCTGTACTTCATAAATTCCTAATGACAATGTCAAATGTTTTTGTCTAGCTTCAGATGCAAGAACAATGATCAAAAGCTTTAAAGATTTTTTGAAGAGGTCATTAGAATGAATATAAGCAGGCCATTAGTTGGTCTAAAGCCCAGATTCGTGAATCCATTTATTCAAGAAGGTCAAATGAGCATTCTTTCTTCTTTGAGTGTTCATAATATGTCCGTGATAGAATACATTGGTTGCTGCAACGGTGGATTAAAAATTGCCAGAAGAATTGTATGGAAAGCTTCTATCATCCATGGCATTGATCTTCAAATATGCAATAAACACAACGTGGTCTACAAAACCTTCAAGTTTTTTAAATAGAAGGACTGTTCTTCTGGAAAGATAAAGTATGCAAGCATTCTAGACAGGCAAGATACTGCAAATGAGCCCATATGTTTGTCTAGGAGCAGGCATCCTCATGGTCATCTCTCTGGGCAGATGTGTTGTATGAATGTATTACGGTTCACGTAATACAGAGTAGTGAAGGAAATGTACAAAAGAACCTAGCTCTTATATTAGGACCAATATGACCAACCTTCAATTCAGCGTTCGTCTAAATATCATGTCTAAAAAATAAAATGATAGAATTAATACTTAGCCGAGAAGCCTCAACTATCATCACTTATAGCAACTTCAATATGTAGCAAAATAACAGCGGGTTCCAGGGGGATTTGATATGGATATAATTCCTGAAACCATAGACCATATCCCTAAAACAATTCAATAAGTTATTATAAAAAAAAAAACATAGATTTAAGATAAAAAATAAGCATGTTAGCTCACTGGTTAGATTGGTTATAGTCGTCTTATTAAGACATTGAGTTATTTTGGTAGAGCTTCGAGCTCCCGTATTTCATATTCTAAAACCTTAAGCGAAGTCGTATAGAGGCTCGATATACCATCAAAACCTTAAGCAAACTCGTATTTGACATCTCAAAATCATAGGCGCCCCCAACCATAAATGAGCATAAGCGAAACGAGAGGTGCCCAGAGGCTCCAACATACAGTCTGGGCTGTAGGATTGACAGATCCGACGACTGTGGTAGTTCAGGGTGCACCTCGTTTAGAATATGTAGCAATCCAGCAGTAACAACAGATCTTTTCAATTCAAGGCAAATCCAGCAGTAACAACAGATCCTTTCTTGGAATAATTTTTTGCCAATTGGCTAAGTGGAATAATGTGTGTATCTCATTGCATCCAGAAATGAAATAGCACATTAAAGGCAGACTTGCAACACCTAGAAATGGATGACATGTGCATTGTTGTAGGATCTCAGGTTTTGACAGAGCTATGGAAAACATGTGATAACAAATAAGAAGGCCTATTTAAAGTAGGCAGTGCATGTACCTATGAAGGACGCCCTCCAAATAATGGCCGGTAATGTTTCCCAGCAAAAAGAGAGTAGAAATGGGCAAGAAGAATTGGACACTCGTGTTCTTATCAATAGCTGAAGGAAGCCAACCAGCGTGCGATGCAACATATGTCCCTTGAATAACATTTCACGTCTTCTCAAGTTATCTACTAGAACAATTGTAGCAATAGAAGAGAAAACTCCTTACTTTCCCATGCTCGGGGTCCATATCAAGCATATTTATTGCACATGGTTCTGCAAGCAACTCTAGTGCCATGCCATTTTAATAAAAAGAAACAGTAAACATCTCTTTTGCAAGCTTAGGTTCAAACATTGGTCCATTTTGCAGGATCTATCTCATGCATTGAGCAGCCTGTTCCCTGTGGTAATCAAATTCATCAGTTACAGCAATAAAAAATGACGTAGACCTTACCATCAATAGAGATCCTTGGATTTGCTACTAATGTTGTAAAAGATCCTCTCTAACCATTGATACATTCTTGGAGTCAATAACAAATCATGAGGTCGCTATTTACAAATTGTTTGGCCTCTTAGGTAGACAACAAATTTCTTCCCACTAAGTTTCGTAAGCACATAAGGTAGGTTGTTGAGAGTTATGAACAGTTTTAAATTAACTACTAGTTTTAAAGGCGACTCCAACATATTTACAGCATTGCATGCATAGCTTGACATAAGAGAATCAGTTTTCATAGAATAATATCTGTCAGGTAATAGGTAATGGTCATGTATTCATATAATTGTTAAGGCAAAAAGACTAAACAACATCAAACTATCATAGAGATTTCAAATGATACAGAAGAACAACGCAGCCCCTATAGTGGCAATGTGGACACAGTCTGAGCAAGAAGAGATACAGGGAAGTGGATTAAAAAGCATACCTTTTTTTCTGCCATTTTGTCTCCCGAAACTGCCTTGTAAGTCATGCATTTTTTTGTTTTGACAAAACTGCCTTGTCCACGACAACAAACAGAAGCTTAGGCATTTTTGTTCTCAAGTAAAACAACTGACTTGAGCTCTATCGGCACCAGATTCAATAAACTGTCTCCACCAGTCTCTACCACACAGCAAAATATAATCGATACCCTGCTTACAAATGCGTTGTTAAAATGCATTTCAACAATGCATTTGTAAGCAGCGTTGTTGAAATGCAAGGTGAGGCCATGGAGAGCCCTATGAACTCCAGCCATCAATTTGGCCACAACGATGGGTTTGGGGCCAGATATGTCTGGAATTGAGCCCAACAGAACCCATTTGGCCCAAACAGGGCAGAACTTTGCTTCTTATCGCCAAGGTTGCTTGCACAACAAGAATGATTGATTACTTGCAGAATAAGAGAGGGGAAGATCCAAAGGGAAAAATCCACAGGACGGCCATGCAGTCTGATTCAATTCAATTGGAAGCAATGTGCACTCTGATTCAGAAAGGAGAAGCGCTAGACCCTTCCAGACCCATATCCAGCCAGGATCCCTCCCCATATCTAGACCAGATCTGCCATAGCAGATTCATCCTAGATCAAACCACTGATTTTTTTTTACACTGCCCCTTATGGCAAGGCCCCGGATTGCAGGCTTGGTAATACCTTGGATATCATCATGGAGGACCTTGCGACGTCCTTGAAGATGCTTGGAGAATTTGGATATGGCAAAACAGGGATGTGGCAAGTGTAGGAGCATCCAAAGCCAGATTTGCTTGCACAACAAAAAACGCGAAGGGAAAAAAAATAGAGAGCAAAATTTCTAGATTACACGTGTCAAGCGTAAATTCATTCTTAGGGTGAGATTCCATTAGAGTGGGCGTCTTTTATTGACGTTGCACTAAAAGTCTCCATATTAAAATAAAATGTTTGCCCATGAGATTCCATGCTCATGCACGTCCTTTTGAAAAAAAAAAGCAGATCAAGAACAGGATGTTAACCTTCCCTCCCACGTGGCGATAAGAGATAGGTGATTATATTTTTATTTTCTAAAGGACAAAGATTATTGGCTGACAGTTAAAAAATAGTTAAAATATTGACACCTTGGCATATGCACATAAAGACCAGGCAAAATGGAATATGTCAAGCCTCTTAATTTTTAGACGTGTCGAAACTTTATTTGCTTGTAATTAAAAGTTAAGTTCTAAATGCCATAGTTGAATCTCACCCTTATACAGAAAAAATAGGCTAAAAAAATATTTGGCTCAAACAAAAAAGGAAGCTGCATTATATATGTTGGGAAAAGATGCATGGTCCATCTTATTTGCTATGTGACAAATGTTATCTATTTTAACACTACAAGAAACTTATCGCGGCCGCCAAGGCCGCCGCAAACGTTTCTCTTTCCCAACCTTTTGTATACAATGAAAATTTAATTTTATTTGGATCATATCATACATAATTCAAGAACACGTGGGACTTGGACCCGCACTGTTTCCATATGGTCTCGTGCTCGTATGATAGATGGGTGTTATTTCAAGTACTATGAGACTCTCATTTCACCAACTTCATTATGTTCTATTCTTTTACCTCCTTTTTTTCCCATGTTTTCCTCTTCTACCACTCGATGGGAGTCAGTGGGTTTTGAGCCTGGGTGGGGTCGCCCATTACCAATGGCCTGACCACTAGACCACAACTGCAGTGGGATTTCTTGTCCATTCTTTATTTTGCACCACCCGGTGTGTGTCATGGGTTTTGAGCCTGGGTGGGGGTCGTCCATGACCAAGGGTCTGACCACTAGATCACGACCGCAGTGGTTTTTTTTCCTTTTTGTCTAGTTTGTGCTCTTGCATCATCCAATGATAGTCAGTGGGTTTTGAGCCTGGATGGGGGTTGCCCATGACCAATGGCCTGACTGACCACTAGACGAACATTGCGATGTATGCCTTTTACAAATCCCATCCCTCCATTATTTATTGTCTTTAAATTAAAGAAAGTGGGTCAATGACATCTCATGGTAATGAAACAACAGGCCATCTATCATCCGGGCTTGGAAGTTGGTACATGCGACAGGCTAGGGCGTACCTTTGTCGAAGGCTAGTTCGGTGCTTGATATCCTTTACGTCTACTAATTCACCTGTACAAAGGAAGAAGATACTCTTAATATGTTGAACAACAAGGCATCCATCACCCAGGACTGTAAGATGGTACTTGTAGAAGGTTAAGACATACCTTAGTGGGAGTCCAAATCGGTATGCACATTTTTCTTTCGAGCTACTGGCTTGGGTGATCAAAAGACGGATTAAGAAATAGTACCTCATCATAAGAGTAGCTCTCTGTAGACGACATTCTTGGTGCACCTCGCCATGTTCTCTGGCAAAAGGAGGATGAGCACGTCCTGCCTATTCTGCATGCGAGTAAGTGCCATGTATAGCTGGCCATGTGCAAACACCTCGGAACGGAGGTCGATGACGACACGATCTAAAGTCAGCCCCTGGCAACTATTGAAAGTGGTCGAGTAAGATAATCGAAGGGGCAATTACCTTATATGTATGGTCCAAGGGCGATTATCTGGCTGGTAGAAGAAATCGGCTCTAGAGATTGGATATGTGCATGAGTCATCGTCTAATGCTTCGTCTAGTACCCTCACCATTACAAACTTTGTGTGCACCGATACAATCATAACCCTCGCGTTCTTCACAAGACTCTTTTCCATGTCTAGTCGCTTCATAATATGACATATAGCACCCACCTTAAGCTTGAGCTCGTGGTTGGGTATTCCGAAATGTGTAAGGTTATTAAGGAAATCGGATGTTGCATATGCATGATCGTGTATGATTTCATCTTGTTAGGATACATGATCATGGTTGTAATACGACTTTTCATAACCAGGAACTCTATCCAGGATGCGATAGTTGAAGTTATCAACACTCTTGTTGATCGACGAGAGGAAGTTGCGTTTCTTGCACGTCGTTAGATCTCGAAGGATGTTAGAGTAATACAGGAATTCAATCGTATCTGTTATGTTCGTAGTTGTATTGAAGATGTCCAGTGAGTCCGTGGATTGCTCCCAGTCCTCTCCTATGCGATCGACAAATTGCATTAGTTCAGGATCATCTGCATTTCGGATAGGTTCTTCCAATCTTAGGACACGAAAACTCTTCCACAGCATTGATGATTTTATGGATGCACTGTATGCTGCAGTTTTCCCTCCCCCCTTGACGATGGCGCAACCTGTCTGAAGTCTCCAGAAGCAATAAAGTGTTTGCCTCCAAATGGGAGGTTATTTCTACATATTCGTTGCAGTAGGTGATCAATGCTTTCTATGACAGCCTTGTTAGCCATGGGGAACTCATCCCAAATGCTAATCTTAGCTGCAACCAATAGATCTGCTGCTCCATATTCACAGCCTATCATCGAGTGAGCCCTGCATTGTTTTCCTCCACGGGTATCTGAAAAAGCGAGTTGGTTGTTCGTCCACCCTGGTATTGGCGAGCAGCTAATGCCATTGTACCACATGGAAGCACTATGCCTCAATTGCCTCGTATAGACAGGCATATGCAATTCAAGAGGAATGTTTTTCCTCTACCAACTTTCCCATCTATGAATATTGGTTGGTTGCTTTGTGGCAATTCTAACCACGCATGAATGAAATGTATATCTCTTGCTGATCATTTTTCATCCTGCTCGACATTTTCGCTGCAGCATTTAAATATCCTTCGTGGTCAGAAAATTTCTGGCGCTCATGCATAATGTCTCTCCCAACACGAGGCTGGAGTTGGAGGCCAAATGTCGTGATACTGGTACTATGTTGTGTTAGAATATTGTTGATTAAATGCAGGGATTCGTTGAAGGTGATCGACTCATCATTTGGATATTCGTCTAGTAGGTCGGCGCTCATGGGTACTTGGAACCTAGTCCATAGCTCCATCGCTGGTCCTTGGTCAAGCAATAACATAGCAAAAAGAAAACGTAGCTGTCTGGAATTCAATGACAGGGAAACTGCCTCCTCCATAACTAGAGTTGCTTCATTATGTGTCGCGAGCAAACCCTCGGGACCAATGGCCTATTGATATGTCTCATAGTGATGGTCGTTAACTACCTTTAGCTCATCCCAAGACCTTGCAAGACGATGCAACAAAATTTGCCGCAAGTAGAATGCCTCGCCAACCCTAAGTAGAAGCAAACGTATTCTACATACCAATGGCTATCTCGACCTTTTCCTCTCAATGTTTTTGTAAAACCTTCATGTTCTTGTTCCATGTAAGATCCAAGTTCAGATGCTAATGCCGAACTATACGCTGCCAACATGTATTGTTCATAGTATTGAATATATGTAAGCGTATCAAATACCTGATCAATAGGCCGCAAGAAGTAGCGGTCTAGTAATGACCTCGTGTTTGGAAGCAACAGGTGGAGAGGCAGGCATTTTACGGCAGGAGACTTGTTTGTTACGTCGTACAACATTATTCTCCACGATGCCTCCATGGCAGAAAGATAGTGTGCCTTCAAGTAGTCACGTAACTCATTCCTGTTATTTGGTGTGGCAGTCTGGCCTTGAGAGCTGTGTTCAGATGCGTGCATTGTATCAAGATTTGGGTTCTCACTATTAAGGCCCTGCTCGTCATGGCCCGATGATGGTTGTGCACCTGAATGCCTCTCTCGAGTTATTTGGAATCTAGTTGTATCAAAACCCTTATATATGTAGCCATATAAATAAGAAAAGATATGCACGGTAGACGCGACGTCAACCATAATATGGCAATCGAGTGCATGGAGCAAAAATGCATTGTATGGTACTATCCATGTATCGTCTATGCTCCTCCTCCCGTGTTGCACGTATCCCTTTGAATCAAGATGTGTTGTTGTATTGATTGGCTTTGGATAGTTGTAACAGCATGGAGACTGACCCAGGGAGCACCGATCAGCATGTCTATGTGTCATGAATTTTTGAACCTGGCCACGAAGAATTGGATCAGTCGGTAGTTCCGCAGATATAATGTCATCTACACACTCTATCGGTATATCTTGCTCGGTACGCAACACAAGATGCGCGTGAGGGAGCCCACGCTTTTGAAACTCCACCACTGTTATTATGTATGACACACGTTGGAAGAACTTATGTAACAATTCTTTCAATCGCTTTAGTCTTCCATGGAAACATCGAACTACAGTCATAGGTATATCAGACGCAGTTTGCCCAGGGCTAAGGGCACTCCTTATTTCTGGCCAGTTTGAATTCGTAGTCATCGTAATGAATGGCGTTGGACGACCCTTTGCCCTCGAAAGCGCTAACACATCTGCAACCTGAACAGAACACCATCTTTGGCAACCCAGGAACGTCGAAGGCAGTATAACGTCACTCTGATCATCATTTTCCCGCTCATAGTAGTCCTCGTCGTACTGAATTCTTTTATTCCGAAAGGCAGAAGTTCTGAAGTAATTTAGACGCGCGTCCTCGACTCTTGAGTACATGTCCACTAGGTACTCCCCACACAAATGCCCAAGTCATGCAACAGTCTTGATCTGTACCACTGTAGCTGTGTTAGACCATGTTCATTTGTCGGACCCCATCCCAGTGTACCATGTGGAAAGAGGAGTGGGTACTGCAAAGGTTCATACATGGGGTCAAGAATATTCATGAAAGTCAGTTCACCTTCGTTCCGAGCCCAGAATCCCCCAACTCGAGATGTAACATCAGCCATATTATTAATCTCTGCAATGGCCGCCATTTCATCTTCGCCGATTACACCTTCAAGTGTAATAATGCCGAAGGCACATTCATGCTTCCCATTGTCCGAAGGTTTATAATGAATGGATTTATTTGGTCCAGGATCGAACCGATAGTTGCAATCCGCTGGAATGGCACGCTTTGAAGCCCCGCTTGTGTGTAGAGTTGTGCATCATCATATATGTACCAATGTATTGGATGTCCCATGTCTCTCGTTGGGGGCAAGCAGTAATACGTACGCCCCATGATCGCAGCCGATGATAGATAACCTAAATCGACAAACCTTCCATCGACACCAAGCACACTAAAACAGAATAGCTTATTTTTCTTCCTATAGAGTCAATTGAAGCCCGGCATGGCACATAAATTAACCAATGCTCCAGGCAAAGAAGGTAACTGTGGGAGTAGCCACCTACCCTTGTTACAACAAAACCCATTTGTGACGTCCCCTACTTCCTCTACGATGCTCCCATCGTATCGGAAGGCGGAGTTCACCCCCCTGACAGCCAAACTGGCAGGGGCCATCCACTTGACGCCAATCCCAAGAACTGGGCCATGAGGAATAGTGGATGGGTCATTTGCCCCGTCTTCCTTCGGGTCGATCTAGCTGCGGAAGCGCGAATAAACATGAACACATGACATCAATACATCAATAAAGTCACCTCGAAGGGTGAATACATCATAACATAACATGCATAATAACATCAACATAAATAATAGCAACAAAAAGGGAATCCTACCCAAGGCTCAGACTCATGGGGGATCGACTGACGGCTTGGGTCTCCAGAAGTCAATGCAGACCGAATTCATGGCAATTGGATTGGGTTGGCATAAGAACATGGCTGTTGGGTAGTCCACTCCATCCGCCCCTCCCGTGCACACTTTGCAGAGTAGTTGGGACCGGACCGTAGCCTGCCGGGTGCATAGCCA
Organism: Isoetes taiwanensis; assembly: GCA_021234155.1. Classification (NCBI taxonomy): domain Eukaryota; kingdom Viridiplantae; phylum Streptophyta; class Lycopodiopsida; order Isoetales; family Isoetaceae; genus Isoetes; species Isoetes taiwanensis. Next base: position 2,350,826 of record JAJEKV010000113.1, read on the forward strand.
AGAGGGCTACTGCTGGGTTGCATCTCCCCAGTCCCGAGGAGGCAGGAGGAGAGTCACCTCCCCTCTAGAGGCATGCATGCCCATCACAGGCGGCTAGAGGGCCACTGCCCGTATTCGACTTGAACCCTATTGAAGGTGACGCATCACCCAAGAGGTGTCGAGCTCATGCCTTGCCCACACGCAGTGGCAAACTATTAAGCCTAGCCCACTAAGATCCCCGGTAGGTTTTACACACCAGACGGATCAATCTGTGATGGGACAAGTCCTCCTTATCCACCGGTCTAGCCTCGCCACCCACAACCAGGCGGGCTCCTGTGCACGGGCCGCATTAATTGGGAATTAATGAGGTTATCTAGATCATCTGCTACAGAGGCTTTCAGGGTCTCCACCCCCCTTTCCCAATACATAGCAGAGCATAGAGTGGAATCACCAGCATCATCAAAGAACTGAAATGTAGAATAACATCTAATCTATCTACCTAAACATCCAGAGTTAGGTTCCTTTGTTAGAGCTTGTGATCTCAGGATCTATAAGGACTCTAAGGCTGAACTAACATGTTAAACCAGCTCATTGCCGGACTAAAAGTCGGCATTGCACAACAGAATAATCATTTACCTGATCTCTGACTCGCTCTAACTCCTCGGAATGTGTCCATGCCTTCGTTCAGGCTGAAGGCGGCTGCTCCTGGAACATCTGTTGTGCAAATGCGGCTTTTCGGCGCCTGGCAATGCGAACTAGGGTCTTGGCTTGGCCGGAATGGCTCAGGGAAACCCTAATTGCGAAAGAAGAAAAGTTTAGGGTTTCCTCTTTGGTTCCTTATATGTGAACTTTTAGGGTTAGGTTAGATAGAAGGGATCAAATGGGGTATTGCCACTTGGCAAAGGGGTTTTAGTTGTATATATGTTTAATATACATGCACAACTTACGAGGTTGCCCCCTAGGTGCAACCCTTTACGGCTCTCAAGTACTTGTCATTATGTACGTGTGACGTGGCAGTATAATATACGTATTCGGATCGTATGTTATGCTGGAACATCACATTCTCCCCACCTTGAATTGATGTTGTCCTCAGCATCACGCGTCTCCCCACCTTGGAAACCTGCATACCCTGCAATTACATTTGATATATATATAGTTTTACAATATAATTACCCCAAGGTAATATTTTAATTTATCATAACACATCCTTGTTTAATATCATACTATAATAAGAGGTTCTTTGGCCCTCTTACTTTGTCGTTTATTATTCACAAAATTTTATGGCTTATACCATTAATTTTAGCAGAGCTCCAAAATTCTCTAATTAAGGTTCCTGCTGCTAGACTCTCCTATTGGCCTGCAGGTCCAACACTACGTCAGTATACATATAATTATTTTAAAGTTGGTTGTTAGGGAACCACCCATTAATTACAATTTATATGGATGCAAGGCTAATCTCCCGGCGTAGGAAGATTATGTTTCTTCCATCTTGGCCATGGAGAAAGAGCCCTATCATGCCTAGGATGCTCACTCATGCCTACACCTTTAGTTGCCTTTGGCGTGAAGGGTGGTGTCCTTCCCGTATTTGGGCGTGAAGGATGGCGTCCTTCCCATAGTAAGCATTGACTAGAGGTGCTTTCCTATCAATGCATGCCTGAATGACCTCTTCTCTCTCAAGGTCGTCTACTTCCGTGGGACGGAAGTAGACTTTTTAATCTACTTTCCACTCACCTATCGAGTCGGTGTCGACTACTTCGGTGACGAGCCGACCCTTGCATTGCTCCATGAATTGGAGGTACTGCTTCTCCAAATCTGATTGTAGTACCCACGTAGCGTCTTCCACAGGTAAATGCGTCCATTTCACTAGGTATTGGAGAAATTGGTATCTTCTTGTCTTCTTATAGGCCCTATCAAGAAGAACCTCTGGAAAAATCTCAAGTTGATCGTCCATCATTTCCAGTAACTTTGGTGTCTCCAATACTTCCTCTGGATTAGGAGTGTGCCTCTTTAGGAGTCTTACGTGGAAAACTCTATGGATCTTCAAGTGTGCTGGCAGCTCCAACTTATAGGATTGGTTACCTACTCTTTTGGTTATCCTGAGTGGTCCAGCCCACCTTGGAGCAAGCTTCTTGCAATTGTCGATGCAGAGCTTCAACCAACTTTGTCCCCTAATCGTCGATGCTGTAATCGTCGATGCTGTAATCGTCGATGCAGAGCTTCATCTATGCTCTTCTGCCGGCTTCTTGCTGCTAGAAGATATTCTCATACTTCCTCCACCAACTGTTGCATGTCGACTAGCATCCGTTAACGCCTTAAATAAGCATTACAGTCTTGGACCCCTGCATGATCCCTGCTGGACTTCCCTTAATGCATGCAATTATATTAATTACCTTAAATGGTAATATTTTTATATTAACATTATAGTAGTATTGGATATATTGCGATCAACCTTACATGTATATACTTTATAGTTGCTATACTTATGACAAGATAGACAAATTCTTATTATATTTGTCAGAACCCTATGAAGGTTACTTAAATGCCTTTGGAAGGAATTACATCCTTGCGAAGGTTTAACTACGAGTTTATGTAATTATTATCTTACTTTATCTCGATACTAAGATATCTACACAAGACAAAACTATCTATGCAGTTATTATGAACATATAATTTATCAACAAGACATTAAAGCTTATGATACATGCCCTCATGGAGTGCTATCGATGCCCTGCATAATAGTATACTTAAGGTTATATAATTTATGTGATTATAAGGGGTTCACAACCCGGAATAATTTAATTAAGAGCTAGGCTACTAGCTCATTCCTAGGTGTGAATGCAGGCAATTGATCATGGCGTAAGAAAATCATGCTTTTCCCATGATGCATTCTATCTACATTTTAATGCAAAGCCTCTCCCCACCTTAGTTGTCGCACCCGCTAAGGCTTGAATACATCCCCCCATTGAGCCGGCGTCGACTAATTTGGAGACGACTTGCCATTGTATTGCTTCCATTAATTCGCTCTCCCGCTTTGGTGCAATTGGCTATCGCGTCAATCTTGCATGCTGAAGGACACATGGACATTAAGCATCTATCCATCTTACGCTCCATGTGCTTTGGCTACTTGCGGAAGGAACTCTATTCGAAGGGTCGACTAATTTGATGACGATTCAACCCCTAAGATATAGGTAGGTTCAGTCCTAAGATTGAGCCCCCACTTTCTTCATAAGAAAATGGTCCTACACCTCAATGTATCCTATCCCCTCAATTGATGCTGTGATAACATCTCAGCTCTTCTATCTACCTTAAGAGGTTATATGCTTCTTATCTAACACCTTAAATTACTAGCCTTAGCTAACATACACTACAAAAATGTTGAGCCTTTTCGACGTCTATATCGACCTTTGAACGTCGATGCATCGTCGATCATCGACGTTCAAAGGTCGACGGTAAACCTCTATATCGACTGAAGACCGTCGATCGTCGACCAAAAACCATCGAAATATGTGTCGAAATAGCGGCGTCGATGGTCGACGGTGAATCGTCGATCGTCGACGATTCGTGACGTGGCGATGCCACGGTGATGCCACGCTGGCCGTCCAGCGTCACCGCCCACTGAACGTCGATCATCGACGTTGCGTGCCACGCTGGACGTGAGTGGCACGCTGGGCGGTGAGTGGCAAACCCACGCGCTACCATGCCAGATGGCGTGCCACGGTGGACGTCGATCATCGACGTCTCTAAATATTAAAAAAAAAAATTTAAAAATTAAAAAAATTAAAAAATTTAATGGGTGCAATTTAAGACATATTAAGTTGTAAAGACTTCGAATTTTATTTATCAAATAAAATATTTGGAGAAAAATCTAATTAAAATCAACTAAAATCTAAATTAATCAATTAAAATCTAATTAAAATCTAAATTAATCAATTAAAGATCGTTCTTAAAATAGACTTAGGTATCAGAGGCGTACACGTAATCAAAATATAAAAAGTAGTGAGAAAATATACTTTCAAAATCATATTCAACAAAAGTTAATGTATCATTGAACTACAAAATACGTAAAGTCTATTCACCACACTTGGAGTTGGAGAATAGCGAGACATAATATAAAAATCGAAGAGTTCAAGATGCGCTACCGTATGACCTCTCATCTTCCTCGTCGCCCTGCCATGAAAACATATCACGAAGCTTAAAGCTAAATACTCGCAAAGAATTATGTAGTGAATAATACATACATCACCCTTTTCACCAAGAGCGTATCGGATGGCCGCCGCATTGCCCAATCGATTAGCCCTTTCACGATCATCTCTAGTCGCTGGGCGTTTAAGGATTGTTTGGCACAAGCTGTTAAAATTACTATAACTACCAGATCCAGTCATGTTGGTAGCATAGCGCTCCGATTCTGCGTCGTACCTTGCTGCCAAAGCTGCCTGAGTTGCCGCTACTCCTCTCGCTGACAATATGTTGGCCTTGCAAGACTGCAACACAACACAAGTCCTTAGTCCCTTTATATTAATCTAGATATACGTCTGCGACTTGTGCTAAGCATTAGAGATGTACTACGAATGATGCTTCGTTCATCCAATGGGGTCGAGTCGCTTCTTCTATCGGGACTTTTTCCATATCAGCATGTTTTATCAGTCTCTTCTTCTGGTCGTGTCTGCACAACGTAAATCAAACATGAGTACGATATTGATCACGATTAAGAACAAGGGAAGGTAATACCTCATGGCTTTAACATTTGGGGCCATACCTACAAACCAAATTAAACTAATTTATCGACAATGCATAAAAAAATACAAAGAAAAAAAGGATTCGTGGATTACCCTAAATACATTAGCAAATAAATTTACAAGAGTAGTAGGTGAGCTTGGACCCGAAGCACTTAGTCCCCTCCACTCAAGGTGGAGTCGACCATGCCCCTTGCCCAAGTCTCCCCAAGTTTTTTTAAACCTAAACAAAGCATTAAACTTAAACGTATTAAAAATAAATTCTTACCTGGAATAAGTACAAGGTGTTCGTTGTCGTTAAGCAAAAAGCAACGCATTTTGTTAGGAGTTATGCATGCAAAACAAGACATCCAATGGTTAGAAAAAAATATTAAACTAAGTAAGAAACAAAACATTGCAAGGTCGTTCATCGACCTTGCATTAAAAAAAGAAAAAAACAAAAACAAAGGAAGCCGTCCTTCATCGACGAAGAAAAGAATAGAGGAAGAATCGAAGAGAAAAAACGAATGATGAAAAAGAATTCGAAGAAGAAGAATGGAGGAGGAGGAGGAGGAAGAAGAAGAAAAAGTGGAGGAGGATGATGAAGAAGAAATAGAAGAAGAAGAAATAGAGGAAGAGATGATGAGAGAAAGGGATGTGGTCGATTCGGAAAAGAATATAGAAGAGGGAGGGATTTGGAAGAAGGAAGAAGAAGCAAGAATTTGGAAGAGCAAAGAAGCAAGAATAAAAAAGGGCATGGAAGATATGAGGATAGAAACATTGGAAGGGATCAAAATGGAAAGGGGATGGAAGAATTAACTAAAAGAGGCCAAGATTGATGAGAATTGGAAGAACAAACAACAAGAACATAAAGCCCTAAAACTTGGAAAAAAACAAGCATGGATTCAAAAAAAGAGATGGTTGATCCAAGCACATACCTTCTGGAGCTTGCTTGGCAAAGGAAATGGGCTTCAAGACCAATGGGCGCCAAAAATCGCCGGAATAAACGCTCCTCCAAGTTTCTTGCTTGCTCGAAATAGGTCACGGGTTTTCCGCCCTGTTCCGGAAATATTACAGTGCGACGTCGATAATCGACGTTCAGTATAAACGTCGATGCTCGACGGATATACCGACAAAACGGTCAATATCGACGTTGGCAAAAAATTAAAAAAAAAAAAAAAAAAAAACTTAATTGTACCTACAAAGGTTCGAATTGAAGCAAAAACCCTGACATCCAAAACCCTAGCTGCTTCAAATATTCTTGTTGACGCAACAAGAGCTTGGCCGCTTCACATCTAGTTCTAGCAAGCATCCCAGGCGTCTTTGGAGCGATCTAAGGTTACATTTTGTATTTCCTTTCTCCGCAATCACTCCTTGTTCATTATCGTTCTTCGCCCCTTATTTGTAGCTCTTTCTAATGTGAGGATGCAGGATGCCTCGCCCTACTATACGAATAACGCCATTGGAAAGACGTTTGAGTATGGTTGATCGTGTGCCGCCAGCCACCGCGAAATCCTCCGGGAACTATGCGATTCAAGAAGATGAAGCATTAGAGGAAATAGAAGACCAGCTAGAGCTGTTGAAGAAGAAGAGAGATGAATACAATAGCTTGCCCGATAATAATGCAATCGATTATTTGGAGAGAAGTTGGCAAATTATTTGCGGAGCTGAATTTCTTTGAAGGCATTATTGGATGTCTTGACGACATTGAGTGTGAGGGCTGTTCCCTCTTCCACCTTTGAGGCAACCTCACGATCTCGACATTTTTGCGTGATATTTGTACTCTAATCATAGTGTATTCAAGTTTATTTAGATAAGTATTCGAGTGTACTCGAGCGACATTGGATAAGTATTTGAGAATATTTGAGTATTTTGTTCAAGTTTTGGATCTTTATAATCAGTTATCTTTTGTTCTAGCATTTCTTATACTTATATTCTCATATTCAATATAAGGATGTTATTGTTAGATAGGCTCTGGTCTTGGATTGAAGTGGGAATAGCAGCATCTCCTCTTGCATATGATTAAGCAGACTAATCTACATAGCATTGCAAAATCTGAAGATCCTATGCTCAAATCGGTCAATAAGGATTATCAATATAGAAATTTAAAATCCCAATTGGAATGTGCAATCTCACGGACATATCGACGAATTGGTTGCGCTCGATGGGGTCCGTCTCTTGGGGTAGGGTTATGAGCTAGAATTTAACTCATGGCTTAGATAATGCTGAGATAGTTGATGACAATCAAAACCAAAGAGTAGAGAAAGAAAAGGATGGAGCAGATTCTTGCCTAGATGATGACAGTCAAAGCCAAGTATGTCAAGTATTGAAGATGGAGATAAGGGTGGAACGCCAAAATATTATTCTGTTGCATGGCTTAGATAAAGACAACATAAATGGTGTATATCCTAGTTCCTTTCTTTGGAGAAATTGACCGTGACATGGTCACTAAGCAGGCTGCATTGCACAGGACGCTCGGGACAAGCTGCCTCCGGGTGGTTTTAAGGTTCCGTATTCTGGCGTCAACATCCTCCCTCTAGGCGAGGACACTGTGCAAGGTCCTGGACGGATCCGGAAAGGGCAAGGGTGCCGACACACCCGCCCCCCGTCCCGGCTGCCTGTTGCTGGGCAGCACCCTTTCCCAATTCGAACGAGTCCAAGCCTTGGTCCCCTGCATAATGCCGGCATTCTGAGTCCATTGGAATAGTCGGTTCGCAATTCTGGGGCGGGGAAGCTGCCCGTCCGTCGTCGAGGCCTTTGGGAGAGGACGTTCGGGGCAAGCTGCCTCCCTGTGGTTTTAAGGTTCCGTCTTCTGGCGTCAAGATCCTCCCTCTACGCAAGGACACGGTGCAAGGTCCTGGACGGATCCGGCAAGGGCAAGGGTGCCAACACACCCGCCCCCCCGTCCCGGCTGCCTGTTGTTGGGCGGCACCCTTCCCCAATTCGAACGAGTCCAGGACTTTGCGTGGAGGCCTCAAGGGAGGGTAGAGGCCATACCCCAAGAGACGGACCCCAAAAAAGTTCCCGAGGGAGCCCGTACTGCCACCGCTCCTCCGTGGAGCCGTACGCGAATGCCCGCCCTCCCGAAGCTCGGTTCGTCTATCTGGCCGTTGAATCCTCTTTTCAATGGCCCTGCTTCGAGCAGGTTCCAAAAAATTCAAGATCCGTCCGGCAGAGCTTGCCAAACCGCGAAGCGTGCTTTGGACGGTTGTGCGAAAATCCAAGGGTCTTGCCATTCGGGCAGCCAGGGGTCTCCGGAATGGCGATTCGACTTCGCCATTATGTCCGGAATGGCGGCATTACCCTAGTGACCAGGTTACACGGTCAATTTCTCCAAAGAAGGGAACACGAACGCCACACATGGCAGTATTCCACAGCCACCTCCCAAGCCAATTGACTACAGGAGTGCTGGATATGAGGCGCTTTGGAGCTTCTTGGAGATGGGGTGGTCTTCTGCCCGCAAAACTTGGTAACCTGCATAATGCCGGCGTTCTGAGTCCATTGGAACAGTCGGTTCGCGATTCTGAGAAGGGGAAGCTGCCCGTCCGTCGTCGCGGCCTTTGGGGGAGGACGCTCGGGACAAGCTGCCTCCGGGTGGTTTTAAGGTTCCGTATTCTGCGGCGGCCAAAAACAACGTCGATCATCGACGTTCAACACCACGTAGGCATGCCACGCGGGCGACCACGTCGGCCTCGACCAAACCACACATTCCACGTCATCTCGACACAACGTCGATCATCGACGTTCCACGCCACGCGCACAGCCACGCTGGCGCTGGGGGACCACGTAGGCATCGGCCAGGCCACGCATGCCATGTCAACATCGACACAACGTCGATGATCGATGTTCCACGCCACGCGCACAGCCACGCGGCCGTCGGGCGACCAGGTAGGCATGCCACGAGGCCAAAGGCGACACGTCACTCCAACTGAGCGTCGATGATCGACGTTCAATGGTCACCGGTCGACGTTTGACTGGTCAACGTAGATGATCGACGTTGGCCGTCGATTGTCGATCTGTTTAGGTCGATAATCGACGGACAAATGTCGATTATCTACGTTGGTCCCTTGTAGTGATATTTAACCATCTACGATGGATGCAGCCATCATGTTTAACATATCTATCCCTAAGTGATGAGTTACTGAATTATTAAAAACAATTCTAAATTGCAAGGTTTTATCATCATGACAATTCCTTTTGTCTCAAAAGACTATGTGATTAATGCACTTCTTATTTTTAGATATACCTTTCATGTAGTATTCTATTTTATATTCTAGAGATCCCCCTTTCTTAGTTATTTACTCTCTTGGAATATTCCTATCAATTGAATTGATGTCATCATAACAAGTTGGCCGGACTTGTTAGATTACTTCTTTTCATTTGGTTGGATTATTCCTTGGAGGTACTAGCTTTATACATGGTCAACAATTATCCTAGTAATGATTCCTTCTTAGCGAGGTGATCAATCTCACCAAGTGGTTTCAATATGTTGGATGTCTGTTAACAATCATGTATAATTTTAGTTACTCCTATGCATTTCCATCCCAATCGTTGACGCTTAGCTCAACTTGGGGCAATCCCATCATGAGAAAAATATAGAATGCTTTCCAATCCCATTATGGATGTTATCATCCATAAGCCTATCCTACTTGACTCTATGATCGTAGCTCCTTAATCTTGCTCGCATATCATCCACTCGTTGCCTTCTTGAAGCAGCAAGGTTACATTATTTCGAGTTGCTTGTGACTCTGAGCTCCTCCTCGATGTAGAGGTCAACTTTCTTCATTAGAGACTTTACATTGCTGGTGGTTTTGATGGCGTAGTTGACCACTTGAAATCTTCTATGTTACTTCCCAAAAGCCTGAAGGTGGTTTCGATGAAAAACATCCTCCACATTGAATTCTTCATCTTGGCGACTGAAGAATACCTTTAGGTATGATATTATTGTGCCAACTCCATCCTTCGAGTCCTGATGTTGACAAACAAGTGTTGAGGATGTTGCTCGCTTCATGCCTTCCAATTGTCCGGCATCTCTTTTCTTTGATCTGTTATACTGTGAGAGAGAGAGAGGGAATAACAAGGGGAAATATGCATGAAAGACATATAGATTACAGTATTATGATTACAAATACTACAGGCCCCCTTGGTGTCTCCCCTCGAGGTGCACACGTACTCCCTGGCATTGTTGTCGATGTTCCTCCTAGTGCGCTGGTGTTGAAGATCTATATCCTCCTATTTGTACGTCAGCTCGTGCTCGATTGATAGACTCTTTGATATGTTTGAGCTCTCCAATGTCTATCGGCTGCAGCACAACTTGCTTCTGCTTCACATGCTAACTAAGATGTGATGGTCGTTGATGCTTCGGCGTTCCGGTCTGCTTCTTAATCTTGTTCTTGGGCAATCATTGCTTTCCCTTCACAACGTCTGAAGATCTTTGGAGGCACCTCATGAAGTTGTGCACAATTCCTTTGGCTAGACTCGTAAGGAGTTGTTCTCTTCATCAGTTGCCTTTCGAATCGTCGATCCTTGGGTTCGCGAAGTTGCATGCATTGTCGTAGCTTGGTGAGGTTTCGAGCTGATTCGTCGATGCTTTGGCTCTACTCTCCTAGTCGCTTCTCCATCGATCTTCTCATCTTACCTGTTTGATCTCCTCAATGTGATGTCTTAGACGTTGTCATGTTCTACGGTGCTATGTTGCCTTCTGGTCTTGTCGTACTTTCTAGTTGCACTTGATCACGCTCCACAGTTTTGAACCTCATGTTGATTGCTAGCACTTCTCCAGCCTCCTGTTTGTGGCCTTTGTCCCTCAATATATGTGCATCTTCCTGGCGAGTCAAGCCTCATGACTCTCCTCCGTGATTGGTTTGCTGTCGGGGATGATGTATTCTTATATCTGCGTAGCTTGACCCTTAAGTTGAAGAACTTTCTGCCCTAGATCTACTCTTGTCCTCGAATAGCCTGGCTATTGTCTTGAACTCTCTTTTTGCCAAAGGTGCTTTGGTTACTATCCTTGTCATTAAGGTGTTGAATGCTTCTATCTTGGGCTTTGAGATCCCTCATGTCGAAGATAACTTTGGCTTCTTATCTTCTAATTGTTGGTAGGAGTACTTGACGAAGCCATCACCTAGTTGTTGAATGAGCATAGTCATAACCCATCATTGTGAAGCCTTTCTTAAGTGTATATCCATCTGGCATGCATGTTACAACACATCACCATATAAGGCAGGATTATGGTCGTCGAGAGGTTGCCTCCTCAATTGGCTCGTTGATGTCGGATCATCCCGAATAATTCCTTGGCATTTGTCTGCTTGAGGTCGTGGCCGCAGTTTTTGAAGATGTCTGGTCGTTCCTCCTTCTGTTGTTGAGGACACTCGTGTCATAAGGCCGTCAAGTGTTTCTGCTCCTAGAGGAGGTTGCATCCCGAAGATGTCGTCGTGCAAGACTGGTATTATCTCTCATCTTGATATTGTGCTGGACGAGCGATCTTCTACTTGAGGCCGCTTTTCGAAGTGTCTGGAGTCGAAGCTTGGCTTGGGCTCTGGTCGTCTCTCTCTTATATTTGCTCTTCCATTTGAACACTTCCTCTTGGCTATACCTGTGGTTCTTTGCTTCATCCTTTGGCAGTCGAAGTGATGGAGTTTCTTGATGCAAATGCTAAACCCTAAAACATGATCCTAAAATCATGTTTTGTACTGTGTGAGCACCTGATACTTATGATAGACATATGTATAATTATATTGGGATTTTACTTCATCCACTTTTCTAATCTATAGAAGAACATATGCTTAAATGTTTATACTCCTTTAGGATTTTCCCTCCTCCAATCACGTTTGATTCTACGATTTTGCTGCATCTTCCTCGTTCAGCTTGACTCCGGGGTTCCTTAACGTGTTGCGACTATAGTTGACCTTCGTGTGTGATCTGAGGTCGTTATCCCAATTCGCGGAGAACGTTCCTCGATGTGAACCTTTGAGTTGAAAATGCCCCTCCTTAATGTATTTACCTGTCATGTGGAGTGTCGTGACTGCTCAGCGTCCCTACATGCATTGTGTCGTTACAAGATTGAAGATGTGTAGTGCCATTGATCGCTTGAGCAGGATCACCTAGTTGTAACAGTCGGGCATTCTTGCATGTCTTCGAAGCTCTGAGATAGCGTTTGTCGGGTAAACAGTGTCATTTCTCGGCCGATTGAATTTCTGAGTGCAACTCCTATTGCTTGGACTTTGATTCGTTGTGAGATGCCTCTGCTATGCCTGGAAATGTGGTCGTCTCCATTGCACATGCCATCACTCCTCCTAGTTGCCTTTGAGTGGTCTGTGGTTGTTGGCTAGGTCGGCTCTTCCGTCCTTTGGGTCGGGTCCACTTGAGTCTTGAACTACTTGACTGAGGCATTGGAATCGTCCTTCCTTGGGTTTGCAGGCGTTTCTGGATCTGGAACTCTTGTTCGTACCGACTATCCTCCTCCTTGATCTTGCCCCTGATGCTGATATATGCCTTCAAGTCGGAGATGTTCTTCCCCTGTTATGTGTCTCCTCTCCTTGCTCGATCATGATCCCCTATTTTTGAAATCGATGAAGTCATTATTGTCTTCTTACTAGGGCAAAGGAGCTGGGAGCTCGTCATGGTTGGACTTGGGTGTTTTGCAGTTATCTAGCGTCGTTGCGCCTTTTGTTGATGTTGCTTGACATTCACTTGAGTGGCTTGGCTGCGAGATCGTGATGGTCTTCCCTCTGGTTTGTTTGCGCTCCTATGTCGCTATGAATTGTCATTTCGAAGGAAGATTATACTCTTTAACCCTAACTCGTGATGCTAATCTAGGCTTCCCCGTTCGACATACTCTTGCACCTTTATGTCTTCTTGCGTTCTCCCATTTGAACTCGTGTGCGTCGAGTCGGTGAAGGGGTTGAGATCTTCTTTCCGCTGTGAGCTCGTGGATGTGGCAGTCCGGTGCTTGACAGTCGAGAAGGTTCTTCATGCAGATGATTAACGTATGTCTTCCATTCGATGAAGGTTGTTGATAGGCCAGTTGTGCCCTATATTACTCGCTTCGTTTGTAGAGGTGTTTGCCATAGTGCTTCCTCTCTTGGGTCTGCCTTTTCACTCTCCTCCCTTCTGTTGTCGGTACGTCGCCTGGGTCTTCAATGTCTTCAAAAAGTCATGCCCCTTACTCTTCTGTGGCTCTAACCTTGTACTCTAAAGGCTATTGCTTCTATTTCTAAACAAACCTTAGTTTAGAAGACAAAATTTAGGGTTTGAGGAATTTTGGTCATTTTAAGGTGGAATATAATATTTTTAGCCTAATTTGAGGTCATAAATGGATTCTAGACTCTTTAATGGTCCTATTGCAACAAATTTCAGGCGATTTGGAGCTATATAGCTTATGTTATGCCAGCGATTCGACACCATCGGATCGCCATTCTGGGGAGAGACGAGACTATTTATATGCATCTTTCTCCCTTCACCCTTATCGGCGTCTTCTCATAGCAGTGTACGTGTGCCCCTTTTCCATCAGCTTTCCCATCGTCGACGTTGCTCCAATTTCTCTTGAGCGCCTCAGCATGTTCGCTATCCTCGGTCTCCTGCTCCTCCTTTCCACTCTCGCCACTTTCCTCTGGCAGGTACGTTTTCTGATTGTTTCTGCTTCTTAGTAAGAGCTACGGTTTTCTCTTGGATGTTCTCTCAGCCGCATGAGAATCCGGCTCTTGTTTTTTACCTTGTGAATTTTTTATGGAGGCTTGACTTACTCCTTGTTCGGCTAAATCATCATCGTTTTGCTTTAGCATCTTTATATTGTTCAGCTTTGGTTTAACCGTGATTTCGTTCTTGTTCGGTTCGCTTGTTTCGTTTGATAGGCTCTGTAATTTTTGTTCTTGTTTGTTTGGGTTCTCCTTTCCTTCGGATAGCTTTCTTTTTTGTTTTCTACTACAGATTTAAGTTCTTTTTCGAAATCTGGTGTTGCTGGTTCTCCCAATCCACGCAGCTTATCTTTTATGTATCGCTCATCCCGATTCCTGGAATTCTTCTACACTTGCGCTTTTGCCTCCTTCTTGCCCAAATTTCTCCTCTGTTTATCACTTCTTCTACTCTACTTTCTGATTACTCTCTTGTATCTGGTTTTTTTTTGTAATTTTAGGATCCAGTTTATATCTCACTTGACCCCTTCGTCCTCTGTTGATTTTCCCACTCGATCTCTGCATCACGCAGCCCTCTTTTTCCAATCCCTGGTCTCTTTCAACAGTCATTCTTTTTGCTTCTATCCTTCCCAGATCTCCTCTCTGTTCATCACTCTTCTAATCTTGCTCTTTATCGGCTTTTGGGCTCCGAATCGGCATCCCTCCTTCACGATCCAGCTCCGATAGATAGGCATATCTTTCATCACAGCAGTATATACAACGTTTTGGAATATCCAAGTGGGGTAGCCGACCATAGGAACCTTATCGGACTACCCCTAAAAAAAGCACAAGGAACCAAGTCCAAGTAGCATATGGAGACGGTGCTGCAAGGAAAAGGGCCAAAGAGAGGCGCCGTGCGAGGGCTTATCATCGGGATAAAAAACCCCGCCCTTTCGGGTTTTCGAGGAAAACCCTAATGAGAAACCCTCGCCCGGGGGCTCCCGAAAAAACCCGGACCGCCAACCTTATGTAGAGAGGATGCAGCGTCAAAAATTCCTCGACTCACTGTGCGAAGCGACTGTAATGGAGTGAGCCTGCACAGTAAAAAACTCAAAAAGAACCCGTTAAGTGTGAGAGAGACAAAAAGGATGACTTGATACCTGGAAAAGTGTTAAGAAGAAAGTTATAACAAGAGCACAAATACCATATAAAAGACCCCCCCAAAAAAATGGGGAGGAGGCTGGTCACGCGTGCCACGCGAAACAAAAAACCTTCCAATGTGGAGGGGTTGTTCATGCGAGCCATGCAACAAGACCTCGCAAGGAGGGGCTGTTCACGCGAGCCACGCGAAAGACAAAAACCTTCCATCCGGAGGGGTTGGTCACGCGCACCACGCGATAGCAAAAAGCTGAAAAAGAAACCATTATTGAAAATGCATATGTGGGAACAAGAGATCGAGAGGGGGGGAGGGAAGGGAAAAGGGGCACACGTACACTGCTGTGAGAAGACGCCGATAAGGGTGAAGGGAGAAAGATGCATATAAATAGTCTCGTCTCTCCCCAGAATGGCGATCCGACGGTGTCGCATCGCTGGCATTCTGGTGAGAGACTCGTCTAGACGGGAAAACCGGCCGATCCAAAGAGAACTTCCATCTCAAAAACCCAGATGGTGTGAGAGGGAGAGCTGTTGGTGCAAGTTGGGTGTGACATAACGAGCATGAGCCGAAGGAGAACGCCAACGTCCGTGAGTGCGCGCAATCTCATTGTCAACACCACGAGCTGCCACCGCAGAAGCGCCCCCTCGACGACCTGCGTGAGTGCCATAGAGGGAAGGGTCTAAGCCGATTGCCGTTAAACAATGCCGCCACCACTGCCGTGCAGTGTAATAAGAGAGAGGACGAAGTGAAGAAGGAAAAAGACGAAAAAGAGGGCCACCAGAAGCTGGGTCCGATAAATGGAATGCGCCACAAAAAATCAGACGCTGTAAGAGGGTAACAGGACAAGCGAATGATGGCAGTCTAGCCACGACGACTGAATAGCCTCTAGCAGACTGATCTCGTTTAGAGCGACGAATGAAGATGGACGCGTGAGAAGGTTCAAAAGTAATATCATGCCAATTGAGGGCCAAAGCCTCAGAGATTCGCAAAAAGGCTGCGAAAGATAGCGTGATCAATGCGGCTTTTGAAAGGTCTGTAAAAGACGCAGATGGGCCGGCAAAACGTGAGACAATGGACCGTACATGGTCAGGGAGCAAAGGTAGATGAGTGCGAGACGGGGGGGCATGCCGAATACCGGATTGACGAACTAAAAGAGGTAGGGGCGAGGAGACAGGGGAAGGTAGATTGAGGAGTTGGTGAAAAAAGGCAATGGCCGCGGATGCGGAAAGGAGCGTGGATGAGGAGGATTGGGGTTCTTGAAGGGATGTAAAAAAGGCAGCAATAGTAATAGGAGATGCGGGAAGAGAAGGAACAGACATACGCTGAGCACCGGTGTGGCAAAAGCCCGAAACATGGCGTAATCACGACGGAGTGTAAGGCGCCGCAAGAAAGAAGAGAGCAAGAACGGCAAGGTAGAAAAATAGAGGTGCAGTTCACTGGAGGGTACAAGTCGAAATATGGCTGAAAACAACAAAAAAAGATATATCGTCAGGACATTGCTAGAAAACACAACGAAGAGCAAAGACTGCAACATGCCGACGACAACCAGCGAAAGAAGCAGAAAGATGAGGAAGAATGGCCTGGGAAAACTCATCAAAAAACATAGAATCATGTACAAAGGGAGCCCAGGAGGAGCCTATCCACAAAAGAGGCCACCAAGGAGCAGAAGGCCAGAATAAAACAATAAGAGTGATACGAGCATGGCAAGCAGCGGCATGGGCCAAAACTCGAGGAACTAAAGGTGGGGGAGGGAAACAATAATTATTAAAGATGTGCCAATCATAAGTGAACGCGTCTGGAGGAATGCGATGAGGGTAAGCAAAACAAGTATTGAAGACAGGGAGTTTGGCATTAAGAGGAGATGCAAAACGATCAACATGATGCGGCCCCCAAGCGTGATCTATGTGCTGGAAACACCAGGGGGCTAAGGCAAACTCGTCCACTTGAGGCAACCTAGAGAGATAGTCAGCCCATTCATTGTCTGAGCGTGGAATCCAAACTGGATCAAGCGAAATGGAATAGTGGAAACAAAACAAAAAAATCTCAAGGAGGAGAAATTGCAAATCCGGAGACGAAGAACCGCCTTTACGAAGGAGCAGAGAAACATTAAGGTTGGGGAGAGGGAGCAGGAAGTGCAGGTGGTATGGAAAAGAAGGGGGATGTCGGAGCAATAGGATTATGGGTAAGTGCAGCGCGAAAACAAGTATTGGCGAGGTGTCCAGATTTACCACAGATGGAGCAACGAATGGGGTTAGAAGAAGAAGATGAAGCAGTGGATAAGGGAGAAGTGGTGGAAAAACGGGATTGACGTTGGAGACGTCGATCGCGTGCAAGTTTCTTGGCTTGGTGCAAGCGTTTAGATTCTTCAGCGTTTAAGCCGAGGGCTTGAGAGCCATCAAAGTGGAGAGCCACCTCGTAACCATGTTGGTCGGCAATCACTACAAATTTCATCTGTTGGTCAGCCAGGTGCTTACCATCTTCAAGCATTTGAAGAACATCATCAGGAATAGGAGTCCCCATTGACGATAAACGTGCTTGAATCCAAGCAAACCTATCTTCCATGGCCGCAGCAAAATCGTAATAATGGCGGGTAGAGTCGCGCTCAAATGTCGGAGTAGGTCGCGAAGCTCGCTGCCGGAGTTCCCTCTGAAGGCGATCAAGTTGGGTGTGCAACGGTATTTGCTGGGTTAGGGTAGATTGAAGGTTGTTCAAGGTGGTACGTTGAGACTGCATCTCGTGAAGCAACTGGGTTAATGGATCTGAGGGAGGGGCCGAAAAAGGGGCATGAAACACCGGAGTAGGCGAAGGGGGAGAGGCGAGACAAGCGGAAGGAAAAGGGGACGAAGGGAAGACGTGGGGAGGGATGGAAGGTTGGGAAGGAACGGGGATGGTAGGGTAAAAAACGGGAGAGGAATGAGATGGAACAGGTAAGGTAGGGTAAAATAGGGGAGAAGCCCATGGCCAGGACGCGAACGAGGAGACCTGTGGGGATGAAGCAGAAGATAGAGAACTAGTGGAGGGGGGAGAGGGGGAGTCGAAAATCTCAGTATCAAAAGAAAAAGAAGGCTCACGAGATCTACGGGTCCCAGCATGGCGGGCAAGGCGAGTGGGAGAGACAGAAGAAGGGGTGGGAGAAGATTCGGGAGGAACAGGGGAGGAAGTAGGGGTAACCATCTGATGGTCACATGCAAAACACAATTAGTATTTAGAAAAAAGAAAAGAAAAGAAAAGAAAAGAATTAGTCTTGCAATGGAACAAAACCAAATAGGCCCCACGGGTTTGTAAAACCAATAATATTCATGTGAAAAAGATTGCAAAGAAAAAAGGAGAGAATGAAAAAATGCAAGTGATTTATAATGCTTAAAATAAAAAAACCGACCAATCGTAAATGTATATCAACTTAAAATAAGGGGAGGGAAAGGGAAAATATATTTGGCAAAACACATGCAATAAAGTATTATGCGTGCAGAGAAAAGGCTAGTGCATAGACAAAAAAAGATTGCAGAAAAAACATGTGTAATACCATGTGCCCAAAAATAAAACTTAGCTAATACCATGTGCCCGAACAAAACTTAGCCCCCTAGAAATGAATATTCAAGCACCCAAGAGGGACTTCCACCATAACCCACATGTCCATATATACAAGCCACATAAGAAAAAGAACACCCTCATGCCCGTAAACAACTCCAAGTAGGACCATTTCAACGCAGGACGCCAAACACATAGGCTGGATAGAGAGGCAAAAAAGTAGGAGGAAAATGGGTCATAAGAGTCAGGAACTGCCGCATATTCAAAGGGGCCAAGGAAGTAACATTCCAACGAAGGATCAGATCCTCCAAAAAACGGGTACGTTGAGGATCAAGACGATGCAGATGTCGAAAGAAACGACGAACATGAGGCGTAAGAGCAGCATAAACTCGAAGATGGCGATCAAACTCCAGGAGCCAGTCCACGGTGTGAGCGGATAAGCAAAAGGCATTAGACGCAGAAGGGTGCAGGGAGTCCAGATGGGAAACGTAGAGATGGTGGTGAGACATGTCAACTTCTGTCGGCTCGGCGGGAAGCAAAGGCACGCCTTGAGAGCAAATGGGGCAGTCAAACGAAGCCATGAAAAAACGGTCTTAGAAAACAAAAAATGCAAAGTGCAAGTTTCCCTACGCCTGAAAAGATTGACCACCAGTGTTAGCCGAGATGCGTATGAAAAAAATGTGCATAGGATGAAGACTTAATTCCATAAGAAGAAAGCTTTATAAAAACTAAATACGCACAGAAAAACAACCTTAAGGGCAAGAAAAGATATGTAAGTGTAACGTAACAAACTTAAAAGGCTTAACATAGGAAAATTGAACCTAGGAAAAAATCCTTAAAAACCCGAACATATGAAACTAGGAAATTGATCTTAAAAAGCAATGTGTAGCCCACCCACTCCTAAATGTAGAAATTGAAAACCAAAGGTCGAAGGACCGCGCCCATGACAGGGATACGACAATGGGATGCGGCAAATGTATGAAGAGCAAAAGAAAAAGATACCATATAGTTATATGAAGAGCAAAACGAATAACGAAACAAGAAGGAGAATATAAATATATATACAGCGAAAAAAAAGGATGTGCTAAGAAGGACTTGAACCCATGCCATTCACTTGAAAAACAAGAGGCCTAACCAAACCCCCCCACCTACGACTTGAATAAATAATGCGACGATGTTTAATATAAGCGGGAAAAAACAGGGGCAGGCTTACAGAAAGATGCATGCCGGTTTTCCCGTCTAGACGAGTCTCTCACCAGAATGAATGTTCAAAGTTTTGATCCCTCACACAGTGGGCGAGGAGCACTTCCAAAATTTTCGGATTGGCCCTGGGCGCACTCTGTGAGTGGCCACTCCTTTTTTGCTTTAACTTTAGTTCTATAAACAGTTTCTTAGTATCAGAACATACATTCCTAGCTGAAATTCAAAGCTCTAAGATATCCTGAGCTATCAGATTACTCTAATTATGCATCTAGCTAAGTCAACATGGGTCCACCACTCACACAGTGCGCGAGGAGCACTTCCAAAATTTTCGGATTGGCCCTGGGCGCACTCTGTGAGGGTTCACCCCTTTTTGGCTCAAACTTTCTTTTTATAAACAGTTTGTTAGTGTTATAACATGCAGATCGAGCTCAAATTTAGGGATTAAGCTGCCCTGCATTATTAGATTACACTAATTTTGCATCTATCTAGGTCAACATGGGTCCACCACTCACACAATGCGCGAGAAGCACTTCCAAAATTTTCGGATTGGCCCCGGGTGTACTCTGTGAGGGGTCACCCCTTTTTGGCTCAAACTTCCAATTTATAAGGAGTTTCTTAGTGTTATAACATACAGATCTAGCTTAAATTTAAGAATTAAGCTGCCCTATGCTATCAGATTACACTAATTATGCATCTATCTAGGTCAACATGGGTTCACCACTCACACAGTGCGCGAGAAGCACTTCCAAAATTTTCGGATTGGCTCAGGGCACACTCTGTGAGGGGTCACCCCTTTTTGGCTGAAACTTTCTTTTTATAAACAGTTTGTTAGTGCTATAACATACAGATCTAGCTCAAATTTAGGGACTAAGCTGCCATGCACTATCAGATTACACTAATTTTGCATCTATCTAGGTCAACATGGGTCCACCACTCACACAGTGCGCGAGAAGCACTTCCAAAATTTTCGGATTGGCCCTGGGCGCACTCTGTGAGGGTTCACCCCTTTTTGGCTCAAACTTTCTTTTTATAAACAGTTTGTTAGTGTTATAACATGCAGATCGAGCTCAAATTTAGGGATTAAGCTGCCCTGCATTATCAGATTACACTAATTTTGCATCTATCTAGGTCAACATGGGTCCACCACTCACACAGTGTGCGAGGAGCACTTCCAAAATTTTCGGATTGGCCCGGGTGCACTCTGTGAGGGGTCACCCGTTTTTGGCTCAAACTTCCAATTTATAAGGAGTTTCTTAGTGTTATAACATACAGATCTAGCTTAAATTTAAGGATTAAGCTGCCCTATGCTATCAGATTACACTAATTATGCATCTATCTAGGTCAACATGGGTCCACCACTCACACAGCGCGCGAGAAGCACTTCTAAAATTTTCGGATTGGCTCAGGGCACACTCTATGAGGGGTCACCCCTTTTTGGCTGAAACTTTCTTTTTATAAACAGTTTGTTAGTGCTATAACATACAAATCTAGCTCAAATTTAGGGACTAAGCTGCCCTGCACTATCAGATTACACTAATTTTGCATCTATCTAGGTCAACATGGGTCCACCACTCACACAGTGCGCGAGAAGCACTTCCAAAATTTTCGGATTGGCCCCGGGCGCACTCTGTGAGGGGTCACCCCTTTTTGGCTCAAACTTCCAATTTATAAGGAGTTTCTTAGTGTTATAACATACAGATCTAGCTTAAATTTAAGGATTAAGCTGCTCTATGCTATCAGATTACACTAATTATGCATCTATCTAGGTCGACATGGGTCCACCACTCACACAGTGCGCGAGAAGCACTTCCAAAATTTTCGGATTGGCTCGGCGCACTCTGTGAGGGGTCACCCCTTTTTGGCTCAAACTTTCTTTTTATAAACAGTTTGTTAGTGTTATAACATACAGATCTAGCTCAAATTTAGAGACTAAGCTGCACTGCACTATCAGATTACACTAATTTTGCATCTATCTAGGTCAACATGAGTCCACCACTCACACAATGCGCGAGAAGCACTTCCAAAATTTTTGGATTGGCACAGGGCGCACTCTGTGAGGGGTCACCCCTTTTTGGCTCAAACTTCCAATTTATAAGGAGTTTCTTAGTGTTATAACATACAGATCTAGCTTAAATTTAAGGATTAAGCTGCCCTATGCTATCAGATTACACTAATTATGCATCTATTCCACCACTCGCACAGTGCGCGAGAAGCACTTCCAAAATTTTCGGATTGGCTCAGGGCGCACTCTGTGAGGGGTCACTCCCTAATGGCCATAATTTTCCAAGGTTTTTACATAATTTATCCTACTTAGCATTTTTCTACTTGCTGCTCTAAAGATTGGAATTTTTTTTTTCCCAATTTTCGAGGTTTATGCTTGGGTGGTTATTCCCAAGACTGGAAGTCTACTGTTAGTCCTAACAGGGAATGATCAGTGCTCGATCTTGGTTTGCCAAGATCATGCTCTGATCCACTGTGACGTCCCTTACTTCCTCTACGATGCTCCCATCGTATCGGAAGGCGGAGTTCATCCCCCTGACAGCCAAACTGGCAGGGGCCATCCACCTGACTCCAATCCCAAGAACTGGGCCAGTCTCGGGATCTATAAGGCCTCTAAGGCTGAACTAACATGCTAAACCAGCTCATTGCCGGACTAAAAGTCGGCATTGCACAACAGAATAGCCATTTACCTGATCCCTGACTTGCTCCAACTCCTCGGAATGCGTCCATGTCGGCTGCTCCTAAAAGATCTGTTGTGCAAATGCGGCTTTTCGGCGCCTGGCAATGCGAACTAGGGTCTTGGCTTGGCCTGGAATGGCTCAGGGAAACCCTAATTGTGAAAGAAGAAAAGTTTAGGGTTTTCTCTTTGGTTCCTTATATGTGAACTTTTAGGGTTAGGTTAGAAGGGATCAAATGGGGTATTTCCACTTGGCAAAGGGGTTTTAGTTGTATATGTTTAATATACATGCACAACTTACGAGGTTGCCCCCCTAGGTGCAACCCTTTACGGCTCTCAAGTACTTGTCATGATGACATGTACGTGTGACGTGGTAGTATAATATATGTATTCGGATCGTATGTTATGCTGGAACGTCACACCATCTTGCTCGACATTAAGCAATGGTATGTGGCAATACATGCAACGTTTAGTCCACGTGCACATCGTGAATATTCGGCGGATTGCCAATCTCATATGATGTGCACGGGCTTGACAATGTGCACAGGGAGACGAGGTATTTGGGTCGTTTATGCTAGTATGACATTCCCTATCCCTTAGGTGTACATGGGCCATATCTTCATCAGATAGGTTGGCATAACGTTCTCTTCGTCTACGACGTACCTCATCTCTACCTTCGTCACTTAACCTTGCATATCGGTCATCTCTATAAGTGTGGCTCTCACCCACATTTGGTGCTGAGCTGTCCACGCACTCGCCTGAATTCATTGATGGCATATCTTGAGATATGCCAACTGTTCCAACCCCACCCACAATTGCCAGTGACCCATTGAACACGTCATTTGCATCGATGGGCAACGCGTGTGGCATCGTGGCAACACCTGTAACTGGTGGTGATCTCTCGGATAACGCAATTCCATTGGGCACTGACATAGCTAGAGTTGAAGTAGCACGACTTGGTCCAACTCTAATCGCGTGGCAAGGAGCTTCACGCAGATCATCAACTGCCCTTAGTCGACGTTCTCTTGACCGATGTCTTGCTCTCTCTCGCACTATCTCTCTAGCTTGGTCACTCAAGTTTGCATATCGTTCTCTTTCAATTTGACAATTCCTCTCCCTGTAATCTATCGTTGGTATACTACGGCCCATATCCTCTATCATTCCAGATTGTCGTCGTCTAGCTCATTCTCTAGCCATCGCCCTTAGAGTTACATACGATCGTGCACCATTAATTCTTACGTGATCTTCATTGGTGTTCGGTAGGTTATCACCCATATTTAATCAATTCACAATATTGTAAGTATGGAGAAGCTTCCACTCTATCGGCATAGGAGAAGAACGTACGTGTATTTGTTGTGCATATATGTACTATATGGTAGGTCTGTTGTAGTTAATCAACTCATAATACTGTAAGTATGAAGGGATTTCTATTAAGTTGATATGGGAGAACAACTTACGTGTGTTCGCTTCCTCTAAAATCACATCTCTACTCGACGTCAATTAAGAAAGTAATTGTGTGTCTGAAATTAAAGCAAGGGTGTTAGTATTAGCATAATTCATAATCCATTCCTTAATATTACGAAATAAGACAACAACAAGGATGCATGTTTTTTGTTTTTTTACTTTAATGACACAGTTATCACAACTCATCAGACGATATATAAGGTTATGCCTATTGTGCATATATGTATTGTACGGTAGGTCTGTTGCAATAGCAAGGCTATGTAGAGTCCATGGACTCAGGCATTTAGAACTCTCCTACTAATAACGCATTCATGACAACATTTTTGGCCTCAATGATCTGTAAAAGTCGATGGAGACGAGTCAGTTGCGTGGTAAGCCTTTTAGTGCTGGTTGAAAGAGTGATTATGTCCTTAGACATTTTGTCTAATCCTTGGGAGAACACATCAATGTGTTCTTGCATTTTTTTTGCGATTGTTAAGGGAGCACACGTCCTGTACGATGATATGCGTAAGGTTATTTGCTTTCGCTTATATTCTTGAGGGTTGCCCCTTTTTACGGCCAGGTTACACTCCTGGCCAGTGATCCAGACTTTTTTTTCAATGATGCACATGTAGCACGAACCTCCGAGCATTCGCCAACCCCATTGTATACTTCGACCGTAGACTTAACGGTATTCTCAGACAATTCTGCAATTTACTACAACGCAAGAGAGAATCACTGAATCAATAATATATATATTATATATACATGTACATACATCGAAGACCATGTATACCGCGAACAACGTGTAAGAGCAAAAGTACATCATGATCAACCATGAGTTATAGAACCAAACAGTACTAAATAGTCCAATTTTGACTTTACCATCCACAAACTCGACATTCACTTTGAAAATGCCTGCAGGGTCAATGGTATCACAGCCCATATATTTTTGGAGCAAATAAGGTATGACACCAGATGGAAAGTTTGTCTCCACAACTTCTACTTTATGGGGGAAGGAACTAAGGAGGAATCGACCCACAACTAAAGCATCAAAAACAGTTTTGAGGAACCATGCATCCAATCACACTCAACGTGGTATAATTGATCTCCGCGCGCTTTAATTGCCACGTATAAATTTTTTTTTACGTTAGACGTCATATTGACGATGCCCTCCGGCAATAGCTTGCCCATCTGAAATCAGTGGACGTTATCAACCCATATGTCAGGGGACACTTATAAAAAATTGAAGCATATATTAGTAAACACATAAGCCTTTTTATTATAGATTTCGCTTGAGATGCCCTAGGAGGCAGCGTGTGAAAGCAACGTGTTAACACACAAACGCATGTAAGTCATACCTCAGAACTTGAAATTACGGAGGAGAAACAAGCAAATACCATGGAATCACATGTGAAGAGAACACGTTAATAGACCCAGGAAAGGGAAGAAGGAAATGCCGACCATGACTTCATGCAAGGATGGCTATACCTCGAAACTTAAAATTACGGAGGAGAGAAAAACAGATACCATGGAATCACATGTAAAAATGCCAACCATGACTTCATGCAAGGGTGCCTCTTGAAAGTAGCATCTTAACGTGGTAGGCTACTACATACAATGGAAACTAAGTACTAAGGAAATGGAATGGGAAGAAAAAACTACCATAGGAAGCTAAGTACTAAATGTGTAGTACGGAAAAAAAGAAAGCTTTGGCTCACATTATAAAAGGGAGGAAAAACAACCATTGCAACTTTTTTTACAACATTGGTCATCTACACTCTACCTTAGCAAGGCAAGTAGACTCGAAGTATTAAGCGCCCAGAGAACAATGGAGCAGAAGAGGCATGGTGAGTGGTAAGAGAGCTCCTCTATTTATATACCTGAGTTGTCCAATGTGGTGCAGGCAGCTGTAGTGGGCAGGGATAAGGATTTGATTTCGCAAACATTAATGACACTGACGACTATAATAGATCATGCTCTTAATAACTGTAAATAAATTGAGGAGTCAGGATGTCCCTGGCCCGGTAAAGACGAAGGGATTCATTGTTCATTCTCAAGCGATATCATGAAATGATTTCCAATCATCGCACGGAAAAGGATAGCCTGGTCTGGGCATAAATGCGCCAAAAAGTTTCGCCTTATGGCTGTGGGCTTGATCCCTCGCAACAGAAGCATCTTATCCAGCTTTCTTGATAGACCCATTCGCGTGTTCTGAGTTCAGGATGGTGCATGCCATGCGAAAAAAGAAAGGGCAAAAACTGGAGCTCGAAAAAGATGGAGCATAAACAAAATAGTTTGCATAGTAGCTCCCAAATCAGTCCAGAATCTAGAGCAAACCTGCAGCATTCCCCCATTCCTTAAGACAGCGTTTATAGCGGCCATATTCATCCAATTCTCCGTCACCAACAAAACAGAGGCATTCATTGCACACAAGAACGTTGTCGTAGCCCAGTAGATACGGCATCATTCCAAGCTCATGCTGCTCTTCTGCAGCATGAAGAGAAGCATCTACCAACTGGAACGACTTTACCTGCTCAGGCAGCTCAAAATCAAGTTCAGGCAAATCGAAATCTTCAAGAGAGACCTCAGTTGGCCCAGGTTTTTTTGGCATCGAGGTCATCACCCACTGCAGACATATTGTCATCTTGCAAATCGCAGCTACCAAGAATGCCATTGTCCTCACTTGAGCACTTGATCCAGCCATCAACAACAGCCAATATAAGGGCCCGTGACCTGGGTGGATCTGGAAACAAGACGATTCTTGCCCTCTTTGGGTCTAGTTCTAATTGGCTCATATAGTAACCAAAGGCAGCATGAAATTTTCACTTTCTGGAATCCATATGCTCCCTGCTGTAGCATGAGCACCCAAAAGCTTTGAATTTGTAGTGGGCAGATAGAGCTTCCATAAATGGACGTATCTTCCCACTGGATTCATATATTTATGCTAGATCAGATTGTAATCGAGCTATCAGATTGAAATCGATATGGTACAATGAAATCCATGCACGAATGGCACCCAGCATAAGAAGAAATTATCTACAGATTTACGTAGGCTGCACCGTGATTATTACATCAGTCTGTTGCACCATTATCATTGGGGAGACAGATGAGTTAGTTTCTAGCACGTGGCGGGGCTGGAGTTTTTCCATTTATTTGGAATTGAAAATGCAATAGGAGCATACGTCAATGTCAGGGCTGCGCTCAGCCCAGAAATATTAGTTTCCTATTTTTTGAGAACAGAAACTATACTGTCTTCTATAAGGAGTGATGGACACTCAAGTCATGATGTTGTTCTCATGTGTCTTTCGTGACAGTTTTAACATCCAAATGATGTTATTTTAGAAATTTGATGATTGTACATCCAACAGGTTAATAAAGAGATCAACAAATCTGTCACTGGTAGCAAAACCCAAGGTCAATATAGCATGAGTATAAAAAATCAACATTTGGCAGGAGTACTAGATGTACTAGATGCACTTAACATACTTTATACGTACTAAAAAAAAATAAAAACATGTTAATGTATTTTGAGCTTCAAACGCTTTATAACGGTCTTTTACGCTTGTATACATCTAGTGCCATACTTGTACAGGACATACATGATAATACTGGTGGCTGTGGTCTTATATTATAATATTTGCAATGGTAGCATGCACAAGGAAGAAGTGCAGATCGAGGTTTTGTTAGGGACATTTGTAAGTATGTTATAGTATGCACTATGCTTTACATAGGCTTAAGTTCAATACAGGAGATTGACTGACCTTCGAAACAAAAGGCATAATTGCAATTAATGATTTTTCTGGCCTCTTTATATTTGCAGATTTCTTGAAGTAGCAGCCACAAATGCGTTTTACCATAGCAAGAAATTTAGAATTAACGATCTTTTAGGATCTATGTTTGCCCAACATCTGTTAAGTGATGTACGATTGACGAAAATCTTGATGCATGAGAAATGATATATTCATGTACCTTTTATTAAGGCTTAAATGTTATTTTGGTCACAACATGTTAGGTTATAAAGCACAATCTACTCTATCTAAAATATATAGAATAGATAAATCTCATGAAAATACATTCATGTAGAAGAATACAACTGAAGACCACAATTTGGATTGAAAATTGACAGCTATGGTAATATATATGTCCATAAAATTGATATGCAGATGTCATAAAAAGACCCAGATATTGACATAATTTTGTTACGTAAATATTATAATGAAATGAGTGTCATTAACTATATAATTTAAGGTCACAATCATGTTATCAAAACAAAATCTGATTGTTATAATTGCATAACAAAATAATACAAAACATGTTATAACACAGTCATAAATATGACATAAAGGGTGTCAACCTTTGAAAGAGGGATGTCAAAATGGTGTAATGATTTAATCGCATAGTCGAGACTAAAGCGAGGCAAGACGTGACACAATTATTGAATAACGTGGATATAAGCTTGACACAAACATGTCATGCAATTGCCACAAATGTTGTCATTATGTCATTCTTGTGTTATGTAGTTGGACACAATACTTGACACAAAGGTTGACGCCCATGAGACATCAAAGTATGGGACTTTTAGCGTCAACTTTGTGACATTTAGTGGAAATTTCAGAATACACATAGCATCACTTTACTTGACGATATACCTGACGAAAAACCCAAAACCCCATAATCTTTGTAGTGAGAATGGCCTACAAAGTTCTGCAAGCTACATACAGAATGTTCATATTGTTCTGGTTCCTGGAGATAAATAGCAGCCAGATGACATAAAGCTAATGTTTATGCCAGAACCATGCATTTGATGGGCACTTGCAATCCTAACAGACTGCCTGAACTCTTGATTGAAGATTGGATTCCATATGCTACTTCACTCCTGACTTCTCTGAACAATTCTCCTACCTAGACTCATACACCTAATCATCCTTTGTCTTTGTCTTTGTCTTTGTCTTTGTCTTTGTCTTTGTCTTTGTCTTTGTCTTTGTCTTTGCATATTTCCACAACAATTTTTTTTTTTTTTTTTTTTTTTTTGGGGGAGGGGAGGCCTAAGCGTCGGGACAATGAAAGAAACCTCGAACTAGCTAGGATATCAGCTATAAGAGCAAGTTATGACATTCATATATACTTTGCTTCTAGAGCAATTAATAAGCTTCTGCATGTAGAGAATGAAGATGTTGAGATTACTCCTATAATAATTCTCTATAAGCGTGAAACATTGTACTCTTTTTTATATATATATATAAAATATAAGAATTTGTTCCCTCAAAAAAAAGAGGGGGGAGGGGGGGGTGGAGGAAATAAACATATGGTCACTGATAGGTAAAGGAACAACTTATTATTGCGCCTATATCGGAGCTATAGTTCACGATGTGAATATAGCTCCAGCGAGAATGGGAAGTGCGAGTAGAAGTAGGGGGAGGGGGAGAGACGAAGAGGATCATGCAGAAAGGCTGGTGGTAGAAGGGCAGATATGAGGTTGCCCTCTTCTATTAGTGAGAGTATGGGGGTATAGACGAGGAGGCTCTGTCTCAACAGATGCAGATGAATAGGGGTGGTGCAAGGAAGCGAGGAAGGGGTAGAGCTAGAAGCGTTGTGGCTTTCATGGCAGAGCACCTAGGTACAGATATTGGCAGTGGTGGAGGAGAAGAAGCTATAGACATGCCATGTTTCCTAGATGCTTCTGTGACCATAGTGTTCGGGGGATGTGATGTTCCCCTCGCACTATATGATAGAATGATAGGTTTCTTGACGGAAAGCTGAAAGGCGGGAGTTGTGGCTCTGGAGAGAGGGTCGTCCCTAGATCATCTCCATATACAGACTGTCATGCGCTCTGATGCAAAAACCCCTGCTAGTTTGAATGTGAGGATAAAAAATTTCCTGGGTTGGAATATCTCTAAGCCCGCTGGAGCCATAATTTTGTGCAAAGCCCTCCGTGGTAGTAGATTGCATTGCTTCGAGGGTATCGTTGGATATTGTCTCAAAGATATTGGTAAGTTGCATTTCAGAGCGCATATCCATAATGTGACCTCGGAGCAGATCAATAAAGGCA
Organism: Isoetes taiwanensis; assembly: GCA_021234155.1. Classification (NCBI taxonomy): domain Eukaryota; kingdom Viridiplantae; phylum Streptophyta; class Lycopodiopsida; order Isoetales; family Isoetaceae; genus Isoetes; species Isoetes taiwanensis. The sequence continues at coordinate 2,380,188 of JAJEKV010000113.1, forward strand.
AGGGGCTGTATGTTCTCTATGGTGTTGGAGAGATAAAGCAGCTGATGGTGCTCGACAATGGAAACTTAATGGCGAAGGCATTGCATTTTGTTTCGTATAATGGGGGCAAATTCTAGAATGTGCTCTCCTCCATACTATTAGATGCATGCTGCAGGCCGGGAACTTTAGGTTGGCCAGCTCATGGGTTTTACCCAAAAACTCTGCATACACGTTGCTAGAGAGGGTGCAAGCTACATGGAGGATTATGCTGTCTCCGCAGACATACACATATAAGGACGTGAGGATGGCCTTATTTGGGTCTCAGCTAGGTGTAGTTCCAATTGAACTAGTGGGAAAGAGGAGGAAGCAGGTGTGTTTGAAGATGGGGAGGACAGCTTGGAGAGAGGAAACAGCGGAGATGAATTCGTATATGCTAGGAGTGGTGTGAAGCGATCGTCCCCAGAGCCCGTTGATCCCTTTGCAGGATATATCCCTCTTGACATTAATGATGATGAATTTGACGTTACATGATATAGCATTCTCACTCTTTGCTATGACAATGTTCATGTGCTAATGTCTCATGCTTTCTTGTTTCCTTGCGGCGGACGATGCCGTGAGGATGGTCCACGATGGTGAGCGAGAGATCATGGTGATTAGCGACAGTTCGGATGAGGTTGAGTCGATGGACCAATCTGTCGTTGAGTCCTATCAGAAGGAAGTGGAATTTGATTTTGTAGAAGCCCTTAAGGATGCACAGGAGTCTGTTAGAAATATATATTGTGCTGTGCAGAACCCGAGAATGACGCTTGCAGCTGTTTTGGAGGAGATTGAAAGTGCTATGCAGGTCGTGGATTGATGTGAGGCAGATTCCGTTATCTTCAAGAGAAGAATACTTCGCTCACATCTCAATCTATTTAATAACGGGCTGAAAACGGTAAGGTGTCGTCATGATAGTGGCGATGTGTCAAGTGGCGAGAGGAGAGTGCTATGAGTGCCAATTCCTGCATGTTGTGGTTGTGTGGTTGCCAATGTGAATAGTGTATTTTGTTTGTAAATTTGAATTGATCTGTTTGTATTGTTGTAGTGGAGGGAAACCATGATTTCTGTTGTAAATGAATGTAATGTGAATAAGAAATAATGTGGACCATTGACTTTTTTTGCACCATTGAGTCGTTTTTCAAGTCTTTGGCTTTAAGAATTTGGTGGCCACCGATCCGGCATATTATGGGAAATATTCTCTCAATCAATGGCTTACAATAACTCTTTTTCCATGTAATATGGCGTCCTATCTAACTTTCATTCCAAACCATCGATCGAAAGAATATTCTCCATAATATGCCAGATCGGTGGCCACCAAATTCTTAAAGCTAAAAACTTGAAAAACGACTCAATGGTGCAAAAAAAATCAATGGTCCACATTATTTCTTATTCACATTACATTCATTTACAACAGAGGCCATGGTTTCCCTCCACTATAACAGCACAAACAGATCAATTCAAATTTACAAACACAACACACTATTCACATTGGCAACTACACCCCCACAATATGCAAGAAGCACTCATGGCACTCTCCTCTCGGCACTTGACACCCCGCCACTGCCACTATTGTGACGACGCCTCATCGTTTCCAGCTCACGCAACTCCTTGATAAGCAACCCCCTACATAGACTGAGATGTGCGCATTCTTCTCTCGAAGATAACGGAATCCGCCTCACATCGATCCACGACTTGCATCCACTTTCAATCTCCTCCAAAACAGCTGCAAGCGCCATTCCCAGGTTCTGCACAGCATAACATACACTTGTAACAGACTCCTGCGCATCCTTCAGGGCTTCCACAAAATCAAATTCCACTTTCTTCTGACAAGACTCAACGACAGATTGGTGCACCGACTCAACCTCATCCGAACTGTCGCTAATCACCACAATCTCTCGCTCACCATCGTGGACCATCCTCACGGCATCGTCCGCTGCAAGAAACAAGAAAGCATGAGACATTAGCACATAAACATTGTCATAGCAAAAAGTGAGAATGCTATATCATGCAACGTCAAATTCATCATCATTAATGTCAAGAGGGATAAATTCTGCAAAGGGATCAGCGGGCTCTAGGGACGATCGCTGCACACCACTTCTAGTATATACAAATTCATCTCCGCCGCTTCCTCTCTCCAAGCTCTCCTCCCCATCTTCAAACACACCTGGGGTGTCCCACACTCTCTTCTTCCTCTTTCCCACGCATTCAATTGGAACCAAACTTGGCTGAGACCCAAATAAGGCCATCCTCACGTCTTTATATGTGCACGTCTGCGGAGACAACATAATCCCCCACACAGCTTGCACCCTCTCTAGCTATGCGTATGCAGAGTTGTTGGGTAAAACCCATGAGTTGGCCAACCTAAAGTTCCCAGTCTGCAGCATGCATCTAATAGCACGGAGGAGAGACACATCCTGGAATTTGCCCCCATGATACGAATGCAATGCCTTCGCCATCAAGTTTCGATTGTCGAGCACCATCAACTGCTTTCTCTCTCCAACACCATAGAGAGCATACAACCCCTTGCCTTTACTGATTTGCTCCGAGGTCACATTATGGATATGCGCTCTGAAATGCAACTTACCAATATCTTTGAGGCAGTATCCAATGATACCCTCGAAGCAATGCAATTTACTACCACGAAGGGCTTTGCACAAAATCATGGCTCCAGCGGGCTTAGAGATATTCCAACCCAAGAAATTTTTTATCCTCACATTCAAACTAGCAGGAATCTTTACATTAAAGTGCATGACCGCCTGTATATGGAGATGATTCAGGGAGGACCCTATCTCTAGAGCCACAACTCCCGCCTTGCAGCTTTCCTTCAAGAAAACTATCATTCTATCATTCAGTGCGAGAGGAACATCACATCCCCCAAACACTATGGTCACAGAAGCATCTAGGAAACATGGTCTATAGCTTCTTCTCCTCCACCACCGCCAATATCTGTACCTAGATGCTCCTCCATGAAAGTCACAACCCTCCTAGCTCTACCCCTTCCTCGCTTCCTTGCTCCACCCCTATTCATCTGCAATCGGTTGAGACGGAGCCTCCTCGTACCTCTCATACTCTCACTAATAGAAGAGAGCAATCTCACATCCGCCCTTCTACCGCCAGCCCTTTTGCATGATCCTCCTTGCCCTCTCCCCTTCCCCTTACCCCTGCTCGCACTTCCCATTCTCGCTGCAGCCACATTCGCATTAGGAACTATAGCTCCGATCCTATCTTCAAACACAGATGGCGACACAGCTCCACAATGCTCCTTCCCATCACAGCCCCCACCAGCAGTTGCTACTCCATCCACATTACAGGCACTGCCCATGTGCTGCCCATGTGATATTCGACATCCCACCACTGCATCTCTTCTCTTTGATTTCTCTAGCCCTGCTACACTCCAGAGGACGTCTGGCAATCCAATGAATGCCAAATTCGCTGCCCTCCCTTGTTCCTGCAACGGCCACAAGCACTGCTGTGCAACATGATTCTTTGCTCCACCATTTTGTACTCTCACTTTCAGCCTCGCCTCTAAAAGGACAGCAAGTTCATGCACAAGAATCAAAGGAGATTCAAATTCTTACCTGGTCGATCCATGGCGGCTTCCATCTTGCACAACAGCAGAACCGGCTCCCTCCTTCTGCTCCACTGTTTTGGCATGCAAGCGGCGATTCCCAGGTGCGTTCACATGCTTTCCCAAAAAGGGATGCTGCACCCAAGCCTAATTTCGACCATGCATGGTCGCCACCTCGCCGAATTTAGATGTTTTCTCGTTCAGCCATTTAAGCTCCTCAAAACTGCCCAAAAATACCCTTTTCCATACAATACAATACAATACAATATTGAAATCTTACTCCAAACCACTGCCCAAAATACCCTTTCCCAACTTAAAACGAATTGGGCAAACTATATTGCTAAACCCGAGCATAAAGTAAGGTAAGCATTTATGCGTACCTTAACGTCCTGGTCCTCATCCTTTTGCTCTAGGATTTAATCTCAACCGTTCTTTCTAAAGTGCTATATCCAGTAACAAATTGTGGACCAATTTGTTATGGCCATAACAAGCATGTTATGGCCATAACAAGCAGAATGGATCGCTGGATTTGGGGCTTGGTTCTGTGTCGCCGGATTTAGAAGGCATGGTCGATCTGCTGCCAGATAGAGTTCAGAAACAGCTCAGAAATAGCGTCATGAAGAGCTAGGACCGCATCCATTTCTTACACGGATTTGGGGCCTGGTTCTGTCACCGGATTTAGAAGGCATGGTCGATCTGTGCCAGATAGAGACCAGAGACCGGATTTAGAAGGCGTCGTGAAGAGCTGGGGCCGCATCCTAATCTGAAGCCTGCGGATTTGCTGATGGCTGAAGCCCTGCGGATTTGCTGGTTTGCTGAAGCCCTGCGAACTTGGTTTTCCTTTCCGGCTTGGATCTGCTGTTAAACCCCAAACGGCTTGGATCACTAGAATATGCCAGATCTGCTGCCAAACCCCATGATTTGCCAGATCTGCTGCCAAACCCCATGATTTGCTGCCGGATTTGTGTCCATGTTGAAGCCAAGAAAGAACTCTGTGCAAAAGGACTCGGCCCAGGACGTTAAGGCCGATAACGTCCTCCCCTCGGAGTTATGGGCCAGGAAAATGGCCGAGTGGCCATGTGGCCAGGAAATTCCGAGGCCGTACGGCTCCGAGGCCGTACGGCAGTACGGCCGAGGAATTTCGTGGCCACATGGCCACGAGGCCATTTTCCTGGCATATATGTTAAACCCGAGCATAAAGTAAGGTAAGCATTTATGCGTACCATACACCTCCGGGGATATATGATAAGTATCCAAGACTCAAATTTGAGACTCCAATATTGTTTACAGCATAACTTGGCATATAGAGAATTTTAATTTTACAAAGGACGACAGCACAACTTGGCATATAGAAAAATTTTGTTTTACAATGGACGACCTTATTTTGCTTAAGTTAGAGAATGCACTTTGCATCTAGCTGGCAAACAATCTCCTCAAACTTGTCAAATAAATGTAGACAATTAACATTTTTTGTCCTTTGACAATCGTGTTTTTATAATACAACCTCATACATCCTGTACAAAGAAATTCTCAAAATGTAATGTAGAGCAGCCACAAATTAGTGTAGAGGAACCACAAATATGGACTCTTTGGCATTGGCAAATAATGTCAAAATAAATGTAGGCAACTAACAGTTTTCGTCCTCTGATAATCATGTTGTTTGTGCAAGTTGTTAATATAATCCAAACCCAAAGCTACTATGCAAAGAAATCCTCAGAATTTCATATCTCAGTAACAACAAATATGATATGATTTTAGGCAATGTGGTCGCATCACCATAGTTAAAAAATCACTATTTGGGGCCTAAAATTACTTGGAGCTAATGTTTACATCGATTGAAATTGTAATCTTTTTGAAATCCTAAACATTTGCAAATCTGCAGCATCAGATCAAAGATCTAAACAAATAGCCCACTCCCTTCTATCTTGGATGGCTCAAATGGGCCTCTTTTTACAGACTACCTAAATCCAATTGGCTTCCAGCGTGACACCAAAATTATGACACTAAAGTTATAATTCTGATGCATTATGCTGTTGGACACTCTTCCATCACGCATGTGCAATGTGTTAACGTGAAATTATATGGAAGTATTTTCAATTATCTGAGGACATGCAAAGTGTTATCAAGCAAGTTCAAGCATGTAAAGAAGAACTAATGGTTTCAAGAACATGGAAAGGAGATCTACAACTGTTTGTTGTATGCAATAATTCCTGGATGGTGTTGTCAAGCAATGCAGGTAAGAACTAATGGCTTCAAGAATATATCTTTATTTGTTGTATGTAATAGATATAAAGCGCCTAAACCCGTCTGTTTTTAGTTACAACCCCATTTATCATGGCCCCTTCAGATTTACCCAATACTGCTACTAGCTACAAATCCTGTGTTAGGCTTAAAACCTATCCCTGGATCTGCAACCTCAGGTGAAGTCTTTTTCATAAGTTGCTAATAATTTGGTCATCAAAGTTTCCTACCCTCTTCCGGTTCAACAAAAGAAATATGCAAAGGCTACATGCTCAATATCTTGAAAATGAAAAGACTTCAGTTGAGTTCATCAAACTTTAAAATTATTACCTGGTCCTTCTCGTCGAGTTTCCAAGGCAAATGGGGCCATCGTTGCTATGCTGTATCAGTTCCAACAGTTTTTGGTAGAAAGTGATTGGAAGACTGCTCAACATTTGAAGCTTTTCAGACTTGGTTCTATGGCAGACACTGTGCATCCACCACTCTGCTTTCTAACCTGCTACTTGACCACATAAATGTTGCGTGTGCCCTTCCACTTGCAGCCCATTGATCGAAAAGGAATATATTTCACAACCTCACCACACAAACAACCACATTAACAATAGCCAATTGTTATAGGTTGAATTATGAGTTAAATTTAATAGAACAACTACATTAACTGAGTTGAACATAATACAACAACTACTTAAACGATAGTTAATTGTTAATAAACAGCTTTTGCTGGAAACAACATACCCGTAAGCTGAAACAATTGTTTTGACAATTAACAACAGTTATAAATAGGTGAGATCTGACCGGCTTTGTGTAGAAGCTGCCTTCATCCATATGATGTAGGACAGTGAGAATATGAACATGCCATCTGTCCTGAATGTGAAGATGCACGATGTTGAAGATGATCTGTATGAGGAGTTTTATGATCAGGTACAGATCTGGTAATATTTAGCATGCAGTAGTGGTAATTCATTTTTTAATCTCTTTGGAAGCTAAATTATATGACCTCTTGTTCATGCTACAATATATAGGCACCAGATTCAGCACTTAAACCAAATGGCCAAGCTAAGCCCATGGGAAGTCTCTATACTAGTGAAATTTGTGCGGATCAAAGAGCTTAAATGGAAGCCAATAAAGTGCACAGCTAAGGCAAACTATCATATTCTTTTACATTTATTTTGTTTAAGGTAATCTTGTGTATAAAAATTTCTTTTACCACAGAGTCTGTCCCAAATAGTTTTGGTTCGCAATGGAATACAATGCAAACTAAACCTCCCTACATTTTAGATTTCAAAATTGCAGTCTTACATATTCATGATCTTCATTAAGGCCTGCTTTTTATGCCAGCATTTTTAGAATCCATTATGAAAATAGTAAGGCTTAATAAATCTGAGGAAATCCCTTATATATATGAGGAAATCTGCATATAGAGGCCAATCTGCATACTATTGCACCTTTAAGCCTCATCATTGCCTACTTTACCTTGCATATCTCTTATGCAAGTCTTCCCATGTATAAGTAAAGCACGATTGCCATAATCAGTGTGAAAATAGGCATTAAGCCATTACACACACTTTTGACTTGAATACAAGTAACTGGTGACTGCTGTTTATAGGGTGAATGATGGCAAATTTTTCAAGTCAAATAAACCGATGCTTATATTCCTATGTAATTAGAGGAGACTGTAAGACTTCAAAAAACTCTAAATCATGCCAAGAAAAGATATGATTATCAGAAAACCTGTACCTGCTAGTATTCTGCAAGCTTTTCTTCCTGTTAACAAAATGGAGCTAAGACCTTTAAGAAAACGTTGCACTTAACAGATTTGGATCAGAAAGACCTTAGGTATGAGAAAATCTAACCTAGATAAACAAGAAGTGCATACCCAAATCCTCTTGCTGATTCCAATCCGCCTTCTCAACAAATTGATCAAAATGGAAGTCAGTAAGTAAACCAGAATGCCAATCCATATATGCTCCCAACTGGCTCTTCAAGTCTTCAATCTATCTGTCCTTACGGTAAAACCACATTTGAAACAAACAGGACTCTTCAAAAACGGCAAGACTAGCAATCACCCTATGAACTGGAGCTTTAAATATTGCAATTTTTTCTTCAAACACCCCCAGGACTTTTCCTGTCGAATAAGGGTGTCCCAACATCAAGCATCTTTGGTTAATATCCAAAGTTATATGATTTATCTTAGTATTTCAATCTAGAACAAACTAATAATCAGGTATGCAGGGATCTCAACCACAGTTTCAGAATATGAATTCAAAATCGTGCGGACAATAAAGTTTCTCTACCTCTTGCCCACGACTCGTGATTTTCACCATATCCGGCAAATTTTCCAGCATGCCAGCAAGAATCTGATGGGGTTTTTTCTCATCTTCTTATTGGTACTCAAAATTATTATTTGAAATTTAAACAACATTGGGCATTTGGTCTAGTGGTATGATTCTTGCTTAGGGTGCAAGAGGTCCCGAGTTCAATTCTCGGAATGCCCCAACCATGTCACTCTTTATTTAATACACTTTCTTGAAATCGTGTAGCCAAGCGTCTCAAAGTTTTATTACACCTTTGTCTCGAAGTCTCATTACACTTTTTTGAAATTGTGCACCTCAAGTGTCTCAAAGGTTTATAACACCTTTACTTTTGTTGAAATTGCTATCAAATTACACATTCTTTAAATCGTGTACAATTAGTACTACAAGAAAATTATTGCAGTGGCCAAAGCCCCACAAACATTTCTCGTAAGAAACGATAGGGCAAAATTACTGTCAAATTTCGTGTTTTTTATTTCACGCAATATTCTCCGCCGCTTGTGGAGCGGCGCCGCCCCTTCCCTGTTTGCCCTGTTCATTCCGGCATGTTGCCCCTGTTCTGGAGCTGCCATTCCGGCATGTTGCCCCTGTTCTGGAGCCCGCTATTGCACTGTTCCTTCTTGTTGCATGTTCCTTCTGGAGCCAGGTATGGCCCTATGCGAAGCTGAAACCACTGGGTTAGCCACAGCAGCTAGGCCTTACAGACCAGCAAAGAGATGGCTTAAACATCGCAGGGGAGCTACGGAAGCCGTAGCTGAAGCAGGTTTGTTGCTTTTTACTTTGTTCCGGCGAAGAAGAAGATGTCAAGAAGAGGCAACATTTAGGCATTACATTTAGCCAAAGATTTTTTCTTGTGAAAAAACTGAGGCAGGTTTCTTGATCTTCCAAAGATTTTTTCTTGTAAAAAAGTTGAGGCAGGTTTCTTGATCTTTATTTTGTTCTGGCGAAGTAGCAACTGCGAGGTTTTATCATCACAATGCGAAGCTTCTTGATCAAGGGACTCGCAAGATTGCTTCTAGATGTTTAGATTGCTCTGAATCTGGCTTAGATCAAAGTTTTCAGCTGTTTTATGTCATACCTATGCCGATAACAAGCAAACGTTTTAAGATCTTGCGTTTTTCTTCTGCAGATATGGAATGCGAAATCATTTTATGGTGGTATTTCAATGTGAGTGTTTTTTTATTTGCATTTCGTTATCTTGAATCATGCATGAATCAAGCTATTCTTTACGGCCAAAAACTGAATAACTACAAAAACTGGTTTTCTATGGCCAAAAACTGGATAGCTACGATCTTGTTTGTAATTTCGCCCTATCGTTTATTACGTAAGGGAAACTACTTATCTCAAAGATTCCCTCGGGAATATTCCCTCGACCCGCCCGGGCGGCGAGGGCTGGCGGCTTCGCCGCTGGCCGCCTGTCATGCGGGTCTTCTCGAAAATTTCCTCGTGGAATTTTCTCGAACTGTAGTTTCCCTAGTACTTTATCACCCCTTGTGACAATGTGGAGTACTTGTTAAGCTATATTATGCACTAGCTTGATAGACCAAGCTATATTAGATAGTATTTTAACGTTATCCTCACGTTTATAGGTTGAGATCAGATCTCAGCCGTTGGATCAAATTCTGTTATCAGCTATAACACATTATCAACTATAACACACTAGGATGTTATGCCATCGTAGCTGCAGCACAGCCTGCATCCTTCGCTGGATCTGAAATAAACGCTCAGATCACGTTGTTAAGGCGGATAACGCCCAGATCCCTCGGGTATTATGCAAAAAAAAAAAAAATGGTATGGCCAAAATATCTCGGGCTCCGCCCTCGACATTTCGGCCATACACAAAATGGCCCTCAATTTTTTTTTTTTTTTGCATAATACCCTCGATCAGGGCATTATCCCTCTCATATCCTTCCTCTATAGTATTTTCATACCTCACGCATAATGAAGTTGCTCCAACTGAGTATGTGGTCCCCCTTCTCCTTTGAACCTTAAACATTAATGAAGTTGGTAAGAAATTAAATACTTTTCTAATATGGCCACATGATCATGATATCATCCCCAACACGGTAATATTCTTCTCCCATCTTCTTAATCTTCACTAATAGCATTTATAAAACCTTAGACATAATACAGAATGTACCTTCACTAATAAGAAACTCATTCATTTTGGAATGTACCTTCACAATACAGATAAGAAACTAAATGTACCTTCACTAATAACATTTCTAAAACCTTAAACATAATGAAGTTGGTAAAAAACTGAAGACTATAGGTATATGATCGCGCGATCATTCCAAATCTATCGACTCACTTACTGGTAGAGTTTTGTATGGCAGTGAGTGTGTATCAATTTGAGAGCACGAGAGATTTGAACATGCGAGTGTGTCAATTTGAGAGGACTCGAGATTTGAACTAGCACTATTGCAATCTGTACCAAATACTTTTTCTAATATGGCCACATGATCATGATATCATTTCTAACACGGTAATATTCTTCTCCCATCTTCTTAATCTTCACTAATAGCATTTATAAAACCTTAGACATAATACAGTTGATAAGAAATTGAATGTACCTTCACTAATAACATTTCTAAAACCTAGTTTGGTTATTCCGAGATCGTTGCCGAGTACACAGCATATCTGGGCCATCGGATACCCATTTTCAAGGATTCTTCGAAGATTCTTCAAATTGAAAAAACACTTATTTGTTCGAGAAGGGCTCGTAGTCCGATAGCACCTATCATTCGAGGTGAAGGCCATTTCGTCTCGGTAAATGCCAATAAGTTGAGAAAAAACTGAAGAATATAGGTATATGATCGGGCGATCATTCCAAAATCTATCAACTCACTTCCTGGCTAGTTTGTATGGCAGTGAGTGTGTGCCAATTTGAGAGCACTAGAGATTTGAACACGCGAGTGTGTCAATTTGAGAGGACTCTGAGATTTGAACTAAGACTACTGCCTTCTGAGATTTGAACTAACACTATTGCCTTCTGTATGCCAAGAAAACCTGAAAAAATATAGTCATACGAGAAGAATAAAGGATTCTCATGGGGCAGTCAAGAATAAACCGAGTTGTGGATAAAAAGGTATGGAGTTGTGGGAAGCATCATAAGAAGCTGAAAGCAAGGAGAAACTAGCACATCGAATTTGATAGAAGGGTTTGATCAAATGCATCGCGATGTAAGCACCAAGCTCCGAATTTTTATCTGGTCGGTGGTCTTATGCACATTCTGCAACAATGATGTCGCTTACAAATTTGTCCGAAACAAATGCAATCTTTGATGTTCTTCATATGGCATAAGTTGTGATGTCTTTTTGGATCAAAAGAATACATAGAAGATGCATATTGTAGAAATCAATTTGAGTTATGTTTATGAAGCAGTAAACAATTCGATTTGCACATACTACGTTCCATCCCTCCCTCCTCAAACTTATCGTCTAGAGATGCTCTTCATCTACCAGTGTTTTACAGGTGTTTATTACTTTAAAGTTGCTTTTGATTAATATGCTCAAAATGGTCATACTAAGGGGGCTCCATAAATCTTGTCACAAATATGCTTAGAGAATATAGGCTAAGACCAAATGATCATATACTTCTCATCATTTGATGCATGTGCAACATTGTCCAACATTGAGAACTGCAAATTAAAATAGAATGAACTATACAACGTGAACTTTGCAACAGAAAAATTTGCAAATGTTTTAACGAGCCACAAAGAATGATATTGCCAAGACATTTTTTGTTTTAATTTTGCCTTATCGGCTATTCTATTCTCCACGCTTTCAGCTTCCTTTCTTTCCTTTCTCTGCTTTGCATTCAAATATGCGGTGGTTCAACCAACAGACTGCCCCTTTCTACCCTTCCCCTTTGCTAGATCCTACCTATTCATTCTTCCTTTGCCTCGTCGGAAGGGTTCTACCTCATAAAATCAGTAGGGGATTGAAAACTTTTGCTAGAAATTGAGCACATATCTCCAATTTTCTTAGGATGTCAGAGGTTTTTATACTGAGTGCTTCATCAAATTTCCATTTGGAATTTCTTTGTCCCTTTGGTATGCAGGGTTAGCATTGAAATGTAGCACAGGCTCATGATGCTGCTACACAAATCGAGCATATCGGAATGAAATCCAGGCTGACACAAATATCTGCTTGTAAATCCCACTATCTTACAAATTTCTCTTGTTTTAGCAGATTGCTACAAATTTCGGATCGGATTGTGTAATGCCGAAGATTTAAAGAAGCATTTCCTGGGTGGGACGATATGATGCAGAGATACAGATGTATTCAAGAAATATGCAAGGACCATACTGAGACCTAATTCAAATTGTAGCTATCGTATAAACAAAGCAAAGCAAAGCCCTTGCATATCCAACTTCTCCAACATGAAACGCTTAGTTCATGTTTAAGGTCCAGATTCGGGAGAGCCTGCAAGACGATCCCCCATGAGGACCTTGTTGTCAAACAAGCAAATCCTCAACAGGAGAGTGCCATGCGGGATTTTGTAGCAATGAGAAGCTAGAGATAAAAATAAATGGACAAAAGAAGGAAACAGAAGAATAATATGTCGAGCTGAAAAACCTTTGAATGATCACAGAGAATACATGAGATCTCCAAAACAAGGAGGTAAGACAACAAAAGTACCAAGACTTTCTGAACCTCTAAGTCTAAGCTTCTGTTATATATATGGTACAATGGCCTAGGACCCAAAATAGCAAAAAGTATGCCATCTCAGAGTACCTAATCCCCAAACTCTTTGCTGACAGCACAGGAAAATCTGCCTAGTAACTAGAGTTATAATTATCGTGATCCGTGCTGCATGGGAATGACGCGCCGTGGGTTCCTTATGCCATGGACTCCCATAGTCTCTTCTTCTTAGGTGGCATAGCCTTGGCTCCTGACATGCACGCTTGGCCCTTGCCTTGGACTCCCATAGTCTCTTCTTCTTAGGTGGCATAGCCTTGGCTCCTGACATGCACGCTTCTTTAGGCTCCTTTGTGTACCTTAAAAATAGTCATGAGCCTTCCGGCACGAGGCTAATACTCCCCCGCACCAGAGAACAGTCAGAAGAAAGAAAAATGGGCAGAGTCTCTAGGAGAGGAAAATTCTCAAGTTCATCCGCTGGCAGCTGTGTGGTCTGACCTGATTATGATAGTCGGCAATCAACTTCTGGCGTTGTTGTGTGCATTAGACGTGGCCTGCCCAAGAGCTAGCGTGGCATCAAGAAGGAACCCAGTTTGAACCATTTCTTCTAAAGCATGATGGGCCGCAGCGGGAGACAAACTCGCATTCCATAAGGAGAAGAGTTTCCAGGCCAAAAGCACTGACACTAGCATTTGGATTGCAGTGAAAATGGAGCGCCGACAGTTCAAGGAACTCGTGAGAATAGATCACAAAGCAACACAGAAGCCAGCCTACCGATAAACAGAAAGATTCGGAGAAGTAGCAGCCTTGGTCAAGAATTGTGATAGGCCGGCCACAGCATTAGCAGGAGCCTTCCACGACTTGTCGTTGGGGAGATAAATTCAATTTGTGGTGTTGTCCAATATGTCAGTATCTTTCCAAGCATGTCGGCGAACAAAATGGGGATCCCAACGGAGATCTGTGGTAATATGCATGGGTGTCCGTTCAGCATGAGCAGCCAAGGCGCATGTCCAAAAGGAAGAGCGCCAGTCCGTGGTTATATACTCACGGTGTGGGAGTTGCACCCAGAGAAGCATAAGGACTAACATGAAGGGGAGGATGCATGCAATCATTCTGGAATTGGACTCAGAAGTCCTCAATCAAGGCTGGATCTAATTGTTTGCAAAGAATCTCTCAATCTTGAGGCGGCATCAATGTGTCGAGAGGGAAAGGTTCCCAATGAATTGGAATCACTTCATTTTCGAGATAGGAGCAGAGAATGTTGAGGGTGCCAACATGTTGCAGAAATAATTGTGCATAACCAATCCCATAATTTTTATGCAAATGTGTCTGAGCATAGTGGAGAGCTTCCTGAGCCCAAAGGGCGAGGTGTGAATAAAGCTCGGGCATATATTCTTTCTGAAGTGTAGCAGTGCAAGTGGGATCTGTGATGCTCCCTGAACCTTATGATGCTCCCATCGTATAAATACAAAATTCCCCGCCTCGAACCACTTGTGATGGGCAAGTGTCCGGGTGAAGGACACGGAGGTGCCATTCGTCCCATGCCTTTTATGGGAATCCCATATAGCAGAAACGTACATACATATTAGCACCTAGCAACAATACAAATAAATAATATACCACCATGAAGGGTGGTCCATCCATCATCAAGACAACATCACATAATAACAATGCACGTATACAATGCATCAAGAATGAAGGTTCTGCCCAAGGCTCAGACTCCAAGGGGATCAACTAACAGTCAGGGCATCTAGATAACAACAGACAGAATCATGACAATAGCACTGGCTAGCATAGAACAATGGCTAGGGTAGTCCACTTCATCTGCCCCTCCTGTGCACACTTTGCAAATAGGCTGAAACATGCTATGGCGTGAATGTAGCCTTCCGGAGACATAATCTCATGGATTCACCCTGTGAAACTACTCCAGATTGCTCGATGGTCGAGATTAAGCCTTTTCTCTTCAAACCCTAAACTGCGATGGCTTGGCAGGCGATGGCTATAGCCAAGAAATTCTATGGCGCCAATATGGGCAGTTGCATGAATGCTCACTTCCTATCTGGATGCTGGTGGATGCTGCCTTCGGCTGAGCTCCTTAGAAACTTTACCAGGTTGAGTACATCTGATGAACACGCACTTCCGATCTGGATGCTGGTGGATGCTGACTTCTGCTGAGCTTCTTAGAAACTCTACCAGGTTGAGTACATCTGGGGCAATGTTGACACGAAAGTCTCAGGTAAAGCTCTTATATATACACGAGGCTGAACAATTGAACTGCCCTATTGAATTAATATGAATGTTATTGTCAAAATCAAATGCTTCTGATTTAAAGATCATTCTCTTGCTAGGAGAATACAACAAGAACTTATATTTATTTCCTGTTTGCAGGTGTCAACAAAGTCAAGTGCTAAAACAATTGCTAGTGTTGTAGCCATAGAGAATGCCAAGTCAGTAGTTTTGACATTGAATTGTATTGAGCTTTGGAGGAAGGTTGATTAAGAATATCAATTACCTGATCAGGTCGAGGAACGGAAATGGTGAAGCATTTTTAGAATCATCTTTGTATCTTTTCTGGATATCACATTTACGAATGCTCCTTTGGTCTTTTGTTCGATGATACTCCATCTTTGGTCATAAGACATTGTCATATCTCTCCTATGGCATGCGTGAAATTGTGGTATAAGAAACTTCTGGCTTTTTTTTTTTTTTTACTTTTCTTGATTTAAAACTGACCTTTTTTTGTGCAGGTGGATCATTCAGGTGGACAAATTGTTGGGGCCATAGAATGCACCAATACATCTTTGATTTATGATGTTGAATCCACTTTAGATGAAGTTGTGGTTAGAAAAGCTGGAAAGCATTTTATCAAAGCTTTTGCAATCATATCTTATTTGTTATGTAGTTGTGAAGGGATAAGATAGGCAGTTGACAAAGAAGGCTCTTCGTGTATGTGGATCTTGACTATATTTGTCATTTTTCAGAGAGAAATGAGCTTCCAGTTTGGTAAATTTATTAGTATTGACATGTTTTGTAATACAATTCAAATTTTCTAGGTTCAAAGACTATAAGCTGCTATTGCAGAATTGAGCAGTTTGCCATCCACGAGGGTAAGGCCAGTTCCTTTTCTGCTACTATTAAAGTTTTGTACCATGACTATCCTTCACATCCCTCAAGCTTTTAGGTTTTCTAAAAAGCTCTTAAAATTATGTCTGCATAATCATCTTCCTGGAAGGAGTGTTTCTTCATATATCATAAATGCAGATGATAGACGATGCGGTCAGTGGCAAGAGTAACAGAAACATCTGGCTCTGCTAGATTGTAGGTTGTAGGTTGTGCCTAGCCAGCTTTAGTGCCCTGCAAGAACAAAAAACTATTCGAGATCTAAAGCTTCAGAAGCAAATATATTGCATTTGGAATCCGCTTGCTCCTCGTTCCTCATATGTTGAAAGATTTTCCATCTTTGGTTGTAAGACAGTCACATATCTCCTGTCATGCTTGAAATTGTGGTATAAGAAACTTCTGACTTTCTTTATGTTACTCTTTGTGATTCAAAACTGACATTTTTTGTGCAGGTGGATCATTCAGGTGAATCATGTTAATAATTTTTGGACGGAGTAAAGGCCATCTTGAAGAAAAATTTGAGGAGGAACTATGTCTTGCATTTGGTTTTCTGCAAGAAACACATATCTATCTTGTTAATTTGGAATTTTCAGGTTTGGTGAAAAACGTTTTTGGAATTTTTTTTAAGTTGATTTCGTATGATTTTTGGGGTTCTGGTCGCCGGGAAAACTTACCGATTTCCAAAAATCGTAGAGGTTGCCCTGTGATATTTTCTAAAAATCGGGCCTTTGGGCTTTGGTATGATCTTAAAATCTTGATGAAAGCGTGAAGGGCGGCATGGAGGATACCAGGCTTCATATTTCCTAATGTTCTGTTGAATGTAATTCAAGGATGCAGGATAACCTGAATCGGCCATTACTGGTTTGATTAGGGTTCATATGAGCTTCGATTTGTTTGCCCTCATTTATTGAAGGGTAATCATGTTCAGTGAGTTATATTTGCCATCTTTCCGTGATCACTGATCCCAGTTGAAGGAGCTCTTCTATCTCTATAAAACCTGAGGTGATTAGATATTGTATTGTATATTTATGGTTGATATATTGAAGGCCCTTTGTTTCTGACAGAAATAGTGGCATTGGATTTCTGAGAAGCTACCAATTTGGATAGCTTGGTTAGAAGGGCATTTCTCAGTAAGTCCATTGTGATGAATTTCTATATAGAATGTAGTGTTATGGGCAGAGAAACTGACATTTGGGCAAGCAATGTTTTGATCTCTTCAGTTTTTGCACCTCTATTTTTATGTTACCAGGACAATTCCCAGGTTCCTCCTGCCATAGCAGAATAATCTGAGAAGCGGTTAACTCATCTGTTATTTTTGCTACATTTTACTGACCATGTGATGTCTATATTGGCCTACAAACATCTTTATAATATATATTCTTATAATGCAGATACGACTCAATTTCCATGCTTTCCACAAGGTAAGCCAATTATATATGAGATTTCTTTGCCATTTCTTTGGCCAATCATTATGATGATGATCTGCGATTTGGGCCATAACAAAGATATCCACTTGCATTTTGTAGATAATGATGTATAAACTGAAAAGCTTCAATCTGAAAATTTTATGAGTCGTTTCTTCCATATTTTTGTTATGAAAGGAAGTTTTATTATAGAAGATTTATAACATTTGCCATGTCAACAAAGGTCTCAGGTCTCAAGTAAATTGGCAGGCAAATGCTTTTGAAATTTTTGTACAAGATAATGATATTGCCCCAAAGAATTTGCGTACAAGTATGGGCAAGTTTGGTTTGGGTCTTTAGAGGCTTTGTCTACGGCGATATCTCTTGGTATATTAAAGCTACATGCAAGAGAAGCAAAGCTTTCAACGGCATTCAACATCTTACTTTTTGGGGTCAAATCAAAAGTTTTGGTTAGGGGCTTACATACCATTCTTCAATCACTTTTCGTTTTTCCAGGTAAGTCCACTTTTTTTCCATTCAAGTATATGAAATGTTTAACTTCTTCAAAGCTTCCAATGGCATCCATATCTTATTTTTGGGGTCAAATCAAAAGGCTTGGTTATCTTCAATCACTTTTTGTTTTTCCAGGTAAGCCCCTTTTTTCCATTCAAGTATATGAAAAGCTCAACTTTTTCACATGCTGCTCATGTTTTTATGGTTTGTTTATGTACATTTTCTTTTGTCGTGCTGCCTCTCTTTCTTGATGTGCATGTGGGCATCATTTATGTTTTGCAAATAAGAAATAAAAATTCACCCTTTTGTTTCTTCAGGTAAATCTACTTTTCTTTTTATTCAGGTAAAAAGGTTCAGATTCTTCACATGTCGCTTTTCCCTTCATGGTTTCTTTCTTTTCCCTGTGTATACACTAAGCCAGACGGTTATGTTCACACTTATCTAAAAAGCCATGCATTTCTACCTCTCTTTCTTGCCATGCATGTGGGCATCATTTTTGTTTTGTAAGTAAAGAATGAAAATTTACCATCACATTCTTGGCCTATGTTACTATCACGAATCTAACTAATAAGTGTCCCACTTTGTCCCATTTAAATTTGCTAGATGGTTGGTTCCTCTTTCCAGCTTCTTATTTTCATACTATGTTTCAGAAGACAAATGTAACACGAATGTGTATGTTACATATCCATGTAGTTCTTTATTGAGGAGGATATAATTTCTTGGAAAATATGTAAAGCAAGAAAATCTGAAAAATATGTAAAGCAAGAAATTTATCTCTTGCCTGCTGTATTTATTTTTCATGGAATCAATATTTAACTATTCCCATGTGCCGACTTCATTATGTGGCCTATTTGTTAGTTGGATGACATATTGTGTCATATTGCAGTTGCATCACTTCTCCATTATTTGATATATATGCTGATGTTTGGCAATTACATCAGACCGTTGACATGGGCAAGCATCCAAAGAGTAGCTACGGGATACGAGGTACAGTAAATAATTCAGATTTCTCTACACTTCTCAAGATATCTGGTTGTATCTTGGTTCATTAGTGCTGCGTTATGCAAGATGCTAAAATATAAATTTGCTATAGAATTTTTTGATGCTTGCATTTCACTATTGGGCTACAACTTCCGAGCTTCAGTACATGTACAATATGAAGTTGTTGTAGAATGGCTCTGCTTAAAATTTGCTGCATCTTCGAGGGACTCTTTGCATGAGTTTACTGCGTCAATGTTACTCTCCTGAGCCCCCATCAATTGCAAAGATGAAGGATTCCATCAACTGGGGGTATGTTCTATGATGTCAGTAGACTGCATTATTCTGCATGGAGCAATTGCATATCTGATCTTCGAGTTTTTAGCTCAATATATGGTATTCTCTGCTTTTGTTTAGCACAAATTTGTGAGAAGTCGAGCTTTGCCAATGGAGCAGAGCAGCAATCCCGATCAAGACCTTGCCTTTGTGAAACGAATGTGCCAATAAAAGAAGGTAGTGGTATTGGTTGTTCTATACAATGGGCTAGCTACAACTTTAACATTTGAGCTTAAAATCCAAAGGTAGTATTCACCGTCCTTCTAATGAAACATAGAGAGTAGTTTTGCAGCTTTGTGTAAGTCACTAAGGAGGTTTTGGCATTGTGTTTCAAAGCATATTTTGTACACAAGTCTTTGTAGTGTTCCATCTTATATGGGACTTTTTCTTTTCTCTGATTGGGTGCTATTCAGGAGGTTCCAGCTACTCAAATATTGTTTCATATGCTTGACAGCTTTGGTTTAGCTGTAATAGAGCCAAATGGCCAAATTATGCAATGCACTATGTTGAGAGGTTTCTTAAACTCTCCATCCCTTGACTTAGGTGAAGTATGAAATGGCACCATGCTGATGAGGTTTCCTGGCAAAGTGCGGTGGTAGCACTCTTCTCCAATAGAATGACTCCTTGATTAATGACTGTCCTATTTCTTCTCGCTGTTTTCATCTATAAGTGTTGCTTTCTTACACTAACATGTTTCTGTACACTAACATATTGAAGGAGAAAGTTGGCTTAGATGTATTGAGTTTAATTGGAAAACTAACATCTTTTATGACAAAGTATAGATCTGTTGTACAACACTGCAAACTAATGATGCGCAGTAAATAGCCAGCACATCCATATGAACGATACTATTTTTAATTGTTTTTGTATGTGTGTTTTCTTCTCCATGCAATACATTCAGCAAATCCAAACTCTAAGAATAGTGCTTCCGTTAAATTGCTTTCAGGTCTATAGAATTGTGGCATGCTTCTATTGGGCACTGTTATATACCCCAAGAATGGCCTTGCCGTCTATAACCATTAGTGCATTTGTAAGTCTTGATGTTCCAGTTCCATTGTGGAGCATGCAGCACAAATTGTGGTGGATATGAAGATGGAATATATTACATGGTACAACTCACATTATATACGAAGGCAGATATGTTGCATTTTCGACTTATGATCTCCATTATTGAAGTGTTTCAGCATGAGGGGAAAAGTGTGTTGAGCTGCCTGCATGAAAACAGATGCATGACTACTTCTATACACCAATGTGCCATGTTGCTATGGACCTAAATGGTCATACATCAACTGAATTTGTATGCCCATGTTCCATTTTGATGTAGGCATATTGATGGACACCCTAAATTTCAAATAATTTCTATCTGGGTCTTTGATAGTTTCAGAAATGCATAGCATGCTTTGTGAAATTCCATCCTCTTGCTGCTAAGCAACTGTGTTGTGCACATAAGCGCAAAAGTATCCCTCATAGTTATATCTTCTACCTGATTGTGAATAAGTCTTCGTCTAGAAATGATTATTTCTTTCTTGCATTTCTTTCTTCATTGCCATATCTAGCGGCTCAGAAGTTGCAGACACTTGGTTTTGTATTAGACACACTTGGTGGACTGGAGATACTTTGCTCTATGACATCAATGATTGTTGTAGGGAGAATGAAGCTTGCCCTTTGGTGGATATGGTGATGGTGGTAGTGTGCTGGGTGTGTGGTGGTGGTATTTGGTAGTTGTGTCGTGGTGGGTGTGAAATGAAGCAGAAAGCAATTGGTCGCTTCCCATCATATTGACCCTCATGCTTTACCAGGTACAAATTAAACTTTGTGTTCTACACTTCGATTTTAACATATGCTTAGGCTGTACATTTATCCTTGATCCAAATTAATGTCTCTGGGTCAAACTGCAAAACATTCTTAGGATGTTTGTGATTGTCCCAAGCTCACTTCCGAGGCTCATGGTTTGCTCAATCTAATTCTCACTGTTATTTGCAATTGTCCACATTAGAAATTTTTATGTCCGTTATTTCAAGTTGCCAGTTTCCTATTTGTTAATAAAAAGATTCTCTGGAATTTAGAAGAAATGGCAGATATGGAACAGTGAAACGGGGCCACTTAAAGCAAATATGTGCGTATTATTCCGTGCTTTTACATTCTGGCAGTCTTGGTGAAGACAAGCAGGTACGGATGCTTCAATTTGATCAGGTAAAAAAACCTTTATCATGTTGAAGATGCAGCTCCCATAGAGGATGTATCCCATATATATGCTTCTGAGTTTTGGCCAAAAATATAGTATGCTTGATTAGAAACTTGATTTGGTCTATTTGAGGCCAGCTTAAGTTTTATGGCAAGTATATACATTTGTTTAATTGTCTGCGTAACACGTAAGACAAAATTTTGAGGAAGGCAATTTTTTTTTTATAGTCTTATGGAACCAGCCTTGCATCCTTACGAAGTGTCAGGCATGTCGCACCATAAAGTTTATATCTCCGATCGCAGAAGCTTCTTCAATGAACTGAAGCCATAAGTGCTTTGTGAGCTTGCTCATCGGTTATATGTTATTTAACACATTTGTTTATTTCGCAAGAACAATAATTTGGAACCACCCTTGATCTATAAAACGTCCAGTTGTCCCATTGCAACTAACAAACTTCCGTAGTTGACATTGTAAGTGCTTTGAACTCGCTTTCTGGTCTATTTGTCATGTAGTGCATACATGATCTAACACATTTAGTGACTTTGTATGTATCCTTATTACAAAGAACAACAAATTCAATGCAAGTTAAACCACATAGCCTGCACCAAACTCACATTACCACTACATCCTCAGTAGCGGGCTTAGGAAACACAGATACCTAGAGCTAAGATGATATTACCCTACTCTAATGTTTTGCCTCTTTGCTATATTTGTAAAAAATTGCTTATTCTTCGACTTTTTGCTGCTCATTTGATCTGAGAGCAGATTGTGATCTAGATGTTCTAAAGTTTGATTTCTCACAACAATGTCTTTGCATAGGCCTACATAACCTATTTTACATGCCAGGTGAGTGTGGTTGTAGGGAAAAGTGCAAATATGGCATCGATATGTGATTGATTTTATAGAAGGAATAATAAGGGAATCCAGAAAAGCAAAAGTGGAGCACATACTCATTACAAAGTCTACGATCAGAATGTATGTATTTTGGAATATATTGGAACTTCATGATGCTATGGTCACACTATGTCTATCTGTTGTACTTATTTTGCTTATATCTCTATTTATTGGAACATTTACCTTCTTGAAAAATGATCTTCTACAGTGCTGGATGTATTTCAGGCATATCTGCATTTGAAAGGACGAACGTGTCGTAACAGTGTAGCAAGGGTCTTTGAGGTGAGAAAATCATATCAAATTAGCTTATGCAAACAATTTTAAAATGATTTATATACCATTGAGCTGGGTTTAAATAACATAAGTTGAATTCAATGGCTGATGAGGAGCCTGTATGCCTATCTGCCTACTGCTTTGTTTTGCACACAAACCAAACGTTTGGCAAGGGAATTAGAACCCAGGTTTTAAAACATTGCCTAGGTGCTGATGATCCATTGTCTCATGTAGATAATAATAATCTAGCTAGCGCCAACATTGTAAACATGACAAGTTTGTTCATGGGGTCACTTACATAATGGTCACTATTTTCCCATTGCGTCCTTCACGTTGGCTGAACTTCTCAGTGTTCTACTATTACATCCACCATGTTGTCTGATGCCTAAGTGTTGATGATCTACTATCTCATCAAGATATTGACGAGCTCAACGATCCAGCAATCCAGCTACCGCCAACATTGCCACGCAGGATAAGTTTGTTCATAGGGTCACTCACATAATTCTCAATGTTTTTCCATTGCATCCTTCATGTTGTTTGAATCCTAGGGAGCAAGAAACTAAATGTACTTGCACTAATCAGCTTGGATTCAGAATGAAATTGGCCAGACTCTGCTGCGTGCATAATGTCGTGTGCATAATCAGATCTTACAAATGGAGTTTTGAATGAAATTGGCAGGAGTCGTGGATAGACTAGATCTGACACATTTGATACTCCTTTATCTTGAGAAGAACTGTAAGAACTTATGAACTCATGCTCTACTTTAAAGTACATAATATAAAATGGGTAACAAAGTGGACAGAAGATTTTGATGACCAAACTAATTGGTTTGAACAAGGGTTTGGTGCGAACAAAAATTATGGAGAGTGGGTGCAAAGTGCACCTTGAAGGTTCTGATGACCGGGGGTTTGGTTTATGATCAATTAATATTTTTTACTTATGATCAATAGGCTAGGGATGAAGTAAGATGTCTTATTTTTCCGTTTTTCCATCTTTCAAAATAGCCATGGGTGTTTTGGAAGATGAGTGGTTAGGTAAGTGCATTTGAAAATTTATAATATAATCCTAAGGATAGTTCATTAGAAGACAATTCTTAACTTGATTCAAAAATTGTTTGCAAATTGCATTTGTTGGAGTAATATGGCATAATTTATCTTACTACTTTTGTATATAGAAGGCATCCTTTGGACTAAAGCCATACATTGTTAGGTTTCATTTGCCTATGGTTGATTTCTTCCATCCTATCCTTGCATCTTTTTTCTCCCATCTTCTCTCTTCCCGTTCCCATGTACAATGAGATAATACCACAAGCAACATACATATAGTTGGCCCATCTCTCTCCATAGTACATATTAGCTAATGTCATCAACATCAAAGTTACAAACTATGAAATTACAATCTTCCTCCTATTTTAACAATACATGCCAGAAAATGCAATTGTACTCTGTGTTTCCAACATCAAATAGTTGTTATAAATGCAGGAAGGGCACCAATGCAACATTCACACTCTTGCTTAGCACTATTGCCCTTATGAAATAAGAAATTGGAAAACAAGTCAATCCACATGAGTCATACAGACCCAAATAGCGCACACTATTTAAGTCTCTAATATACAAGCTATACCATTTAGAGAATGAGCTCTATTGTTCGAATCCGTATTGTGGCTTTGGGTCAGATTTGGGGTCTATAATTTGGTTCGACATACAGGCCATGTGGTTACTTTTCAACTTTTGGATCAGGGTAGATTCTAGAGTAATCTATCCATAGATTGGTTCAAAAATCTGGTTCTAGGCGATCTGTTATTTCAAAGCAAATGCTCGGGTTTGTGCAGAAGCTCCATAGCTCCAGTGGTTCCATGGCTTAAAAATCTCCATAGTTCTGGTGATCTGGTACTTAAATGAAATAAAAAAATTTCAAATTTCTTTGTTGTGGACAATCAAACAACCACCTTTTCAAATTGTAGTAAAGCCCGGCAACGCCGGGCACCATAACTAGTTATTATTGAATCGACGTCTATATTTTTTTTTTTTTTTTTTGAAGAATATAGGAATATATTAAACCACTAGAATGTGATCAAGTACAATGATAAGTGTGGTGCTAAGAAATGAAGTGCCCATCATGATTCACAATCTGTAGGAATGTCGACCAAATTTCCCGCTTAACTGTGTCAGACAAGCTTGAGACTTGGTAAGCCTGCCACAACTTATGCCTCAAGATCGGAACCAACCGAAAAGGGCTAAGCACTGCATTTTGAAAGACCTTCGCTCTCCGTCTTTTCCAAATCAACCACAGAAGCCAAGCTCTGCATAAATGAAACGCCTGTTGCTTGGCCACTGGCCAACTGCTAGGAAAGACTCCCAAGAGAATCTTCTGACTGCCGCACGTTGAAGACCAAAGAGGGCTCTCACCCGGGACCAAAATGCCCCCCTACCTCTCGTGCATAGGACAAAGCGGTGCTCAATGGTCTCTCGGCGCCTCCCACATAGAGGGCATGTTTCCGCTACACGAGGCTTGAACACGTGGACTCGGACATTCACCACGAGGCTCACGGTGCAAGATCTCGCCACAAAAGGGTACGGATTTTAGGAGGAGGCAATGTATTCCACGCCCACTTCCACATGGCGGGCCATTTGCTCCCCTGGAAGCTTAGCGACCACTTATCCGGCGGCAACGCGTGTCTGAAGCGCTAGAAGCCCATAAGCCGATGCTACAAACCGAGATGCATCAAGCCCACTATCACGACTTCCAAGCGATTGACTTCGTAACAAGCTGCAATGGAATAGCATTAGCAATTCTCGCCCAAGTCCGGTATGTCCCACCGCCGAAGGCCAAATCGTTCCCTAAAAACTCCCACGGTGCGGATGACCCTCCCAATACCAAATCCGCGGATGGATGTCACCCCTGCAGCAATCCATCGGCCCGAGTACACAGGTGTAGGGAAGAGGCCAAGGGAGATCACGAGAATCCAAGGGTACCCGAGAAAGGGCGATGAGGCTACCATACACCCGCTAGGGTCCAATGAAAAGAGAACCTTAACCACCTTCCAGGCCTTGAAGACCCTTAAGAAAAGGCGAAGCATGAGGGAATGGCCGCAAAATCCTCAAACAGGCCCACGGCAACTGGCCGGAATTGGCGGCTTCCTAAACACAATAGAGTGGCGAAGCGACTGTGCCAACAGAGCCAAACCTGAGGATTGTTGCTCCTGCAACAACTGCCAGATGCATTTTAACACCAGAACCTTCGTGTGCAACGACACATCAAGCATACCTAAGCCTCCCGCCTTTCTGGGACGCACACACTTCCACCATGCGACCTTCACTGTAGCCCCCTCCTCATTTCCTCCCCAAACAAAATCAACGTCTATATTTGAGCAGAGTGGCTTGATGGGTTGCCTGCATTCCAAACAAGATTGCATCTTTATGCCTAGCCAGCTTTAGTGCCCCGCAAAAAAAAAAAAAAAAAAAAAAAACTATTCTAGAACTGAAGCTTCAGAAGCAACTATATGGCATTTGGAATCGGCTTGCTCCTCGCTCCTCATTTCCCTTGCAATCATATGATATGTGCCAGGTATGACACTCTAGACCAATTTCACGTAATTCTTATATGTCAAAATATTCTCGAATAAGGGCTCGCATGAAAATAGACAAAAGCTCCCGCTAGCTAGGCTTTTCATTTATCTCAACAGAATTCTACAATGGGTGAGAGTGGGTAGTTGCACATTTGCAAGCTACCCACAACGAAAAAACACAGGGAATATCTAGTTATATCATCTGGACCCCAAAAACATTCTATAGACGTCGGTTAAGTGTATCTGCTGAGAGCTTATCGCCGGGATTTAAAAACCCCGCTCTTTTGGGTTTTCGAGAAAAAACCCTAGTGATAAGCCCTCGACAAGGGTTAGACACAACGTATGACTTAAAAAAAATGCTTCACAAAGAAATCCATGAAGCCTGGAGAAGACGGAGTCGTGCATCCCACTGTACCCGCACATCAACAAACTAGAACGCAAAGATAAGAAAACAACAACCTCGAAAAGCGATGGGGCTAGTCACGCGTTCCATGCGATAAAAAACACCTCAAAAAAGTGAGGGGCTGGTCACACATGCCACGCGACAAAAAAACAACATTTACAATAATATACACATCAAAGGAGGGTGGATGGGAGTCAAGGGAACTACTGAGAGAGGAGAAAACGCCGATGAGAAGTCGATGAAGAACCTGCAAGAAATAGCGATCCCCAAATGAACCAGAGCCCTAGAAAATGCATGCATGCATTGCATGCATGCATGCAAGAGATGCATGCTCGTCCATTCGAGAATACTGGTCTGATGGCTCGGATCGATGGTATTCTCGAATAAGGGCTTGCATGAAAACAGACAAAAGCTCCCGACAAAAAGAGAACTTCCTTCTCAAAACGGGATCGAGGTCGAAGGTTGAAGGATGGCCACAAACGGGACAATATCGGGGAAGAACATGTCCCAACATGGAAAAAGATGCCAAAACTAAGCACGGTGAAGCCCCTCCCCTGCCTGGTATTTAAAAAAAAAAAAAGAGTCAAGGAAACTGCTGAGAGAGGAGAAAATACCGATGAGAAGTCGATGAAGAACCTACAAGAAATAGCGATCCCCAAGCAAACCAGAGCCCTAAAAAATGCATGCAATGCATGCTCGCCCATTCGAGAATACCGATCCGATGGCTCGGATTATGACATTAATAAGAGGGAGTAGTTTTTATATGTTAAAAGATCTTTGGATTATAGATCCTTGATCATGGAGCTTTGCCTAAATCTCTTTTGATATTTGTGTTTTTTGTGTATTTGTGTTTGCAAGGTCGGCACAAACATTGGGGCCATGGTTTCGCCATAGCCAAAAGTTAGAAGCAAATGCTCTATTCTATTCTATTCTATTCTATTCTATTCTATTCTATTCTATTCTATTCTATTTGAATGATGTGTTAAATAAGCGTCCTGTTAGTACTTAAAAGTCAAATAATTTATTTTTATGTTCTCTTTTGCTCTAGACGCAATGCCAAAATCTTTTCCTTACCGACATTTGCTCTGCCAGGAATCTATGTGCATTTGTTGACGTTGTAATTCTCCACCAAACTAAAGCAGAGCAATTTGCTTTGTTTGACTTAGAAAAGTGACTTCAGCTAGTTGGGCCCTCTAGTAGTTGCAAAACGACAATTTATATGACATGAAAATGTGGATTACGTCCCAACTAAGCTGTAGTTTCATTTGCTACATCTAATTTTCTACTGGAATATCTTATGCCCGTTTTTTGCCAGCATTGGCTCATTATCCTCATAATTTAGTGCACATGCACAAATATGGAAAGACAAAATTTATTCGTTAGCTACTAGCCTACCTATTTTCCAAGGAATTTTGCAAGAAGACCATGCCGTATGAGACAAGGGGTTTTGTCATTTGCTTTGCAACCCTTCTATTTTGGCTTTTATAAATTCGGTGATGTGACAATTGAAAGCTCTGAATGCTTTACCAACTTGAGGCCCATTTATGGAATACTTTTCTCTTATTCTAGATCCTTTTGCTCTTCTATTTGTTTCAATAAATCGGTTATGAGAGATAACACGTGAAAATGTGCACTAACTACAGAAGTGACCATGGCACCAAAACGCGATGTACTTTTTGTTGCACTGCTATTAGGAACTCCAATCTTGCTTTGTATATATAGTAAACCCAGTTGCAGGCAAAGGCAGAAAGCACGAGGTACCCTTTACCCTCATGTAAGTCTTTTAACACAATGGCGTGGGGTTATTCTTATAGTTGAGTGGCCCAAGGAAAATAGGCATTTGGTTATATAGAGATATTGGTTATATAGAGATGACAATACGTGATATTGTTGGAGAAAGATTAGAAGAGTATTCAAAGCAGGCTTTGGAGTTCCAAAAAATGGTTTACAAATAACATATCTCCTCCCAATGCTTTGAAATTTTATATTTTGATGGTTTATATTTTGATGCTTTGATGGTTTGTATTTTGATATTTTGAAAATTTATATTTTGATGCGGTTAAAAGGGAGATAGACCTTTAACGAATGTTTTTCCTTTTGAGTGCAACATGACCCATGAATCTTTGATTGACATTGAAACATTTGATTAACAAGAGTGCACCGTGTATTATTCATGGTCAACTATTGCTTTCTATCAATTGGTTTGAGTAGCGCTTCCACATTTTGTAATTAAAAAAAAAGGGGGCCATACCTTTTAAACACTCACGTGGAAAAAAGGCTAAAGGTTGACAGACCTTTAACCAAGGTGTTTTTCTTTTGAGTGCAACATGAGCCATGAATCTTGGATTCACATTCAAACATTTGATTAACAAGGGTGCACGTGTACCTTATTCTCTATTCTTTGAAACCCACCCTTCTCCCTTAATTGTTTAATGTATTTGTCGCCTGGCACGCGCGACCAGCCCCTCTACTTGAAAAGGTTTTTGTTTTGTTGTCGCGTGGCACGCGTGATCAGCCCCTCCACTTTGGGAGGTTTGTTTTGTCATATTTGTTATAGTGTTGGTGATGTGAAGGTACAAGTTGGCAAGCGGCAACAGCTTCGACTTCTCCATTCGTGGGTTTTGGGAGCGAATTCTCAGCCTTACGTTTGTCCAAGCCCCTTGCCGAAGGCTTATCACTAGGGTTTTTTCTCGAAAACCCGAAAGGGCAGGGTTTCTTAATCCAGGTGATAAGATTTTGGCAGGTACAGAAACCAAACATCTATTAGCATTGTATTTCATGGGGTCCAAGTTGTATAATTGGACATTCCCTTTATTTTTCTTCGTGTGTAGTTCGCATGTGTGCGACTATCCACTATCCACCATTGTAGAAAATCTGCTGATGAATGAGAAACTTATTTATCGGGGGTTTTTTGTCGTTTTCATGCGAGCCCCATTCTAGAATACTACAAAGGGCTTTCAATGCTCATTTGTCATAATTGTTTGAGTGACAATTTAGATAATAGAACAACAAACTGAGTTAAATAAAATGACTAGAAACCACTGGTTCAAATATGAACTCAAAATTCTATATAAAGGATTTCTTAGATTCACCTACATGTTATTATATCCATTTTTTTCCTTCTAGGTACTGGCTTGTATACAACAGTTCAAATGACACCTCATGTTTTATTAGCTTGAATACAACAGTTCAAATGACACCTCATGTTTCACTTCACAAACATGCAATAAGCAAATTTCTCTAACATCTTTTGATAGGTGCAAAATAAAGGACAAGTAGTTAAATGCATAACAACACAAGATATCAAGGAAAATAAAGGACAAGCAGTCAAATGCGCAACAACAGACAAGATATCAAGGAAGCAAGCAATGGCTAGAATCTGGTCTATAAAGTGGACAATTATTGCTATGAAGCATTAAAACAAGGTGTCTATAAGATAGTTAAACTAACAGTCATCGAAGTCTTCTCCTTTTATCTCCGATTAACCCTTACCTATTATGCAAAATATGGGTAAGTTATCTATAAAATGTCTTGAATTAATTTGCAAATTATGGAACAACTTTATGGTTCATGTGGCTTAATATCCAGTGACTTTACATTCAGCTTAAAATGCTTATCTAAGTACTAAATAAAGGTGTTAAGAATTGGGATTGTCCTGGGAAAACTCAATTGCATGATTTATAAAAAATAAATCTACAAATGGCGGTCAATGGTGATCACTTTCCGTATGACAATATTTTACAATGTAGGAATTTGAAACTGTTAGAATTCTTGGCACCATGGATGTGTCGATGTTTTACAATATCTAGCACAATAACATGGGGTTTTTTTTTGTGTTTTTGTACGCTTTTCACTAAGGTTTTCCTATGATTTTGTGATGTATTCAAATGGATGTACTAATGCGTACATCTAGAGTGCACCATTTCTGAGCCATTGATCTTAGCCCTTTTTTTTTTCAATGGTCAACAACCAATGGCTCACAACAAAAGCCCTCTTTTTGTGTGTGTGGTGCATAATGGGCACATGAAGGGCTTGAAGGGCGCATGTAGTGCAGTTTCCCCACCGGCAACACATTTTTTATCATAACTTTTGATCTAGAGCTCTGTTTGAGATGATTTTTATTGCGTTGGAAAGCTCTCTCCGAGGTCTTTTTGATAGTGTATGCTATGGATATGTTTGGTTAAGTTATCTATGCTAAAACAACAATTTTTCGGCCGGGTTTGGTAGGCTTTCACATCCTACCAACTGATTAATACAGGATTGCGCTATTAGATATTGTTTTATGGCTCATTCCGAATGAAGCTTGCAAAAAATTACCATGCATTTTTAGATTTTGAGGCAGTTATTAAGCAAATTCCAAGGCTTCTAGATCCTTGTGCTAACAAGCAGAAAAGTTTCCCACTTTGGTTTCTCACCACAAGAATCCATGGAGGCCAAAGGCTGCTGTTAAATTCCAGTTGAAAAATGTTTGTGTATGGGTGTTGCAAACTTTATGACTTTCAGAATAATGGGATCAATTTGCTCTATCTTTGTGGTAACTTTTATTTATGTTCTATTTGTTTTATTGTGATCAAATTTAAAAGCTACAGGTGATGAAAGCCTCAAATGAATTCTAGTTTTTTTCTGGTTTGAATTCTAAAATTTTTGTTTGTGCCTCTTTATTTTCTGTCCTTTCACTAATGCATCTCGCATTTGGATCTTAGTCATGATTTACCTGTTGGACGCCTAATGTTTAGGGACTAGAATTGGCAAGAAAGCTTGAAACACATATAATTTGGCGTGTTGCAATGAGCAGGTTCACACTTTGCTTAAAGCTGTTTCAAATTAAATTCTTATTATCAAGCAAATGCTTAGTTTTATGTAGCTTCACATTCATTGAGTTTAAATGGTTGGACTCAAAGGCCTTAGTGCTAAAGCAAAACACATTTGCACTATTGAAACTTCATGTCATTAAGTTTAAATTGTTTGATTCAAAGTTGTTAGTGTTAAAATAAAGCACAAGGATATGTTGGGTTCAATCCCCATGACATGACCTAACGGTCATCTTCTTAACAAATGTTCTTTATTCCATTGATAACTCTTTTAAATTACTTTAATAACCTGTTGACCTTTTTTGAGGCTCCACAATTGCTATATATCATTTTTTGTTGTTATGTTGTCCATCTCCAAGGCCCCGAAGGGGCAAAAAAAAATTTTAGACAACACAAACCATTACATAAAACACTTTTAAATTAAAATCCCCCTAAAACCCCCTATGGTTTGGGTGCATATTCACAGGGGGGGGGGGTGGTGACGTCCCTAAGGCCCCGAAGGGGCCAATTTTTTTTTTTTTTTTTTTTTTTTTTTGATGTTAATGGTTTGTCATATATGAATTCCATTTAAGCTTGCTTTGCGATATATTTACAACGTCATGAATGTGGCTACAATGGCTAACTTTTAGTATGTATTACAATTCGGATGTGTAAATGGCAAACTTGATCCATAAACACATGCAATTCCATCTCCCGACCTAGTTTATATGCTAAAATAGTATCCTCTCGGAACATACGTCGTTCTGACTTAACACATGCTGCTTCCTTGAATTCCAATACGAAACTACGACAAAAAAAAAAAAAAGCAAACCCGCCCGCACTTGAGGGCAACCCTCCATGCGCAGCACGTTGTTTTACAAAAGCATGCATGTAACATGCATGCTTGCTTTCTTTATTGAATTAAAACATGCATAACAGTTAAAAAAGCTGATTTAAAGGGATCAAATGCTGAAGCTTTCAACCACAGGTCGTTCGCCAAGCATAAATTTGTTTTTACCATAGATTTTAATGCCAAGCATTTGCTGTCATTTGTTCAAGGACTCAAAATGACTCAGATGGACAAACAATTGTGCTCGAATTATGGGGCATCTTTTCCTTATAATCAAAATGCTAAAGGCTTATTAAGAAAGATGGTTTACGTAAGACTGCGGATTTTGTTGTATCATGGCGTCAAATCTCTCATACATGTATCTCTGCAAATAGGTCAAGAACTTGCTCAAAGTCTTGTAAATAAGTTCTAACTATATCATATTTCCGCCTTAGGGATATGCACCAACCTCCATCATGTATGTATAGATCCCTAGTGCTTCCTGAATTCTGCACTGACCTGATCCTTTGAAACCCTTAGCAATTATTCACGAAGTACAGATAATCCATGTGCCTAAAACTAGTTTGAACATAGATTTCTACAGTCGCTTGAATCCTCAGCTTTTTTTTGCATTGGTGGGTGAAACATCCAAATCATGATGCAATGTGCCTTTGGGGGATGTCTATTGTGTGTGAGATATGGTTTGCATTTTCATGGTTGGTAGATTAGTTGCCTAAGCTATGCTCCACAGATCTTTTGACCCTGAAAGAAGATTTGAATTGCCAGAACCCAATAGTTCAAAAGGTATTTCTGATCTACTAGGCATGATAGATATATTCGTGTCAACAATAGATCCAGAGACGGAGCCTCCTCTAGTTATAGCAAATGCATTTCCAGAGGCTGCAAGCTTTGCCAGAACATGGGTTCCCTTTTACAGCAAACATGATATAGAACCTCGCAATCCAGAGTATAATGAATATGATAAATTCAAGGTTCGAATTAATTGCTTATCTGAACAGGAGATCAAGGCTCATAGCGCACATATGGAAATTGGAGTGGATATGGCAGCCCTTATAAATGTTTCGAAAGCCACATGGATGAGTGATCATGCCGGAGTAATCCAGGTACAATTCTTTCTATTGGATCTGTTGAATTGTATCACTTAGTTACTTATAAGATAAACCAGATATATGGTCATTTTGCAAGTGTTCCTTCCATGTTCTACCTGCCAGGGGGAAGATTTAATCAATACAATAAAATAGGTCTAGGAGCAACAATTATACAATGGAACTCCATGTTCACATGAATAAATAATAATGTCATATGTGATAATACCTATCGTAGAGGCTTGTGTCCAGAATGTTGCCCTGCCATCAGATGGAATTATAACATCAAAAAATAGATCTATACAAGCATTTTGAGAAGAATATTCTCTCAAATGGTCCTTGCACCCCGAAGAAACTCTTGAGGCATTCTGAATATGTGCTTACCCGAGCTTCTCAATCATGATTTCATGGTTCAAATCTGGGCAATGAGAACACATAAGCTTCAACCATCCAGCAGATTCTGGTAGTCCGCACCTTCGGCGTTGCAGTGCTGTAGCGGTGCGATACATGCCAGTTTGCCCGACCTGAACAGGGGCGAATGGGTCGATCAGCAACACAGGCGATGGCAAAATGACTGGCCACACCAAGTTTGGGGCAATCATCAGGTATATCTGGATATATTCTTATATATACCCAGAATATCCCACATCACCACATAAGGGCAACCCAAAAATTTACGCCATATATTTGACGTATAGACAAATTACAGCATTGGTCTGGGTGCCGACGTGGCTGAAGTTGATGATAGCTGACGTGGCAGACACCTCTGCTTTGCTGGCATAAGAAAAGTATCTATATCAGCCAAGCGCCGTGAACCCTAGCCTCCTGATTTAGGGTTCTTGCGCAGCAGGGCGCTCTTCTTTTTTTCCAAATCTGTCGCAGAGCACGAACTCATCAGCAGTCGAAGATTTAGATTCAATCCAGAGTGCGGCCCTGTATTTCGGGCATCTTTATCTTTTAGGGACAGAAAGAGTTCAAAGTTATCACTTATAAGGATGGCTTCTCTCCTTGGTCAAGACTGGAAGAAATTGAAGGTTCAACAGCTTCGTGAAGAATTGGGGAACAGAGGATTGGAGACAGCAGGTTCTAAACTTTCCCTTGTGCAGCGTTTAGAAAATTATGATAAAGAATCCCACGCTGGATCATCCAGTACTGTTACTACCGATCAGGTTGCGTCTGTGAACGAATCGTCTTCAGTTATCCAACTTGAACAGAATCCAGAGTTGAAGGAAAACCATGTTGTTGAAGATAAACTAGCAACATTAGAAACTGTTGTGGCGGGAGCTTCTAAGTTGGCTGATCAGTCTGTAGACACTGCCATTCTGAACGAAAATCCTCTGGCAGACAAAGAACAGGCTGAGGTTATCATTGGGGGAGCCCAAAAGGTTCCAAAACAGCCCATTGTTAGCCCAACAGAGCCTTCTATACCAAAGGATACGGTAGACCCTTTATCTGATTTTGAGAAGCGGCAAAAACGAGCAGAGCGTTTTGGGGTGGAGCTCCAAATGTCTGAAGAGGAAAAGCGGCAATTACGGGCTGAACGGTAAGTCACTGGTTTCATCGTTTGACATATACAGCTTTGGTGCATGAAAATTTTGATTTTTGAGATTTTGTACTAAACATGGGATCTGGATTTGCCTATGTAGGTTTAGTTCAAAGGGCGGAAAGACCCTGGGGAAGCGTCCTTCTTTTACTTCTGAGTTAGAGAAAAAGAAAGTTAGAGCTGCAAGGTATGATTTACTCTTCAATCATCTATGCATTAAGAGTTACCTTGTTTGAGCTTTGGAAGACAACATTCTGAAGCTTCAATTAGTATTCTCCTGATTTTTTGGAGTACAATAGCTTTCAAATATTCATCCAAATTTATAATGTTTTTTCTGACAAACATAGTTTAGCCAGGCGTTTCTTTTTAAGCATTGAATGTATGGCAGAACATGTAAACTATTGTATTATTTGCTTTTATTCTATTTTTGAAATGTATATTCTAAGTCTACATTCTGCTTACAGGTTTGGAGTTGTGATTCCATCTGGCACATCTGTAGATGAAGAGGCAAAGAAGAAAGCGAGGTCAGAAAGGTTTGGCTTGGAGGCAAAGTTAGTAAAGAATGCTGATGCAGAAAAGCAGAAAGCAAGATCATTAAGGTAAAAGTAGTTTTGGTTGATGTTCTATTATTTTCTGATTATCATGAACATTTTTTGTGTTTGCATTTGCAGATTTGCAGCAGGGAAAAAAATTCAGACTGAACAAATAGGAACTGTAGCAACTGCTTAATAGATTAGTCTTTATAATCTGTTTCAGAATGCCTGCTTTCATGCTGGTCCGTTTTCTGTGTCTGTTTTCTTTATTTGATAGTTTTCTTTATTTGATAGTTCAGGAATGAGGTCTGCTTTCTTGCTTGCTTGTCTTAGATCAGGGTCTGTGTCATGATGTGCTTGGTTTAACTCGGCTGATTTTGTTTGTTGTCTCGAAATTAAGAGACTAGTTCCTATTGTATATGATCAAGGTCATCATTGTAGAGATTTGAACTTGGCCGTGTTAATTATTAGATTTTTACTGATATAAAATTTTTAGGTGATTGAATCTTATATATGATTGTCCTCTTGTGTGGAATCTGTAATAATTCATTCACATATGGATTCACTTAATATGTTGCATGGTATAAAAGTTCTTTTTGCTGCATTAACTTGAACAGGAAAATACTTGATTGTTCGTGCCAGTCCAATATACTGGTAAAACGAGGTGCTTTTGCAATTTGGGTTGCAATTTGGGTGCTTGAAGATATTCACCACATTCCAAATGTTTAAAACACAACTGTACAACAAAATTTGTAAGAAAAATTCATGAGGCGATTTCTCCATATCTTTTTCTCCATGTTCATCTTGAAGCCTGTGATGATCATTCTCGAAAACTTGCAATTTAAATATCCACTATCCATGCATTCTTGCCTCACAGGCATTTGCCCACCATTCTCACCTATGTGTTTCAATTCGCAGATGTCAATTGAATGTTATTTTGGTGGCTAAACTGTAAGTTCTTTTGCTATCGTTGCAAATTGGTTGATTATACTTTCGAGTACCAAATCCAAACCAATGGCTTTCACATTGAACGTGTACATAAACATGGAATGGAACTCCCCAATTTGGAGCAATGAGAACTGAGGCCTCAGTGAGTCTCTTTTTCAATGTTTGCAATCCAATCTTTTTTTTTTTTTATGACGTTTATGCATCACATGAAAGTCAATCCACTACCTAACCACAATATCTTATGCTACGAGCTGCTTGCATGTGATTATCTAGTACATATGGGCAGATTTAAGGTCTTTGCCACAGAATTAGTTGCTCATACTTGCACCCGTGATCTCGGAGCAATAGATTTTAAGATCCTCATTACTTGAACCTGTGATCTTGGGTGTGGCATTCTAATATTTGAAATTCAATCTTGTGTTGAAGAAGTCAATGTATTTGTCGGAATTATAATTTTGGAAAGGCCAATGATGCGGGTGCTATAATAGTTAACTCTGCATGAATCTTTTGATGGCTAGGATCATCAACAGAATGCAAAGATTTTCATGAACTGATTGAGTTATTCTTTTGAAGACTGCTATATCATGATGCATTTAAAGAAGATGGAGCAATTGCAGTTGATGGGATGACTTTGTAATCGTATATTTCCCACGGAAGACTCCTGAGCTGATCCATTAGGACCGAAGTGGATTCGTTTTTAGCCATTGAAATTATCCATGAAAGAGTAGCAACCTACTTGGTCGATGAATGGTAAAAGAAAATTACTCGTAGCCTCGTTCAATTTTTTGAAACCAAAACAGTCTGACCTTTTTTTTTTCCTGCCAGCAATTTGTCAAATTCGTTGTATCTGCATTGATAGATGGGTTTAGTTGTTAGAATGAGAGGAACCTTACCTCTTTAACTGCCTTGTCAAGTCCCCAAATCTTTATAGGAATATAGACATATGTCTTTGTAATCTATCAGTTGTGAAAACTTCTCTGTAGGTACTCAGATGAGGTTTCTAGTGGCAGATGAGGTTAGAGGTCGGGCATGAACAAGTCATGTGGCCTGGACCAGTTGGCATTGCCTTAGTACGAAAATTGTATGTTTGATGGAGTGTTTGCAATAATACTAACGTTTGAGTGGTTCTAGACACTATTGCATCGCAAGTCAATAATTGTTGTATGCAATGGTTTGATTTTGAATGATTAGGGATAATTCGACTACATCCCCTAGCACTTTTTGCATGTTGGCTCTCTTGAGATTTGTTAAGAGTGCTCCAAGAATATGTTCGTCATTTGTAGGTGGATCATGGTCTGACCACTCTTATACTGGCATTGATAAGAGCCATTTTGATCATCTTTGACCGCTAACAAGGTGTCATTTTCTTCTTTTGGATGAGTACAGTCATATTATTTAACTTCTCCTCCTATTGTGACTTGGACATTAGGTAAAATGATCTACTTGTCGTAGACAATATCATAATCTGAGAAGATTGTATGCTTTAGACATTCATCCTCACATCCCAGTTGCTGATCTTAATTGGTAGATGTAACTCTGCATTGATCCCCTCTATTGATGTCTCTTAAGGGCAACTTCAATTTTGTTAATGATGTTTTTCTATAAGAAGGTCAGTGTACTGAGTTTTGGTGTGTTGTAGTTTTCTAAAAGTCACTACTAGATTTCGATGTGTTATAGTGGATTTCATATGGATTCTATCTTT
Organism: Isoetes taiwanensis; assembly: GCA_021234155.1. Taxonomy (NCBI): domain Eukaryota; kingdom Viridiplantae; phylum Streptophyta; class Lycopodiopsida; order Isoetales; family Isoetaceae; genus Isoetes; species Isoetes taiwanensis. The sequence goes on from JAJEKV010000113.1 coordinate 2,418,094, forward strand.
TTCGACATAATGTGCCAAATGTAAAATTAAGTCTTTAATGAGTTGGTCTGTCCCATGTTCAGATGATGGACTTAAATGTAAAATAGAGCTTCTCAAAGACATTGACAGATTCCTTCAAATATAAAGTACGACATGTTTGAGCCATTCTTTCTTCTATGTTGAGATGAACACAACAATATGAAGATCTTGAAAGCATTTCTAAGATACGCATTGTCCAATAATATGGAGATGTTGAAACCATTTTTTTGAGATACACAAGGCCTCACTTACACAGGGCTGCAATATTAGTGCTTAGACAGTGCTGTAATGTTTATGCTACAATGACGTGCATAACGAAGAGGGAGAACACAGTTATTGAAACACTCCTAGAGCGTTAAGCACTTGAGATCAAACAAAAAAGAGTAATGGAACTCGAATAATAAATATCTTTCTTTAATAAAATTTATAAACTCAAGGTTACAATTGAAACTACGTAGGAATCTACGCAAGACAGCATCTCTACTATCACTCGTGCTCCCCTCGCTCGAGAGTCACGTAGCTACCAGATTAATCTGTAAGAAATGAGAAAGAAGTGGTGGGGGGGTTAGTCCAGAAAAAAGGATTAAGTGGGCAACCGTTACCTGGGTCTAGATAAATTGAAAAGAAACACAGCATTACAACACAACTTTAACAGTTATTAATGTTATCCAGGGATGATCAATCCCTCGCCCGGGCTCTCACGTACATCGTTCGCAACACGGATGTACGTTCACATACCAATCACTTGGTATGCACGATGCTCAACCGCTCCAGCCCTCCGGCATCGACGAAGGGGCGGGTTCATTCAACAAATTAAACCATATCTTATTATCATTTCACTGGAGTCATATTAACAAATAAACATAACAGAATAAAATGCTTCGACAATCATTATTTACAAACAAGAACCCTATGCAGAATAACTTAGTATAGTGTAAGAGACAATATAACGTCGTAAGGTTTAAAAGAGAAGGTTAGACAAAAGTTCTCACCCAAATTCGAACTTGGGTCTCTAGAATAATAGCTTTAGACCTTAACCAACTAAGCTACAATATTCTTATAGATCTTAACTATGAACGATTTACGGAAAGGAATTTAAAGGCATAACAGAAGCTAGCACTGCGCAGACCATGGCCGGAATCTGCAAACAAGAGCGGGACAAGCAGAGAAGGAGCGGAACATGCCGGATTTTCCATAAATGTATGCCGTCTAATGATTTTGTCTCATGATTAGGTCCGGATAGAGCCTGCAAGAAAGAGTAGGTTTCGCTGATTTGCTGGCTTTGGCAGCGATTTAGAAGCAAAGGAAAACAAAAAGACATCGTTTCCTGGCTGGACTCAGCAATGATTATGAAGTTCTAATCCTATAGACGATTCTAGACATGCTTTTTCCAAGCATAAAATACTCTCAATTTTGGAAGGCAGATTTAAAAAAAATTCCGTATTGGAATTGCAAGGCCAGTAAGGTGATACATTGACATTAAAGAACTGCATATATATATGTTTCATCTTAGCACATTCTCTTTTGATCAGTGGCTCCAATTCAGTAAAGATTGTGGTTAAAGTATGCCCTATGTCTGAGACGAGGAAACCACTGGCATTTGTGAGCCACCTAAGTTGCACTTGTGTGCTTTAAATATCCCCATTATGTATGGGAGCTTTTGTGAATTCACAGGAATATGCGGGAACACATTTTCTAAATCATCTTTTATTTTCGAATACCAAAATCCCAAGTCTAAATCCATGGATTAGAGAAGTCTGATGTATTTAGCCTTTCTCTAGCTTTATCTTGTATCATTTTTTTACATATAAATGCACAAGTGTTATCAGCTTTATCAACGCCAGAGATGTAGAGCTTATCTACCAGCCAATTGAGTTCATTATAGTAAGTTTTATTTCGCATATTTGCACCTAAACTATTCCTGCCTTTACTAAATAAAAAATCCAGAGCAACCTTTTTAATCAAACAGAGGACAAAGCAAACGGCAAGACCTAACAAAGGTTTTGGTGGCAGCAAGCTAGCGACTAGGGTTTTGGTAGAGAGAGAGAGAGAGAGAGAGAGAGAGAGAGAGAGAGAGAGAGAGAGAGAGAGAGAGAGAGAGAGAGAGAGAGAGAGAGAGAGAGAGAGAGAGAGAGAGAGAGAGAGAGAGAGAGAGAAGTGAAGTGAAGTGAAGTGTAGTGTATTATTCCGTCTTTTGAGACCATCAGGTCTATGAGACGTCAAGAAAAACATGCTCAAAATTAAAAACATTATCGTGTAATGAGCCCTCAGAAAAGAGAGGCTCATCCTCAAGCTCACTCTCCTCTTCCTCATCAATTATCCCTTTAGATAACTTTACCATTGTATCTCTGATTTGTAGTAAATCTATGAGAAAACTTGCAATACGAGTCGCTGAGAGATGAAAAAAGGTTCCCAGGTCATTGACTCTAATGCCAAACCTGTCTCTTAGTGTCTGGTATGTTGGACACCCCAAAATTACGTGTGCTTCATCCTCAACTTCATTTGAACCACAAGCTCGGCACACCCTGTGTTCACGTGCTATATTCATCCATCTGCCTACCTCCACACCCAAGTGGTGCGCGCTCAATCTCATCCTGCAAATGACATGCCTCTTCTTGGTCGAGATGTTTGCATTTAAGTAATCCATCTCCCGTAGGGAAGGATTCATATGAGTCCGGTAGTGTGTCATCTTCTTCATTGCACTGTCTAGACCATACCCTCAGCATAACTGTCTCAACAACCCATTCTCGAATCTTGCCCTTATTATGCTCTAGATCTTCTATGCTTACCCCCCACCTCCTCAACCAGACCATACCATCTGCATACCACCCCTTGTCAAATGTCTCCTTTAGAGCCAATCGAGGATAACTGTTTTCATCCAGGCTACCTACTTTGCACAAATAGGTTAAGAATTGGCATATAGCCTCACACTCCAATGGCATCATACCGCATTCAGCCAACATCATCTCATAGGGAGTTTGCATTTTGACTCCTAACTCGGCATGAAAAAATTTCTTTTGCACCTTTTCAATCTTTTGCCACAACTCCAATGAAAGCCCCGGCCCCCATACTTCGCAACCATATAGCACCACCGCCTGCACCAGCGTCTTAAATAACATCCTCTTCAACCTGAAGCTCCAAACATTAGCCTTTACACATTTCCGCTGCATTGCAAAGAAGGCTTTAAGCCCTCCATTTATCCTCTGCTCTACCGTTTGGTTCCATCTAAAATTTTTATCTACCACAACCCCCAAGTACTTGTAGGACGTGGAGATCTCCACAGGGTTACCTTTATATGAAAAAGCATAATTCTTATCCAAAGTGGTCCCAAAGATCACTACTTTAGTTTTGTCCAGATTCACCCTCAAACCCTTGGCATCACAAAAAGCGGCTAAAACATTCAAATGTTTTTGCATCCCCTCCTTGCTCCTAGCAATCAGCACAATGTCATCTGCATATAAGAGTACAAGAATAACATATCCAGCCAATGGGGTCCCATCTCCTCCCATGTTCTGTATCCACTCCTCCAATTCATCTATGAATATCCCAAAGAGGGTCGGAGACATGGGGCAGCCCTGCTTGACTCCAATGTTGCTGAGCACTACCTCATTACACTCCTCACTAAAGGGTCTAGAGAGTTTAACCAACACTTTCTCATAGAGCAGTCTTACCGCATCTCTATACTCTTCTGGAATATTTATCCGTTCCAAATTGTCCCAAAGGTTCCCCCCTGCAGACCGTATCAAAGGCCTTGGTGCAATCTACAAACGCAGCAAAAAGTGGTTTACGTGTCCCCTTCACAGCATCTATCATAGCACGAAAAGTGACAAGGTGATCAATTGTGGATTTCCGAGGCCTAAATCCTGCTTGCCCTTTGGCCCTGACATCATGTTTCTCTGCCCAACTGCTGATTTTGCGCTCTATGATTGTGGCATACAATTTTGCAAACAAGTTACTAACCATAATCATTCTGTAGTTACCCGGATCTTTTCTATCCCCTGCCTTATAAATTGGTACCACTCGGTTGACCTGCCAGGATGAAGGAAAGCCATCTCGTAATGCTGCATTGAACATCCGTGTAAGCACCTCTACCATTTTAGTTCCTGCCCACTTTAAAAGCTCGGCCACTAACCCCGTGGAGTCAGCCGCTTTTCTGTTTGCCAGTTTATCAAGCCCATCTTTTACCTCCTCCTCCGAGATAGGCAATAAACATTTCCTTTCATGTCCTGTCTCTTGCAATCCTTCAACATGATACAATTTTCTCACCATATTTATCAAGTCCTCCGATTACAAAGGAATTTCCTTATGTATCTTCTTCCAGAACTTAAAAGGGTCCACTAACAAATCTCTCACCATCTCTTCTTGTTTGCACCGCAGGAAGGCCCGCTTTTTAGCCTTTGTAAGAGTTTTAAACTCTTTGATCAGTTGTGCCTTGGCTGCCCCTGTTGCTCTTTTATATTGCCTCCTCTTTTCTTTGCATTCATTGTCAAACCAACCATTGCAAGGTAACCCTTTCTGTCTGCGCTTTGAGCTAAAGCATGCATGTGCGGTGGTAGTAATTAAAGATGTCAATGTGGTGCTTATCCCATCTACCCCTTCAGGCCATACTGTTTGTCCATATCTCCATTCAAACATGTCAAGGTATGCTTCCTCTTTCCGGCCAGTCACGTATATTCTTTCCACATCTCTATCCTCCTTAATTGCTTCTGGAAGATGACTTGCTGCTAAAATAGAGGCAATCACAGGTACATGGTCAGATTCACTCCTCTCATCTAGCACCTGCAACGAGATCACTTGTTCCCTAAAATGTGCTGCTGCAATAAAATAGTCTACTACACTCTTCCCCCTGCATGTGCATTTGGAGCTCTCCGGGAAATTTCTAATCCCATTGTACAACAACAAATTCAAACCACTACACATGTTCAGCAAGGCAGTGCCCATAGGTGTTGACCACTGATCCGTATCTAATGATATACGGTCCCATCCAATGTCACATAACTCTTGTGTGTCTAGTTGCTCCATCCAAAGCGGGTCTCCATGCTCACTTGAAACTGCTGCTTGTTTCCCTGCTGTTCTCCCATTGAAATCCCCCATAAGCACCACCTCTCCTAGTTCCATAAAACCTTCAAGCATTTGGAACGGATCATCCATGTCTAAATTATACAACTGGTATGTTTGCTGTTTTAGAGGTGGGAAATAGCAACCTGCAATAAAAACCCTGCGTTCTCTTCCCAAGAATTCTACCCAGATGCATTGTTTAGAATCCTTCACCATTTTAACCAGATGTGACAACTCCTGCCGTATGTAACAAGCCACTCCCCCAAAACCTCTTCTTCTCCACCCTTTCATGTTCCAAACTGAATGTAGGATATTAAATCCATGTATATCAGGTAGACCAAATTCTTCATGCTCCCATGTTTCTAAAAAGAATACTAGATCAACTGTTGCTAACACATCCCCCATCGAATATATTTTGTCAATGCTCAACTGATTAACGTTCCATGCCATAACCCTGATAGCCTCTATTCCCTAGTCTGAGACCTGCACCTTCCCATTCTTCCAGAACACCCTCTTGTTGCTTTGCTTTGCTGCTTTGAATTTTTCAATTTCCAGCTTATGACTTTCATATTGTTCTTTTGTTAAATCCTCATTGATCCAGATATTTTTTCCTTTCAATTCCATCTTTTTCTGGAGCACCTGAACTCTACTAGCGCGGTTCGAAAACTTAACTACTATATTTCGTGGTTTTTCCCCTTTCATACCTGCTCTGAAAGCGTCCTCAATTTCAATCCCTTCCAATTTCATTTGTGATGAGAAGAGGCACGCCACTTCACTCTTTGTGTTCTCATTTTCCACTTCAGGCAAACCCGCAACTCTCAAGTTTAGTGCTCTCTTACTCCGTTCTTGCATTTCCAGAATATCATTCATGCGTGTGTTCAATTTATTAACTACCTCTTTCACTGTTTCCGAATCATCCTCTTCATCATCGTCATCAGTCTCATTCTCATCTTCCCTTTCTTTCAAACTAGTAATTTCATCCCTCAACTTCTGATTTTCCTGCTTTAGTTCTGCTCTCATGGCTGCAAACTCTTCTTTCAATAATCTATTATCCTGCTGAACTTCAGATAAAGAACTAGAGATTTTACGTAATGCACTTACCAGTTCAGATTCCTTTCTTGTTGTCTCCAATTCTCTGCTTGCTGCCTCCTTCCGCATTTGCTCCATGGTATCCATAAGCTTCATCATTACAAGATTCAGATTTGCCAAAAGACCGCTAATCTCATGCTGTGGCATCCCCTATTGCTGGAATAGTCCAGAGTTGAGCATCGGGCCTGTGTGTATGGCTCCTGCATTCAAGAACATCTCTCCAGATTTGTTATTGCTATTAGGGCTGAGGTTTTCACCCGATTCAAAATCACTATCTTCAAGCTTTTCCTCTAAATCAATGGCAGACCCTAAATCGTTGGCAGAAGTATCAGTAGCAGATTTTTCCAGGGCACCATCGGTGGTCTGATCCGAAACCTGCAGGCCTGATTTGGCTGTTGCTTTCACCCGTTTGTTTTTTATAGGAGCCACGGATGTGTCCCCTTTCCCTAACGCACCTGCAATAGATGCGGACGCAGCAGTAACAGCAGCCAACGACCCAGCAGATCCGGCCCTTGTCGCTGTTGCAACAGTGGGGCTTGGATTTTCGAGTATTTTTTTAGTCTTTTCCTTCTTCTGCGCCATCGAGAGAGAGAGAGAGAGAGAGAGAGAGAGAGAGAGAGAGAGAGAGAGAGAGAGAGAGAGAGAGAGAGAGAGAGAGAGAGAGAGAGAGAGAGAGAGAGAGAGAGAGAGAGAGAGAGAGAGAGAGAGAGAGAGAGAGAGAGAGGGAGGAAGTGAAGTGTATTTTTGGGAGGCCTCCCAGCCTATAAGACGACATTATTATACATCATAGTCATAAAAATTAGATGAGTTTCCAATTCCTCATCCAATTCCTCACTCTCACTCAATGCATCCTCTTCTTCTATTAGGGTATTTACATTTTAGTACAACTCTCTATATGTCAGAGTCTCAATTAAAAAGGATCCAATTCTATTTCCTTCCAATCCAAAAAAGGTATGTAAATCGTGCACGTTGATGCCATATCTCTGCCTCAGATATGCTATAGGTCGACATTTAAGTATGACATGGTCTTCGCCTTTCTATCTCATCTTTGCCACATACTTTGCAAAAGATCTCATGGTTCTCTGAGTAGTACCCCATCTCCCAACCTCCACACCTAGATGGTGCGAAATGAGCCGGATTCTCGCGATATTGTGCCTCTTCTTTATCGATAAGTTCTCCTTTTAGATGTATTGCCTCATCCAATGTAGGATTCATATGCATCTTGTACAATATCATCTTAGTCTTTGGGCTCATCCACATTTTTTCTTCTAACCTTTTCATAGACCCATGTTCTCGGGTTGTCAATGGAAATTGCCTCTTCCCACATGATATCCCATCTTTCAAGCCATGTCTTGACATCAACAAACCATCCTTTATGTTCGAGTGTTCAAAGCAAGCATAATAAGGAATGCGTGTGGCATCCATCTTTTTTATTTTAGCAAAGATTTGAGTAAAGCTTCCCCTTCAAGTGGCATAGTGCAAAGATTCGGCTAGCATCATCTGATATATGGGGTTTGCGCCTTTACACCCAATTCCAGCCTGAGAAACTTCTTGTGTACCTGTTCAATATCATCCCAAGAGCCTTGTGGCAGCCCTGGTCCCCAAATTTCAGCCCCATATAATACTATGCTTTGGACTAGAGATTCATACAGTTTTTTCTTTAGTGGCCATGCCCATATGTGGGTTTTCCTGCACATGCTTTGCATAGAATACAGTGCCTTCTGCCCACTTTCAATTCTTTGTTGTATGCATTGATGCCATTTATGATTCCTGCTAATAGTAAGTCCCAGATATTTATATGTCTCGCATATCTCAACTTTTTCACCCAAATAGAGAAACCCCTGTTCCTACTTGAGCGCACCTACTGTCATTGTTTTAGTCTTCTCTAGATTTAGTTGCACTCCCGTTTTGTTACAGAAAGCAGCCAATTGATCAAGTAATTGCTGCATGTGTACCTGAGATCGTGCAAATAGCACCACATCATCAGCATATAAGAGCAATTGAATCACATATCCTTGAATCTCAGTGCCTCCATCACAGTTATTATGTAAGCATTCTTCCAGGCTGTCAATAAAGAGACCAAATATAGTAGGAGACAAGGGGCATCCTTGTTTAACTCCAATGTTACTTTCAACTGTATCTGGTATCTCACTTTTGAATGGCATCGATAACTGTACTAAAACTTTCTCATAGAGTATTTGAACTGCATCCTGCAAGTGCTTAGGGACACATAATTGCTCCATTCTTTCCCATAATCTATTCCTGGGAACTTTGTCAAATGCCTTGCGAAAGTCTACAAATGTGACATATAGAGGTTTCCTGGTCCCCTTGACCGAATCAAAAATGCATTTTAATGCAAGCAAATGATCCAATGTGGACATTTTGGCCCTAAAACCTGTTTGGGTTTTGGCTCTTTTTCCATTATGCTCAGCCCAAAGACTAATTTTTTTCTCTACAATATTTGCAAATAATTTAGAGAACAAATTACTTACCATGAGAGTTCTGTAATTGTTTCCGTCTAACATGGAACCACTCTTATGCACTGGAACAATTCGGTTGAGCTGCCACTCCTGTGGGAATCCTTGTTGCATTGCTAAGGTAAACATGCGTGCTATTATGGTATGGATGCCGCCCCCTGCCCATTTAAGATGCTCGGCACATATCCTGTTTTGATCCTTTGCTTTGCCGTTTGCAAGACTATCAATGCCGCCGACCACTTCTTCTTTTGTAAAATCATATCGACCTCACTTTTAGTGGGGCCTCCTCGTCTTTATCATCATGATATAAGTGTTTAACTTGGCTCCATAGCTCACTTGCAAGCAAGCGGGATTTCAGGTGCTTAGTGCTTTTGAGCTTTTTCCAAAACAATTTTGGATCATTTTGGTATTGGCTGATCAAGGTCTCCTCACCGCTTTAGTACAAATTGTCTCTTTTTTTGCCTTATGATCCTCTGATATGCCTTCCTTAGGGCTGTTTTGCTATCATCATGGCAGTCCCTCCATTTCCTTTTGGCTATTCGGCATGCTTGATCATACCAAGACTTGCATTGTAGCCCTTTCTCAGGCCCGCCTTGGCTTACATTGTTCGTGGCTTCGTTATGATACCCAAAGAACTTCTTATTCATGTCATCCACAAGGTTATCCTCCCAAGTGCTTTGGCCAATTTTGTCTTCTATACACATCCTATATGTGGCAGCCATACTTGGCCTAAGCATGCTCAATTTTGGATGATCTACATGCTCCATTGCAAGAGGTTTTAACCGCATTCATGTAAAGAGAATCGGATTGGTACATGATCGGATTCAAGGTATTCTCGTTCTTATATCAAAATCTGAAATCAGCTCCAAATCATCTCGTGAGATGATCAAATAGTCTACCACACTTCTTGCTCTCTGCAGTACATGACCGAGAGCTGGAATTTCCTGATTCCATTGCATATCAAAAGCTCAAAGATTAGTGCATAGATTTAGCAAATGGCTTACTGCAGACCTAGTTATGAGCTGATCCTCGAGCATCTATTCCAGCCTTGCTTGGTCATCTCCTCTTCCTCCATGGTCTCAAACCGTAGAGGATCATCTTCCCAAGTATGGATACTAGCTTGCTTGTCTCCTGCTCTCTTCCATTGAAGTCTCCTGTCAAGATTACAGTCCCTTGCATTTGAAACCTCAAAATATCTTGTTCCAATTCAAAAAAGATATCATCCCCTGTGGCTCCATCCGAATAAGCCTTTTTATGACGTGGTGCAAAATAGCATGCAGCTAAAAATATCATAATGAGATGGGCGAAGTTATCTCAGATCCATACATATTGATTGTTTATGTCCTTTTACATGCAGCCACTAAGTCCGAGTATTGATCTCTAATGTAACAAGCCACTCCACCATTTCCAATATCATTTCCTTCTGTGTGCCTTTTATTCTTCACGGATGTCACCAATGTGAATCCATCAATGTCTGGCAAAGCATAGAGGTCATGTTCTTTTGTTTCTAAAAAGCATATTATGTCAATGTTTTCCAATTCGGCCCCGCATACTCGTGGATTTTTGTCTCCGCCAATTTATTTATATTCCAAACCATTATCCCGAGTGCCTCCCATCCGTCCTATTCCTCAATGATCACCTTGCCTTTGACCCATTTTGCTTTTTGATTGTTTTGTCTGGCTTCCTTTATACTTAGCAATTTCTACTTTCTTTTCGCTAGCTGCTCTTTGGTTAGATCCTCATTGATCCAAATAAATTTTCCTTCAATGTATATGTATTTTTCAGCACCAAGAATCGATCATCCCTGCTTTGCAAACTTGACAATCATGTGTCTAGTTCCCTCAGATCTCTTTTTCCTACCCTAATGCATCAGAGATGTCTACCTTTTGATGCCCATGGTCTCTTGGAAGAACCGCTCTGCTGCAATTTTAGGCTTCTCCTCCGGCTTTTCCTCGCAGCCCTACAATCCCCGAGGTTCAAAGCTCGGCTCTTCCCCGTCCCCGCATCTCCATAAACTGCTCAAGGGTATTGCGCAAATCAGAAATTTCAGTTACCTCATCATCCCCAGGGACGGGTTCCCGCTTCAATTCTTCAATGTCACTCTTTACTGCTTCGAGTTCCTTCCTTATTTGCTGATACTCAGATCTGATTGCTTCATTCTCCTCTCTTAATTTTCGTATTTCTTCTAACAGGGTCTCTTCCCGTGATGCAGCTTCTTGCCGAAAGAGAGATAGTTCCTTCCATATGGTGGTGAGGGAGATCTCCATCCCTGAATCAGGACTAGAGGGCCCCCATCGACTGGTTTGTCCTTTCTGGTTTGTCTTTTGGTGGTTGCCATATCTCAACAACTGCAGAAAATCTATACACGACCGGAAAATTGCAATTACAGATATCTAAACAGATCCAAACCTGGTCATGCTATATACCTAAGAAAGGTCTTGGAATCCACTTTCCAACGAGCCCAAGCACGTGCCAATCTGACACTCTGGGAGAGAGTTATGGCCTGTTGAACCTTCACCTCTGAAACCCTAGCATCCAGCGTCCAGAGAGAGAGAGAGAGAGAGAGAGAGAGAGAGAGAGAGAGAGAGAGAGAGAGAGAGAGAGAGAGAGAGAGAGAGAGAGAGAGAGAGAGAGAGAGAGAGAGAGAGAGAGAGAGAGAGAGAGAGAGAGAGAGAGAGAGAGAGAGCTTTCCCACATGATCGCTTTTTTAGTGCGAGAGATGATGAGAGAGGGCGAGAGGGGCGAGAGAGAGGTGAGAGGGGGGAAAACCCACTCTCACCTTTTAGCCCACGAGGGGTTTTTACCTTAACTAACATTTAGGGGTTTCCCATTATACTTCCTCATACCATTTTTCCCCTTCTTCCTACATGCATGCGGTGGCAAACATCCTGGTGGGTAGAGTTCTCATGGATTTGGCGAGCACATCACTAAAGGGCAGGGCACCGGGCTTACTTACGCCCCCCACAGCCTATGGATATGAAAAATTCGCGCGCATTTTCTTTTAGGGTATTGAGCAATCGCACGAGAATCCTAACTGGTATTGTGCAATCCGGGTACGTAGAATCCCCGCAATTTGAAGGCGGGGAAAAGGATTTGGGTGTTACAGAGATTGAAGAGCTTGAGTAGATGATGCTTAGATGTTAGAAAGTAGAAAATACCTAGAAAGCTTGGATTATATTTTTTATTTGGGCACAAAGGCAGGTGGGTATGGCATGGCATGGCATTGTATTCACGAATCCGGGTTCTCGATTTGAAAGTTCTACAAAAAAAATAAATCTTGAAGAAGAGGGCGAAAGGATCTCCAACAGTGGGCGATGATATATGGCTCGTGATTGGCCACGCTTCGGATATAGCTAAATCTATGGCTTTCGAATTTGGCTTCTATTGCAGATTTGGCTTCTATAAGCCGAACTTTTTCCCCGCAAGTTTGTCCTGATCACGCCCTTTTCATATTTTGGACTTTGATTCATACTCTATTTCGTCTGGTTCTCCCTATAATCGGAATAAAACAAAGAACAAAATAACATGAGCTCTAGATCTAGATTCTCAAGCTTCTAGTTCCTGTCTTCACAATTGAGGAAACACAATATTTTATTTCTGATTGCCATGCCAAAGACTCCCCCGATCTTCCGATAAGCAACCATCTTTTCATTTCAATCACACTATTGAGCTCAAAACGGCTCTAGATGGGCTCAAATGCAAGCTCGAAAACAGGGATTCAAGCTCGAAATTGTAGAGAAATGATCTACAAATGGGGATTTAAAATCTGAAATACATAAGCTTTACGAGGAAAAAAACCCTTTTCCACGAATCTTACTCGGAGACTTACGTCAAATCAATCTAACATGGGTTTGATCATGCAAGCCTTGCTTGAATCCAGTTGCCGGGGCCAAAGGAAGCCCATTGCCCAAAGGCCTGATCTTGAAGGTCGTCCCCGCATACATTTGCCAAAGGTTTTTTTTTTTTTATTTTAACCTCCTTTTCAAGACTGCCAAGGCCGCCTCCACGTCCGCCAACAAAAAAATGCTAACCGAGGGGGTTAACAATCAAGAGATAATTATCTCTCAAGCATCTCTTAGAAAATATTAGAAATTTTATCTCTCACCAGATAGCCAAGAGATAAAAAAAAATTGCATGCATGTAATGTGGGAAAGAGAGAGAGAGAGAGAGAGAGAGAGAGAGAGAGAGAGAGAGAGAGAGAGAGAGAGAGAGAGAGAGAGAGAGAGAGAGAGAGAGAGAGAGAGAGAGAGAGAGAGAGAGAGAGAGAGAGAGAGAGAGAGGTGAATTGTATTATTTCGTCTTGTGAGACCATCAGGTCTATAAGACAGATTACATCCAAAAAAATTTATCCAAAACAAAAAATCTTGTCATCAGGCAAGCACTCATCATCGAGTAACTCGCCGTCGCTCTCCTCCTTCTCATCTCCACTAGATTCAATAGCATATTTAATTGCTACATCCCTCAAATCCAACATATCAATCAAAAAGCTACCCACCGTGGAGGCTGGCATGTCAAAAAATTGTTGCAAAGTGGATATGGCCAAACCGAACCTATCCCGCAGAGCTTGATATGCTGGGCAGTGTATTATTGCATGTTCCTCGTCCTCTACTTCATCTGAACCACACGCCCGACATGTTCGATACTCCCTCTGAATGTTGTACCACCTGGCAACTTCTACACTTAGATGGTGCGCACTCAGACGCATCCTACAGATAGCATGTCGTTTTTTCACAGAGATGTTCTCATTCAAATAGTTCATCGCCTGAAGTGTTGGATTCATCTTTTCCCTATATTGCTGCATCTTAATACCAGGGGTGTGCCAGATTCTTCCTCGAATGGTCTCCTTTACCCAGTCCCGGATCCGGTCCTTATTGCGTGCCAAGTCTTGGATGTCATCAGGCAAGCACTCATCATCGAGTAACTCGCCGTCGCCCTCCTCCTTCTCATCTCCACTAGATTCAATAGCATGTTTAATTGCTACATCCCTCAAATCCAACATATCAATCAAAAAGCTACCCACCGTGGAGGCTGGCATGTCAAAAAATTGTTGCAAAGTGGATATGGCCAAACCGAACCTATCCCGCAGAGCTTGATATGCTGGGCAGTGTATTATTGCATGTTCTTCGTCCTCTACTTCATCTGAGCCACACGCCCGACATGTTCGATACTCCCTCTGAATGTTGTACCACCTGCCAACTTCTACACTTAGATGGTGCGCACTCAGACGCATCCTGCAGATAGCATGTCGTTTTTTCACAGAGATGTTCTCATTCAAATAGTTCATCGCCTGAAGTGTTGGATTCATCTTTTCCCTATATTGCTGCATCTTAATACCAGGGGTGTGCCAGATTCTTCCTCGAATGGTCTCCTTTACCCAGTCCTGGATCCGGCCCTTATTGCGTGCCAAGTCTTGGATGTGAATGCCCCATTTTCTTAACCAAGTCATTCCATCCGCGTACCAACCTTTCTCTATTGTCGCCTTCAGTGCCAGTCTCGGATAGCTATCTTCTTCCAATCCTCCTAGCCTGCTAAGGTATGTTAGAAAACGACATAGTGCTTCGCACTCTAACTGCATCATATCACATTCTGCCAAGATCATATCATATGGCGTCTGCATTTTAACCCCAAGCTCAGTGTGTAAGAATTTCTTTTATACCCTTTCTATCTTTTGCCAGAATTCTAGCGATAACCCAGGACCCCAGACCTCACAGCCATATAGCACCACCGTTTGTACTAGTGTCTTGAACATCATCCTTTTTAAATGGAAATTCCAAATATCTGCCTTTAGGCATTTCTTTTGCATAGCAAATAATGCCTTTAGCCCCCCATTAACTCTTTGTTCGACTGTTTGATTCCATCTGAAATGCTTGTCCACAATGAGTCCTAAATATTTATAAGAGCTAGCAATCTCGACTTCTTCCCCTTTGTAAGAAAAAGCATAATTCTGATCCAGATTGGTTCCAAACAGCACTATCTTAGTCTTTTCCAAATTAACTTTCATTCCTGTTGCATCATAGAAGGCTGCTAATGTGTCCATGTGTCTCTGCATCCCCTCCTTGCTTCTCGACAGCAATACGATGTCGTCTGCATACAATAATAAGCGGATCACAAACCCTGCCAGTAGTACCCCATCTCCTCCTTGTGTGCATATCCAATGCTCAAGGTCATCTATAAAGATGCCAAATAGCGTAGGCGACAGGGGGCACCCTTGCTTAACACCAGCATTGCTCTCCACCTGCACATCACTTCGATCAAATGGGAAAGATAGTTTTATTAAGACCTTCTCATACAGCAATTTTACTGCATCCCGTAGCTGCTCAGGCACATTAATTCTTTCAAGAATGCACCATGTCAAATGCCTTAGTGAAATCTACAAAACCTGCAAACAATGGTTTCCTTGTCCCCTTTACTGTATCTATCATAGCCCGGAATGTCACCAAGTGATCCGTAGTACATTTTTGTGGTCTAAAACCAGCTTGTCCTTTAGCACGCACATCATGTTTTTCAGCCCATGTACTAATTTTGCTCTCAATAATATTGGCAAACAGTTTTGCAAAAAGATTACTAACCATAATCATGCAATAATTGTTCAGGTCTTGCTCATTTCCAGCTTTATGAATAGGAACAACTCTATTAATTTGCCATTCTGTCGGAAACCCCTCTTGCGTTGCATCATTGAACATTTGGGTTATTATCGTTACCACACCTCCCCGCCCATTTTAGCATTTCAGCCACCAAACCAAGTGTATCCGCTGCTTTCCCATTTGCCAGTTTGCTCAGGCCCTCACACACATCTTCGATTGTAAATTCAAAGTGAGTTTTGAGCATTTGTTGGGTTTCTGGTATGCCATCAATGTGGTAAAGTTTTTTAACCTGTGCCACAAGATCTTCTAGTTTTAAATGCTGCGTGCTTTGCTTCTTTTCTTTCATCTTTTCCCAAAACTTACTTGCTGAGAGAGAGAGAGAGAGAGGGAGGGAGGGAGGGAGGGAGGGAGGGAGGGAGGGATTATTATGTCTATGGGAGGCCTCAAGGGTCTATTAGACAAATATTGTTTAAACATCATCATAAAATAATAGATGAGTTTCTGAATCCTCATGTAGAACCTCACTCTCGCTCACAATGTCTGAGTCTACCATATCAATTACTCGAAGGGCATTCATGCAAGAATCCCTGTAACTAAGGAATTCTATCAGATATTTCCCTAGAATGTCACCATCTAGGGCGAAAAGTGTTTGGAGATCATCAAAGTAAATGCCGTATTCATCATGCAACGTCTCGTATGCTTTGCATCGAAATAATGCATGATCCTCATATTCCACCTGATCTGTATCACATATTTGACAATATCTTTGGTCTATCTTCCCACCTCAATCCTCAAATGATGTGAACTCAAACAAATCCTACATATAGCGTGCCTCTTCCGTATAGATATATTCTCCCTCAAATGACCTGCTTGTTCCAGTTTGGGATCAATATTCTGCTTATATAAAATCATCTTAGTCTTTGGTTGTGACCACATCTTCCTATGAATTCTTGAAGATAACCATGTTCTCAAATCTGAGTCCACTAAAGACACTTCGTCCCAGGTCATATCCCATTTACCAAGCCATTTCATGACATCCTGGAACAACCCTTTCTCTTTACTAGCCATCAAAGTTTTATGCGGAAGTCTTGTCTCATCCATGTCCTGTACCTTCTTTATATAAAGAATACATCTAAGAAGTGCTTCCCCCTCTAGAGGCATAAGCCCACTCTCTGCGAACATCATGGGATATGGTGTTTGAGATTTAACACCTAATTCTAATCTTGGGAACTTCTTTAATATTTGCTCAATGTCCTCCCACAAGCATTGTGGGAGACTTGCCCCCCAAATCTCACATCCATATAGTATGACATTCATCACCAAAGACTGAAAGAACCTTATCTTAAGATGCCAAGACCAAAGATGCGATCTCCTACACATAGTTTGAAGTGCATACAAAGCTTTGTGTCCTCCATCAGCCCTTTGAGTAATACATGCATTCCATCTGTGGTTCCTGCTAAAAACAAGACCCAGGTATTTGTATAAATCACACATATCCACCACACTCCCTTTCTGAAAACAGGCTCTTGCTTCAATACTCCTACTGTCATGATACTTGTTTTCTCCAGATTTACCTGCATACATGTTTGTTCACAAAAGGCTGCCAATCCATCCAAATGCTTTTGCATGTGTTCTATAAAGCATGCAAAGATGACTACGTCATCAGCATACATTAACAATTGAATCACATATCCATGCATTTCTAACCCCCCTGGGCAGTTATCATGAAGCCATTCTTCCAAGCCGTCAATGAACAAACCGAGTAACGTGGGGAATAGCAGGCATCCCTGCTTAACCCCAATATTACTCGCTATACAATCTGAGATGCTCAAGGAAAAAGGTTGAGATAGTTGTACTAACACTTTTCCATAAAGCACCCTGACTGCCTCTCTGATATCTTGTGGCACATCTAACTTTTTCAATCTCTCCCATAGTTGGTCTCTCGACACCCTATCGAAGGCTTTTTTGAAGTCTACAAATGACATATAGACAGGTTTTCTTGAACCTTTGACATGATCGAATATCGTCTTCAATACTAGCATATGATCTAAGGTAGATCTTCCTGCTCTAAAACCAGCATGTGCCTCTGCCCGTTTATAATTATATTCTGCCCAAACACTCAACTTCTTCTCTAGAATTGTGAAAAAGAGTTTTGAGAACAACCTACTAACCAAAATAGTTCGATAACTGTTGACATCCTTCCTCATGCCACCTTTATATACTGGAACCACCCTATTCCGATACCAGTCTAATGGGAACCCCTGTGCTACTGCCATATTAAACATTTTCGCCAAAAGGGGATGATTGTAGGGGCTGCCATTTCAAATGTTCTGCACACAAGCCCAGTGGTCCTGTGCTTTACTATTCACTAATGAGAGATGCCTGCCGCTAATGAAGAGAGGCTGCCATAGATCCCGCGCTTCCAGAAGTATGGCTTCTTGTTTGTGTCTCTTAAGACCGTTCCAAAAAAGCTTTGGCTCCTCCAAATAACGTCACCAAAGAAGTTGCTGTTTATTCTTTATAAACAATCTCTTCTTATTACGCACTACTCGTTTGTACTGTTGTTGTAAAATGCCTTCTAGGTTGCATCACTTCTTTTCCATTTTGCTTTGGCCATTCGGCAATCCCGATCAGACCAAGATTTGCATGGTAAACCCTTTCTGGCTCTATGTGGTATAAATATTTCCCTTGCATAATCATCTAAGATGTCATGCAACTGACTAGTTAGCACATCTAACTCTCCATCCCAGGATAAGCATGCAGCTTTGGGTTCAACGCAACAGCAGAATTGTATCTGTAAATGAGACTTCAGAAAATACTTTCTTGTACCTAGTAATGGCAGCAATGATATCATATCAGGTCGCTCTACTTGCAGGAGGGAGGGAGGGAGGGAGGGAGAGAGATGAAATGAAATGAAATGTATTACGTCTATGGGAGGCCTCTCAGGCCTATTAGACGAGATTTATTACATTATATCATAAAAGAGTAGATGGGTCTCTGAGTCTTCATCTACCTCCTCACTCTCACTCATATTCTCACTTTCATCTAATAACTAGTTATGGTGCCCGGCGTTGCCGGGCTTCGTTACAATTTGAAGAGGTGGTTGTTTCATTATTGGCTAGAATAGGCAATATGGGTTGGAGGGGGTAGAGGTAATATAGGGAAACATTTTAAGATACTCACAAACATGAATGTACTTTAGAAACCCTTTTTGACTTGACATTGAGATGAATTAGAAGCGAAAATTGAGAGCATATGATTTCTTGAATATGACCTATGCCTTATTGTAACTTAGGAACCAGACCCACCTTTGTGCTCCTCAATACATGCGTATAATCTATGTGTTTAAGTATATAATTTCTCGAGATAGTTGATCCTCAATTTCTATTAAGCATAATATCCATCATCGTTGTTTCCTAAGTAGAAGACATAGAGCTAACTTTCGAGACTTTGGTTTATTTAGACATGTGCTTTATGAGATGGCTCATACATGTTTGTTGCTCGGAGTAATATAATCTAGTTGATAAGGAAAAAAAAGTTCGAAAACATTAAAACTGGTCCATATCCTCTCAATTTCAACAGAACCCTATGAACAAACTGTACTATGATGTGCTTCCCCATGAGTATCTGGCAACCAGATGTGCAAGGGAAAGATTGCTAGTCTCACAACATAAGCTATAGGGAAGCTTAAGTATAAGACTATCTCTAAAATATTATGGTATAGGATTTATTAACTAATTTTTGAGAGTCCAATGTTGCTTCATCATGGTAATGCAAATCACACCTATTAAATGACTATCTAATGTATAAATACCTTTTCTATATATATACAAAATAAAATAAAACCAAAATATGAAAAAATAGCTTCACTTCCAACCAATGTTGTTAAGCTTGTTAAGCTTTTGCAATTTCTTTGTTGAAATTTGTATTTTGAATGGTAGTCTATGGGTTTTTGCTTTTAGGTGTTTATCCCAATGCAATGGCCTACGTCACTTTTCTCACTTCCATAGCAGTTGGTGGGTCACCCCATCCTAATGGCCTAACCACCTAGCTACTTGAGTCTACATTTATTATACATCATTCTATTGTTTTTGGAAGTGTAGTTGTTGATAATGAACACAATCAATCAATGAAGAAGTGTGATTCATACGCTCATCCTTTCCTCTTTGGACTTGATGTCCTAAAATTATATATTAAGATGAAGGTAAATTACAAAACTAAAATTTCCATTTACATTATTAATGCTATCCACCTCCCCTTGTCAGCTACTAACAAAAAAGAACATGGCATAAGATGTTTACAAATTGGCGAATGGTTGCCAAAAATGTAGAAAATGGTTTTACTATTAAAATTTACAAAGATACAATTTTACTGCCAAGAACTTTAAATTTTACAAATATTTTATTATTACCCTACATAATACATAAATGAGGTAAAACAATTTTACTGCCAAGAACTTAAACTTTACGGATCATATTACCCTATATCATAAATGATATAGAGATTGGAACTTTGGTGCCGAGGTAAAGCACCTTGTAAGAGTAACCATGGGAAATCAATGTCCATTTACAATATCCACCTCCTCTTGTCATCTACTAAGAAAAAAGAACATGGCATAAGATGTTTACAAATTGGCAAATGATAACCAAAAATGTAGGAAATGGTTTTACTACCAAAAACTTAAAACTTACAGATAACATATTAGCCTACATCTATAGAGATACAAATTTAATGCCAAAAACTCCAAATTTTACAGATACTAGTTATGGTGCCCGGCGTTGCCGGGCTTTACTACAATTTGAAAGGGTGGTTGTTTGATTGTTAGCTAGAATAAAGAATGTGGCAACTTTTGTATCTGACATGATGCTAAAAAGGGAGGAGGGTGTGAATGTGAGTTGGAATGTGAGAGGGATTATTGCATGTTTTATGCTGATTTGCTGTATAATGTGCCAAAGAGGACGCCTCTAGCTACATGGCAAAATACATCATATTATAAAATAGATAGAAATGTCAAAAAGGCGTTCCTAGCATACTCCATCCCTTGATTGAGGCTTTGACTACATACAAAAATCCATGATATAACAATAAAGAACGATGTTGTATTCATTGTGAGTTGGAAATATCGATGGGGGGTCTATTAGTAACTAAACATATATGCACTTTCATTTTACATTTTCTTTCGCCTCCTTAGCTAGACATTGTCATGACATCAAATGTTGCATCTAGCTCCCAATAATGCAAGAACTCCCATAGTGAGAAAAATGCAACTAAGCATTGTGCAATGAATAAGCAAAAACTTAATGAGTCTACGAACAATTTAACTAACAATTATTCCCTCAGTAGTGAACGTTGGCATACTATATAGGATATTGCATAACAAAGGACATGGTCAACGGTACACTTTGATTCTCTATGGGCATGTGATATAGTATTCATAAAGATTTAGAACTGGTACTGGCATCTCAAATGCATACTCCATGCAACTTGTGTAACCAAAGCTTAAGCATGATAAATAGTTTAGCCAGTTTTAGTAAGTATTTCATTACAAAATTGTACCAATGATCACAACTATGAGAAGCATGAAGAAGCCATATAGTTGCCCATAATAGCTTAGAATACCCAGCACTTATCATTAACTCAAAAATGTATGAACACGATTGAACCCTTGCTATATGCATTTTCGCTTGCACATGGCCAGCTTTACAAAGCGTGAAGCAAAAAGCATTGTAAACATTAGAACATGAATAAAGAAGGAACATTTGAAACATGGCGCATTAATTTATATACAAAAATTGGCAAAAGGTTGGCTTCAAGTCTAAGGTTCTAGCATCAATACATTTATATCTTCTGGTTGAGCTCATGACATCATATGCTAAGCCCTTGACATCATGGCATGGCTAGCACTTCCATCAAAATATAAATTCAGGTTGATGACTGGAATAATGATGGTTAAGTGCTTGTTGGCTAGAGGTTTAGCATTCTCACCCATATGCTAAAGAGTTCGCGCAACACAGATCTCTATGCTAAAAGTACCTAGATCTCTATTGGATTGAAGATAACAATATTTTGGCGAGTAGTAGGCAAGCAGATTAGAAAAGCCCACTCAGCACAGCCTGCTTGCACAAAACCTCGATAATATTCGTGATAAGGCCAATGGTGGCCAAGTCCGCAGTGGAGCTGATCGATGCCTTCTGCTCCCTTAAATAATTGAAGGAATTTTTCAAACTGAATTCACTGCATCACATATACTTCTCATTGCAAAGCAAGCTCCAATAACACATGCGGCACTTGCAATTGTAATAAAAGCCATCTTAAAGGAAAGAAAGAATAAACAAAGCTCTTAGAATACCAGCACTTATCATTAACTCAAGAATGTATGAACACAATTGAACCCTTGCTATATGCATTTTCGCTTGCACATGGCCAGCTTTACAAAGCCTGAAGCAAAAAGCATTGAAAACATTAGAACATGAATAAAGAAGGAACATTTGAAACATGGCGCATTAATTTATATACAAATTGGCAAAAGGTTGGCATAAGGCTTACACCACAAAGATGCCTATCTATGCAACCATGTTAACAAACCAGTCTGCATGCTTCTGCAATTAGAAAACTCAGCCCATTTATTTCATTCAAGCAAACCCATGTAGCCATAGTTGCTTAAACATCACAGTTCTGAACCATGCCATTTAGACCAGACGTTTATGATCAAGGCATTCATATTGGAGCAAGCAAAATATAGTAAACAATTTATCCCTAAAAAGGAATAGCAAAGTAATCCAGAAACTATTGGGATCATGCTCTTTTTCTTAACATGTAGACAATAAAGAGCTCAAATAGCAATAGTTATTACAGTACTTGTTATTTACAGGGCCCCAAAATACCCAGTAAATCCCTAATATACATTATAAGATCATGGTAGACCCTATGTCGGATTTTAAAGCATAATAATATCTGAAGCTTTGAAGGTAGACCAGGAAACAATATCAAATCACTAATATTCAAACCTGATCAGAAGAGCCAGGTTATTTCGAAGCTCCATGCATGCACCACGATTTTTAAGGAAACAGATCCACAATACAAACATCAGGATTCTCCAAGCTATCTATGCTAATCATGCTTGAGGCTTTAACAGAGATCTGAGAGCCACGTAAATGAGATATAAAATTTTGTATTTATAAGCCATAAACCAAGTTATTGAAAAACCAGACATTAATAAACAAATCAAATAGCATGGCCTATGTGAAAGCTGGTTATTTCTGAGCAAGAAACATTTAAGAAGATCAGACGTAAGAGGCTTGTGTACCATCATGCCTAAATGTGAGATATATGGATTCAGAAGGACAGGTCGTAAATGAATTATTAGACTGTGCAGACCACTTCAGTCTATGTAGCCAAAGACTTCACGCATCTTTAGCTCTGTAGGATATACAACCATCGTCATAGCCAAGTATTGAAGCTCCAAAAATTCCGTACACCACAAAAGGAGTTCCTGTGATTGCCACTGAGAGAAGGCTTGAAATCGCTAACCTGCAGTCATGGAGGAAGGGCGGATGAGACTGCAAAAACGAAATAACATAAATGCCGAACCCCCCAAAAACCCCTGCGCAAAACCATATCCAATGTTGGCCGTCTCTGCAGTGCATCTCCACGCCATATCCGGCCAGAATGCTTGATCTATAACTGCATATCTGAGCAAACCGTGGCAATCACGCAGAGGATAGGCCAAGATAAAGAAAGTCACGAAAATACCAAATCACCAAATAATAATAGAAAAATTAATGTTCTGTGATTTTTAGATAATCGGATTTTTTTCCCGGCAACTAAACTTCTTAAAATCTTAGGAAATCAGTCTAAGAAAAATTCCAAAAAGTTTTTTGGCCACACCGGAAATTCCCAAATTAAAAGGGTTGATCTTATTACCCTACATCTTGGCAGCATTGAATTTTGAACCATAGACAAATTGTCTTCCAGAAGAAAGCACGGTTTAGAATTGGCTGAAACTTGTAGAGCACTCAATGATCCTGCATTCATAGAACTAACAAATCTGCTTTCCTTGACAAATCTGCTTTCCTTGACGGCCATAAGTACAATTAATTATGAATTGAAGGCTAAAGTTACTGCGAGAAACATATTCGTTAGTACGTTTTGGAACTTGTTGGGTTCTATTTCTCCTCTAGAGACACATTTCAAAATAAATGTCACATGGGTAGATATGTTCAAAACATAGATAAAAAATGTGGTTATGCATCTGGCATGCTATAGCGTCGTAATAGGAGAGAGAATTTACGTTCTTAAACTTTTGAACTGGAGAACCATCATTCATGTTCTTGTTCCTGCGATTCTAACAAAAAAACTACACAATCTTATCAATTAAATAATACTTACCAGCAGTCAAGCTGCATACTCCTTGACAAACCTAGCTATTCCACAAAA
Organism: Isoetes taiwanensis; assembly: GCA_021234155.1. NCBI lineage: Eukaryota > Viridiplantae > Streptophyta > Lycopodiopsida > Isoetales > Isoetaceae > Isoetes > Isoetes taiwanensis. Next base: position 2,441,756 of record JAJEKV010000113.1, read on the forward strand.
ACTACGTAATCTTTTCAATTAAATAATACTTACTGACAGTCAAGTTGTGTGCCATTGGTGGCATAACTCCATGACAAAATTCAATATAAGATCGAACATGCATGTCCACATAGATCCAGCCAAATATATTTTTGCACATCCCATAAATTGATCAGCATAGGCAGGAAGAAACCTGCCAGTGCTGGTCACATCTAGAAGCCAGGCAATATTGCATAACTGAGACCTTGTGATTCATACTACAAAATCAGAAATAGCTTATCATAGCTAATGCCAAACTCTTCTACATCATTATTAGCACGTCCTTGTGCCTATTTGCAATCTGAAAGAAGATAAAGGGAGAAGTGCGAAGGAAGAAAAACGGAAGCAAGTTCTCAACATCATATCTAGAGAGAGTTGTTTATTTGAGCCTTTTATAAATGAAAAGATTCAGAAATGAAAATATATCAAGTTCTTCAAAGATTCAATGCTCTGTAGATATACTCATGAGAAGTAGAAATAAATGCAGATATACTCATGAGAAGTAATGCAGATGCTTGAAGTTGCACTGCATTACACTAAATATAATTAGC